>OY986436.1:194334306-195576806 GCA_963920525.1 Dichetophora obliterata | reverse complement strand
TGTTTTATAAACATCTTAAGATCAAAAAAATTGTTGCATCAAAAAATCAAAAAATATTGTTGCTTTTTTCTTTCACTACGTTAAGCCTTCGTTTCGTTATAAATAAAGTATCAGTTAATATTTAAGATTGTGCTGAAGCTGCTTAAATATAAAATTTAAAAAAATTTCCATTTTCAATCCGGAAATTATAACTTTTGAATTTTATGACAGATTTTTTTAGAGTTGATTGTCAATATCCTCGTAATAGAACATATTTTTAAGTATAGTTATGAAACTGTATAATTTCTTTTATTTTTGTAACTTTGTAAGCAAACTCATTTTCATTTTATAAAATTTCTTAGAAAAAAAAAAATAAAATAGTTTAACTGATAGATCCTAAGATGTTTATCCCATTGGCATATAATGTAGTAATAAATGAAAGGTATTTAAATTACCTTTAATTAAATATACTATTAATTTAAATCAATTCACAAAAACGTGTCTTATTTGCAATCATGCAGTAACACTTTTTCGAAATTCATTAAAAATAATAACTGATCAATAACTTAAAAACGGTGTTACAGAATAATTTTTAAAGCTGATATTTGAAATCGAAGTTTTATTTTACATGTAAATTGACTATTCAAACATTCAAATCAGTACATTTTGGATATTTTGTGGACTAGTGTATCTAGTCGTTAAATCATTTATAGCATAAGAACAGTGCAAGGTTCAGTGGTTCCGTTTGTTTGTGCGGTGTGTTTTCGCAGTTATTTTCCATTTACTTAAGGTAGGTTTTAGGCAAAAGCGATTGAAATTAAGGCATATTTTAGAAGATGTTTTCTAAAAAGGAATATAATATATAGACAAAAAATTTAATTTGCAAGTTTAGTTTTTATATATAAAGATGGCGCTAAAATTGGTGTGCTTAAAAATAGTTGAAAATTGGGCCACATCATAGCCCGGCTCCAGATCATCTGTAAAAAATGTATTCGAAAGAAGACCCTTGAATACACATCATTTACCAAAATGGAATGGAAAATGAAGAAAATTATGTAACGTGAAAGAGAAAATGAAAAATTTACGTTTTTCTTGACCATATGGTTGCTTGTAAGAACTAGACAAATTTTCCAAAGGCGCTTATTTTGGTTAATGGGTTGTTAAATTATGAATAATTTTAAAAAATATATTAAAATCGGTCGACTAGCTTGTTTTCAGGAGTGTGACCCATTTTGAAAAAGTATGTTTCGAATAAAAAAGGCGTTTTAAGTTACAGCACTTAAAGACCGGTTTTTAAGTGCTGTCGAATCTGCTTCATAGACGGGATTGATTTGAAATTTTTTTTACATATTCTTGAATAGTTGCACAACAATAATCAATTAAAATAAAAGAATTCAATTTTAAAAAAACTGTTTGCCTAAAACTTCCCTTGAAATATTGCAAAAATTCTGCATAAAATCTGAAATGTTCATCAGTGTTTTCCTCGTTTATGTTTTTGCACATCTGTTAATAGCAAAATAAGAATTTTCTATAAATTTTTCCAACTAAGTGCAGCACCTGACGGCTGCAATGACACGCCCACAGCAAGCAAGAGAGAGTGCTTTTAAATAAACTCAAGTGTATGTTGCAAATATTTAGAAAAAGTAAAAAAAAATTAACGATCTTGGTGGCTAGCAGTAATGGTTTTGAGAAGGCAATTGTTATTTCAGACAAATAGTTGTTGCTACTTTTGTTGCCGCTGCTGCACACACATTGAATGTGTTGTTCAACTGACCTCGTGCCGTGCACCAACTGACCCAATGTGTGGTGGCCCCGTGTGCAAACAAGCCTGCTTTCAAAGAAAGCATACAAAAAAACTCAAAATATAATTATATAGAACTGTCAACCATTGACAGGTGGTGGTCGTTCATAACGATAGCAGCAGCTATAGCAGCAGCAGTAACTTGACGGCCTAACGACCATTCAGCAGGTAAGTCATGAAAGTATGTTTTTAAGTGAGTTCTCAATAGAGCCAGCTTAAAATGGACCATGCTGGGCAGCTGCAATTAAATCGGCAGCTTACTGCAATGCAATTTATTTTGTTAACCTAGTTTTAAGCTTCTTTATCTGCTGCTGCTGCTGTTGCTGCTAGTGCTATTGACCTAGCGCTGACCCTTAATGATAAAGGGAAATAAATACCATTTGCCATTCATCAATTTGATTGATGAGCTAAACTCATTAACTCAGCAGCAATTCAGTAATTTTAGGCGCAGTTTGAGTTTGTTTTCTTTTCAAATACAATAATACGCACCTTTAGCTGCTGCATGGTTGCTGATTGCAACCTTGAGGGCCACTTGTTTTAAGGCTCACAAGGTCATCTATTGAGTTTGAATTCGATACATACCATTATGGCTTAAATGAGTAAAATTAACATGTTTTGTTTGGAGAGGGTAAAGTTGAAAATTATGGCATCAGAGCTTACAATAAAAAATGAACACAAAATCAAACGAACTAATGTTTGTAGAGGAATATGAATTAGTATTTGTAACAGCACTATATTCATTACAAATGCTAGATGTTATTTAATAATTTTTTAGTCATTAGCTAGATCATTGAAAGCAAAAATATGTACAAAGTTGAGTGGGTGCAATTAGTAAAGATAAGATATGTTTTAAAAATAATATATTGGAATGGTTTCTAATTGAAAGAGAAAGGTTAGACTAGTTGGAGTAGATCAGTAAAGGCATGATTCAATTATTATAATGCTTGGTTTTCACTATGTCATGTTTATGAAAACACAAAAGTTTGTCACCTGAATATCACCTCAATAAAACTCTATAACTTTTTCTGCATAGCTCCATTTAATAATATCATCGTTTTTAATTTGCCAAGATGGCCAAAGTTAGAAAAAATGTCAACATGTTGATATTTTCCATTTGATTAACAACAACTGACCACTGAAAATGACGTAGTGAAAACCAAGCATAAGGTTAAGTATGTATTTGACATAACCTTATTTTATGTAAACAAAAACATATTCTCTTTCTGACATTAATGACCACTGGGGTTGTGTGGTCTTCTTCAAATAAGTATGGTTTCAGTGTTTTAGTGTCTTTTTTTTAAATAGTTGTCTTACTACTCTTGTACTATAAAACATATGAGCATTTCGACCAAAAGGTCTACCACGACTCAACAATTAAATGTTACTTAATATTTTTTTAAGCCTCCACAATAGAAAAAAAAATGTTTAAATTTATATTTTGAGTGTACAGAAAACTGATTTCGCTTTGAATAGTTAAAAAACGGCCACAAACATGATGAATAGCAACCAGGGATGGGAAATAACTTTTTCGAAATTGTACAAAATCGAAATAAAAATTGTACTTTTTGGCATCAAATTGTAATGTTTTTTTCTCCATAAATAATTAAACTTTTAGATATTATTTTTATTTATTTGAAATAAAAAAAAATTAACAAAAATGGATAAACAATTCAGCACAGTAAAATAAATATAGTACTGTACATTCAGTCTTTAATATTTTATCAAGAAAATGTGCATCTTCCTCTTCTTTAACAGAAATATTTTCAAAATACATATCAGTTTTAAATTTTATGATATAGCAACATTGCCAAGTGGCTTTTAGCAAGTCTTTTGTTTTAATTAAAGAAGAAACTGAGTCAACAAGCAGACAATTTCTGCACCTTGGTTTGATTAAATTTTGAATCGAAAATATTATTTCAACATTTGCTGAAAAGTGTGATATTGATAAAATTCCACAAAACAGGCACTGAAAACTTAGTGAAGTTAAAAAAAGAAGCAACGAAAGATCAAGTCAATATGATAAAAATCAAGTGAATGAATTTGTATTAAAAATGTCTTCGTGATACTTATTACTGTGCGACCGAAACCGGAATTTTGGCTGAAACCGAAACCGAATATTCGGCCATTTAAAACACAGTACGCCAAAGTCAATTTTTTTTGAGTACACATGAGAAATGTTAACAGAATATGAAAAAAGGCTTAAAATAATGAAATACTTGTCTCAGCGTTTTGCTGTAGCACGTCAGAATTTTGAGAAAATTTGAGATTTTTGAGCTTCGAAGGACCGTGGAGGTTCACTTGTAAGGTAATACTAGTATTACAATTTTTATAAAAACAGAATGGGTGAACCGATTTTAATGCTTGAGCCAGTTTTGAAAAGTGAATTAAATTTGGATTTTTTCTTATTAAAAAACAATTTTTTTCTAGGCTAGATGGCGCTTTAATTATCGTGTAAAGTTAAAAAATAACCAAATTTAATTCCCTTTTCAAAACTGGCTCAAGCATTAAAATCGGTTCTCCCATTCTGTTTTTATAGAAATTTTTATAATAGTATTACATTAAAAGTGAATCTCCACGGTCCTTCGAAGCTTAAAAATCGATTTTCTCAAAATTCTGACGTGCTACAGCAGAACGCCGAAACACGTATTCCTTTGTTTTAAGCCTATTTTCATATTCTGTTAACATTTCTCATGTGTACTGTCGTACTGTGTAATATTCGGCCGAAACCGCAACTGGTTATTAATACGAAAAATTAAGTTTTTACAAACACATAATACACATAAGAAAAAATTTAATATAAAAAAGTATTTTTTAATATCGAAGTTTATAATAATTAATTAAAGTTAAGTTTAATAACAAATAAGATCATTTATTATTACAAAAGCATTGCATACTGCATATCTTCAATACACACTCAAAATAATAATTATCAATTTTTGGCTTTAGTACATAAAGGGTTCGCCAAATAACTTTTTTTTTAAATTCTATAAAAAAAAACTACTAGATATTTTCTCAAATTTCTTTTTTTTATTTGAAAGTACAATCCTTCCGGTTAATATTGAAAAATAACTTCATTCAAATGGCTGCCTCGGCTGGCCTTGCAGTAGCCTACACGATCGGTCCAATTTTTAAGCACATTATCGATTGTGTGCAGCTGTATTTCACCAATGGCTTCACGAATATTGTCCTTTAAAGCGTCAATTGTCTCTGGTTTGTCGGCGTAACATTTATCTTTGAGGGCACCCCACAAATAATAGTACAACGGTATCAAATCGCAGCTCCAAGGTGGCCAAACGACATCAGCTCTGCGGCTGATAATGCGATCTTCAAAAACAGGGCGCAAAACATCGAGTGTAGCTTCGGCTGTGTGGCACGTAGCGCCGTCCTGTTGAAACCAAATGTTGCCAATATCCTCCTCTTCAATTTTTGTGAACAAAAATACGATCAACATGGCCCGATAACGATCGCCATTGACTGTAACGGCCACTCCTTGCTCATTTTCGAAGATTATTATGCCTCTGGACCAAAATCCGCACCAAACAGTGACTCGTTTTGGGTGCAGCGGCTTTTCAATGTATGCGTGCGGGTTTTCTGTGCCCCAAATGCGACAATTTTTCTTGTTTACATACCCGCCAAGATCAAAATGAGCTTCATCTGAAAGTATGTTTTTTTGGCAAAATCTGCATCTTCTGTAAGTCGATCGCAGGCCCACTTAGCAAAGCGAAAACGCACTGGATGGTCAGTTGGCTTCAACTCCTGAACCAATTGGACTTTGTATGGCGTCATACCAAGGTCTTTATGCAAAATTCGTCTCAATGATGTCTCCGAAATTTTCAATTGTTGAGAACGGCGGTGAATTAATGTTGATGGCGCTTCACGCACACTTTCTGCCACAGCAGCAATATTCGCGGGTGTACGCACTGCTTTTGGCTTTTCACGCTTTGGTTTATCGATGAGGATGCCAGTTTCTTTCACTTTTTTTACAAGATAACGAACATACGGAGCTGACAGTGCTTCTCTTCTTCCAAAATCCGTACGCAATTTTCGCACACATTCTGCAACATTACCATGATTTTCAAAGTAATGTCGCAATATTTCCCAGCGTTGTTCAAGCGTATACAGAACCATATTCGTTCAGCGGAAGGATAAAACTAATTATCTGTCAAATCAGACATGAGCTATGTGTTACCATTCACGAAACAAGCACTAGTTGAAAAAAAAGTTAGATGGCGGACCCTTTATAAAACTTTAATATTAATTGCAATAGAGATGATAAAATCGAAAATGATAGTATCGTACACATAAAATTAACCAAAATGTTTTGCGTTAACACGAGAAATCAAATTATAGACGAATTCATAATTTTTGTTTTGTGCAATGCAATATAAATATTCTTATATTTGAATTAAATGACTGATGCAAGAAGTTTTTACCAAAATTTTCGGCTAGTTTCGGCTATTCGGCCATATTGAGGCAAAAAGGGCCGAAACTGGCCATAACCGAAACCGAAACCGAAACCGAATATTCGGTCGGACACTAGTGGTATTCATGTACTTTTTTTAATAAAATTGTGCTGAAAAAGTACAATTGAACTGAAAAACCCAACCCTGATTGCAATAAAAGTTGAACAATTTTTACACAAGTCGAAAAATTTTAACGAATGTTGGAATTTTTAGTTAAGTAAAAGGCGGATTTTTAGGAGTTCTAGTTTATTTACAAATTTATTTACAACTTACTCTCGCGTATGGCGAACTGATTGCCAAGACACTATTTTCTGAACTGACTAAATACTTTAAGGCAGCAGGGCCCATAGCCCATGCCACCACAACGCGTTGAATATGTATTGTAAGGCAATGTACGCTACTGCGAACGCGCACATTGCCAACACTACGAATACACAATTCCCGATATGCATTTTAACGTTTTTTTATATATCACCAGAGTCACTGGCATTTATACTATGTCGCTTCGTCATCAGCGCTAATGACGGAGCGACAGAGCGGTTGCGGGGTGTATTATATTTACCCACACAAACGCGCGCTTGCCTGTGAGCTGGGTAGCTAAGCCAGCGCCCAGGCAACCAACGCTCAAGTTATACGACACGCTTGTTGTTGCAGCTTAAAACAACACACAAGCTGCCAGCTATTGAAGATAAGCATTTAATCGCTTAGTGACGAATCGTCACTTGAGGCCAAGCTTTGCTAGCTTGGCGCGCCAGCTATGACTCTGGTCAGCGGCGGCTCAGGTTACCGCTGTGTTATTCCCAGCGATAACAACGTCGCCAGCTGAGGAATGTGTTTGGCTAAGCGTTAATCGTAAAGCCAAGGCACTTGAAATTAAAGTGCTGTTTATTTGAGTGGGTTGCAACAAAGTGTCGCCAAATAAGCGAGGAGCATTAAACTCCTCTGACCCACTTCTATATTTATTCTAATTCTTAAGGGGGATGGGGTGACAGACGGTCACGCCACAATACTCCCCCCCTAGCATTTTAAATGCGAGACAACTACCAAATACTTAGTATAACCGGGCTGGACGGCGCACCTGCCTACCGCTTCTGGTTACGACCGGCGATGATTTGCGTCTCTCTACAGCTTTGAAAAAGCCTCCCGCGGAGTCCCCCGGCGCGCCGGATAATGTCACGGCGTTCTTCTTAGGCTGGGATGGACGTTTGAGTGCACACGGTGGGTCGGGTGATGTACTATGTTTTCTTGGACGCCCCACTCGCCTGCTTCGCTGTCCAGCGGTGTCCAACGGTGGGTCGGAAAAAGTCACGACCTTTTTGGTTTTGCCGGTTCTATTCTGTTGGCAGCCCACGTTGTCCAACGGCGGGTCGGAAAAAGTCACGACCTTCTCTGCTGCATGGTTGGTAATTGTGGATTGTCCTACGTTGTCCAACGGCGGGTCGGAAAAAGTCTCGACCTTCTCTGCTGTATAGGCTGGCTTTAATCGATCAACAGAAATTTTTGCTTTTCTGCCATTTTGGTCAACCACGAAGTACTTCTCGAACCTCTCCAGAACTTTGAATGGTCCGTCGTACCGTGACTGTAGTGGGCGTTGCACCTTGTCGATTCTCACAAAAACGTGTGAGCACGTGTCCATGCCCTTCTGCATGAACAACCTTGGTTTATCGTGATGGCTAGTCTGCGATGGCATAATTGTGCGCATCATGCGCCTCAGGTCCTTCACGAATTCCGTTTCATTGGTTCTTGACGGTGTCGGGGTCATAAATTCGCCAGGCAGTTTTAGTGGGGTCCCATAGACCATCTCAGCCGGCGATGATGCCAGGTCTTCTTTAACTGATGACCTAAGACCCAATAAGATTATTGGTAAAAAGCCGCTCCAGTCATCGCTTTCGTGGCACATTATGGCTGCTTTTAGCGTGCGGTGCCATCTTTCTATAATCCCATTCGCCTGCGGGTGATACGGGGTAGTACGGAAGTGTTCGATACCCAACATGCGGTTTAGTTGGCGGAAAATATCCGACTCGAATTGCCGACCTAGGTCTGTTGTGATGCGTAGTGGAACTCCAAAACGCGCTATCCATCCGGATATTAAATTGCGCGCGACCGTTTCGGCAGTCATGTCCTGTAATGGGATCGCCTCAGGCCATCTCGTAAATCTATCGATGATGGTGAGACAATAACGATTTTCCCTTGAAATAGGCAGTGGTCCCACTAAATCGATATTAATGTGCTCAAACCGCTCACTTGGTTTATTATAAAACGCTAGCGGCGATTTGTTGTGTTTGTGTACCTTGGATCGCTGGCATGCCAAACAACCTTTTACAAAGTTGTGCACGTCTCTCCTCATATTTGGCCAGACGAACCTCTGCTGCACCAGCTTCGTTGACGCACTCACTCCTGGGTGCGCTATGCCGTGCAGTTTCTCTATGACACTCTCTCGAAACTTGCGAGGAACCAAAGGGCGTATTCGGCCATGCTCTGTGTCACACCATATGGTTGAAGAGCAGTCTGGTAAGCTAAGCTCTTTGAGCGTCAGAGACGTTTGGACCTTTTTGCTAACTAGGTCATTTATTTCCGAGTCCAGGCGTTGCTCCTTCGCCATGCTATCGAAGTCTATCGGGGTCTTCACATGGGCTACCTGTTGAATTCTGGACAAAGTATCCGCCACAGTGTTGTCTGCCCCCGGTAAATGTCTGATATCGGTACAGAATTGACCAATATAATCCAAATGGCGCGCTTGCCGCGGTGATGCCTTTTCCAAACTTTGCTTAAATGCAAACGTAAGTGGCTTATGGTCTGTAAATATTACAAATTCGCGACCTTCGATCATGTGTTTGAAGAATTTCACCGCCTGGTAAATTGCAAGTAATTCTCGGTCGTAGGTGCTATACTTAATCTGTGCAGCCATCAATTTCTTTGAGTAAAACCCTAAAGGCTGCATGTGGCTCCCAACCCCTTGGTTTAGGACTGCCCCTACTGCAAAATCCGAGGCGTCTACGCTGAGATATAGCTTGGCATTTGGCTTTGGGTGATACAGCAACGCCGAATTGGCCAGATCGCTCTTGCAATTTTCAAACGCCTGGTCTGCCTCTTGGTT
This sequence comes from Dichetophora obliterata, assembly GCA_963920525.1. Classification (NCBI taxonomy): domain Eukaryota; kingdom Metazoa; phylum Arthropoda; class Insecta; order Diptera; family Sciomyzidae; genus Dichetophora; species Dichetophora obliterata. Next base: position 195,567,466 of record OY986436.1, on the reverse strand, counting down.
CCAGACTAAAGGCGTTTTGTCGTTCTTTTTATTCCCGACTACTAACGCCTGGAGCAGCGATTGAGTTGCTACCGCATTCCGGACGAATCGCCGGTAAAAGTTCACCATTCCCAGAAACTGCTTCATGTCTCGGGCTGTCTTTGGTTTCGGGAAATTAGAAACGGCTTGCACCTTTTCGTGATGGGGGCGAATACCCTCCTCATTGACCGTGTGTCCTAGGAACTTGACCTCTGGCTTGCCCAGGGTACATTTAGCTAAATTAATAGCTAGCCCGTTCTCGCGCAGCAGCTGTAGAATTCTTCGTAGATCCTTTTCATGCTGCTTCTCATCTGGCGACGCAATGCATATGTCGTCAATGTAGACAAATGCATAATGAGCCTCAGTAGCCAATATTTTATTTATGTGCCTCTGAAAGGTTTGGGCTGCGTTCCTCAACCCGAAGGTCATATATTTAAATTGAAACAATCCAAATGGCGTCGTTATTGCCGTCTTTGGAATATCTGCAGGCTCAATTGGTATTTGGTGATATGCACGCTGCAAATCAAGCGTTGAAAATACCTTTTTTCCATGCAATATGTGCGTAAAATCTTGCACATGGGGTATAGGGTAACGGTCTGGCACCGTTTTTTCGTTCAGTGCCCTATAGTCCCCACATGGTCTCCAGGTCCCGTCCGCTTTTCTAACCATATGCAGCGGGCTCGACCAATTGCTATCTGATGGCTCGCAGATATTGCTCTCAAGCAGGAAATTAAATTCTTTTCTTGCCGCTGCTAATTTATCGGGAGCCAAACGTCTGGGCCTCGCGTGTGTAGGCGGCCCATCCGTGATAATATGATGAGTAACACCTGACCTTGAGGCCTGTTTAATCGGACTTAGGGTGGTAATATCGGCATACTCGGACAGAATTTTTTCGAAAGGGTTGCGAAAATTATAAGAATAAATTTTTGTCTTACCCATTTCTGCTGCCAAACCATTGCATTTTCCTCCGGTCTCTCGATCAACCAATTTGCTATTTTTCATGTCAACCAGCAAGCCGTGATGTCTCAGGAAATCGGCTCCAATAATAGGTGTTTTGACGTTGGCGATGACAAACTTCCAAATGAACTCCCGCCTTAGTCCCAGGCTGAGGGCAACTTCCTTCTCACCGTAGGTCTCGATGCTCGTTCCGTTCGCCGCATACAGCCTGCAAAAATAAGGCTCGCCAAAACGTTCTTTCCTGCTGGGTGGTATCACTGACACGTCCGCCCCAGTGTCGATTAAGAATTTCCTGCTGGTTCTGACATCTTCTACGTACAGACGACATATTTCGCTATTGCCACCCGTGTCGCCTTTGGTGGGTGGTTTCGAACTTAGTTTTTTGCCGGTTTGTTCCAAGTGCAAGGGGCTACGCATTTGGCCGCGCTATTCCCCCATTGCTGGTGATACCAGCAGTATCCCGCTACAAAGTTCTCGTCTCGTAAGGCCGCCCGTTGACGCCGCAAACGCCGCTGCAGTGTGCTCTTGCTGGGTCCACTTTTGGGCTGCTGTTGCCTGGGAGCGGAGTTAGTCCTGCACCTTGGAGGTATAAAGTCGCGGTCGACCTCTGGTTCAATGCCCGCTGGTTGTATATCCCAGCGTGCTTGCGAGCGGCTGTGCGTGCTTCGAGGCCGTGGGTTATTACGCTCGTACAGAGCGTCCTCCAACCTGTGCAACCTTCTCTCAAGGCAGGTGTCAGCTGGGGGTGCAGTAGTTACTGCTACATGCTTCGGGCGATACTTGCCCGATTCCATTATTTTGTCTGCCTGGACCGCCTGCTGTGCTAGTTGTAAATCGACCACTTGTAGAATGGCCTGGACGTCGTTGGGCAGGCGGGCTAACCACAAATTCTGCAGCATGGCCTCATTTACTTGAACGCCGCCCATGTCCTTCATTTCATTCAAGAGCTGTGAGGGGCGGCGGTCCCCCAGCTCCATATCTTCCATTAGGCACCGCAGCTTCTCTTGAGGGCTGTCCGCGAAAATGTCTAATAGCCTACCACGTAGGGCTTCATACCGCTCCGATGATGGAGGGTTGCGCACGACGGCGCTAACTTGCTTTAGCACTTGCTTGGGCAACGCGCCCACCACTGTATAAAATTTCTGTGCGTCACTTTTTGTGCCCTGCTTCGCGAACAAGGCTTCCAATTGTAAGAACCATAGGTCTGGTTCGTCTGCCCAGAATTGTGTCACCTGGACAGACTGCACTCGGCTTAATTCACCCGCGCACGTTAGTTGTGCCGCTGCGCCAGGCTCCGCCGCCGCGGCGGTTTCACTATCTACCGGTGGGGCTTGGACTACGGCCTCGTTGACCGGCTCCTCACTTGCCCGCTCTTTATTTTCCATATTATTATTTACTTTAAGTTTTTTTTTTTTTAAATTTTAAAGTCTTTAAATCCTCGCGCACTTTACTTTAACACTCGACTTTACGCGTTCTCGGGGTCACCAATTTAGTTAAGTAAAAGGCGGATTTTTAGGAGTTCTAGTTTATTTACAAATTTATTTACAACTTACTCTCGCGTATGGCGAACTGATTGCCAAGACACTATTTTCTGAACTGACTAAATACTTTAAGGCAGCAGGGCCCATAGCCCATGCCACCACAACGCGTTGAATATGTATTGTAAGGCAATGTACGCTACTGCGAACGCGCACATTGCCAACACTACGAATACACAATTCCCGATATGCATTTTAACGTTTTTTTATATATCACCAGAGTCACTGGCATTTATACTATGTCGCTTCGTCATCAGCGCTAATGACGGAGCGACAGAGCGGTTGCGGGGTGTATTATATTTACCCACACAAACGCGCGCTTGCCTGTGAGCTGGGTAGCTAAGCCAGCGCCCAGGCAACCAACGCTCAAGTTATACGACACGCTTGTTGTTGCAGCTTAAAACAACACACAAGCTGCCAGCTATTGAAGATAAGCATTTAATCGCTTAGTGACGAATCGTCACTTGAGGCCAAGCTTTGCTAGCTTGGCGCGCCAGCTATGACTCTGGTCAGCGGCGGCTCAGGTTACCGCTGTGTTATTCCCAGCGATAACAACGTCGCCAGCTGAGGAATGTGTTTGGCTAAGCGTTAATCGTAAAGCCAAGGCACTTGAAATTAAAGTGCTGTTTATTTGAGTGGGTTGCAACAAAGTGTCGCCAAATAAGCGAGGAGCATTAAACTCCTCTGACCCACTTCTATATTTATTCTAATTCTTAAGGGGGATGGGGTGACAGACGGTCACGCCACAAATTTTATAAGTATAACTAGCTGAACCCGGTGTGCTTCGCTACTCCCCTCGTTATAAAATAAAATTAAAAGTATTTATATATTTTTCACGCCATCGAATTTTCGAAATAAGTCCACCCCAGCGCCACCTACCGTGTCCATTTATACACAAATTATTTTCTTATGATCAAACAAACATACATTCTGAATTTCAGTTAAATTGGTCCATAAATTCAAATTTTCGATATAAGTCCACCCCTGCGCCACCTATCGGGTCCAAATATAGCCTATGTTACCCACCGTACCAAGATGAACATTACCTGAAAATTTCATCAAAATTGGCCCAGCCGTTTTGGAGTCCATACGTTACATACATACACACATCCTATTTTATATATATAGATTAATGCTCGTATCTGTCCTTTTTCATGTCGAAAAAGCTGTCCCTTCAAAACTTGCGAAGACCCTTTTTTATCTCATAAGAGCAGAAATTTCTTGTTTACTAGGTATTTCCACAACCATCTGAAAACCGAAATTTGTGAATATATTGAAATCGCTTGTTTGATTGATTACATTTTATGCTTGCCAGCAAAGACAGCATCGGTCTATTTGTCTAATCGGACTATATGTCTCATGACCTGTTTTTCTGGTTGAATATTTTAACAACATAAAATTATTTGTTAATATAAAAAACTGTGTACTTCATTGCAAATTTAGAAGTTAACCCTTTAGAAGCCATTAACCCTTATAAAACCACAACCTCTCTTAATGTTTTTAAAAGTATAGTTGTAAACAAAATGTGTTTGTGTTTTCAAATAAGAAATCAATGAATTACATTGTATGATTAAACATGCTGTAAAATAAAAATAAAATTAACCCCTTAAATAAACTTTTAATATATTATTTTTCATAAAAGATTTTTTAATATATATTTGCAATTAAATTATATATCACAACCGCCTATTTCATTTTCTAAGTCCACGTTGTCTTCTAAAAAATCTTCATATGAACGTCATCATCTTCATATTCTTCATCAGTAGATGCATCTTCATCTATTTTATGCTCTGCATCAGGATAACATTCCAGCATTTCTAATACTTCAGGCAGTAAGGGAAGTTGGTTTCTTCTTTCTAAGCTGGAAACTAATTCTTGTTTTTCCGTTTTAATCATCATTTTACTATTTAACTATTATGCAATATTTGTCTGAAAGAACTCAAATTTCAGAAACATTTCCAACATCTTTGTTTGAAATTTTTGCAAAAATTTTAGATTTTATAGCTTATTTGAGAATTAGTTTCATTTGAATTTATATCCAAGATAATTTTTTAAAAATTTTTTTCCAGATATCCAAAAAGACTGAATATTGAAAATCGTATGCATCTAAAAAAAATCAATTTGTATTTGTATTTGTATTTATTTATAAGACATCCCACCGGAAAAATGAGAATTAATTCTTAAAAAATCGGGGATTAAATGGATTCTTGTGTTTGCATTTTAGAATGTATTCCAAAGAATATATAAATTTAAAGCAAAACCTATGAATTAGAATCAATAAACAAATATTTTACTGATTCGTTTTTATTGCTGCAGGAATCGATTATGATGTATGTAATAAAGTAAAAGTTGTTAGATTCTTTTCTTGCTTTTATGGTAAGTGAAAAACGAATTAATTCTGAAACAAATTCTACTATAAGCGAAAAAAGAATCAATCTGTTATGATTTATATTTTCTGTTTGTTGTTGTTATTTTTGTTTTTTCAGATATTTTTGAAAAACGGTTGTTCTATTGCTTTCCTTTCACGTGTTTCTTAAAAATTTTACTTTCTGTTTGATTTGTCAGCGTTGAAGGAACAAACTGCTTCAGAAGACCCGAACATTTTAATAATGTATTGCTTGGTAAGTTATGAAAAACCATCGCTCTTTACTTGTTTCAATCATTTTTCAATGTTTTTTTTTTAAATGCAGAGTGCCTTTGAACGGAAGGGTACAACCAGGAACAGTCCCAAAAAGATATCAAAGAAGCTATACGCAAGTCAAAATCTATATACTATAAGCAAATTTGAAGCAAAACGGAAGGAACAGCCTACATCATAAACATCAATATTTTTGCATTAAATGTGGTATTATTATAATTGTTTGGTCGTCTATCTAAATATTATTTATTCTTTCTAATAACCTAATAATTATCTGTATTAATTTGAATTGTTCCAATGTAATTATTTTTTGAATTATTTAAAAAGAATAAAAGATTTTCAATTCTGCCATTCAAACCTATGCATTGTGGAATTCATTCATGTATATCTATTCAAAAAGGGCTTCTTAGCGATTCATTCTTTTCTCATATTCGAAAAATGCATACTTTTTTCATTTAAAAGTATCCATGCTATAAGCGAATAATAGAATCGATTTCAGCAGTGATTCAAGTGGAAGGCAGAAAAGAATGTACTACTTTTTGCAGGACATCACTATGTTAAAATTAATCAATTCTAGAATCAATAATTGGAAAAGTGAATTGATTCTTTTTTGATACACAATTGATTCTTTTTTCCCGGTGGGATTAGTACAAATAAGAACTAAGTTCTTTTACAGTAGAACAAGTAAAAATACCTATAAATAAGTTAAGATAATAAACAAATTGTTTATATATAACAACAAATTAATAACAGTGACTATAAATAAGATAATGAATTACATTAGATAATGATTAAAAGATTAATAATAATAAAATCAAAATAAAAAAATTTTGTATCAATAAATATAAGAACAATAATATGAATGAAGAATATGTAAAGATAAAAGAGCAAGGATAGAAAAATAAATTAAGTTGAAGAAGTTAAGAAGTTGAGAAGTTAGTTAAAATAGATTGCCTAAAATTTTCCGCCCGTTCGATTTTTCTTAAGTTACGTGGTAACGCATTCCACAGTTTTAGGCATTAATGAAAAAAAGATTGGAAGATGTTAGAGAGCCATATCTTGGAACTATAAGTATCTTGCATCTTCTAGACAAACTGAACTGCAGTTTTTCATATAGGTAATAAGGAGTTTTACTATGTTTTATTTTATGAAGGTAGATACAGTTTCTAGCATTTAAATAATCAACCAAACTGCACCCAAGTAATGCATTTCTGAAGTGAGAGAGGTGGTCAAACTTTTTTAAGCCGAAGACAAACCGCGTGGCATAGTTATATGCTATATTAAGTTTTAGCAGGGAAGATGAGTCGAGTTTAGTGTACACCACGTCAGAATATGTTATAACAGGTAAGACAAATTGCTTTACTACCATTCGCCTTAGATCAAGCGTACAAAGACAAGCAGACATTCTTAAATTTCGCAGATTATAATAAACTTTACTAACAACACTTTTTGATTTCTCATTAAGTCACAATTTCCGCACGTTAAGCTTGCTCCAAATACTTGCAACACTGCAATTCAATTATTTACGTAGTCAGTATAACAGCAAATGATATGCAAAATTTTATAACCTTACGTAAATATTGCTTTGTAAAAAAATTCGGAATTTTTAAACGTACTTACATTATATGAATCTTTTACAACACAGCAACAACAACAGCAATAAAAAATTTAGCAGTTTCTGTTTTATTTATAAAAAACACAACCATTTCGATGTTTCTACAAAAAAAGGTATTGTTATTAATTCACTTCAAATAAGTTCAACACGCCATCAAAACATTCACTTTAATTACATGAATTAAGATTGTGAGCTTTAGATCAAGTGAGTTTTCAAGAAGGCAACAACAACAACAACAACTCTGTATAGAGTCAATCACTTAGCTGACTAGACAGCCTGTTTCGGAAATCGCTACATATTCCTCATCAGTAGTCTTTGAGTGACTAAGCTGTGATAAACTCACTGTTTAAACTAGCATATGAATGTGTAGATCCTCTAATTCATTCTCATGAATTGTATGGCTGCTAATCATATGACACTTCAAAGCAGTAAGCCATTTTAGATCACCGCCATCAACTCTATCAAGGGTTGCCACCTGTTCTAGTTGCTTCTTCATTTATTTCAATATTCATTGGTGTTCGATTGTTTGTCGAAATGCACCATAGAAATGAAACGAGTTTTTGCTTCGCCAGAAGCTTAGTGTTCTAACTGAAAGGTGGCTATTTTCACAACCAAATGTTCAATTACACATGACTTTGACCGAAAAATCGATCAATTATTAGATTATTAGATTATTTCATTAATTTGATATTAATTAAACTTATTTGGCCGTGCTCTGCCATAGTTAAGTTAATTAGTTGTTGTTGTTGCCTTCTTGAAAACTCACTTGATCTAAAGCTCACAATCTTAATTCATGTAATTATTCAATAGATCATAAAAACTAATTAACATTCACTTTAATAAAAACACTTTTTATATGTTAAAAATTTAATTTTTGTGTGTCAACTTTAAAGGCTGTCTTTATGACGGCAGATTATTTAAAACAAAAACAAAGCTGGTTTTTACTTGGTGTAAAGTATTTTTTGTAAGATGGTCGCAACCAAACAGTGATATCAACATGAGAAAATGTTGTTTTTTAGCCAGTAAAACCGGTCATTTGACCTATTTTGCGGTGGAGTGAGTTTTTTTTTTGTAATGAACAAATCTTAGACCAATGAGTAAAATCGGTTACAAATCGATAAATTAAAATCAATTTTAAGATAAAATATAATTTGCAGTAGATACTCGTGTATTGAATTCTAAATTTTTTTAAAAACGAGGCCAGACTGCTTCGATCGATCAATCGCTGCAAAAATTAAATATCAGGGAAAATTGGTTGAAACCATTAAAGGCGATTCGGATGTACTAAATGCCGATGATGACATCGCTGATGAAAATGAATGCTTTTAAATTAATAGAAATTTATATTCATTTTTAAATCACCAATCAATGAATCAATTTCTTTAAATTCATAGAAAAGTATTAAAATTTATCCCTTATTTTTCCTCTTTTTTTATTGCAATGTCCCTTGAAAACCTTAATATTCAAGATATTATCCCTTTTTATTGTCCAAAAAGAGATACGAGCCTTAAGTATAATAAATACTCGTATTATACAAAGTTTACTTAAATTTGCTTCAGTGTTCGATTTTTTAGGTCCTGAATATAGCAACATTATTTCAGATTATGTTAAAACAACTTTCATAAAAAAACTCGTGCACACACTCAGAGAAAAGACATGGTTGAGACATGATTACTGCAATAATAATTTTTTTTACTAAAATTATTGTATTATTCCTGCAAACACAAATTTTTGCCTTAATAAAGTCATTATTTACTAATGGTGGTACCAAAAATAACATTATAGTTGAAATCATAAGATCATTGAAATCGGAAAACATACTATGATTGCCTCAACTATTTGTTGCAACAAAAATGTTGTAGTTCTGTCAATCATGATAAATGTAAATTGTATTATAGAGACAAACATGTTAGAATTTTGAATGTTTGAACTATTCTTTGATTGTTGGCAAACAAAGCAGAACATAACCAAAAATCGAAAGAATTTATTGTGTCTGAACAGTTTGCAGGAAAAACTTTCACTTCATTCAGACACAATAAGTTTTATGGATTCCTGGCTATGTGCTGTTTCGTTTGTCAACTTTTCAATTATTCTGTTTTGTTTGAACTCACCTTATCCTAAAAACAGCACGCAGAAAAGTGACATTTTCGACTTTAAATTTAGCAAACATGTTTCTATTTACCGTAAACATATTTCGCTATTCTGACCATATTTTGTTTATCACAAATATTGCTATTTTTGTGACAATGCACTTAATGTACCATGGTAATGAATGGCATTAGTCAGCCGAGCGGTAGTAGCGGCTGTGGTTTACTGGTAGTGAGCGTGGCTCGTAAGCATAAAAGCCGCGGTTCAAACCCCAGCTCGGACAGAAAATTTTATCAAAAAGATTTTTCAATTGAATTAATATTTCTGTTCAACCTAGTCAATGGCAAACCTTTGGAGATATCTTAATTAATAGCTGTGGAAATTGGAGTGCATAAAAATAAAAAAAATACGATTATTTTTTCAATAATATTCTTGGATCCTAAAAATAAATTCATAATATAGTTGTTGCAATCATTCTATTTTTGACCCAATAAGAAAATAATGATTGTTTCATTAATATTTTGGTTCCTACAAAAAAGTTCCTTTTCTAAATATGGTTGTTGTAATCATTTTATCATGATCAAAAAAAAATATTATATGTTTAAGAACATGCTAGCAACAGTCATAATCCGAATCATACTATGATCCAACTACGTTTGTTCTCTGCCTGCAGTTCGTAGATTTTTTGTTTATATTGAGCCAGACAAAAACCACTTCTATTTTTTGTTACGAAACACGTTCTTTTTTATTAACTTATATCTTTGGACAATGCTTTCGATCGCTTTCACCTTTTACACTAAATATAGTACTACTAGAATGCTATCCAAAAATCAAAACAGGACAAAAAAGTTTGAATTTTTCATTGCTTGTTTTAATTTTTAATAACGAAAAAAGCGTACGAACGTTACGTGCGCGACCATGGAAATGCCCATATGTCTTGTATTTAATATGAAGTATTTACTCGTAGTCATGGTAAAATTCTACTGAGCTCGTAAAAGGTTTTTGAAATCAGCTCGTTAAAGAATCATAAAAACATGATGAATTCACTTAAGGTAAGTTTTATGCAAAAGCGGTTAAAATGTTAGATGTTTTCTAAAAAGTTTATTATATATACAAAAAATTTTCAAAATATAAATCATGTCAGCAAAATAAGTACACAAAAGTAAAGTGTTTTAATATTGAAACAAAAAATATGAAAAATTTAGTACTTTTGATTTTCCAGAATAATTAAATAGTAGTTATATTATAAGGGGTCAAGCAGCAGTTACTGTCCTTTTGGAAAGCCATATCCTCTCGTTAGTAGGTGACCCTGCTCTTACAAGACACTATACTTGAGAGTCGATAAACAGCCCCGTGACAATTGGACTTGTTTGAAGTCGGTGGCAACAGTGCTTTGTTCTAGCGGTCCATCTCACTGGTACCTGCTTATAATAGGGGCTATGTCACGGCGGATGGTTTTTCCCCTATACTCGTGGACAACGCCGTAGATGAGTATTTTATAAGGGGGGCTTTGCTCGAGCAAAAAATATTTAGTTTTAAATTTTCTCTAGGGATTTCTGAAGTCTAAGTACTTTCCAAATTTATTAACAGATTTCAGCAAGCTATTCTAAGTTTATTTATCTTCATTTATTTATTTATCTACCGCAAAGTGTTATTGATTGAATAAGAGGCACAAGTTTCGCTCTAATTCTAAACTAATTTATGTTGGTAGTAAATTTATTTTGATACCATCATGATATGCATATAATTTTAAAAACTAATCTACGAAAATATTTTAACTTTTGCGGCATTTGTTTAATTCGTGAAGATACTTTTTCGCATCTTTTTAATTTATGAACGGCTTTGTAACTAGCTACCCAATTTCCAGTCAACTCTAACTCCAACCTGCTTACCAATGAAAACACATACTGAGCAAAACGCTTCAACTTTATCTTCTGAATACGCGAGCCATCGGTTGTCCTTAAACCAGTTCTTCTGAAAAGATAACTTCCTATTTTTCGTTTCCGAGACAGAAAACTTGTAAGTGTATCTGTCTATATCAGACTGATCTTGCTTAAAAATTACCAACCCATTTTCGTCGAGCTTAATACAATGAGGATGATGTTGATGGAAGGTCATCCAAGCCTCCAGATGATGATTCTTGTAATTCTTTCACAATTTGCGAATCAGCCGTTAAGTCTTTGAAGTTACACCAAAAAAAAAAAATCAATTAGATTATAATTATACGTTTTCACCTAATCAAAAAAATATAGACGGGTTCAGGGCTGACTTTCACACGACCATATCCTACTAAATCTTAATAAAGATGTTTTCAATACAAAAGATCTCTCATTAATTTAAGGCTTTAAAACACAAAGAATTCTCTCCGATTCATCGGATGAAATACACACCAAAAACCAACAAACTTAATTTTCTCTACTTGGTTCACCACTTCATAAATTGGTTTCTGATCGGATTTTGGATATATTGTGCTTTTTGGAATGGTGAATACAAAAAAATAATTCACAAGTTGCTGTGGCGAAAATTAAATTTGTTGGTTTTTGGAATATTTTAAATATTTTTCAAGCTGGTATATGTTGGCAGCCCTGAAATTCCAACATTTTTCTAACTAAGAAGTATATATTTTTGTTATAAATTACAGAAGTTATTTTAAATAAGAAACATCGTTTTATCGATTTTGAAGAATAACTTGTATAACTTGAATATAAACTGGAATTCTATTCTAAATATTAATACAAAAAGTTTATCTTCTCAGAGTCTTGATGATGCGGTATATGCGTTTAATAGAACGCTCAATGATTGTTTTGATGATAGAGTTAGCAACAGTTATGCAAATAGTCCTATAATATCTACATAACAAAAGTAAAATTAAACATCAAATCTGATGCTAAATCCTTCTGGAACTTTGTTAACACAAAACGTAAGATTGATTCCTATCCTTCTTTTATGAAGTATAATTCTGTTGAGTCTGATAATGATAATAGTATTTTCAATCTTTTTGCTGACTTTTTCAAGACGACTTATTCATCATCGTCCTATGATTACTTAAGTTATCCTTTTAATATTCAATCTGGGGATATTTATTTCCCCAAAATTGACACAAACACAGTCTTATCATTTTTAGAAAATATTAAAACATCTTATAAAAGTGGTCCTGATAACATACCTTCATGTATATTAAAATACTGCTGTGAAGAATTAGTTACTCCAATCTCTTTACTATTTGCTTCATCATTAAAATCCTGCTATTTTCCTGCAGCCAAGAAGCATTCATTTATCATTCCGCTGCATAAATCCGGAAATAGGTCTTTAATTGATAACTACCGTGGCATCGCGAAATTAAGCGCTTTGCCTAAACTTTTAGAGGCAATTGTTACATCACGACTATCGCACAGCGTTAAATCTTTAATGTCTCCTTTCCAACATGGATTCCTTTCTGGAAAATCAACTGTTACTAACCTTCTCGAATTTACATCAAAACTATAAAAAACTTTGGAAAAGGCATGCAGACTGATGTTATTTACACGAATTTTAGCAAAGCTTTTGACGTTGTAAATCACAAACTATTGATCTTAAAATTACATCTTGTTGGATTTCGTATACCGTTGGTAAATTGGATTGAATCTTACTTAAACAATAGAACTCAATCTGTTATTTTTAAGCTCAAGAAATCACATGAGTTTCCTGTTACTTCAGGAGTACCTCAAGGAAGTCATCTCGGGCCCCTTCTGTTTCTACTTTTTATAAACGATTTGCCATCTGTCATAATGCATTCTAGCATCTTAGTGTTTGTTGACGACGTCAAACTCTTCCTTTCTTTTAAAAACGATGATGACGCTGTATTTTTGCAAGCCGACATTGATCATCTTCATAACTAGTGCAAAACGAACCGTATGAACCTCAACATGAAGAAATGCAAGCATATGCCTTTCTCGCGCAAACCACCAATTAAATGTACCTTCAAAATTTGTGGTTATCCATTGGAGTCCTTAGATAGTTTCAATGATCTTGGAGTTACAATGGATCCTAAACTACGCTTTAATATTCATGTAAATAAAATAATAAATAGAGCAAATAGCACTTAAGGATTCATTAAACGTTGGGCAAAAGAGTTTAGGGATCCATTCATAGTGAAAACCTTATTCACTTCCCTAGTGCGGCCTATCTTAAAATACGCTTCAGTTGTTTGGTGCCCACGATACGGTTGTTACATAGACGACATTGAATCAGTGCAGAAACAATTTCTTTTGTTTTGCTTAAGCTATCTTTATTGTTATACTGATTTTCACTTACCATCTTATGAATATCGGTTACAACTCTTAAATCTTCCTTCTTTAAAAAATCGGGGAATTATGATAAATGCTTGTTGGATTACAAAACTTTTACATGGATATGTCAACAGTCAACATTTATTGAGTAAAGTATATTTTAATATTCCTCTTCGTCCTAGAAGATCTTTTGAGTTACTGCACATGAACTTTTGTAGAACTAAGTATTTGCAAAATGAACCTCTTAGAAGCGCTTGCGGTGATTTTAATTTTGTATCTGATGTTATATCCTTAAGTGAATCCATGGACTCAATCAAACATAAAATTATAGATTACCTGCAGTACCGACGTTGATTATGTAAAGTTCTTTCAAACATATATCTGATGCATCTGGTGATTTGTAAACACATTATCATTAATATAACAATCTAAATGGATAAATGGACCTAAGCGTAAAATGGAAAATTTTGGTGCATAAACATCTAAATAATCTGAATGGACCTAAACCTGGGATCTTCAGTTGCCTCATATCTTCATGATGATTGTAACTACACTTGTCGACGGTACCGTGGTGTCTTGGGTCTTTTTACCTCTTGAAACACTACGTTAGATCGATTTGTAATATATTAATATGAGTGGCCTATAAGACCGAGTTTGTCTTGGTGCCTGCGTTCGCAACTGGTTTTCTTTATTTTATGAAAATTGGTTTGGTGAAGTTGACCTAGTTTTTCGAGTAACCACCCTGTCAAGCCAGGATCTCACCGGCTTCAGGAAGACAGAACGATATATATTATATATATACCTATTGGAGTGGTGTTTTATTGGGTATGAGACCTTGTTTATCACACGACTCCGCCGGATACAAAAATTGTTGCTAACTTGACCTTGTTTGTCTTTAAAACGCAACCCTGCTTTGCTGTCTGATATTACTTTTGTTTTTGTTATTTTTTATACTTTAATAAAATTATATACTTTAAGCAATTTATTAAAACTTTTTAGTTTGTTAATAATACATGATTTCAATCAAAATCATACTTTTTATTTTAGAATTGTATTAAATATCTTATTTTATAATTTTAAACTTGCTATAAAACCTGTTAAGGTTTAGCAATCAACTAAATAAATAAATAAATAAATAAAAATTATGTTTGTGTTTAAAATGCCAAAAACATGCACTTTGAGCATTTTTGAAAAAAAGTCAGGTTTCAACAGCTATAACTTTTTTATGCGAACCTTGGTTTTTGTAATTTTTTTCAGAAAATTGTTCAAGACTATGTTATAGCCACGCGTAATGTCGTTTTTAAAAATTTTGCATTTGTGGATTTTTAGCGATTTTTTTCTTAAAATAAAAAAAAATTGAAATATTTAAAACACTTCTTGTCAAAAATTTCATTACGATTTTCAACATAGTCACAAAATTGAATGTTTTTTTTATTAAATGCTGTTCTAAAAGGCATTTTAACAACAATTCATTGCAATTTTTTATATATGAATTTTTTAGGTAGCAATAAAATGCAAAACGAGATACATAACAGCACAAAATTTTGTTTTATGAGTAAAAATTAAGAAATATGTAAAAAGTCCATACATTTTTTAATGTTTTTCTATTCACAACAAAACGATCAACTCGCGGTCACTCGGTGAACTCCTATGGAACTCATATAAAGCCATGCTAGTTTTTATCCCAAACCTCACGTTTTGACCAGTAATATATTTGATTTTAGAAAAATTCTTGGAAAAGGCCAGTCTAATATACAATTTTCAATTTAACTTTATGTTATGGAAAAATTAAGTAATTCGCAAAACAGTAGGAAAACTTTCTTTAAAAGGCTGCATACAACACATAATTCTGTTTCAATTAAACAGAAAGTCTTTGTACAAGCTAATTAAAGTGAATGGTAATGCAGAAACCACAGAAGACTACTGAAGATTTGATGTAGTGATTAACGAAACAGTATTGGTGATTTGTTAGCGAATAACTTGTTATTGTTCAAGCGTGTTGCTTCATGAACTAATTTGGCACGCTTTAGTAATTTGGAATATTTATGTTTTTATTTCATATATAAAATATACTGGATTGCTAAGGGGGGTTTGAACCCCCTGAGTGCCCCTTATCTACAGCGATGCTCGCGGGATACATATGGAAAAAAATATAAACACTTTGAACAAATTAGCGGGTACTCATACCGCATAACAATTGGCTTACCGAGCGGAGCATGATATCTGCAACGACAATCGCCAGGATGCAAAATGAAAGGCAAGGGAACCAAAGAACCTATATTTGGTCCGGAGCCAAGAACTACAACGACAAAACGGAAGAAAAGTCATGACACAGTGGGCTCGAAAGAGATATAAAACTCTGGAGAGACACAACCAGAACCATCGACGAGCACTGGACTGCAGTCAGGACAAGGTAGGTTTTGGGAAATTAGGAAGTCTACAGGTCTGAGTGGCTCAGAAACCAAATTGTACCTACGATATCTCAAGGAAGGCTTAACGCCCAAAGCAGCTAGGCAAAAAATTAAAGATCGTACCAAAAATTCTCCAAAATCGCACACGCGAGGAAAAGAGGTGCAAAAAAGATAAGTCCGCAAATTGGCAATGTTGCCAAAAAAAAAATAAGGGAGGACGAGAAGCAGCCAGTGCCGAAATCTACTGAGAAGGCCAGGAATTCTGAGGCTAAATGGCTAGTGCAGTCAAGACCATCAGACTGGCTGTACTTCCGAAATCTTTCCCTGAACACATACTCATCCGAAGGGAACAGGGTCATATTGAGGAATTTCTAGTAGAGGAAATAAACAAAGGCTGGAGGGCAAAACTCCAGTTCGATGGCATCCACTTCAGACCAGGACTCATACTGGTGGACTGTACAGGACTAGACACGGCGGAATGGTTGAGAACCATCGTCCCGAAACTGACTGGCTGGAATGGCAGAAAGTTATCAACGTGCGCGGGGGGAGATATACCCTGTATCCACATGATAACAGTATACCTGCACAACGCAGCAGGGGCGGACACTAAAATACTTCTGGAGCTAATGGTTATCCAAATCGATGGGCTTTATACCAACCTGTAGAGGATCCTTAGCAGCAAGCATGTAAACAAAGTCAAGCTCCTCACGATCGGGATAGATGATAAGTAATTGTAAGCAATCAAAGCCAACAACTGTATCATACGATACAGGTTTTGTTGTGTTCCAATCCACATCCATAAACCGAAAGGAGAGAAACAGATGAAAGAAATGAACTCATAGGGTGGTTAGGCTGTTATACCGATCGAAGTAGTAAAGGAAGTGGCAGTAAAGCCAGCGGGAGGTCAAGAAGAGGATGTAACTCTGTTATCTCAGGAAAATTAGGGTCTCAATAATGTTGTCAACACCTGAAAATATAAAATACCCAAGGAAAATTTAAATAAAATAAAAAATCAAATCAGGCTTGGCTTAGCAAACATATAAAAAAAAATTCATGAAAATATTAGTTCGGAAATTATTATTGATTCATACGCACATTCATTTCGTTAAATATATGTAATTCGGTTTTCTCGGTTCGATATAATTTGTTGTATGAATGTACTAATTTTAAATAAATATTCAAACGCTAATTTATATAGAGTGTTTTTAGTTTAGCGTGTTTATAATAACATCAATCTCACTTCGCTAAAAATTGCCACCGATACTCTGATGTGATGTAAATGCGCACAGCGTAATGTGAGGAAGCATCAGCAAAAGGGTTGAGTACCTTCTAGAATTTATAGTAATAAATAAGAAATTTTCATTGTGGGAACCAAACCAGCATTTATAACCATTTCCAGAGAAGAATTCCTGGACATAATTAAAGTAAATACTCATGCAAGGGATCTAATTAAGAACTGGAGAGTCTCAAACAAACCCTCAATATCTGATCAGATAATTATCAAATTTGATCTGAAGCATATCTGTCTGACATCCTTCTTACTAAAAACTCTAGAGAAAGTAATTGATAACCACATAAGAACCAGTGTCCTGATAACATCCCCCTTACACCTCTGTCAGCATGCAAACATAACATATAGATCAACAGAGACAGCAATATGTGCTTTTCTTGACATAGAAGATGTTTTTAAAAATACTCCTAATAAAGTCATAATTAAAACTCTTACCCTCCGAGGGGTCAACAACACCCTTACGAAATGGGTAGGTAATATGCTCAGTGCTAGGAAAATAGAAACTACTGCCAACACTATAACAGCAACTAACACCGTGTTACACACATTCTGTCCTATGAACCAAATTTACTTTTTCGGAAAGGGGATAAAAAATAAAAATACACGCGTATCGGCGATTTTCATGTACACGTCAGAATTTTTTTTTTTTTTAAGTTTGAAGTATATATTTTTTTTTAATGGTTATCGTTTTTTTTAAGGTTTCAGTTCGTTACAAAAACAATTTTTTTTATTACTTTTGTTTTATAAAAATAAAGAATTGTTACATTAAAAATTTTAATGTTTTTAAAGAAATTTAGGCCTTTTATTTTTGCGGTTGTAAGCATTTGCTTCAGTATCGCGACAAATAGACCAACAGTATTCGCCAAGCTTATGCGTAATGTCTTTTCCTTTATAGCGCTTTTCAATAGCCGCAATGTCCTGAAGGAACCTTTCGAAATGCTCATCGCTACAAGCTCCTAAATCATCAGGGAAAAAATCAAAATGATTGTGAAGAAAATGGATCTTTAGCGACATTAAAATGCCCATTTCGCCATATGCCGAAATCATTTCTGCGACAATATTTTTATAATTGGCAGCTCGTTTGTTGCCAAGAAACTGCTCAATAACGGCAACTGTACCTTTCCATGCACGTTGTTCGATAGCATTTAATTTTGATGAAAATTCAGAACTTGCAATTATTTGTTTTATCTGCGGACCATTGAAAACACCTTAAATCAAAAAAATCATTAAAAAACATAAAGTTACTGAATGACTTCTTAAAAAAAATACCTGCATGACTCTTTGCGCCGCTCAATTTCGGGAAAATGTTGCGCAAAGTTGCAATGGCCTCGCCATCACGATCCAGTTTTTTAACAAAATTTGATACGAGACCGAGCTTAATGTGTAATGGAGGCAAAATGATTTGAGACGGCTGCACCAATGGTAGATTCTCTATACTTTCTGAGCCTACTTTGTAGCATGTTCACGGCTTCCACTTAAATTCAGTGTAATGCTAATCTCTTTTTCGACCTTCCCATGTACACAAAAAGCACTGGTGGGTTGGAAATCCACGCTTAACACCCATGAGTAAACCGACCACTTTCAGATCGCAGCATATTTTCCAATTATGCTCTTTGTACTTTATCAACTGTAATATTAATTCCATGCCTTCGTATGTTTCCTTGAGGTTTGTGGCATATGCGATCGGGAACGATGGATGTGTGTTGCCGATATGAAGCAGCACGACTTTAAGGCTGTTGACCGATGCATCGATGAAAAGTCGCCACTCCTCTGAAATATGTGGGTAACCGATTTTTGCAAACAGCGAATCAATGCCACAACAATAAACCAAGTTTTTTTCCTGATCTTCGTGCAATCTAAAAAATTGGTCATATGGAATAGTGCTACCCCGATAACGAGCGGCTGTTATTTTAAAATCAGCCGCCACTATATTCCACTGCTTAAAGCGTGATGCAAAGAGTTCTGCTGTTCTCCTCGACAAATTTCCGTCTCGTACGAGGTCATTGAAGTCGGCTTGCGTTATAAAATGCGGCATTGCAGTCCCAATTTCACTGGGTGTTGCCACAAATTCCGATACTTGTGGACTCTCGCATCTCGCATTCGATGGAAGAAAAGTTGATAGCAGTTTTGGTACAACTGTTGATTCTGCATCGCTTATTTCGGGAACATTATCAAAAATCTCCACTGAAGCCGCTACACGGTCTTCTGGTGAGTATAGAACTGCTGGAATTACCGATTCTACATTAGCGCAGCGAATTTTGTTGCGGTGAATGTATTGGTACCCTTTTGTTTGAGCAAAAGTTACACAAAAGTAGCACAATTCATTGCAGTGCTCCGTGCGTGGTAGCCAGATTGTTGGTACAGCGTACTTTATTGTTGACCTTCCATCAGTAAACTTGCACAAATTTCTGTAGCAATAGTCGCACACGACTTCCGGAGTATACCACAAGTAAGGAACATAAGCAGTCTTAAATATTTTCTGAAACGAATTCACCACTGTTTTAGTAATATTTTTGAAATTTTTACTTGGTGCGAATAAGCCACAAACGTAACAAAAGTTATTTCGCGTCGGACACTGCATTTTTTTAGATGAAATATATAGAAATACGTTTTCGCACAACAGAACTTAAAACAATATTGCAATTCCTTATTTTATCTGCCTTAAGGGGCCCTCAAACGATACTACATGTCCATCCGACCTGTCAAGTCATCACACATGTAGTATCGTTCGTGTGCAAGAAATCAAGGCGGATGGACATGTCCGCTGGAAGTTGGATGGACATGTAGTATCGTTTGTGGGCCCCTAGACCAGTTTAGTGGTCAAAGTCAAAAGTCAAAAGTCAAAAACTGTTTAGTGTTAGAAGGTTACTATTGATTACCTACAACTACTCGTATATCGAGTAGGATGGGTCAAAAAACATTTTTTTTCCTAACGCTTTAGTAGTTTAAAAATTTGGAGTCCCTTCAAGTTATGCTAAGAAAAGTGAAAAAAATATTTTTTTTTCAAAAATAATAAAAATTGGGGAAAATCTGAGAATTGATAAAAATTGTTTTTAAAAAATTTGACGTGCTACAGACATTTCCACGAGTCTGCCTGCAAAAAATCAGCTCGATTAGATCACTGAAAAAGGGTTAAAAATCGCTCCAAATGCTTCCACACAGGCCACTACGAGCTTTATACTTCAAACTTAAAAAAAAAACTCTGACGTGTACATGAAAATCGACGATACACGTGTATTTTTATTTTTTATCCTCTTTCCGAATATGTGCATTTGGTTCGTAGGACAGAAAAAAATTCATTTTTTGTAACACCGTGTAATAGAAGAAGTTTTCCACAAGAGGGAGTATTTTCTCCTCTAATGTGGAGCATTATATTTAGTAGATGAACTACTGGAAGAATTGGCCAAACATGGATTAATGTGAAAGGTAATGCTTATAAAATAATAATTATCGCAGGGAAAATTTGAAGAGACACTGTGTGATAGAATTTAAATGAGCCTAAGGTTACCAAAAAAATGGTACACAAAGGTGGGTTGAACATAAACCCTGCAAAAATAATCATTATACCATTTACTAGGAATTATTAACTTGAACACCTTAAACCTATAAGGATATACGGAACAGAAATAGAATTCCAAAGGCGAAATATCAAAAAAAGGCTGTTAGAACATTTATGATTTGCAGATCCATGGCGGGAAAAAGCTGGGGATGAACCCCACAAATACTGCGATATATACAATGATCATGCGTCCCATGATTGCATATGGGTCAGTCATCTGGGCAGAAAAAACAAAGCATCATACAGTCATTCAATTCCAGGCGAAGAGGGCTATTCTAAGGATGACTACACTCTCAGAAATCTTGGATTAAATTCTAATAAAAACTGTATTGTATATGACCACACCAAATTCTAATCCCATAATACTAAATTCTAATACAGAATTGGAATAGAAACTTAGTTTAGAACAATACTATTCTGGTTTATATTTTAATACATTTGTAATCAAGTGTAATACTTTAGTTATTAAAAAGTAATACGAATAAAAAACATTTTTATTAAATATTAATACAAATTGTATTAAATAGTAATACAAATTGTATCAAAATGTATTAAATAGTAATACAGATTGTATTAAACAGTAATACAAGATGTATAACATTTAATACATATTGTCTTGAAAAGGTGAACGGAAAAATCAACATTTATGGAATAAATTTATGGAACATTTATGGAATAAAGCTATAAATCTTTTATATGTTTACTTACTTTTAAAATTCCAAGTGAAATAAAAAGAAAATATTTGCTCAACCAATAACAAAATATTTATTCATTTAAAGTTTCTTTTATAACATACGGTTTTTCGTTAACAACAACTATTTCTTTAGGTTTTATTTTGACAATGTCTGATTTCAGAATCAGAATGACAATTTGACAGATGCTTGATAGATATTTGTATTATATTTTAAGACCATTTGTATTATAACTTGTATATAATACAATTTTTATTATACTTCAATACAGATAACATTAAATCAATTTTTTAATATACTTGAAAGAATAAGTTTTAATCAAAAATATATTAAAAAATGCATGATTCCAACGCTTGGCTTAAAATTAATTTCAAGATTTCTGAGCGTGTAGTGAAGAAATCGGGCAAAGGGATTGTGTTACTCGAAAGAAGTTTGATATTCTATCGAGGCAATATCCGAAAATAACAATACTGAGAGACAGCATGAATCCAAAATTCAGTTTCACTAAAAGATTCCAAACTGAACTAAGTAGTGAAAAGAAATGGGAAGGTCTATTCGAAACATATAATATAAACCAGTATATGATTATATGGTACACTGACTTTTCTCTTAGCGAAGGGGCAGGAGTCTATGGACCAGATATAAATTATTTCGAGACCACATGGGCAAGAGCAGCAGTATATATTTCAACCTTGAACTTTAACTTTAATCTTGAAGGTAAATACCGAAACCAAAACTAAGCTATCCTATCCGATAGTCAAGCGGCTATCAAGGGCCTTAAATTTCATCAGGTAACCTGGAAACTAGTGATGCAGTATCTTAATAAACCTAATTTGCTTGGCGAACAAAACCGATTATGGATCCTGTGGGTTCCCGGCCACAAAGGCATAGAAGGAAACGAAATTGCCGACAAACTGGCAAAGAAAGGAGCATCAACTTCTTTGATTGGTCTGGAACCATTCTGTGCAATAGGCAAAGCGATGCTCTCCCTTTCGATTAGGAAAGATGAAGAAAACAAAGAGGAACATACTGGGAAAATTTGCAAGGGTTAGTGCACTCTAAACTTCTTTTAAGAACATACGACCTAAATAAATTTAAAAAATGCATAAAGCTAGCAAAGAATGATCTAAGAATTATTATAGGATTTCAAACAGGTTACTGTAGGTTAAACTATCACCTCACAAAACTGGGAATTCTAAGTGATAGCACATGTAGGTTTTGCATGGAAAACGACGAGTCTGCGATGCCCATTCTGGGACAGAATAAAGTAGCACTAGATTCAAGTATATCATCAATCATAAGGCCACCTGGATGTCCCCTGGATGTCAAGGATGACCCCATCTGGAGTTTCGATATGTTCTGGCGCTGAATAATAAATAGGAAATACTGCATATTCTACCTCAGACTTTCGCAGGCTAAATCCTTTAGATGTTTGTCTCCTTTTACTGCTGAAATCGTAATGAAATGTAGTTACGAAATCATTACGACACTTCGTTACGAAGTCGTGTCAATCATTTTAAACGAATTTCAGTTTCAAAACATTTCGGAAAGTTTGGTTTGTAGGGTTCGTATCAAAATCGAAACTGTTCCGAAATTTGATGTAACGAAATAGTAACAAATTCTTTACGACAGTTCAAAATAGATACGAATTAGTTGAATTTTCGACAAAGTTGTCAAGTTTGGTTTGCCGGATACTACAGATACAAAACTATGTACTTGGAAAAAAAAATCTTGGACCCAAATCAAATTAAGGTTCTTTTTGCGCTTCCTCTTCAAGTTCAAAAGTTAGAAGAGTTTAAAGTTATTTTAATATTTTATATCGTTTATTCGTCATAACTCCCAAGCTATTCATATGAAAAGGACGATTTAAAGACCAACATGATTGTATTTACTCTAAACACACAACTGCATCTTTGGATATATATAAGCTTTGTCGCCTAAATCGAAATTTTTAGGAAATTAATTTTTGGAGAATTTTTTCGTTTTTTTTTTTGCTATAAAATCCAAACCATACATCGTTCAAAGCTGAAAACTTTATTTTGGTACTGAACTCAGCTTAGTTTTTCGATATCCAGTCTCGTTTTCGATTTACCGACGAACAAAATTTTTTATAAAAACCACGCCTATATCCCATACAAAAAGATTTTACCAAAACAGTAAAATCACTTTAAGTTCTACAAAAAGACTTAAAATTTTGCAGATAAGTTTAAGGTTGTAACAACTTTTTGCAATTAAATAAAAACCACGATTATCTCCAATACAAAGTGACTTTGGAAAAACGGTAAAATCTCCTCAAATTCCATAAGGGTAAATTACCATAGGATATGGTAAAAAAAATTAAAATATCATCTTCCATACAAAATCATCGGTATAGTAAAACCTTAATAATGTCCAAAAAATTAGTGTTTTAACTTGATATTGTGCACATAAAATTTAATAAATAAAAGTTACTTTGAGTTTCAAATGTTAAATATTTGGATAAAAACCACACCCTATAAAAGTGACGTCATCAAAATAATACAACATTCGATACTTCGAATAAACTAAAATACAGCCGTGGGGTATTTTATCTTCGGTCCAGGCGAAGATAATTCTTTTCTAGTTTTTATAGAAATGCACCTGCTTTAAAAAGTGAAAATAATGTATGATGTATTTCACGCAATGTGTACTCATATCGGTCATTCCATGTCAAATCGGACGCTTTTGTCCAAAAACTAATTTTGAAGATTCCGATTTTTTTCAAATTTTTCACGTCGATAGAACTTTAAAAACAAAAAATATTTGCATACTTTTTTATAACTTTTTTATTTTTTATTTTGCAGTTATACACAGTGAAAAATTAAAAATAAAATCAGAAATTGTCATTCAAACATGTAGTCAAACAACTATATCTTCTAAACCGTTAGTCCTACAAAAAAATGTCGAATTCATATTTTAAAGATCTTAAATTGGTCTTTATTGTGGTTTCCTTTTTACAAACTATTTCCTAAAAAATTTAAAATTTTTTTAACACAAAAAATTTCATTCACATTTTTCTTAGTCAGCACCATTATTTTTTGGCACTTTGAAAATATTATCGTATTGAGGCATTCAAAATGTCGAATACATATTTTAAAGGTCTTGAATTGGTCTTTATTGTAGTTTCCTTTTTTACAAACTCTTCCGTAAAAAATTTAAAATTTTTTGACCACTAAAAATTTCATTCACATTTTTCATAGTCAGCACCACTTTTTTTTGGCACTTTGAAAATATTATCGTCTTAATGCATTCAAATTTGATGTTGGAAAATCAATGTTTACTATTTTTAACGAAAATTTCAAAAACTGACAACACAATTTTTAAGTACAAAATACTTTAATTTTTAATTAAAAATGGAATTTTTAGTATTTTTTGCTAAGCTAGGTACATAACGTCGCTGCGCCAACAGTTATATGTATTTGAGTAACTTTTCAGGAGAGCAAAAAAAACAAATTTTTTATCACTTCTAAATCATAAGAGATACACAAAACTGCAAATGCAGAAATGTGAGTAATAGATAGTGTAAACAAAATATGCTATAAAAAAATTTACAAAAATCACATAACTGTTTTTGTTAGCGCAGCGACGATATGTAAAATCAGTCACATTGAAAAATTTTATCAACTCGTTAAAATTTCCTCTGCAGACACTCTATTTTTGAAATTTGCTAAAACATTTCTTGGTAGTAATTCCGTGATGTATCCCTATGTTAATACTAAATTATGTAAAATTGTTTTTTTTTATTTATAATTTTTTTTGTTCTTGTAAACTTAAACAATAGTTGAAAAAGATGATGTGGACGTAATGCGCATACCAATTTTTTTTCCCTTTGCCCCGTGGTATAAAGCAATGGTGGGTTAAAGTCCCGCGTATCGTTTTTGCTTTTTCGAATCGCTTTTTGAGAGATTGTTTTTCAGAGTTGTACTGCTTTGATGAAAAATATTCCGATTCAATATTTGTCATGTTGTTTGAAACCTAGTTATAAAATGCTACAGGCGTATTTGTCGGATTATTAATGCTTGCAGACTAGCCTTTGACGCAAGTCTTTTTACTGTACCTGCCAAACCATCACATGGCCCTTTGCCGTGCTATATTGCGAAAAATTGCCATTCTGCGGGGATAATGAAATCGACTTTGTGCTTGCATAGATTTATAAATTTTTTTTTGTTCTTATATTGAGTGACTGCTCCATCTGAGAAGTAAAATATTTTGTTTACTTCTCGCAATTTTTTTCAACAGGAAATTAGTTAAGCCACGCTGGAATAAATGAACTGCTACTATGTCGTGCTTTAGGCCCCTATTATGTAAAATAACTCAACTTAAGTTGACTAGATTCAACTAAATTTTTTTCATATAACGTATTACATTTATTTTAGTTGAACCATGTAGTTTGCCTTAATCTTTTAAGAATTTTCAAACAACATAGTTCAATTGGAATGTATGTAATAAATTATGAGAAAAAAAATTAGTTGAATCTAGTCAACTTAAGTTGAGTTGTAATACATAATAGGGGCCTTAAGCATTGCGAAATTGCATCGTAACTTATGCGCACTACATCCACATCAACTTTTTCAACTAATGTTCAAGTTTAC
The DNA here is from genome assembly GCA_963920525.1 of Dichetophora obliterata. NCBI lineage: Eukaryota > Metazoa > Arthropoda > Insecta > Diptera > Sciomyzidae > Dichetophora > Dichetophora obliterata. The sequence goes on along the minus strand of OY986436.1, from coordinate 195,541,781 downwards.
AAGAAAAAAAAATTATAAATAAAATGTTAAAACAATTTTACATAATTTATTATTAACATAGGGATTCAACACGGAATTACAACCAAGAAATAGAGTGTCTGCAGAGGAATAGTATATTTTAGCGAGTTGATAACATTTTTCAATGTGACTGATTTTACGTATTGTCGCCAGGGTTGCCACTTGTAAAAAAATTTAGTTACCAAAATTTGATCAAAAAGTTACCAAAATTAAATAAAAATTAATTAAATGAACAAACATTTTTTTAAAGTAAGAGTAAAGTAAGTTTAAAGTAAAGTATTCAACATTAAAATACTTAAAATTAATAAACAGAAATAGTGGTAAAATAAATTAAGTAATATTATTAAGTATTACATTTTTCTTGTTTAGAATTTCTTATTTTTAGTAACTAAAAATCACAAAATAAGTAAAATTCATAAACTCATATACTTATAAAAGTGAGACGTACATCTTTTTTATTTGAATAAGATAAAAACATATATAGAAAAAGTACAACTTTTTTCTTGTTTAATATTTATTTTTTATATTAATATAAAAATCACAGTAGTAAATTAGTAGTAAATTCAGGTAAACGTAATTTTTTGGTCACAAAACAAAACAAAAAATCGTAAATTAATGGTATAAAAATACGATCCTTATCCTTTTTTATTTGAAATAAGTAGGAACTAAAAAAATATACCGCATTCATTGGCAATGAATATTGATTTTAAGAAAGTAAATTAATAAATACAAATATATGGCCTTTAATGCTTAAAAAAATTTCGGTTTCCTCAAGTTTAAATTTTAATCATTTTTTAATAACTAAAAATCAGAAACTACACAGTTCGTTTGTTTTATAGAATATCAATTCTAACTACGGGCACTGATTTTAAATAAAAGGAAACTTTTTCACCATCACCTCAAGTTAAGGAGTTATGAAAAAATATGATATACAGTTCTTTTTCCAATAACTGCTCCTAAGTGCAAACTCTTACAAAGTATTTAAAGCTTTTGCTGATATCTTTTTACGTTTTAGAAAAACATATTGTGAAAGAAACGAAAATTTTATTAAATTTATTCAAAACAATTTTGAGCGGCTGGAAAACCCTAATTTTTCAGTAAGCTACTTAAGAAATTTTTCCTATAAATTTTTCATGTAATCAATTTTCGTTATTTCAAAATATATCTGGAATTATCCACAATATCTGCAAAGATCAAATGAAGGCTTAAACTTCAAAGACAAAAGATATTTTTATGAATCAGACATTTCACGATAGCAAATATGAAAAAGTTTTAAAATTTATGATTTCCAAGGCAATTATCTTCAAAACAAAAGCTGAAAAAAATTGTTTACAAAAATGTGTAGACCTAATCAGCCGTATTATGAATAACTTTTAAAGTGGAATTGAAAAAGAGAGTTTTCATAACTAAGATAAATCTCAAGAACATTCACGAAACTTAACAAGAAGAAAAATATTCTGGAAGAAATAACTTAAAAATGTCAAAAATGTTCTAGAGCTTTATCTTAAAAATAAAAACTTCCTTTTCCGATTCCGCGTGAAAAATTAAGCATGATAGCTGAATATTTTCTAATCAAAGCTGTCAAATACGATCGAAATTGAATGATTCAGTTTAGGGATATTATTCTGTTAGAACATAACAGGTTTTTACATTTTTGCCTGTAACTCCTAAGCTAGAGCTGATGACGAAAAAAATGTCAATTTTAAACCTAAAAATCTTCTTCTGGTGACCACACATAATGAGGCTTGTCTCTCATTTCGCAGATTTCCTTTTAAATCATTATGCTATTTATTGTATTAAAACCCAACATGTTTTGTAGCTTCGTTTTTATAAGAGACTTCTTTGTTAACGTTAAATTTCAAAATTGAAATATTTTGACATTTTCTTTTGACATGATTCGCAATATTTTCAGATGATGCGTTCGGAAAACTTAGAGAAATGTTCAATACAAAACATAACGTTTATGCTGCACTAAAAAATGTTTAATGTAATATTAAATTAAATTTTATATGTAAATCTTGCAAACTGATTATTTTGAAGGAAAAAAGTTACCAAAACTATAAAAAATTACCAAATTACCAAGTCAAAAATTATCTACCAAATTTGGTAATTAATTACCAAACTGGCAACCCTGATTGTCGCTGCGCCAGAAAAATCAGTTATGTGATTTTTGTAAATTTTATTATTGCATATTTTATTCACACTATCTTTTGCACACATTTCTGCATTTACAGTTTTTTATATATTTTTTTTTTGATTTAGAAGTGATCAAAAACAGTTATTGGTCGCAGTACTAGAAATGTTCTGAAAAAAATTTGTTTTTTTGCTCTCCTGAAAAGTTACTGAAATACATATAGCTGTTGGCGCAGCGATATATGTACCTAGCTTAGCAAAAAATACTAAAAACTCCATTTTTAATTAAAAATTAAAGTATTTTGTACTTAAAAATTGTGTAGTCAGTTTTTGAAAATTTTGTTAAAAATAGTAAACATTGGAGAATGCATTTGGAGAATGCATTAAAAATGAATGCTTCAATACGATAATATTTTCAAAGTGCCAAAAAATAGTGGTGCTGACTGAAAAATGGGAATGAAATTTTTAGTGGTCAAAAAATTTAAAACTTTTCTCGAAAGTGTTTGTAAAAAAGGACACCACAATAAAGAGCAATTCAAGATCTTTAAAATATGTATTCGACATTAGAAGATATAGTTGTTTGAGTACATATCCGAATGACAATTTCTGATTTTCTCTATAATTTTTCGCCGTGTATAAATGCAAAAAAGAAAATTTAAAATTACAAAAAAAATATGCAAATATTTTTCTTTTTTAAAGTACTATCCAAATGCAAAGTACCAAATTTTTACAGAAATGTGAGTTTCGAAAAGCGTCCGATTTGACATGGAATGACCGATATACAAGGATCCACACAAAAGAAGAGAAAAAACGTTCGCCATTGTTTCGTTAGATTTTTTTTTACATCGTGTTATGTGTTCGGTTACGTTTGAAAATGAGCAAATAAAGAGGAAAAATCGACTTTATTTCTATTTTCAGTGTGCCGCTCACATTATGCTCCCTTGTGAGTGAGAGAACTGGTGGCTAATTCATAAGGAAATTAAAAGTGGTGTCAAATTCTTCCTAAAAAACGTATGTTTTTGACATTAATTTTGCATAGAATAAACAAAGAATGTATGCGAAAAGGTCGAATTTTGACACCTGGCAAATTCTAGTTTTTTCATTTGCCTTTAGATTCTGGGACCTGTTTGATATAGCATAACTGAATAAAGGTTTTAAGCAAGTAAATAACAGCACGATGAAAAACTTTACTAGAACTCTTTGTCCTGACTCGTGTTTATTTGACTTTTGTCCAGGTTTGTACTTTAATTAATTATTATTTCTGTTTTTATATAAGCACTGTTATTATTTTACATAAATGCTGACATACGTAAAATTACGGTCACGATATAATAATAAGCCAATATACGAGTATCGCAGAGATTATTTACTGGAAAATATTAAATGAATTCACTTTACTATTCATCATATCAGAAATCAGAGATCACCACACCTGCTTACTCATCACATTTTATCCGTTTGGTTTTGTAAAGGATTATCACACATTTTTTCATATCACTGAAATAAATAAAAAAAATAATAACAACAACAAAAAGTATCGATGAGAGAAACATAAAATTTTATTTTAATATCCTGAACAGAAACTGTTTGACAAAGATTGTACATTATAATTTAATTAAAGGCTCAGTCAGATAAGAAAGCCTTAAATATACAGGATGAGTGATACAAATAAATTGACACTATCAAATGAAAAAATGAACTAGTATTGACAAAATACCTATAAAACTAAATTTATTTACAAGTTAAGGGCTGAAGAGGAGTAAAAACCTTTAACCAAAGTTTATGGGGCTGGGCTTTGATAAGATCATTCTTAAGGATAGGCGATATACCTGATGTTTTATTTGACCAATTTTAAGTGAAGAATATTAAAACTTGGGTTGAGCATCCAAACACACTGCGATCACAAAGAACTTTCGCCATATCGAGATAAAAGTTTCAATCGATTTAATAACTATCAATATAAAGTTATTTTATTGAAAAAATCACGTCACCCTGTCTTTTCATCTACGTGAATGTCTTTGTGGTTAATGAAAAATCGTTATGCTTTGAGTTCGATTAATTCAAAAACATTCATTTACTCACACATACACACACAGTAATCTTCTCACACCGACACATAAAAAGTGATGTAATACGATAGCGTTGAAATAACAATTTCAAAGGATGCAGCAGCTCAAGGGCTTTAAATGAAATTTATTTTGTACAACTCAGAAGAGGAAATTGAAATTGGCATTTAAATGCTTAAATACATTAACAAAACCAAACGAAATGTTAAAGTTCAATCGAAAGACAACACCTCCGAATATATCACATATTTATTAAATATAAATTTCAGATAATGTAATAATAATAATGTTACACAGCTCCTATGAACATAATTCAATAAAATGTGTATGCTGCAAGCGGTTCTTCAATCGCGGTCATATCCTTAGGCCAAGAATAATACTCAAAATAAATGGCTCTGTTATTGCAAGAGGGCGAGTAAGTGGAAAGCCAAATAAATATGTAAGTCACCAAAGTGCCCAAATAGTCCAAAAGAACAATAATCGAGGAGCAAAAACAAAAGCAAGTAATAATAAAAATACATAATAAAATAAACATGCCAAAAACAAGGATAATAAAGGCAGTTACAATATGAGTTACTAGGACATGAGTCTGCTTTCATTTATATGATATCTACATATACTACCAGAAAAAACACTTTAATTAGTTGTGTGTTTGCAGATGTTCTGGATGCTAAAAAAAAAATACAACAGAACATAAAAGAAAAATGCTCTAAGTGGCAGAGAAAATTCAGAATTAATGTCTGTTTTATATCTGCAGAGATTAATGAGATAAGGTGTGGCACTTTGAGACCAAGTGGTGAAATAATATGGATGAAGTGTGCCTAAGAAGATCCTTTAGTTACTTTATAAAACAACAATTTAATGAGATATTTACAAAATGATTGGAATTGCAATAATTAATTATACATTAACTAGTTCATGGTCAATTCAGTTTAGTGCTTTAAGAAGATTCTTTCTGTTTTTAGATAAAGTCTAATAAACACAGGGCTCAAGATAAATACTTCAGCTTAAAGAAACGGTTTTAGAAATACTTTGAAAAACTTCATTCACAGCATCATGAAAAACCTATAGGGCAGTGATAAATAATGATGTCCAAGAGAGTATGAATTGAACTGCGTGAAGATAAATTTTTTAATCCGATGCTATTTCAGCAAATACTCAAACCCATACTTCTTATACACAAATAGTATAATTTTTTTTTGCAAAGTATAATTTTGGTACGAATTTTAATTCGTTCGTTTTTCATGGTACTAACTTCTGATGAAAAAAAATATATTAATACTTATCTATACTATTATATAAAAGGAGACTCACGAATTTAATCCAGAATAAGCTCGGTAACCGCTGAACCGATTTTGATAATTCTTTTTTTATTTGATTCCTATGATAATATAGATTGTTATAGCTTACCAAGGTTTTCGAAAAATGTATTCTTTAATTATTTCAAAATCACGCATTTTATTTGATGCCTACATTCAACCAGCAGCGCAATATAACAGCAAACAAAGCTTTTCTCTCTTTGTCGAGAGAGCTTCTCTTAATATAACACGACAGCCATGTTGTGTAATTAAGCTGAATTCACTGATAACCTTCAGCATGTTTTTGTGGGATTTAAAATAATGTTAATAAAGTTGAGAGCGTGCAGAGATTTTTCTCTCTGAGCGAAAACTTCATATGAAAAAACTTTCAAAACATTCTGAAGGTGATCAGTAAATCCATGGTAGAAGAATACAGGTATGTATATGCACTAGATGAGAGCATACTGCCGGAATTGTCAAAACGAAGCAAAACTTTTTCTTTATTTTCTTTTGTTTCCATTCGCCACACAACTAAATTTGACAAACATGGCAGTATTGAAAGAGAGCACAGTCAGCGCTGCATATACCTCTATCCTTCTACCATGAGTGAATCCAGCTTTACTTTCAGCGAGATTCTTGCTTTCATACAGTGTTAATTAATTTTCTTTGTTAATGTTTTGAGAGGAGTTGCCAGAATTTAGTTATAAGCATTAATTATATTTTGCAGCCTTGCCAGCAAGCTTTTCCGCACTTGAAATTGTGTTAGTCTATCTATACGAATATATAAAAGCGTTGTGACACTGCACGGATGTTTGACAATCACGCAAGAACCACTGAACCGATTAATACGATATAGGTATCAAACGATTTGTTATTCCAACTTTATCGTAATATGCTATGTTAGATTTGCCACGTCTACTTTCCATACCCATTTCTTGCAAAAAATGCTATAGTTCAGAAGATTTTGGTCGAATGAGAGACTAGAATTTGGTAATCTACGTTGTATCGTTACTTTCGCTAACTTTACTAAAAATGGGCATGACCCACTTTAGTTAAGTCCACTTTTCGGGGGATAAACTTGGAGTAAGGCAACGCGCACTAGGTTTAAGCTCAATTGAACTGAAATTCCGGTATTCTATTGTATTGTTTCGAGTATGAGATGGTTTAAGTGAAAAAATTTTGCCACTCCCCCATTACCGCCCAGAATTAATCAAAAATGCTATACTTCGAACGGTTTTGGTTGTATTAGACTAAAATTTGTTAATTTAGTTCATACGGCTACTTTCGGCAACTGTACTAAATATGGCGAATATATAAATTTTTTTTCGAATAGCATGAAAATTCGTATAAAACAGTAAGGTGGTCTGCGGCAGGGCAACGTCTGCCGTGCAATACTATACATTAATAAGTATACATTAATAAGTATATATCAGAAAATTCTGATCGTCATGCACTGATGTTTCAAACGGAAACGTCTAGCATGTGTTTTGTTCGAAGGTCAATTTACTCTTTTACAAATTCACAAAACGATCATAAAAAAAAAATTGAATTAGGTCAGGACAAATGCTACTATAACGTTAACTATGAATATATAGATAAGGAAATAGATTAAAACATAGATTTATGTATATAACTTTGGAATAGTTTGAAATATTTGAAATATTTTTCACAGAATTATTTTTTAAGCTATATTTGAATATGTTTTTCACATGAATTAGTTTTTAAGCTGTAACACATTGCAAAAAATATAACAACATTTTAAGCAAATTAGTTTTCATCAAAAAATCATAGGGGGGGGGGCAGGGGGTAGGTGGCCCATGATTTTTAATGATAGAAACCTTTTTGTGTCAAAATAGAACAATTTTTGCAGGTAAATTATATTATATGAAAGAATAAGGAAAATGAAAATTAAAAAAAAATTAAAATTTAAAAAAAATATGTACAACAAAACCAACTCTTGGCCTACTGTTTAGCACAAGTTGGATATTTTAGAGGGTTTTTGAAACAATATAAAACATTGCATTGGTGAGGAAACGGTAAACCTTTTCTCATTTTCCCAATTTACTTTATTGAACTTTCAAACAAAGAAAATTGGATGAAAATCGATTTGTTAATTGCGGAAATGTTTGCTTGCTAAGCCAAAAATAAAAGTTCAAAGGTTTTTACTCATTCTGAGGCTTATGAGTTATACTGAGAAAATCTATAGTTTTATAATGACAGGTTTTTTTAAAACATACCTACCGCCCTATTCTGGCAAATTAACAAATTGTTAACCAGTATTTTGAATATTTCTATGTGTTTGTTGTAATTTTTTGTTTTCAAAACAAAATTTGAAGCTCAAAAATAAAAAGTTTTGATAAAAATTGTCAACTGCTTTTCAGTTATTGACAATTTCATTAACAAATTTTGATTTTTGAGCTTTAAATTTTGTTTTGAAAACAACAAACATATAGAAATATTCAAAATACTGGTTAACAATTTGTTAATTTGCCAGAATAGGGCTGCTAATATCCGTACAAGAAAAGAAAATTACCGAAAATTTCCGAAAAGAAAATTACCGTTAATTTTATGAATCTACGATTTGATTCCATACAAAAATGCATTGTTATGCATTGAGAAAGTCTATAGTTTTTGAGATATCGCCAAAAGTTTGATATCATTATATCGGTTTTTTTTTTAAATTTAAGAAGAATTGTTGTTTGGCCGAAGCCCAATAACAACAATTAAGGCCGATCAACTACAACAATTTAAGAAGAATATATTTATTTTCAGAATATATGTAAAAAATTACATTTTTGATTATAAATTTTAAAAATTTTTTACCCAATTTTTTTTATAACGCTGTTATGTAGGACTTTTTCAAAAGTAAAAAAAAAAAAGAAAGCCAGGTAAATTTATGTCATCATAACAATTACCGTTAAAATAAGTTATTCAAATTAATTAAAGTAATTTCTGAATATATATACCATTTTTTTCATAACTAAACAAAACGAACACAATAATTTTTATATTTTGAATTTTTTTTAATACAACTAAATACTTTCATTTTAAGATTTAAAATTTTTACATGGTTTTCAATATTTTTATCGCAGGCGAAGCAGCGGGTATTTGCTAGTAAGATTTATAAAATTACTAGCTGATATACCCGGTGTTACTCGAGAGTCATTTATACAAACATTTTAACATACACTTCTCGATTAAATGTTTTTAAAAATCTGGAATAATGAAAAACATGTTGAATTTTATTTGTAAGCTACCGTTAGAAAGGTAATTGAACGAACATTAATCCAAAAAAGTTTTGGAAAATTTTTTTTGTTGTGGTTCCACCTCTTGCGGTGAGCTAATTGAATTCAAAGAAGGGGTACGAAAAACATTTTTTAAAAATTAAAAAGATATTTTATATGTACTTAATCTTAAAGCAAGCACAATTACCTTTTCAACAAAATAAAAATTATGGTGGGACTCAATGCGTCCTTGAGATGTGGTCATTTTAAAGTCTAAACAAAGATTTATATTAAAAAATATATTGAACTTTTTATCAAAAAAAAAAAATTAAATGAAATATATTAAATACAGCGGAGTTATTGCCATTAAAAGTAAAAAGTTTGATTTTCATATAATTTTATTCTCATTATTAGCTATCAATGTTTTATGAAAAATTCGTTGTACTAAAAATGATTGTACCTACTAAAATTTCTATTAGCTGCGTTTTTTCATTGGAGATCAGGATCATATAATCGCATTTGCAAGCAAAGCAAAAACAACAAAAAATCCAGCAAGTGAGCTGGACATTTAAATTGATCCAATTCTATGTTTTTAAGTGTTGATGATGCTAGATGACGCTGCGACTGAAAAAACTGGCAGTACTGCATTATTTTACTTTTTAAAAGTTTGGTAGCAATTGCATTTTCGCGAAATATTTCGCAAAACTTATCTGCTAGCTGCATAAGAACATCAGATATTCTTCTGTAAGCAGAAAATAGGGCCACCTGTCTGTAATCCCAGCCGCTGGGGGTTAAATTTGAAGAAAGTTTTGAAAAACGTTATTCAGCTATTCACCGCAAGGTGTATGTATAGTTTGTACCCACAGTCTAACAAATGTGGCGCCATCTATCTGTGAATTTAACGCAAAGATCAAAACTAATGAAATAATTGTGCTGACCAGATGCGCATATGTTTTATTATATCGCCATATAGCTGAATCTGATTACATGAAAATATTAACTTTTACAGCATTCTTATTCACAGCCATCTTTTCGATAAAATTGTGATATATATACAACATTTAAAGTACCATTGATAAAGAACTAAGTGACAACGGTGACACAATAGTGAGAAAAAAGAGCCATCAAAACAAAACAAATTTAACGGGAGAGTAGAGGAGAGGAGCGGAGCGGGGCGGGGGTTGAGGAGGCAAAAACTAAGTAAATTACTATAAGGAAGATTTTATATAATCCAAAATGTTCGTAATTACTCTAGACACACAACTGCATTCTTTGAGATAAATGGGGACGTTCAAATTATATAGAGAATTTTAACACAAAACTAAGTTTTATTAATAGTCTGGTATAAAAAAATAGATTTTTAGCAATAAATTTTGATTGGAAAGAGAGAGATATTGGGGTAATTTTTTCAAATAAATTATTTTTGAGACTTGACTTTTTTGTAAAAAATATAAAAACCACATTTTGGAAAAAATAAATTTCGCGAAAAAAATCAAAGGGGGTACCCTTGTTGTTTTGATGACAAAAACAGTAAAATAATTTTTGCGCTTAGCTGGAAGAATTTTTGCAAATAAATGCTATGTCATATGAAAGCTAGTCCGATTTGCTGTTTTTAATTGATTTCATTTTTACAACAACAACAATTTTTGAGTCATTATTTGAGTAAAAAGTCAACATTTTGGACCTTTTTTAACATAATCATAAAACATATATACACTGACTTAACGGTACAGTTCAACCTATTTTTGTGAAGTAATTTTATTGAACTTTTGGACAAAAAAATTTGAATGAAATATATTAATGGACTGCGGAGGTATTTGCATCGAAAGACCTAACTTTGATTTTCATGTCGTTTTTTTTCTCATTCTTAGGCAACAATGTTTTATGAAAAAGTCGTTGTACTAAAAATTTCCCCAATTTTTAAGATATGTCAGTGTTTTTGATGTCAAAATAACAGAAAAATTTTAAAATTAAATACACAAAAATCTTTGATGGTAAAAAGTTTTATAATAACAAAATTACCGTTAGTTGAAAAATATCAGAGGAGGCGTGGCAAAAACTCAGTATGCAACATTTTAAGTTGGGATGCAATTAATATGTATACCTAGTTTGAGGAAAATCCGTTAAGCCGTTTAGATTTGTATAAAGGCCAAACAAACAAACAAACAGAAAATGAATTTTATTACTATAGATAAGAGTATTAATTATTACAATTCTTGAAGTCTTAAAAGCCGCTGATTGGTTGGCTCTAGATTCATTTAATGATCCAAATTGTGCTTATAAATTTATTTGTGACAAGTTTTCTCATGCAGTTTCTAGTTTTGTTAATTTTATTTTGGTTTTATAAAAACTACCAAAGAAAAAAACTGATTTCATTATTTTAAAAAAAAATATCAAATAAGATTTTTCACAGGGTTTCAGAAATTCACAAAAATATAGAAAATTTAAAAAATTTTCTAATTGAAGCAGTCAAACAAAGAAATATTATCGATTCCCAGATTCAATTCAATTTTATTTTTCAATTCAATTTCAATTTATTCTATTCAAATACCTATTGAATACAATACATGTTTTATGAAAAGTTTAACAGTAATATCCGTATGTCGGTATTGGCCTCATCTAAGAATTTGCGCCAGCCATTTCTGTCTTTCGCTTGCTGGCGCCAGTTGGAAATTCCAAGCTTCGTCAGGTTGTCCTCTACTTGGTCTTTCCAACGAAGATGCGGTCGTTCTCTTCTGCGTTGACCGCCGTTGGGTACCTAATCAAATGTTTTCTTCACTGGAGCATCGTCTTTCATGCGCTGAACATGACCAAGCCAAAGAAGCCGCTCGATTTTAATGCGCTTGACTATGTCGATGTCAGCGTACAGCTGATACAGTTCATCATTCCACCGTATTCGGTACTCGCCATTGACGCAGATTGGTCCGTAGATCTTACGAAGAATCTTTCTCTCGAATGCTCCTAAAGTCTTTTCATCTAAACTGCTCAGCGTCCAGGCTTGTGATGCATAAAGTAGGACGGGCATGATAAACGATTTATAGAACGTGATTTTCGTTCGTCGAGAGAGGGCTCTGCTTCTCAATTGCCTACTGAGCCCAAAGTAACTCCTGTTGGCAAGAGTTATTCTTCGTTTTATCTCAATGCTGATGTCGTTGGTTGAGTTTATGCTGGATCCCAGATAAACGAAGTCCTTCACAACCTCGAAGGAGGTATTGTCAACTGTAACGTGGGATCCAAGACGCTGGGACTGTTTGTTTGTTGACACCAAGTATTTTGTCTTATCTGCATTCATTGCCAGACCCATTCGACTTGACTCTGTTTCTAATCTGGAAAATGCTGCACTGACTTCGCGCGTATTATGGCCAATGATATCGATGTCATCAGCATACGCAAGCAGCATAACACTCTTGTAGAATATTGTGCCACTACGTCTCAGATCAGCAGCTCGGATGATCTTTTTCATCATTAGGTTGAAAAAGTCGCACGATAAGGAATCACCTTGTCTGAAACCTCGTTTGGTAATAAATGGTGGGGAGAGGTCCTTCCGATTTTAACTGCGCTGCTGGGGTTGCTCAGTGTCATCTTGCAAATTCGTATTAGTTTTGCAGGAATACCAAATTCAGACATGGTGGAGTACAGGTGCTTCCTTATTGGGCTGTCGAAGGCGGCTTTGTAGTCGACAAAAAGATGGTGGGTGTCGACTTGTTTTTCTTGAGTCTTCTCCAAGATTTGTCGTAGCGTGAAAATCTGGTCGATGGTGGACTTTCCAGGTCTGAAGCCACACTGATAAGGTCCGATCAGTTCGTTTACAATGGGCTTCAATCTTTCACATAAAACGCTCGACAGGACCTTATATGCGATATTAAGAAGGCTTATCCCACGGTAATTGGCACAGATATTGGGATCGTTCAGAATGCATCCGTTCGGAATGCATTCTTCCGACCATATTCTGCATAGAAGCTTGTGAATGAATTTAAGTAGAGCTTCGCCTCCTTTCTTAAACAGCTCAGTAGGTAAGCCATCAGCTCCTGCGGCTTTGTTATTTTTAAGACGAGCTATAGCTGTCAGAACTTCATCATAGTCGGGCAGCGAAACCTCGACGCTGTCATCCAAAATTGGGGCTTCCGGAATATCATCTCTATTGGCGGGATTGTTGTCAGCGTCGCCATTTAGAAGCTTAGAGAAGTATTCTCTCCATTACATCAGTGCACTCACAAAAATAATTTGTGTGCGTTAGGTTATAGTAAATACATTTTAAGTGGGGTACTCATAAAGTGTTTGGTTCAATTAAAACTCTGTTTATTTAACTGTAATTAAATAAGCATAATCAACTTTCGGCTGACGTAAATGCTTATTTTATTATTGTAACTTCATGCCTAAATAACAATTCGGTTAACATTCAATATGTATGCTTAAGTTGCAAGAACTGAATGGAATTTGTCATTTCAACTTACTTCCCGTCTAAGCAATCTCAATTTATCCAAAACAACTGACCAGTACAATTACAGATTTACGGATAAAAGGAGTAGTTGAAATATCCGCATTGTTAATTCTGTCACTAGAATTTTTCTTGCGTTACCACCGAATTGCAACGATGTTTCAATATTCAGTTGCACCGCCACCAAAGTCAATTGCAACAGACGAATAGTCAATAAAAATAACTTACATGTGGTCACCTTAACCACAACCGTGGTGACTTTTTCACGCTCGCTGTGTTGCTCGTTCCTCTTTTGTTTAGTATTCGGTTGATTTCTAGTGTGTGTTCTCGGTGCAAGTTGTTGAAGTGTTTTTAGGTAAAGGAATTAATTAAAAAATATATTTTATCTAATATTAACTTGTGCAGTCTGTATTTATTAAATTAATTTTCTCTTAAATAACTGCAAATGTACAATAAAAAACAACAACAAAACAATCCTTGTTTTCGTCGTTTGATTTTTACACTCGCTATGTTGCTCGTCGCGCCTTTGTTTATGGTTCGGTCGGTATTCTTGCTGCAAGTGGTTGGTTAAGTGTTCAAAGTGAAGTGATTCAATTTTTAATAAATAAAACTTGTGCAGTTGAAATAAATCTAATTTAAAATATGCAAATTTGCAAAATTAGCATCAACAAAGCATGTTTATTTTCAGCGTTTATTTTTCCCACTCGTAAGTCGAAACGATAGGAAGACTTGGTTCATATAACTGACATCTGGTAAGCGCGATAAACAGTTCGTTGTGCACAACCGAATGGCTCAAAAGCTTGTCTGCAGTTCCGTTCTCGCAACGGAATGACGCAATTTTCTCAATTGGGAAATTGGCGATTGTGGCAATTGCATTTAGAAAATTGCCGACAATCGACAAAGTTAGTAGGGCAATTTTTCGGTTGCGGCAATGGGTTTAGTTCTGTGAGTGTGTACTCTGGACATCTGTCACTAGATCCTTGCAGGAAGAGGCCCCAGTTTTAAAACCATCGGCAAGGCATCTTATTTTTTTCGAAAAATTTTCGGGCCTCATTCCTGTCACCATACATCTCAATCTTCTCCTGCTCGCGCTTTTCTGACTCTCTTTTTTTCCGCCTGAAAATATGTCTCTCTTCCCTCCTCTTTTCTTTGTATCGCTCCTTAGCAGCGCTCGTTACAACCGACTGCAGGGTGGCTTTGTAGGCGGCGTCTTTCTCTACAGTGGCGTCGCGACACTCTTGGTCGTACCACTGGTTTCGGTGAGGGCGGTGGTAGCCAATCACCTCTTCAGCAGCCGCACGCATGGAGTTGGAAATGTGTGTCCACTGCGCGCATATATCATCGATTGGAGGAGTGCTTTGAAACAGGAGTGAGAGTCGAGTGGCGAAGGCATCGGCTGTCTGTTTCGGTTGCAGCTTGTCGACGTCTAGCTTTCTCTATGTAGAGATTTGTGTGCGGATCTTGGCTGGAACAAGATAGTGATCCTAGTCAATGTTTGCACTACGGATCGTGCGTACATCTAATACACTGGAAGAGTGCCTAAACGTGATCAATTTGATTCTTGGTTTTTTGATCAGGGGACATCCAGGTGGCTTTATGAATATTGAGATGCTTGAATCTAGTGCTACTTACGACCATGTTTCGTGCTGCGGCGAAGTCAATCAGCCTCATTCCGTTATCGGAGGTGTTGTCGTGGAGGCTGAACTTTCCGACTGTTGGACCAAAAATATTTTCCTTGCCCACCTTAGCGTTGAAGTCACCAAGCACGATTTTTACGTCGTGGCGGGGGCAGCGCTCGTAAGCATTTTCAAGGCACTCGTAGAAAATTTCCTTGATCTCATCGTCCTTGTCTTCTGTCGGAGCGTGCGCACATATTAGGCTTATATTGAAAAATCTAACCTTGATGCGGATTATGGCAAGTCGTTCGTTCACAGGTGTGAATCGCAGGACGTGGGGCCGTAGTCTCTTGCCAACTAAAAATCCGCATCCAAACTCGTGCTTCTCCGCACGGCCGCTGTAGTAGATATCACAGGGTGCATGCCGAATGCAACCCTGTCCCTTCCATCGCATTTCTTGGATAGCAGTGATATCAGCTTTGTATCTTTCCAATATCAGCAGTCAGTTGGATAGAGGCACCTTCCCAATTAAGGGTTCGGACATTCCAGGTGCATATCCGTATATCATTATCAGTTTTTCGTTTGCGGTAGTCGTCATCAGATTTGGGGATCATTTTTCTTCTTTTCTTATTTGTTTTCATTGAAATGGGTTTTTACGGGTGGGCTTCAAACCCGACGCACAACCTATTTTAAGCCTAGAGAGGGCCGCCGCTCAGATTAGCCGCCAAACTAACGGTTGTCAGTTTTGACGTTGCCCAGGAAACACCTCGTGGAGGTTTGAGTCGACTTGAGGCGATTTCACAAAGATTATGCTGGCCTCGCCAGGTTGAGACAGTCAGACATGTTACATTGTTACATCGCCCCCAGTTTTCCTAAACTTATCAATAAGTATAAGGTGGAGTAAATAAATTACTGTGTTACCCATCACGAGTTAATATTAAAATGTAACTTACATTTAATTTTAAATTTGTGCGTTCATGTTCATGTTCATGTCATGTTAAGAATGATTAACGTAAGAAAGTGTTATTGTCTTGCAGTATTTGTTAAAAAATTTACAGATTGTACCGATTTTTTGTGAAATCTTATTTTGAAAAATGGTCCAAAAATGCTATTTCACTGAAATTTTTTATCATATTAAAAAACTAAAACTTGGTTACTAAGTTCATATAGTAAATGTCAGCAAATTTACTAAAAATGGGCGTGGTTCCACTTTAGCTACGTCCAATTTTCAGAAAGCATTAAAAACACTCCGAAGCTACTGGGCCAATAAAGCTTAAATGTTGGCGGTGGATTTGTTTCGAGTACGAAATGGTTTAGGAAAAAATTGCCAAACCCTTTTTACCGCTCAAAAATCAATAAAAATGCTATTTTTCACTTAATCAAATGTCCATAAAAAATCGTGTAATTTATTTGAAATAGCAGTTTTTAGGCGCAAATGTGCGCTCCCTTGAAAACCAAAAAACCGTTTAAAAAATCAAATACAGTTTTGGGAACAAGAAAATTTTGGCGTTAAAAGCAAGCTACGTTTTTGCGAAATTTGTAAAGTTTTTATGTATCCATTATATTTTGAAAGTACTCGAAATTCGGAATACTAACGCTAGTTTGTAAATAATAATTTGCATTAAAACTGATTCAAGTTTTGAAAAGTAGAAACAAAATAGAACAAAGAAAGCGAGAAGAACCACGCCCGGACCCGGATTCGAACCGGGAACTTCTGAGCTGATAGTCTAGCGCACTCTTCACTAGACTACAAAGGCCGACAAAAATTGTTATGAATATCGAAATCTGTTTGTTTCGTTTTAATGTGTAAAGATATGTTTCAAAACGACTGCTGTTCGACCCGTGTTCGCTCACTGTTTATACGAGTGGGCTTTTTAATTTTTTTTGACCATGTTCCACCCTTCGTTGGCCGTACACCCCTTGTTTGACCGCTATCGATCGATTTTATTTTGAACGGGCCCGAACCACTATGTATTAGTGCAGAAATTGATTAGTCAGCTTTAGAAATTTTATGATAGCAGTTCCGTTTGTTTGAACTTTCGAAAATAAACAGCTGAACCGTAATGACATTGGCTTTTAACCGTTTTTGTTTTAATTTTAAATGTTATTTTTGTGAATTTTAAATGAAATGTATTCCGATGTAACAATCGACATGACTAAAGCGATGTTATGATGGATAATATATCCACCAAATTTTCCGCCACGTTGTGACAAAAACAGGTTTGCGAAAAATTCAGAAAAGTAAAAAATTGCTCTTTTAAAGTTTAATCAGCTTTGGACACACAACTATTACCGACACGAATGGGTTATTAAAAAATCTTCCTTATTTCCGTAGAGTTTTGTAATACTATTTTCTGCTATCTAACTAACCTTTCATTCTCTTTTTCGAAAAGAGTCATAACTACATTAATATTGGTTTAGCACAAACAAAATAATTAAAAGAAAGTATGTAATATAATCTACATATAAGTTTTCAGGAAAATTAGAGGATTCATAAAAAGATTCATAATTGATTTTTTTCAAAAACAAATAAAAGTGAGGACAGCAGTAGTACGATGATTGAATCATTAAAAATATAAATTGTATTAGTTAACTTTTACAGAAAAGGTTCTGAGAAAATCTGTAATCAAATGCTGGTCTGAGTAATTTTAAGAAACTCTCAAGAGAACTACTAAATTAAGACTAAATTAAGCAGAAATAAATTAAAAATTCCTCAAAAACATCAAAATTGATTGCGAGAAACTAATATATTGAAATGTGGTTCATCATCTGCTATACTTTATTGCGAGATACAGACAATGAAAATGATCCGACCATCAGTTTATAAATAAATTTGCTGAATTCTTACTGTGCTCTTAGTCGAATTTCAACCAAGTGTTGTTAAGAAATGTTGACCTTGAACTAGTTTAAACTACACTGAAATTTGTGGAGGCTTCTTCTTGTCTTAATCTATTTTACTGCTTTATTCCACAACATGAAGATCATTAAAATCATAAACCAGCCAGAGGTTACAGTTGATCCCATGATCCCAGTACATAAAACTGTACGAAAAAGCTATTATTGTGGAATTTATGACAATTTTATGTTTCATTTCGGTTGCATCAGTAACGCAGAACAAGTGAAGGCGAAGTAGGTATCGAAAAGAGTTTCCTAATTATATTTTTGAATTTGGTGCTTGGGGAACAATAAAAAAAAACAGGCGTATTCATTATAGTTTGCAAAGCTTAAACTAAAAGTTAAAGTGAATGATATACAATATGATCGAAGAAAAAAGTTAGTGTTTGTAAAAAACCAATCCACGAATCGCTTTAATGAAGTAATAAAATGGATAATTAAACGATAATTGGTTAAGCTTTATCTGACGTCTGACTTTTATGTAACGTCTATGATGTACACAGCTGCAGTCAGGCTTTTTTAAATGTTGGTTCTTGAATAATGGTTAAAGTATTGGAGAATTCCATAGCAAAAACAGAATTTGAATTTAAATTTCACAAAGATTGAGTGTAAATTCCCTGAAATATGCTTCAAAGAATTTAAACATGTTTTATATTAACATGAAATAAGAAATTCTAATTAAAAAAAGTGCTAAAAGTCATCTTTCTAAAAAGAGGGCTATTGGATTTGCACACACACACACGACATATGTACCTACGTGCGAAATCGCTATTCCACTGCTACCTGCTAACGGATTTTAATCTCTCATGAATTCCTTCTAACCGCTAAAAGTTAATCCCAAGGATATGTCCTTAAATGAATATAGCAACAACAAAAAATAATGGTAAATGTCATTTATTTACTGCACCGTACGCATCATTTCCAAAAGATGGTCGAACGTGATAAGCGGCCAAAAGCAAAATAACACGAAAAAAAAACAATAAAACTCAACAAAAAAATCCTCTTCAATAAACCGACAACCAAAGAGGACGAAACTAGAAAAGGTTAACGCAGCCCTGCGTTGCGTTATTGAGTTGAAACACTTAACTGCGTTATTGCGCTGATACACTTATTTAATTGAAAGAAACACACCAGGGCAGTAATAAAAATAGTTTCTTTGTAGTTGCTCTCTTTTTATTTGTTCGCACGTGTTTTGCGATTGTAACTGCATTATTCTGTATCACGAAGAAGCACACCAACGATGAGAAAGACACGAGAAGCAATACTTTCCTCCATACAAAATTGCATTGCTTCTCGTGTCTTTCTCATCGTTGGTGTGCTTGTTCGTGATACAGAATAATGCACTAAATGTCCCAGCAATCTTGCATCCAACTTCAAACTACGCACTTGTATAAGGAACGTACTCAGAAACGTTTAAGTATGTATTTCGTTGATTGCTGAAATCCTTGAAATGAATTTGACGATTTTTGGTTGATGATGAGTTCTGCACTTCATTCAGACATGCTTTAGACATTGAGACAAGCTCTTTCAAATCAATTAATAATAAATATACATTTATTCGAATAACTTTCTTTAGATGCAACATATTGCTAAATAACTTTAATTGCGTTGCTAACAGAGGCTTAAATGCGCATACTTCATCACATAATTTTATCACATTAATTCGAATAACATTCTTAAGTTAAAACATAGCTACTGCCAAGGGCGTCGCCAGCCGATGGCCCAGGGGGGAGGCGGCAAGATGATCTATGGAGGATGGGAAAAGTATAACTTTTAGGTAGAGTCAAGACACAGATAATATAATAGAAAGATGTGACACCGCCATACAAGCAAGTGGCACAGTAAAATTTTAATGTGGATTTATCATAAATCCACATGAAAGCTTTATGAGATTCAGTGAGCGAACGATTTAAAGCTTTTGAGAGCGAGACAATAAGTAAGCGACACTGTGAGCAAATGTGAGCATAATATTGAAAAGCAATAGAAATTATATGTTAAGATTTGATGCACGAAACATCTTAATAAAAGATGTAGCTGCCAACAAAATGTAGCAGAATTTCATTAGGTTTTACTTAAAAAATGTAGGCAATTTTTTTACTAAACTACCCTACGAACATTATATAATTTAAAGTTATTATATTTTTTTGCATTATCTCTTATCTTTTTGTTATATAATTTCAAGAATAAAATATCATAAAGATGACATAATCTAGGTATATTTTGTGTGTTGACTTGGTTTTTTTTGCCGTTTTGCCACATGATATTTTTAGTGTTATATTGTTGTAAGGCCGATTCCATCAGTTGAAGCTTAGCCGAGAATAATGTTGTAAACAATATTTTTAAAATTGTTTTTTTGCGGAAAAATTTTTTATTTAACTACTTTTATATATTTTTATTATATTATTGCAAATACATACATGCTTTACTCTATCAAAAGTACTCAGAAATGCAATTTTCAATTGTTCTCATTTATACAACAAAAACATTTTTTGAGCCATTTTTTGAGTAAAAATTCAATATTTTGGACCGTTTTTGAAAACAAATTAAAGAATATATTCACTGACCTAACGCTACAGTTGATACTATTTTTGTAAAGTACTTTTATTAAAACTTTGATAAAAAAAACTTGAATTAAATATATTTAAAAATAGCGGATACATTTGCATCGAAAGTCAAAGTTTTGACTTTCATGTCGTTTTTTCTCATTCTTGGAGAACGATGTTTTATGAAAAAGTCGTTTGGGGAACGATGTTTTATAAAAAAGTCGTTTTACCAAAAATTTCTGAAATTTTAAAGATATGTGAATGTTTCTGGTATTAAAATTACTGAAATTTTTTAAGTTTAATTTGCGAAAAAAATTTTTCAAGGAAAATTTTCAATATCAAAATTTACGTAAGTGAAAATGGGTGGAATGAGCGTGATCAAAACTAAGTATGTTACAATCTAATCTAGGATGCACACAATATGTGTACTCAATTTGAACGAAGTCCGTTAAGCCATTTAGATTTGTATAAATGTTAATTAAACAAACAAACCAGAAAATAAGTTTTATTAATATAGGCTTTGTGTTTAAAAAATTCAAGAATTTTCAAAGATTTTTTCGATTTTTTAAAGTTTTGAAAAATATGTCTCCAGTTATGATCCTATAACTTCAAAATTTTTTTTTCATATTACAAAATTTATACATGTTTGCGAATAAGACGTTTATATCTTTCATTTAAGCTATCATTTGTATTGATCTAATGATTTTTGTATAAATTTTCTAAATACTACATTTGTGAAAGAGTTTAAAAAATATGGTTAATACTCAAAATTACCAAATATGCGATATCGTATAGCTTTATAATTATATTTAGCAAAGCCTCAGAATTCGTTATTCGACCACAATTTGCAAGTAGCGTTTCCCTGATAACATGTGATGGGCGTTGGTCAAGGGGGCGTGCCACCTCCTATACCACCCAAATTTGCGATATCGAATTGCTTTGGAATTATAGGCCGCATAGCTTCGGAATTCGGTATTCGACTACAATTTACACGTTTGACTGATAACATTTTATGGGTGTTAGGCAAGGGGACGTGACCACATCCAAACAACCGAAATTTTTGATATTGAATAGCTTTGGAGTTAGAGGTGGCCGCACAGCCTCGGAATTTGGTACTCGACCACAATCTACTCGTGCCGTTTCACTGATAGCATGTTATGGGCGTTTAGCAATGGGGGCGTGGCAGCAACACACAATGTTTCAGCTAGTTATTTATACCAGCGCGAAGATTTCGTTGTTTTGTTTCGATTTATTTTTGACGTATCTTTGTTTACGTTATTTCTGTTAAATCCTATTATAACGTAATATTGCGGTTTAGGGATTTTTAAATTTAGCTAAAAACGCTAAGAACATTGTTTGTAAACAAAATCTTTAGTTAAGTATATTATAATTGGGTTTTCAAAGTCTTAAGAATTTGTTTAGAACGAACTCACCACTTCGACTTTGATGCGGGTAGTTTTGAGTTTTTTTACTAAAACCGAAATACGTACCAACCTGCTACAATCATACTTTTTACCTTAATATTTTCGTTGAAATTTTTTTTTTAACAACAAAGTAAAAATAAAACCAAATTATATATCAAAGTCATATTTTTGCGCACTTTAATAGGTGGGAAATGTTAAATAAACGGTATATTTTAAAGCCTTTCACAAATGTAGTATTCAGAAAATGTCTACAAAAATCGTACAAATAATCGTATAAATAATAGCTTAAATAAAAGGTGTAAATGTCTCACTTGTAAATATTTATAAAACTTGTAAAATAAATGCATACTTTTGGAGTTATAGGATCATAACTGGGGAAATATTTTTCAAAACTCAAAAAAGTCCAAAAATTCTTCTAAAGAAAATTCGAAACAACCTGGAAAAGTCTAAATGATTTTTATAATCTAGAAAAAATACTCAATCGAACTAGCAATGTCGTTTTCGTCGCGCAAACTTTTTTCAAATTGTTTACCACTGTTATTAATTTGTTATTCACTTTTAAATAAAAAATACAATGAATAAAAAATTTTGTATTCACTACTATTTTATGAATAAAATGTTCGCTATTAATTTTTTAATTCATTTTTAATTCATTATAAATTTCGTATTCATTTCTAATTTTCCATTCACTTTTGAATAATAAATAAAAGGAAAAAAAAACTTGTTATTCACTTTTGAATAATGAAGCAAATTAATAATAAATAAAAAATTAATAATGACAATAAAATTAATAATGAATAACACATGAATGTGCAATGAATCAAAAAATAATAATGTACAAAAAATTAATTATTGAAAAATTTTAAATTCTTTTTGAATTGCATTCCTTGTAAATAGCATTCATATGAACAAAAAATAATTAATTATTCTGAATAACGAAAAAAAAAATAATTGAAATTAATTACTAATCAATTTTTTTAAATTCAATGTTAATTAAAAATTTTATTTATAAACAATTTTGAATTTATTGGATGGATTTGTATGTAGTTATTCAGTTTTCCTTAAGATTCTGAATATATATGCAGATTTTACTGCTCTGGCTGAGTCAATCAAAAATAGTCAATATTAAAAGCAAGCAGTGAATAAGAAAAATCTGCTTCGCACAAAATGAGGAAATCATCATGAAAATAATGCAAACAAACAAAAACATTTGTTGCTGTCAAGCAGAGATCACAACTGCTTGGTTCAGGGTTGATAAATTACTTTTTCATTTTGGTATACAAATTTAGAAAAAATTGTACTAAATGAAGAAATATGGTATGGAATAAATTTTGTTTATTTTGCAACGTTTGCAACGTTGATAAGGAGGCGTGGCAGGTATAGAAAAGTATATACTCTTGATTAGCATCAACTCCTGAGCCGATTTCGCAAGGTCAGTCTGTCGACACGATTAAGCAATAAAATTTCTAAAAACGTCACAAAAATTTTTGCAGTTACTATTTCTGGTATTATGCACATAAGCTTTGAAGTAAAATATTCACCATATATTCAAAAAATGTTAAAATTGTATAAAAAAACGCCTACCTCCCATACAACGTTACTTTATCAAAACTTTAAAATATCTAAAAATTACACAAAAATTAATGTCATGATTAAAAATTTGGCCATACACTTTGGCAGCAAAAATTCACCATATAATTGCAAATTTTAAAATTGAAAACAAAAGTCCCTGGAAAGTCTCTGAAAAGGCCACATAAACTAATGTAATGACTCGAAATTTTGCGTATAAGCTTTGGTCTCACATATTTACCATATATTTCAAATTTGTCAATATAGTATAAAAACCACGCCTGTCTCCTAAACAAAGTAACTATATGAAAACGGTTAAGTATCTTAAAATTCCGTAAAAATTAATTTAAAAAATTAATATTATGAACATATGCTACGAATATTAAAATTCACTTTGAGTTTGGAATTCGATAAAATTGATAAAAACTCGGCCAATCTCCCGTACAAAAAGACGTCATCACAGTAGCGTAACTTTTATAAATTCCACAAGATTGTGTGTATTAACAGCATATTTAATACATAATATTCCATAACTTAATCGTATTCTGCATTTGAGTTGTCGCAAAATTTGATGAATACTACAACCGTAATCTATACGAGGTGACGTCATCAAACTTTAAAAACATGCATAACTAAGAAAATACTATGGGGGTATCTAAACTTCGACCCTTGCTAGTTTTTATTTAAATTAAAATGAATATGTTTTTAACTATTGAGTACATAAGCCTTATAAACAAATTACAAAGGCTTTTATTTATTTATAATTAATCACAAAGTTTTTTATAATCACAAAGAGGAACACAATTGATCTAATAATATTCATAAAATGAGATCAATAAAATCTTTTAAAAAATCATATAAAAATTAAGTTTAGAGGTCTTTTTATAATTAAAAAACAAAAATTTCTATAAAAGTGCGAATTTATTTCGTTTTCTTAATATAGAAAGGCCACTAAAATTTTTTAAATCAAGTTCTTCGCAGATGCCTTTCCACCCTAAATCTGACACAATCCAACCGAAATTTTTTTTTATATGTAAGTCAGGGCCTTTCTATGTAAGGCAACGAAAGAAATTAATGGGAAAATCTTTCAGCCCAGCAATTATTCACTTTCAGTCAAATTTTAGAAATTTTTCATTTGATATATCCCTTTCAGACCTGACGCTTAGCTACTGAGAATTATTTTATGATTTTTTGGAGTAAATGGCCTTTATATGATATGAAAACATATTCAATGTCTGAATTTTGATATTTTCATAACCTTCAAGGATTTTCAAGAAACGAAAGTCTGTACTGAAAATATTTTTTTTTGCATCAAATGTTGTCAAATTATTTGAGATTTTAAAATATGTTTTTTTTTTAGTTAAAATGCGCCAACTTCACTAAAATTGCGCTACTAGTATTTAACTATATAAAAAAGAAACTAACTTCTACGACTCATTTAAAAATAAAATTAAAAGTGACGCAAGAATTTCGTGAAAATTTAAGAAACGTCAAAACTAACAGCTAAACTATAAGAAAGGCAAACATAAACAAAAACCTGCGCAACTGATTAATGTAAAATTGATAAACATTCGTGAAATAGAAGTAAAGATACTTAGACTTAAAGTTGCCCGCACAATCGATGCATCACGGTCTGAAAGGGATATTACTTCTGATATCAATATTGTATTGATTGGCATTTAGTTCACTAGATTTTAAAAAATATTTTGCTTAAATTAAATTTAAGAAATTATTGCAATCTGCAGTCTGTTTCTGTAATTAATTTATATTAAACTTTAAAAAGAAAATAATCCTTTAACATTTGCTGTCGAATGAGAAATTGAAAGAATTCCTTAAGCAATTTTATATAAATTGGAGAAAATCGACTCTTTTACAGAGTACCAAAATTTAGAACTAGATAAATTTTTTAATTTTTTTAAATCGTTTGCTTACTTAGAGTTCTAAATTCTGTGTTTATTATAGAGTGAAATAAAATGTATCGAAAACGCTTTGATAGTAGGAAAGTACGAAAAATATAAAACTGTACCAAAAAAGTACAATTGTACCGAAAATATCAACCCTGGCTTGGTTCCAACAACAACAACGGTAAAAACAATTACAACATCAAATTTCACGACTCTCGCTAGCTATGAGAAACCATGCAGTGGTGATCTATGCCAAGATGTATTAAAGAAGGTGGAAGAAGTAGGTTGACGTCTTTGAAATCGACACCGTAGCGCTGTCAAATTTCGTTGTAGTGATGCCACTTTATTTTTTTTTTGCCTTTGTGTGGGACAAAAAGTTATGTGGGAATTTTTTAGTCGGGAAAGGGCATTATATAATCGTCCTTTGGAACTTTGAAGAAAGAAATATTTTCCTTATTCCATGTACTATGGCAAATACCACAGCTTTTAGACATATTAAATATATTTTTTTTTTTAACTAAATCACACAAGAATCACTACTAATAACAAATCACTCTAGACGCGTGTTGTTTTTTCGAACCACAAAGAACAAGTAACAAAACATTGGATTTTTCACTGGATTATCACTCAAAATATGGCATCACTTCATTTTGTCTGATTTTGACAGCACTACGGTGTTGATTTTATAAACGTCATCTACTTCTTCCACCTTAATAAATACATCTTGATCTATGCTGTGAAGCATTGTGGAGTGAAGAGTGAAAGAGCATTGCAGAGAGAATGTGCATGCAAGGATTGTAAATTTTTCTCTCAAGAAAGCTTTTTCATCGCTCTCACAAAAGCTGACGTATTGATCTGAAAATATTTGTTACTTTTTAATGTTCTACGTGGCACATCTTTACACTCTTATACTCTTATACTTTGGTCAAGATCACTTTACACTTACTTGTAGTGCGAGGATTACTACCTCTACTTACAGCGATTGTTATAAGAACGGTAAGAAATCCAATGTGTAAAGCTCCACGAGCTCTTGACTGTACAAAAACTAAGACTTGTAAAAACAGTTATCTTGTAAGTTTTCATAAATAAGTTTGCTTTGCACACTCATCATGGCAAGACCATTGAGGCGATTTCCACCCATGGTGCTTCGTAACCAGGTTTTTAGTCGCCTGAGGCTGCTAAACGATCATACACGTACACGTTGTGCACGGTAGAGCAATCACAATTTTCAATGTTTTCCCGTTTCGGAAAATAAGGTTTTGGCCTCTTTTAGAACATCAACAATAGATAGATTTGTTAGGTTCGGTTTATTATGCCACAATTGCTGCCAAAGTTCGATTTAATTTTTAATGCTAAGTAAATCATAAAATTGGGCAAAAGTTTTGCAAGTTGCTGCTAGGTTTGCGACTGACATCGATTGCATTTGCGCATGGTATAATTTAGATAATGCGAATGATTAAGTGTTTTCTTCAGTAAAACGTACTTCCAGAGATGTAATAATGGAGTCCGAATAAAAAAAAAAAATAAACGGGCCATTTCAGCCCTTGGAAGGACTTTGACCTAGCTTCTATTGATCAATTGTGTTGTGCGTTTTATTAAATGTTTGATCACAAATGATCGAGAACTGGACCTAAGTGTTTTATGCCGACTCCGAACGGCTTATGTTCTCAAGAAACTTTACATGGCAATTTTTACTCTCTGAGGTGACGACCGAACAGCAAAATTAATTCAATTCAATTAATTCAATTCTTAAGCTCAAGGGCCACGCACTCTACCCACTAGGCTACGGGCACCACGAATGGAGTCCAAGTATTGTATTATTGATGACCTCTTTCAGAATTCTGAAGGGCTTTCTGATGGTGAATACTTCGATGACGTTGTTTTCCAACAATTCGCGGCATTGATGTGATGCCTTCCTCAGTCCAAATTTCTCCGCAACAATAGTAGCATCGTTTATAATTTCAGCTCTTAAGCAATTGTTTAATGCGTGTAATGTATTGAACAATTGGGATCCGCGTCCAAAAATTTTCTACAAAGCAACAAATTTAAAGTTGGTGGGCACTTGTTGGATATCCATTGCAGAGATATGCATAAATGGATTCATTTAATGGTTTCAAGTTCCTTTAATTTTTCAACTCCCTGCCAGTCGAGGCAGTCAAATAGCAAGTTTCCGTGAATCATAGTCAGCAAAAATCAAGTCGCCAAATGAAGAATAGTTGAAATGAAGAAACTTGATATGTGGACAAGTTGAAATGTAAAAAATTGAAATGTGGACAAAATGGAATTATTTTGCCTACTAATTGTTTGTTTTTAAGTCGGTTTACGCAGTTCGTAGAATTAACTTCATGTCGTCATTGCAAACTTCGTTTCTCGAGTTTAGAAATCAGTTTTATTTGAAAGCATTTGCAGGCATTGGATTGAAGTTAATGTTGGATGTAGTTTTATGTTGTTTTGTTTTTTGTTGAGTTTTGTTTTTGTTGCATTTTTAGACATTTATTTTGGTTGTTGTTATAAGACTTTATGGCTGCGCACAGTGAAGTTTCTTTTAACCTTTAAGATTAAAGCTAAGCTTATATTTTATACTTATATACCAAGGTAACCCCTATATGCAAGGAAAATTTTTTAGCTCGACGCCATATTTCGTCTATTTTTGACGCCATAGGCTCAAAAATTCGAATAAAATATTCGATTTTCTATAAAACTAAAATCTGTAAAGTTTCGTGACGACTGATGAACTTTTAGAAGTCGCTCAAAATAGTTGGACATGCGTTTTACAAAAATTTTTCTTATTTGTAAATCAAAGAAATATTAAAATCAACGCTTGGACTATATTTATTTAAAAAATCTGGTATGCACATAATTTTTTATAGCCAATTAAACTATCAAACCAATTAAACTATTTATTTTAGCCAATTAAACTATCAATAGAAATATTAGTAAAGTTGCGGATTCTGAAAATGTTTTGAAGCAGCTTGAATATAAATGAATTTTTTCTACAAACTACAATAAATTCATCAAAAATGTTATTTTAAATTTAAAGCTGTTTTTAAATAAAGAGAATACGAAAAGTAAAAATTTGTTGTAAACTTCATATTTATTTCAAGAATAATAAAATAAAACTAAATAAAGTCATTTGGTGTATAAAATTCATAAAATCACACATTGGGGTACAAAAAAACATAGTAAGTAAAAAAGTACAAAAGTAAATAAAAATTAAAAGTAACTAAATTTATTAAATTATATAAATATATCTCTAATATATAAAATTCTTCTGTCACGGGGTACGTAATCGAACTCCTCCGAAACGGCTCGACCGATTTTCATGAAATTTTGTATGTATATTTTGTAGGTATGAGAATAGGTCGTAAAGTATATTTCAACCTCCTACTAACAGTGGGCGTGGCACCTCCCATACAACCCAAATTTGCGGTATCGAATATCTTTGGAGTTATAAGCCGCTTAGCCTCGGAATTCGGTATTCGACAATTTACACGTGCCGCTTCGCAGATAAAATTTTGTGAGAGTTGGACAAGGGGGCGTGGCACCTCCCATACAACCCAAATTTGCGATATCGAATAGCTTTGGAGTTATAGGCCGCACATCATTGGAATTCGAAATTCGACCACAATTTACACGTGGCGTTTTACTGATAAAATTTTATGGGAGTTGGACAAAGGGGCGTGGCACCTCTTATACAACCCAAATTTGCGATATCGAATAGCTTTTGAGTCAATCAAACAAAGCCTCGGAATTCAGCATTCGAACTCAATTTACACATGCAGTTTTACTGATAACTTTGTATGGCGTTGGACAAGGGGGCGTGTCACCTCCCATGCAACCAAAATTTGAGAAATTCTACAGCTTTTGAGTTATAGGTCGCACAGCCATGGAATTGAGTATTCGACCACAATTTACACATACAGTTTCACTGATAACATTTTATTCGCGTTTGGCAACGGGGCCGCGGCAGCAACGCGCCGGGTTTAAGCTATCTATATATATAAAATGGAATGTGTGTTTCTTTATTTGTTTGTTTGTACCTTATAGGAGACCAAAGCTCTGGACCGATCTTCCTGAAAATTTCACAGCATTTAACTGGGACTCTGGCATGATTAATAGGGTACTTTTTCGACCACGCCCACTTTTACGCCCACTTTTTTAAAATTATGTAATGGCTCCCATATAGTTTTTAACAGATTTACTTCAAATTGTATACACATTATACTCCAGGCGAGGTAGAAATAAACATTTCTTACGCCACGCCCCCTTTTACGCCCCTTTTCACGCCAAATTTAAGTTTTAAACTTTTTGTTCTCTGTACAAATTTGTTCCTTCCAACGGATTATTTTTTATTTGGTAGTATATTGCTCTTAATACTGTTTACGTCGCCATATTACTATGAACCACGCCCACTTCACCGCCCCCTTTTTTAATTCAGATACTTACTTATACCACTAACAATGTTTGCTATACAAAATACTTTTTTGTAATATGTATTTACCTAAAGTTTTATATAGTTTTTATCTACAGGTAAGGTAGCCATAGATTTTTTATTACCAAATCCCCCTTTTTCGCCCCATTTTACTTTAATTATAATAAATCTGCTTTCAATCTATATATATAAAAATGAATGTCTGTCTGTTTGTTTGTTTGTTTGTTTGTGCTTTATAGGAGGCCAAACCCTTGGACCGATCTTCCTGAAACTTTCACAGCATTTTACTATGAATCTGGAAAGAATAAAAGGCTATATGAAGTTTTTGTTTGACAAAGTGGCGTGGCACTGCCCATATAACCTAAAAATTTAAATCGCCATATTTTGGGCATTTTTTGACCTACGTTGATGCTATTTGGTACATATGGTATTGGCATAGTTAGGAATACGTACCAGGAGAAAAGTGGGTGGGACCACGCCCCTTTTTAGGAAAATTAAAAATCGCAATATAGTCTTAACTACTGGACCGATCATCATTAAATTTTCACAATAGGATATTCTTACGAAATAATAAATTCTTGACTATATAAAGTTGTGAGTGGACGAAGGGGCGTGGCCTCGCCCATATAACCCAAATTTTAAAATCGTCATATCTTGGGCATTTTTTGACCAACGGCGGCAGTATTTGCTATATATGGTATTAGCATGAATAGAAATACGTACCAAAAGAAAAGTGGGCGGAGCACGCCCCTTTGCTTGCGATATATTGGAGGCTGGACCTGATAACCGATCTTAAATTTTCACAGCGTTCAGCTTTGACTCAGGAATACTTATTACATGATAATATTTTTCGACCATGCACACTTCTGCACCTACTTTTTTACTACGTTTATTAACGGCTATACCACAAATCATGTCATTAAAATCATTAAAATACATATTAATTAAAATAGTGGGGTAGCTCAATTCTCTTTCTTCTACCACTGTCTTCAAAACAGCTGATTTTATAATACGTGTTAATTAAAATAGAGAGTGGGGTAACCCCATTCTCATTCTCCCACAACAGACTGCGAAACAGCTGATTGTGTAATTGCTGCTTTTTGATTGGTCTAAAAATAAAAAGGGGGAGCATGAAGCAAATTACATGCGATTCAGCGCTGAATTCTAATTGGTTTACAACAAAAAAAGAGGCGAAGCATTGCAATAATTAAATTAAATAAATAAATTTTTGTAAATATATAAATACTTTTAATTTTATTTTAAACGAGGGGGTAGCGAAGCACACCGGGTTCAGCTAGTATATATATAATATATTATATATTAGAAATAAGGTATAAAATAAAATAAAGTATAAAAATTCATAAATTGATATAACTGTTTCCATTTTTCAATTAAATAAACTTAATTAAACTTAATGATTTTGCAAGTTGTAATTACATCTAGAAATCGCATAAGCTAAAAAATCAAAAATATGCGCATATAACATGCACTTAAAACTCTTAAATATGCGCTAAAAATCGGTAAAAGATGCAATTAAAAATATTTTTCTAACATTTTATTATCGGTTAAAAAATATTGCAAGTTATTTAACAAAAAAGAAAAAACCATTTTATCTATAGTAATAAAACTCATTTTCTGTTTGTTTATTTGTTTGGCCTTTATACAAATCTAAACGGCTAAACGGATTTTGCTCAAACTAGGTGCACATATTAAGTTTATCCCAACTTAAAATGTTACATACTTAGTTTTTGCCACGCCCCCTCTGAAATTTTTCAACTAACGGTAATTTTGTTATTATAAAACTTTTTACCATCGAAGATTTTTTTGTATTTAATCCTAAAAAATTTCTGTTATTTTGACATCGAAAACACTGACATATCTTAAAAATTGGAGAAATTTTCAGTACAACGACTTTTTCATAAAACATCGTTGCCTAAGAATGAGAAAAAAACGACATGAAAATCAAAGTTAGGTCTTTCGATGCAAATATCTCCGCAGTCCATTAATATATTTCATTCAAATTTTTTTTGTTCAAAAGTTCAATAAAATTACTTCACAAAAATAGGTTGAACTGTACCGTTAAGTCAGTGTATATATGTTTTATGATTATGTCAAAAAAGGTCCAAAATGTTGACTTTTTACTGAAAAATTGTTGTTGTTGTAAAAATGAAATCAATTAAAAATTGTGCATCTGGCTACCTTTCATATGACATAGCATTTATTTGCAAAAATTCTTCCAGCTAAGCGCAAAAATTATTTTACTGTTTTTGTCATCAAAACAACAGGGGTACTCCATTGATTTATTTTTGCGAAATTTATTTTTTCCAAAATGTTGTTTTTATATTTTTTACAAAAAAATCAAGTCTCAAAAATAATTTATTTGAAAAAATTACCCCAATATCTCTATCCAATCAAAAGTTATGGCTAAAAATCTATTTTTTCATACCAGACTATTAAAAAAACTTAGTTTTGTGTTAAAATTCTCTATATAGTTTGAACGTCCCCATTTATCTCAAAGAATGCAGTTGTGTGTCTAGAGTAATTACGAACATTTTGGATTATATAAAATTTTCCTTATAGTGTGTAATTTACTTAGTTTTTGCCTCCCCACCCCCCGCCGCCCCGCTCCTCTCCTGTTAAATTTGTTTTGTTGTGATTTGTCATTTTTCTCACTATTGCTTCACCGTTGTCACTAAGTTCTTTATCATTGGTACTTTAAATGTTCTATATATATCACTGTATCATCGAAAAGATGACTGTGAATAAGAATGTTGTAAAAGTTAATTTTTTCATGTTTAATGTGTTATTTGAACTATATTGTTGAAAGTCAAATTTCCACGCCAATTAAATGTACCGACATATAAAAGAGCGAAATTTTGACAATTTAACTCTCCAATCATGGTTGTAAGCTTGGCTGCATTGAACAAATTTTTCGGTTCAATTGCATACTAACCGAAAGTATGCTGAAAAGTATGCTGGAAAATATTATAAATTAGGAATAAGTTCTGCATTACCGACACGATTCCAGTATATTAGAAAAGTCGGTAACTGTTATCCAATTTAGTTCTTTTCGCACACAGCGTAAACTTGCAGCAAATAACATAATGGCACTTCTTGCACTGTTCCTGCAGATTTTTTTAGCTGGATTTATGTCGATCTGTTAACGTCGATAATATTGTTACAGGTTGCTGTATATTTTATAATAAAAATTAAAAATCGACTGCTTTCTTAACTTACACCTTTTTGCTAATTTACATTAAAAAACGACTGTACAATTTTTCGTATGAAATAGGAATTCAGAAGATTTAAGAAATTGCATTAACTATCAGACTCAATTTATATTAATTTTTTATTTAGAGACAATCCAATTTTTATTTTCCAACTGAAAAAACTACTAAAAAATTTTAGGAAGATTTTTATAAATTTGATTTTCATTAGCAAAGTGCAAGAACATGCTTACCAGTAGCCAGTAAATTCAGTTTAGAACTAAAAAACAGTTTTTGATTGTGAAAAAACAGTGATAAAATTATTTCTTCGTTAAAAAAGCTTGGTTAATTTTTTAACTAATATTGTTATAGTGGTCGTAAACTTAAATTTAACACGTTTTTACAAAATTCCAAAATTTACAAAAACATTTAATCGAAAAGTGTATATTAAAATTTTTATATAAATGACTCTCGAGTAACACCGGGTATATCAGCTAGTAGTACATATAAAATTCATTTATCAAAAACAACAAAAATATGAAGTGAACATAAAATAAATAGTTATAAGTGACACCGTATGATAGTCCTTTTCACACAAGAAGTAAGACATATACATTTGAAACTAGGGACAAAGGATAGTAAAACTGCTGTCTCACTTTATCAATAGAACGCCAATATTTTTCAAAAATGCTTTAAAGTTAAAAAAGTATTTGTTTAAAAAAATGTATTTAAATACCTAAAACCTTCAAAACAAAATGATACTTATTAATCTATTCTACATATTTGGTATGGATAACTGCCACTTCGTAGATCTTTTGAAAATTTCAAGCATTTAAAAACATTGGTTTAAAGAATTCTGTTATGTTACTAAAAAGTAATTTCAAAACAAATCCTGACATTCTAGAGAAAAAGAGAGAACGCAGTCTAACAATACTTTGCCTCTAGTTTCACGTGTATATTGTTTACATAGTGTATGAATTTTTTCCCCGATAATTGTGGTTATCCGATAAAAGTGGTTATCCTTGAAAAATTGTGGTTATCCTTTTGTCCCGATAAAAGTGTTATCTTTTGCCAAAATATGTCACTCTAAATTTAAATGGTTGCACTTTGTGTCTGTTGCTCGTTTCGCTGTTACAGTGGTGAGAAACGAGCCGGACGAAATATTGAAATTTTTCAGAGTTGCGTTTACATTTAAAAAAACCACTAAAAATAAAGTATTTAAAAGTTTATGCAATGTTATTGGGGTATTCAGATGGGCAGATGGGCACATTTTGCTTGAAATGGTATTAGTGAATTCACTCGAGTTTCGACGTTCGGGAATTATTGGTCAAGCAAGTAAAGTGAGTGAACTAAGAACTTTGGTTGCTTTGAAGGGGGGAAGCTGCCCCGCCCTGCTCCCCTTGGCGATGCCCATGACTACAGCTACAGAATTTTGATTTGGTTTGTTGTATTTTCTCTAAGTGAGGTTCAAATGTGCTTAACTCACCTCATAATACAATGCGCTACTCAACTCACCTCGCTCAAAAAATTTATTTCATAACTTAGAGCGCTATCAAACCTCAAATATTACTACGTTACTAAAGTTCTCTCGATACACTAAACATTTAATTTCAAACTGCGTCATAGCGCAATTGCGCTAACGCAGTTCTGTAATATAGTAAACTATGCTTGAGTTGGTGTATCAGCGCAAAAGTTTTTTGCTGCATTACCCATGTCTAGACAACACTTAGCGAGAACATTAAAGCAGCCAGGAGGCACGCACGCACCGGAACGAATTAGAGACTCTTTTCCAAATGGTTTTTTCCTGTTTGTTCCTGTTTTTTCCAACCAGCGCAGCAGAAAACCAAAAAGGATTAAAACGCACTCGTTTGACTTTATGGCACTTCATTCGTTATCCTTGCGCTACACAGGATTTCGAGGCGATTTGAGGAAATTGTGTTTGTGTGCGAAAAAGTTCGTGCGATAGCGTTTGGGCAAACGACAGGTTGCTATGGTAGCTTTTTGCTTATATGTTCGTTCGTTGTTCACTTGCTAATGTCCTTCGTCGCTGTCGCTGTCGCTGTTTTCCTTGTGCGTTCAGCATTACTCATTGTTATGCGGTATTGTTTATTAATATTTAAGGAGTTGTTGCTTTTATTTGTTGTTTGTGCATTATTGTTTTTGTTTCATTTGCGGTTTGTGTGCAATAAAAGAAATGAAGATTTTTTTGATATTTAAATGAAGTTCTTTCAAGGACTTGAGCTTAAAAGTAGCTTAAGGACACGGAGAAAATGGCTGTAGTACTATTTCTTCAATTGGATTGTTCTGAAGAGTTTTTGAAGATTTGAAGAGCGAGTCATTGTAATTGTTGGAGTATTTTTATTTTTAAACTAGAGGAATGCCACAAAAATAATGTCGTTAATGATAAGAAAACTGATCAAAAACGAATATGAGATATTGTCTATTGCTAACGCTCAAATGCTTAGAGATTCGTTTATAAACATGGAAAGAAATCTTTAGCGATTCGTTTATAAACATGGAAAAAACCCCTTTACCTTATGCTAAGTTCAAATAAAATAAAAAATTCACCAACATATATCTCACCATATTTTGGTGTATGATAGTTTTTCTATTGAAGTTACCTTTTAATAAAGCCCCGACTTTCTACTAGATCTCTTGGTTCACATTGATTTTTTCATTATCTTAAAACAGTCACAATATGTAGCACGGTGTAAAAGGTCAAAATTGGTGCAGACTCCATTAAAATATCTATCATTAATTTTATTTTCTTCAACCAAAACATGGTCATAATTTAATGGCATTTAATGCCATTTCTAGTAAAGCCATTGTCTAGAATTTTCCATGGGATGAGGTTCTTAGTTAGCACTTCTAACCACAAAATTTTTAAAATAAGAATATGAGAAGCAAATGATTAAATGAATAAATAAGTGAATGTGGCTTTAATTTTTAAATATCTGAGTAAGAGTATTCATAACTTCTTCGTACATATTTTCATCGTGTAAATTTTGTAAGAATGTCGTATATTTATTTTTGCCTTTAATATCCTGCCAAATTATTACAATTAAAATTTCTTGCACTGCCTATTGAAAAACGTAACTATAAAAACTTATTTCAAGGTTATATTTAAATTTATTTGAACTCGAATTTTTTTCACGGAATTTAATTTAAGTATTTTTTCAGCTTTATTCGTAAATAAAATACGAACAAAAACTTATTTCAAGAGCATTTTTTTTTAATTTCCGATTTTAAAATTGCATACACTTGCAAACTCCAAAACAAAACCAAAGAAAACATCGAACAAGGACGATTTATACACAACAATGCTTGTAATTACTCTTGAAACAAAACTGCATCTCTATTTTATCGATATCTAGCTCCCTTCTAGAATTAAAAATTTTTAACTCGAATTTAGCTTCATCTCTCTTAGTTAAGGAGATGTTAAGTTTTGAAAGTTTTTGTGCGCATTTCGACATAACTCCCAAACCATAGAGCGGACACGGACGATTTTTACCCCAAAATGTTTGTAATTATTCTTTATACAAAGCTGCATGCTTAAAAAATAATAAGCTTTGTCGTTCAAATCATGTCGTTAATTTTTTTGAGGCAATTTTTGGTGAATTTTTTTAGCTATACGTCGATCAAAGCTGAAAACGTTATTCTCGTACTGAATTCCGCTTATTTTATCGATATCCAGTCTCGTTTATGACTTACCAAGGAAAAATATATTAATCCCATAGGTTACGTTAGATTAGGTTAATGTGGCTGCCTCAGTTGAGACCTACTTAGGCCAATGAGGCCCATTGTGATACCAAGGGCTTATTTTCCATTCTCTATTTAAACTAAATTGAGCGATTTACTAAGCCTATGATTCGGTATACCGAAATCATGAGAGTTCGTCAAGGTCATTAAAAAACACGTTGCCTGGTTTGAAGACAGCGTTTTTGAGCCAACGCTGGGCAAGTGCAGAGGAAATGTACTGCAGTTGTGGCCAATAATAGCTGTCAGTAAATTAACCATACTGAAAAAAGTTGAGATTGTTAATGATTTTCATAATCTAAATATACATTGCTTTTGCAAGTTTAATTTTTAGCGACGCTTTTTATAATTCTGATGATAATTTTGAGTATCAATTACAAACGCGCCATGGAAGCTAAACGTGACTTAGTTATCGATTTGTTTAAAAAAAAGTATAGCAGTGAGGGGACTGCCGACCGAAGCGAAAACCTATGTATATATAAAATATTAGTATTCCCTGGAAGACGTTGTCCTGCCACTGACCGCCTTACTGCTATATAAGAATATTCATGCTAATAGGGGGTTTCGGACTATCCTACATGTAGGATGGATTTGACAGGATGAAAATCAATAAGTTCTAAAAGTTCCGCTATGATCTTGTTCTTCTCTGTGCGTCCTTGTTTGAAGATTTCCTTGGTAATTGCTGTTGACGCAGTTAGCTGGAAATTTTTTGTAGACGTTGTGAATTCTAATTGTGTAGCTACAGTCGGCATATGATATTATAATTATTTTTGTTAATAGCTTATAGCAATTTATTAATTTTTTATATATTACTGAAACTATTTCTTTAAAGCAAAAGTGTTACCATATCAAAAATACATATAATTAAAGTAATTTATTCTAATTATTTCATTATTGAATTAATATAAAGAATTAAAGCTTATTTATATATATTTATATCATAACACTAATACAATATACATGTTCACCATATCTATATTGCGTTGTGTATTAAAAATAGAATATTCTAAAATTAAGAAATATCTATAGCATATAAATTATACATAATTCATATAAGAAATTGATGCCAAACCGTTTAAAAAATAGAATGTTTAGGATAAGCAGACTTTAGTTATCCAATTGCTACTGAAAATATTAATTATTTTAAAGGTTTTTTACGTAATTCTTATTATATAAACATATAAAAATACTCTTTCCTCAATACTTCCTCAATGAGCTAAATTTTTCATATATATTGAATAAATATTTCCGATACGGTAACACTTTTACTAAAAACAAATAGTTTTACCAATATTATATACACTCTTTAATTCATATGCATAAACTGTTTTCTAAAATAGTTCGATGTCATATGCTGCCTGTAGCTACAAATAAATATCTACAAAAAATTAAAGCTTACTTTACAACAATAACTACCAAGCAAATCTACAACACTAACGCAAAGAGAATGACAAGATCGTAGCGGTTGCGCAGCGTTAGAGGGGTTGAACCGAATTGGCGGCGGAAAATATACAGAGCTTTGCTTGCTACTAGCTCTGTATATTTCTGTTTGCCTGCTAGCAAGATCTCAAGTGCAGGGAGGCATTAAAAGAGACTTCAGAGCTAACTGCTGAAATAAAATGAAATTTCAATTTTTCATATTTGTATTTTGTTTGGCTGTCGTGAAGTCTCTTTTAATGCCTCCACTTTAGATCTTGCTAGCAGGCAAACCAAAAAAATAGCAAGCAAAGTGCTATTTATTTTTCGCCGCCAATTCGGTTCATCCCCTCTAACGCTGCGCAACCCCTGTAATCTTGTCATTTTCTCTGCGTCTTTGTTGTAGATTTGCTTGGTAATTGTTGTTGTGCAGTTAGCTTGAATTTTTTTGTAAATGTTTTTTGTAGCTACAGTCGGCATATGACAATCGAAGTATTTTTATAACACTTTATATATATGAACATAAAAACACACAAAAAACCTGCAAAATAAATTTATATTATACAGTTGTAAAATAACTACAGTCTGCTTATCATAAGCACTATATTTCTTACAGCCTAATGTTGTAAATCGAAAACGCAAACAAACAACAAGTAAGACACGAGAAGCAACACTTTTTCTACACGAAATTCTATTGCTTGTCGTGTCTTGATTGTCGTTGGTTTGCGTTTTCAATTTACAACACTTGGCGGTTAAACTGCCTACGTACATTTATTATATTAAATTATATATAATTAATATACTATATCTATTTCTTATATATTCTTATTTTAATACACAATGTATATGTAGCGTGCATGTATATTGTGTTATTATATAAAAAGATATAAATAAGATTTAAATTTTTAAATTAATTCAATAATGAAATAATCTAAATAAATGATATGAATTTTGTGTATATATTTTTGATATGGTAGTACATTTAGTTAAAAGAAATAGTTTTAGCCATTTATACAAAATTTTAAAAATTGATTTAAGCTCTTATCTAAAATAAATCAATTGTCATATGCCAACTGTAGCTACAAAAAAGTCTAAAAAAATTCCAGATAACTGTACAACAACAATTACATTTCCAATCTCCATCAACAACGCAGTGAGAATGAAAAGGTTCGCAACGTTAGAGGGGATGAACGAATCGGCGTCAGAAAATAAACAGCATTTTACTTGCTATGTTTTCTGTTTGAGTGGTAGCAAAAGTCTCAAGTGGTGGAGAGGCAAAATTAGACAAAGTAGTGTTAGGTCGGAGAGCCGGTGACCGAAACTGTCAAAACGAAGTTGACATTTCATACAAAATCTGCAACCAATGAGATTGCAATATGAAAGCAAAAATTGGCCAAAATACCAAAATGGCTGAGTTTGACAGTTATGGTCACTAAGAAAGCGAACACATTCAGCCCTAACACTACCTTGTCTGGTTGTTCTATGAGTGGTGGTATCAAAAAAGACTTAACGGCCAGTCAAACAAAAACCAAATATCAAAAATTTTAAATTTATTTTATTTTAACCTACAGCAGCTCTACATATACATTGAAAAACAGTATCATTTAAAGTTTCGCAGCGGAGCAAAGGGAGGGAAAAAAACGATGCGTCAGCGAGGAACTTATTGATGGTTGCTCAAGAACAGATAAAGAAGATCACGCCTTAAGTGCGCAGAAATGGCAATCTACTGCGTAGGTCTACGTCATAAGTGAAAATACATCCAAACAAAAATATCACAATGTAACGAACCCTTTTGCTCGTTACTGATTTTTGCTGAGGTAGGCTCAGTGAGTAAACTAGGGGTTCTTACAAAATAATTTATTTACCAATGATCCCGTTGTTTTAAATAAGAAAGCCAGCGTTTTAGTTTTAAACTGTAGTGTAATTCCTTATTATTTTCATTTGTTTTATTTATTGCTTAATGAGTACGTTACTTAGTTATTATTAATTATTAAGCATTATATAAATTAAAGTGATTTAATTAATCCTTGCTTATTCATATTTATTCCGTTATTTGCTATGATCCCTCTCGCTGTGAGTGACTATGATAGAACTCAGATTAAAACTATGTTCGAAGTGTGGAGGTACCTTCGCTTAAGATAACTACGTTTTGATTTTAGAGAAAACAACGTTCGAAGGGTGAGGACACCTTCGCTTACGATAACTACGCCTGTCTTAGAGTAAACAACGTTCGAAGGGTGAGTGAACCCTCGCTTAAGATAACTACGCCTGAGCTTAGAGTAAAACTATGTTCGAAGGGTGAGTACACCTTCGCTTAAGATAACTACGTTTTGAACTTATAGTAAACAAAGTTCGAAGGGTGAATACGCCTTCGCTTACGATAACTACGCCTGAGCTTAGAGTGAAACTATATTCGAAGGGTGAGTACACCTTCGCTTAAAATAACTACGTTTTGAACTTATAGTAAACAAAGTTCCAAGGGTGAGTACACCTTCGCTTAAGATAACTACGTTTTGAACTTATAGTAAACAAATTTCGAAGGGTGAGTACACCTTCGCTTACGATAACTACGCCTAAGCTTAGAGTAAAACTATATTCGAAGGGTGAGTACACCTTCGCTTAAAATAACTACGTTTTGAACTTATAGTAAACAAATTTCGAAGGGTGAGTACACCTTCGCTTACGATAACTACGCCTGAGCTTAGAGTAAAACTATATTCGAAGGGTGAGTACACCTTCGCTTAAAATAACTACGTTTTGAGCTTAGAGTAAAACTATGTTCGAAGGGTGAGTACACCTTCGCTTAAGATAACTACGTTTTGAACTTATAGTAAACAAAGTTCGAAGGGTGAATACACCTTCGCTTACGATAACTACGCCTGAGCTTAGAGTAAAACTATGTTCGAAGGGTGAGTACACCTTCGCTTTAAATAACTACGTTTTGAACTTATAGTAAACAAAGTTCGAAGGGTGAGTACACCTTCGCTTACGATAACTACGCCTGAGCTAAGAGTAAAACTATGTTCGAAGGGTGAGTACACCTTCGCTTGCGATAACTACGCCTGACTTAGAGTAAACAACGTTCGAAGAGTGAAGAAACCTTCGCTTAAGATAACTACGTTTTGAACTTAGAGTAAGAAACGTTCGAAGGGTGAGTACACCTTCGCTTAAGATAACTACGCCTGACTTTGAGTAAACAACGTTCGAAGAGTGAAGACACCTTCGCTTACGATAACTACGCCTGAGCTTAGATTAAACACTATGTTCGAAGGGCGAGTACACCTTCGCTTAAGATAACTACGTTTTGAACTTAAAGTAAGCAACGTTCGAAGAGTGAGGACACCTTCGCTTAAGATAACTACGCCTGACTTAGATTAAACACTATGTTCGAAGGGTGAGTACACCTTCGCTTAAGATAACTACGCTTTGAACTTAGAGTAAGCAACGTTCGAAGGGTGAGTACACCTTCGCTTAAGATAACTACGCCTGACTTAGAGTAAACAACGTTCGAAGGGTGAGTACACCTTCGCTTAAGATAACTACGTTTTGAACTTAGAGTAAGCAACGTTCGAAGGGTGAGTACACCTTCGCTTAAGATAACTACGTTTTGAACTTAGAGTAAGCATCGTTCGAAGGGTGAGTACACCTTCGCTTAAGATAACTACGCCTGACTTAGAGTAAACAACGTTCGAAGGGTGAGGACACCTTCGCTTAAGATAACTACGCCTGACTTAGAGTAAACAACGTTCGAAGGGTGAGGACACCTTCGCTTAAGATAACTACGATTGAACTAACTACTCAGTCTCAAAGCATGTGCATGCTACTGCGCCTGCGACAAGACTGCCTGTGCTAAGCAAACGCGACTGCTTTATATTCTGCCGTTGCCTTTCTGTTCCGTGTTCACTTGTTTTGTTTTCCCTGCCTGTGTATAAGTTGTGTATAAGCTTTGCATGTTTGTATGTGTGTATTTATTATTTGTTTACTTATTTGTTTACTTATTTGTTATTCGATACATTATTTTTTTCTCAATAGAATATTTATAACATTAATATTATATATTTTTCCTAATAAGATTTAATACAATACAATAATTTCCATACATTTTATTCATAATATAAAATAGATCTTTAAATTTGTTGTTTACATTTTCCATATTTTAAATTCAGTTAACAATTCATTTATATAATTTGTGAGGCCCAAATTGTGCAACAATTTGAGTCCTCACAACATAAACAACAAACGAAACTAAGCAAATGAATCTGATTGGCTAATTGGGAAACAAACGAAATACACACAAAGAAACAGTCAAACTGCTCTCAAAATAAATCGAACAACATAGCTATTTTTTGTAAAGGGATCAACACGGAAGTCAACACCCCAATAAGATATATAATTTTTATCAAAGATAGTAATGGAAAATATCAATATTTTTTCTGTACAAGCGTTGTTTTTTGATTTAAAATTATTTCTTTTACAAAACCAAGATTTTATAAGAAAATGAGGAGATTTTTAAATCGAATACCTCTATTAAAAATTTTTTACTACGTTTTTTTCAGTCAGTTTGACTCTCTTTTCTCTTGCACTTCTGACGTCACATGCACGTGCTCACAAAGAGAGCGGACATGCGCAAGGCGGAATCCTTGAATATATAATTCTTGATGGTTGCTTGCTACATTTGCTGAGCGCCTTGTAGTCAAGATCCAAGAGCGTCATTTAAAAACCTACTCGCTGTCTGTATTGATGAAGAGAGTTACTCGTAAAATGACGATGACGATGATGCAAACCAAAGATTTACCCTCTACCAAAATCGTTCAACGCGCCTAAAGAAGTTTTCACATCAAAAAAATAACGAAAGTGCCTGAGTTTGTGTGTGCGTGTGTGTGGTCCAACGATCTCCCGATGCATCAGCAAGTGCAGCAAAGTTAAATTGGCTCACTTTACTGGCGAACGTCCTTCAAGTGCCACCACCAGCAGCACAAGCAAGAGCAGTGCAAAATTTATTTCTAGCCAACATCCTCCAAGTGCCATCACCAGCAGCACAAGCAAATGAAGTGCAAATTCTCCGCTTTCAATTTATTTAATTCACGCCGGAGTATAATGGCAAAAATTTGCCTCTGCGCTTGAGACATGCTGAAATTATGCTTCTGAAATATTGGAGAGTTGACCAGTCCTTTGAATTGTGCTGCACTTACTGGTGCTGCTCGTGGCGACTCTCGGAGAACATTGGCAAGCAAAAGAATCAGGAAATTTGCGCTGGACTTGCTTGTGCTGCTGGTGATGACACTTGGAGGATGTTGGCTAGCAACAAATTTTGCACTGCTCTTGCTGGTGGTAGCACTTGGAGGACGTTCGCCAGCAAAGAAAGCCAATTAAACTTTGCTGCACTTGCTGATGCACCGGGAGATCGTTGGCGCACACACTAACTCAAGCACTTTCGTTATTTTATTTTATTATTTTATTTTTTAAGTTTACACCATTACAAGTTTACGAAATAAGTTGCAAGTAGAAGCACTCGAATTAAATATGTCGCGAATTGAATAAAATACAAATTAAATAAAATATTTGCGCTAAAACACGACCGATATGTGAAACATCAAAATTTGCAATTGTCAAAATTTCATCGTCCATTTGAGACAGCAAAAAAGACAAATTTATTTCAACACACACAAATTTTATTCAACCTGATATTTTCTATCCTACCACGACTGAAAAGTTTCCTTTTGACATACACCCTTTATGAAAAAATTTATTAATAAAACAATGATAGTTGGCAACTCTAGAAAAAAATAAAATGCCGCAGTGGTGAAAATAAAAAGCCACTGACAAATACAACAAGTGTGAAAATTGTCAAACTTTGTTTGACGATATATAATAAAATAAGAGCATGCATGTAATTATTTGAATGTTCAACATATTCCTTTATCACAACTTAAAGATTAAAATGTTAAAACACTCAATCCATACATTATTTTTTCTTGGTTGCAAACAAAGTACCAGCAGAAAAAAGCAGAAAAAGATGAAGATTGTTTCATTTTTAAATCTCACCATGCATAGCAGCTGTTT
This sequence comes from Dichetophora obliterata, assembly GCA_963920525.1. Lineage (NCBI taxonomy): Eukaryota > Metazoa > Arthropoda > Insecta > Diptera > Sciomyzidae > Dichetophora > Dichetophora obliterata. Next base: position 195,497,780 of record OY986436.1, on the reverse strand, counting down.
AAGTAAAAGCAAATTTTTTTAAAAATGTTGACAAATACAACAACTGAAGAAATTGCCAAACTTTAAAAGCATATATAGACCAATATAAAGCGAATTAATAATAAGTTTTGGTTGCAAACATCTTATTGCAACCTAACTTAAGTATTTATATACTAACAAACAGATTATATGCATTTATTTCAGGAGTTGCAAAGTGATTTCTTTGTGAGCTTAAGGCTGATTGAGAACAAGACTGACGATCATTGTTAATTTTTCTTATACACAAATACATGCAAACCTTTTTTGAGGTTATGTTTTCTAAGTTTCCTATCTTGTTATCTTTGCTGTCTGTATTGATGACGAGAGTTCCTCGGAAATATACCATGACGCAAACCAAAGATTTACCCTCTACCAAAATTGTTCAACGCGTCTAAAGAAGTTTTCACTTCAAAAATTATAGAAATTGTGACATCATAGAAATACTTAATCCACTGGGAAAAGGAGAAAAATTCAATTAAAGGACAATAAAACAATATAAGGAAACGGAAAGCTCGAAGAATAAAAATAAAATTGGTCGAAGTCGGACTGTGCGAACAAATTCCGTAATAAAACAAGTTAGAGAACGATTTCAACGAAATCCTGCTCAATCGGTCGGTTCTTAAGCAAAGAATATGAAAATATCAAAGTCTTCTATGCAGCTTCTCATCAGGAATGACCTACAACTCAAGGACTATAAGAAACAACGCGAACAAAAAGTAAGAAGTTGCTTGCATGGTGGTGCTTGCATGGTGGAGAAGAGATAATATTTTCGAATAAAAACCTGCTCTTTCTTTCTGCCAAAACCAGCAGAATAACTGTGTGTACTCAAGAAGTCTTGCGAGTGTCCCAAAAGTTAAATTGACCGTTGAGCGATATCAAAACGTGACCAAAAATATGGTGTGGGGAACAGTATCACAAAAAGGGAAAATACCGTTACGAAGACGAGAATTTTTGTTTTCAACAAGACTCTTACCTTCCCATAAAGCAAAGCGCAATCAAGACTGGTGCCGAGATAATTTTCCTGCTTTTATCTTTGCCGAAGAATGGCCAGCATCATCACCGGATCTCAATCCCTTAGAGTACTGTGTTTAAGTGTTAGGTAAAATTTGTTCAACACAAGGCTTAACAGTGGATGGATTCAAACATTATTTGACAAGGATTTGGAACGAAATGGATCAGAATATAGTGCGTGCCGCTTGTGAATCGTTCTTAAAACGTTTACGTCTTGTAATAAAAGAAAAGGGGCAAAGATTCAAACTTAGTCATTAATTGAGAAAATTTTTGAATATTGTTTTACCTTTGAAAAATGTACAATAAAATATAGTTAAAGAGTTTGATGCTTATAACACTTTGTCTTACTGTAACATTACGTTACAAATATTGCATATACTTTTATACACTAGATAAACTATAATATCAAATAAGTTCGATGTATATATTTTTATTATATTACTTAAATATTTCTATTGATTATTATTAAAGCAGCAATAACACACAACCGCACTACGACACCAGACCATAGAAACAAACACACGCTACATACCTACTTAATAAAACTCATTGGCAACACCCAACCGCACTACTGCATGAGCCACTAATTAATACACACACTGCCTATCTATGCATAGCCAGGCAGGCCAAAGACAAAACTAAACGTATAATTCCCAACTGGTTTTCTGTCCATATCGAATAAAAGGGCGACACAAAACCAACCAAAGCAGCATTACTTCAGGTAAGCTCGAAGTAGTAACTCTATGGCGAGTCAGCTTGCTGGCCCTTCCCTTTTAGTCTCTGTTCGAAACGTCGCACTTGCGGTGAGAACCAGTCTCCGGTTCGTCCAACGCAGTCGGCATACTTTTGTTTGTTGTTTTGTTTATTTTATCCCGGCCGCAGTAGCTCAATGGCGAGCCAGCTTGCTGGTTCTTCCCCTTGAGTACCTGTCTTAGACGTCGCACTTGCGGTGAGAACCAGTCTTTGGTTCGTCCAACGCAGTCGGCATACCTTTATTTACTAGTTTGTTTAATTTATCTTGGTCACAGCGATTCTATGGCGAGCCAGGTTGCTGGTTCTTCCCTTAGAGTCTCTGTTTGAGTAATCGCACTTGCGGTGAGAACTAGTCTCTAGTTCGTCCAACGCAGTCGACATACTTAAATGGGGGTTGTTTGGATTTGGTCACAGTGACTCGATGGCGAGCCAGCTTGCTGGTTCTTCCCTTTGAGTCCTGCTTGAGACGTCGCACTTGCGGTGAGAACCTGTCTTTGGCTCGTCCAACGCAGTCGGCATATATATTAAATTATTTATTGATTATATCTATTTACATGATGCGAACCTCATAGAGGTTTTTCCATCATGATTGTCTCTAAAAATATTAAATGTGAGCATTACTTCAGATTCTTTTAGGATACGAGCCCCTGGCAACAATCAACCACCGACTACCGCTCTACCGATTACCGAATAACCGATTGCTAATCTACCGATTACCGAAATACCGATTGCTAATCCACCGATTTACCGATTTTGCCGTCAACTGGACTCACAACCTCCGACCGCCTACAATTGACCGCCTACATTCACTTTTGCCAAAGCTACTGACGTCACGCTGCATTAAGTATTTTTAAGGAGAATATATCAATAAAGTACAAAATTATAATATTAAACCAACACCGACTGCGTTTTTATTTAATGGAAGATTGTGGATCTTCCACTCGATCCTGGGAAGGCTGAGCTGACCTCAGCCAGAATATAAAACCACTGTTACATTACTGACACTTATTATTGGCCACACTCTTGATTCTTCCTCCTCCTCATCTCTACAGCTTCTGCAGAAGTCGTTGTGGGATATGTTCAATCTCTGAACGTGTCTGCTAAAAGGCAGTGCCCTGTAAAGATCCCTACCTTGGTGCTGGTATGGTCTCTACTGAGAGAAATGAGTTCTTTTGAACGCTTAAGGTTGAATTTGGGCCAGATTTGCTGCGTTATATTACACGTGTTACCTGCTGACCATATGTTGTTGGTTTTGATGCCGGATAACTCATGTGTAAGAAGTTTACGTGTAGTGAGAGAAATACAAAGGCTTGCCTTATTTGTAGACAACTGTACGAGCAAGTCCATCTACTTTGTAGTTACCTAGAAAATTCCTATGTCCAGGAATACAGAATACAGAAGGACTTAAACTGCTTTGCCATCTCATTTAAAGATCTGCAGCAGTTTAGAACTGATTCAGATGATATTTCAACAGTTCCTAGGACTTTCAAAGCGGCTTGACTATCGGCTAGTATGCAAATATCCATTGAAGATATCACATTTACCTGAAGCCAAGTTAACGCTTTATGTATAGCAGCGATTTCAGCTTGGAATACACTGCAATGATCTATATGCAAAGCCTATATTAATGCTTATTGCTTCAGAGTAGACTGCTCCACCTACTTGCCATCTTGTTTTGACCCATCGGTAAAGATCGCAATGGCATTGTGAGGTGAAAGATTTCGAACTTCGAATACATCGAACTTTCATCGAACTTCCTTTCAGAGGATAGTGAGACGTAGTCGATGGACTTAGGTACAGTACGGAGAAATTTCTTAATGCAAGAATATCCTAGTATACCTTCTTTCCACTGGGAGGTGACTTCTAGGCGAATGGCTAATGTGGCCAACCGTACTCTTTTTGGGAGTTTTTTTACTTCTTTTTTGATCGCTGTACTTCTTGTATCAAAGTACGCTAAATGTACTTCTTTTTACTAATTGTACTTCTTTTTGACATCTTTTTGACATCTCATAAATCAATTCACAATACACATCATTAACTACAGAAAAAAAAATTTTTATAGCACTATCTTCATTAACTGGAAAAATTCAGTTTGTCTGTTCTTATGTTAGTTTCGTTGTTTCTGCAACAGTTGCTGTTTCTGCTCGGCAGTTATTTGGCTCTCCGGAAAATTTGTGATTTTTGAGTTGTGACGGTTATCTACTGCGGGCGAGATATGTGCTTAGATATATTTAATATTGTTTCATTATTTAATTTTTGATTTTTAATAAAATCGGTATTTCACAAAATGAATTAATATTAAGGTAGCAGCCTTTGACGAGAATTGTGACGACCGACATTTAGACTTTTTCCATAAATTTTTTTTTAAATAAGAAAATATAATGCGATTATTCTGAAATTTTAACATGTTTTAATTGTCTTTTTAACATGGTGTCTTAACGTGTACAAAATATTTTTTACTTAATTTTGCATTAATTTGTTTATAATTATTTATATCAAAGTAGAGTCCTAGAAAAATAGTGTCTTGTTTGGGGGAATCAGCCAGCCTTAAGTATTCAAATGATATAAAAAAATAAAAAAGAATATTGTTTTGCAGGCTTAACTGTAGTGCACTTACCTGTAATATGTATACTTAAAAAACAAATAAAAAATGATGGAATTGTAAAAAAAAATTTGTAAAATCTAACTTTTTTTTTTGTTTAAAAATATTAATTTGTTATTGAAAAATTGATTGGGTAAAGGTTCCAGATCTAGCTATATATTTTTAGCCAAATCGGTTGAATAGTTTTTAGTTAGTTTCTTCCGAAATTTCGAATACGTAGTTTCGAGAATAATGTGTTTAAAGTTTTTATACCACTTTCATACACACTACAGCGCGCTTCTTTTGGCTGTAACTTTAAAAATTTTTTAATTTCGACCTGAAACTTTTAGAGTAAATGTTTAAGATTTAATTTTTATATTTTCTGCGAAATATGTAACATAAATTTTTTTGGAATCCGTCACACTGGACAACCTTAATAAGCAATGTTAGAATTCATTGGATCTAATTTTTAATCTCTTATAAATAAAACTTCTGTTCAATGGATTTATTCATGTATGTATATTTTCATATTTGTTTTTATGGGTGTACTTCTTTTTTGTACTTCTAGATTAATTGTATGTACTTCTTTTGTACTTATTTTTAAATTCTGTGCGTGTACTTTTTTTCGCTTTGAAAATGTTGGTCACATTACGAATGGCTGTATTGGCGGCCAACTGTATAGCTAGGATGTCAAGTGGTGGTAGGTGGAGCATAATGTCTAATGCGTCTGTCGGAGTGGTTCTTAGTGCTCCACAGACTCACGGTTCAGCTGATCTTTGAATTTTGCGGAGAAGGTTAACCCTCCGTTACCAACGCAGGGTGGATTACACCCATAAGCTATGAAATATGGAAAAAATTTATTGATATTTTAATGGTGCGAACATTATATTAATTCAATTCATAATGTTCCATATCAATTTTTTAGAGATATTATTATCATTACTTTTTATTTTTAAATTCAAATTCACTTGACTAGTATTCACTTTTGATTTCATTTTCTAAGATATCTAAGCTCTTAAATAATAAAACACGATATTATATAATGAAACTTATTTTTTGAACAAAAGTAACGCGATGACGTTCTCTGCTCACGTAACACCGAAGACACACAGCTTTAACATATATTTTTTTCAAATTTTTTGAAAGATGGGCCTTTTTCAGAAATTAAATTTTAATAAAAATTAAAAATTTTTTCAGTGTAAAAATCAAATAGTATATAAAATTTATTTTTAATATTTGAAAACTATATAAAATTTGCAATACAAACACATTTTTTTTTAAGTTGAACCAATTTTGTGCAATTTTTAAACATAAAAAGTGTTACAAAATTTTTGGACGTACTGTTAAATCTAAAACTGTGGCTCAAAAAAATTCAAATTTCGCGTTCGCTCATTTCTCATGTTAGTCTATCGGCCCTCAGAGTCTGAACCAAATCGAAGACATGTCCCGCCAGTCGAGGCCGATCTGGCATGGAACTCCCCACATACAAAACTGAATACATGGATTTTTTTAACCCATTCCAGTCTGCACATAGTATCTCTAAACGAATTTTACCAAATTATCATTTGTTAGCAAAGGATACCTAGAGTGGAAATAAAAAATTTTAGGTCTTTATCTGTCCAAAAACCTGAGATAAAGATGGGGAAAAATTTTGCTCCACTCAGCTTAAATCATTTACAATACACAGGTGAAAATTACGATTGATACCAAAATTTCACGAATAAAAGTCCCCTTTCATTCCCTCGAACTTACTTCACCAAATTGCAAACAAAAAGCGACGAGAATAGAATAAATTCCTACGAAGGGGTGAAATTTCACTCCATCTGACTGCAAGGGGTTAACCTACCGATGCCACCTAAATTGACGTTTTTTGTATGGACTGTTTTTTAAAGATTATAATTTTTTGCTTTTAATAAATGCTCGATATTGTGTCATGGTGGCATTAGCTTATTAAAAAACATACAAGTCGAAATTGAAAATTTCAAGGAGTTGAGCTAAAAAAGTGTTTGATGTGAGTAGTACAACAAAACCAAACCATTTTACCTTCTCTTTCCTAAAAAATAAGCAAACATAAAAAATTGCTTGGAAGCATTTAATCCAAGAAAAGTGCTGAGGGAATAAACTGAACGCATAAAATGGCATGATTTAGATTCAATAGGAATAAAACAATAAGAATGAAACTGAAATTTAAGATGAAGTAAAAAATAGAAGAAAAGCAAACCCCATCATGAGACAAGGGCAAGCAGCAAAATTAAGGTTGAGTCACGTCCTGCCAAGTCGCCACCTTTCTGGGCAGTCACCAATGTTCGCTCTTCCGTATGAGCTCCACTGGCGTCTTTGCCATTGAGGCAAAACCATAGCACTACTATTTGTTTGTTGATGATGACTCTTAAAACGTTGCCGCTGATAACACTAAAAGTCCAAGTGTTCCAGAAAACTACAACAAATGCTGTGAATAAAAACTACAATGAGACAAAGAAAAGAAACAGTCAACCAACAAAAAGGATCGTATCGTAAAAGCAAAGGAAGTAACAATGCCGTCTTAATGTAAAACACGATAAAAAAAAAACAGAAATTGAAAAAAATTCTCGCACATAAAAGTAGAAAGCAAGTAAAAACCGAAATACGAAACTAAAAGAGTTTTTAAAACGTTTTGGTAACGTCATTAATTGCACTCAACCTACCACCAACATACAAAAATACAGTAAAGTGAAAAAAACATGCTTCAGGGAGCCACCGACTACGTAGTGGAATGGACCGAGAATCGTTATTGAGGCAGCAACTATAGCAAATTAAGTGATGACTGGCTGTGATAAGAGACAGAGAGAAAAGTGTAAAAAAATAGGGGGCAATAAAAAAAATTATGTAATTACAAGAGAAATTCACAAGTGATAAAATGTTGTTGTGCGTCTAACATCATCAACAAACATAACAATATCAATAAAAAACATTAAAACATAGCATTGAAGAAGGATGAATGTTTTGAAGGTTAAACAGACTGGAGACACTTATGCGCATGTTATAGTTGTTGTTGTTTTTCTGTGATGGAAAGCAAAAGAGTCGAAATTTAGAAGGGATAGATTTTAAAGTTGTAAAAAAACTACAACACATGATAGATTTGAAAATACACTTGATTCTTTATCTGGTGCGGGAAAAAAGAAATTACCTATTGGAAAATCTGTTACAAATCTTATTTACTTAGGCTGCACGTGTTCTGCAGCGGTGGATTTGTGTAGGAGTTCTTTGATTGAGACCTCATGTTGGGCCAACTATTTTCATTGCAATTCGTAGAAAATCCATAACTGTTTTTGTTGTTTATTTTTGTTATTTTGCTCTGTTAGTTTAAATTTTTAGATTGAAGGCTTAAGATTGAAAGATAAGCATTATTTTATGACATGTCGAACAACATCGTTAATTTGAAGAATGAAAAAGAGCACTTGAGCGATAAAGTGGGGAAAAAAGGAAATTAAAGAGAGAGAGAGAGACATATATAGATAAAAAGAAGGGATTGGAGAAAAATACCACTTAAGTGAAAAACAAACAAACTATACTAAGAAAATTTCTTTATATTCATATTGATGTTAATATATATGTTTTCCAAATAAATGGAGTACTTTGACTACCTTACTAATAACACAGGATAACGAAAAAAAAAATGTAAGTGAAAACCAATTCACCTAAATCTTATGTATTTTTGGGTGCTTAAACCGTATTTGTATCATGACCAGTGTGACCAGAAGATTTTTGAAAAAATATGCTTTTTGTTAAAAAAAATATGCTAAATATTCCACTTTCAATTTTTATATTCCACAAAAATATTCCACTTTCAATTTCAAAGATATATATCTAAATAAGTCTAAATATGCATATAAAAAAAACACAGAATCAAGTTTAAAAACATTTTTTTATTTGATTACTATCGCACTTAAATTTATTTACTTCTCCTATAAAAAATTATAGACATTGTTATGGTTTTTTGAATTTTAAGTAACGATATACAATATACAAAACTAAAATTCAGGCACATCTTCGAGGTCAATCCTTAAATTGTTGCTTGCATTATTATCATATAAATTTGCATTTCTAAATTTTTTTAATTAAGCTATCTGGTATTTGATAGGCATTACAACACTTTTTTTGAGCATATATCCATGTTTTTACATTCAACAAATTATTTAAGAGTTTTTTTGGTAAAATTTTGGTAAACTAAGCGAGAAAAGCACAAATTTTGATAAATCTTCAGATTCCGAACTTTGATCAATAACTTTTTTTTCTGCTTTATTGTTTTGAATTCACATTTAAAAATAGTTAAAATAAATAGCTATTGTTAGCAATAATAGTGGTATTAACGATATGGTGCATTTGAGATAAATTTTTGCAAAATTTACAATACTTACAACTTATTGTGATCGAACCTTCAGTAAAGTACATATTGTATTTTTAAACTCAATTATATTAATTTTTATTAAATAAACTCACAGCGTAGCCTTTAGCTTGCTCCATGCTGAGTAGAAATGCTTGCACAATCAGCTGATCTAATACACAACTCTTATATTTTCCACAGGGTTGTATTTTGAAAACTGAATTTTGTTTTTGTTATATTAAAAAATTTACTACATATATCACATTTATCAAAAATACACAATACAAGAGCAAATACAACACATCGTGAATACCCCTAATGTTTTCTTAAGTAAATTACTTACTGCTGTAATATAATCCATAAAAAAATCTAACCAAACAAACATATAAGCAAATTTACTTCACTTTTTAAGCTGCGTGAAGTTATAACATGAATTGCAATAAAATTGACAACGAAGAAGTTAACCACAAAATGAATTCTTTATATTGCGTTTTACAAGGTGGTTCAGAGATAAACAAAAAAAAATGTCGATAGCCAAATAAAAACCCATTTAGTAACCAAATAGACATTTTTTTGTTGCAATTTTTGTGAATTTTTAAAAATATAATCATACGAAAAATATTCCACTTTTTATGCTGCATATTTTTATAAAAAAAATATGCTTCCCGAAGCTAAAATATGCCAAAGTGGAATATAATATTCCACTCTAGTCACACTGATCATGATACCAAAGCTGCAGCTTTTTTTTTGTACCCAAATTTCTCTCATAATATGACATCGATTATATGTTTCAAAATAGGTAATATTTGACACATAAAAATTAGAAAAAAATCTTTTTTTGACAGTCAATTGTTTTCTATTGGAACAGCCACAATCCCTGGAAGAGTTTTAGGCTTGATCTTATAAAAAACTTACTGTTTTATCGTCATATGATAAAAACGGCCAATGAGAAAATAAATGTTTGCGATCTCAACAAAGGAATTTATTCGAACAAGTGTCAAATCATATGACTTAAAAACAGTGGGTTGGTCACAGCTGAGTTACTCAAGACTACTGAAGATGAGGGGGTAGCTCTCTTCGAAGCAGTTCTGTCTAGTCTGCTGCGGATTGACTCTATACAGAGTTGTGATTGTTGTTATTGCCTTCTTCAAACTTACTCGATTAAAATTTCTCACAATCCAAATCATGAAAAAATTATAGCTTTTTATTAGAGCACAATTATTACTAAGGGTAATATAAAATTTCTTCCTTAGATCTTAGATCCTTACTTCTAAATTACTACTTAGAATAACAGTTTAGTTAATAATAAAACAGTAAGATAATTAAAAAATATAAAAACTTAAGGTTAAATCAAATAAAAATGTTTTAACTTTGCCACGCATTCCCTTATGGAGTGTCGTGTATGACGATCCCGCGGATCCTGAGTCATTGCTCTTGTTTTTAACTAAATGAAAAATGTAATTGTTATGATTAAGTATTAATCTTAACAATTTGACAGGAAACGTGAAGATATTAACACTAAGGGCATGGAACCGAAATATTTATTAACATTTAAACATGATAGCTCAAATGACAAGGAAAACTAAGAGTTGTTTCTTTCCCCACGGACATCCCTAATAGAGCGACATTTTACAACAAAAAACGATTTTCGGGACATAAGTTAGCATTATCTTTGAGACAAACAGAGGTTCTAGAATCGTGATTAAAGATATAGAGACTTGTGGAATCAGACTTTAAGGGTACATTTGTACGATCTTATAATGATTAGGCACAAATTTATATACTTTTCAAAGCGGATTCCGTGGAAGCTTGTTTATTTTTTATGTGCAATTTTTTTTAAGTATAGTTGCTTAAATTTTAATAATAAAGTAACTAAGTAGCCAAATCAAAAAGTTGTAAGCTTATTAAACGCAAAATTGAAAACTCTTTTAGAACCTTGTAAAAAACTGGGATAGTGCTCTACAAAAATTGGCAACAGAATGTTCCTAAAGTTGAAAAATGAAGAAAACAATACAAAATTTCCGAAAATGTTCTTCTACATCTCTGCCAATTCAGTTGATATGAAAAATCTTTAATATACCATTTAAAAGTCCTTAATTTCTTGAACGAAAAACCATTTTAAATTTTGAAAACGAATTGGACATACAAGAGTTATATTATGAAATGTACATGTACTAGGGGTGGCAATCCCGGGATCCCGAAATCCCGGGATCTCGGGTTCCCGATCTTTTTTAAGACCCGAATATCCCTGGATTATTCGATTCGAATCCCGGGATTGTTGAAAACAATTTTTTTAATATCTAATTTTTTGTAAAATCATATTAAATCTAAAATTTTTCAAACTGCCATCACATATATCCCCCTGCAGGCAGAAGAATGAGCTTCTGCATTAAGTCCACAGATCTTCGTTGATTTTAAACACCAATAATTAAGTATAAAAAATTATTTATTTATTTCAATATTTCGGATGTTAAAATTCCTAAGAGTTATAAATTTATATTTAATTCATGTGATTATCATTTATAATTTAACATACTTTTTTGGTGAAGAAAAATAGACAAATATGTTTAATTTTATTAACTTCAAGTGTAGAAATATAGATTTAATCTTTACTTTACGATTGACAAAATTGCTATGATCAACCTTCAAATGTTCGTTTACCTCTTAACTGCATTACATCACCTCATCACCTTTGAGCATATATTAACCACTACAAATGTATAAGTATGAGCAGTTACGTAAATCTTAGGAGAATTTTAAGTTTTGGTAAATACATAAAAGAATAAAGAATACAACAGAAATAAAGCAGTGGCGGTAACACCCTCTCCCAGTAAGACAAGAAAGACTCGCAGGCTTACTCCTTTTCGTTCGCCACATCTAAAACTGCCAGTTTAATGGCTGGTCTCTCTAGAATTCCTTGAGTAGTTTGCACAGTCGCACTACGAACTTGTCCATCGGCTGCAACTTTTGTCATCAGAACTCTACCTCGCAACCAAACATTTCGCGGAGAGCCAGGGTCAACAATCACAACCAAATCTCCAACACAAATTGGCTTTTCTTTTCCATGCCACTTCGTACGGCAAGTAAGACCTGGTATATATTCTTTAATCCACCGTCCCCAGAAGTGCTGTGCATACTGTTGGGATGCTAGCCAGGTATTGCGTAATACATAGCAGTTATCATCGAAGGTCGCGATTGGCTTCATGCCATTTGAGCAACCCAATAAAAAATGGTTTGGAGTCAGCGCTTCTTCTTGATCCTTGTCAATTGGTATATATGACAGCGGGCGAGAGTTGACAATATTCTCCACTTCCGCCATCATGCTGTATAACAACTCATCAGATGGAGCTCTCGTCGGCGTAATTTTATAAAATACTGTTTTAATTGAACGCACTAGACGTTCCCAAGCGCCACCCATATGAGGTGCTGCTGGTGGGATGAAATTCCAAGATTTGGTGGCTGTAGTGAAATTACGAATAAGAATGTCCTTATCAACCTCTGCTAAGGCTTCGCGCAGCTCTCGTTCTGCTCCAACAAAGTTAGTAGCATTATCGCTATAGAACTCATTAGGCGTACCACGTCGTGCAATAAAATTTCTAATAGCCAAGATGCAAGAACTGGAAGTTAAAAAATGTACAATCTCTACGTGGACTGCTCTCACTGTCAAGCATGTAAACAAAGCGCCGTATCGCTTTTCTCTGTGCCTATTCACGGTGACATAGATGGGCCCGAAAAAAATCGAGGCCTGTATAAGTGAATGGTATAACGTATGGTGTAATTCGCGCTGCTGGCAGCCTTGCCATTTGAGGAGCTCGTGGCACAGCTTTTAAAATTTTACAATCTTGACATAATTTCAGAATCGACTTAACTGTTGTCCTCAAGCGTGTGATATAAAAATATTGACGTAACTCATTTATCGTTGTCTCATTATTTAAATGGTGAAACTTTCTGTGGAAGTGGTCTACAATTAGACTTAATATACGATTATTTTTTGGAAGAATCACGGGATGCTGAAGTTCATCTGTAACATTCACTATTCTGCTATTAACTCTTAATATGCAATTAGCATCGAGAAATGTCGCTAATTTGTACAATGAGGATGATTTTGGTAACCGTTGGTGATTCTTTAAAGCCATTATTTCGTCGGAGTAAGCCTCATTCTGTGCTTGCCGGTATAACAAGAACGCGGCCTTTTCAAGTTCAGCTTGATTCAACTCACCAAGTAGCAGTTCCTGGCTTAAGAACTTCCTTTTTAAATTTTGAATGTATCGTATAACATAAGCGGATGTTCTTTGCATACGGGACCATTTTGAAAATCGGTTAGCGTCGATAAGAGGTTTTTTTACAGATATGTTGAAAACACATTTCCTAAGCTCGACGTTTGTGGTTTCTAGTTTTTCCTCTATTGGCCATTCACGTTCAGGTCGCTGAAGAAATTCTGGTCCATTAAACCAACGTCTGCAGCGTTCATTACCTATTTATATTAATTCGATAGTAGCTGACACTGTATTAACTCGTGGAACAGCTTTTTTTATGCAATTTGGAAGCTTCATCAGCAACGTTAAGCTTTGTAGATATCCATTTCCACTCATGGAGGTCTGTTGTGTCCAAAATTTCACCGACGCGTACTGCCACAAATTGATGATATCGTCGACTATCTGAGTTTAACCAACTGAGCACTGTTTTAGCATCGGACCAAAATATTTTTCTGTTTATCGCTATAGAATGCGACTCTATAACAAATTTGGCAAGACGAGCACCTATCAAAGCTGCCATTAATTCAAGCCTAGGGATTGAAACCTGTTTAAGAGGTGCTACTCTTGACTTTGAGCCAATAAGGGAGCACTCAATTATGTCATCTTTAGATATGCGCAAGTAACACACAGTGGTATATGCGATGTCGCTAGCATCAACAAAAGTATGTAATTGAACGTCAGCTCCATCGTAATTTTTATGACATTTTAAGTAGCATCTAGGTATTTTGATGTTTTCTAAGTTTGGCAAGTCATTTAGCCATTGAAACCATTTTTTAGCTACGTCAGGCGGTATTTCATCATCCCACTTAACTGCACTGCGCCACACACTCTGCATCAAAATCTTGCCATAAATTATGATATTGCTTATTAAACCAAGTGGGTCATAAATAGACATTACAATGGTTAGCATCCGCGTTTTGTTGGCGTCTTTCTACAATTAAAAAATTCTGTTTCCCACAATAAAGGCGCTAGTTTAAATGTTATGACATCTTCGCTAGGAATCCAGATTATACCGAGGACCTTTTCTGTATTGCTATCGCCACTAATGTCAATATTATAAGCGTGCTCGGACTCACCTATTGCGCTTAAGAATGCTTGAGAATTTGAACACCAATTACGTATGTTGAACCCACCTTCTCTGTGGATATATTTTACATCTTGGGCCAAATTTATCGCTTCAAATTCTGTATCAACAGAGTCGAGATAATCATCAACATAATAATTGTTTGTAACTGCTTCAGCTGCTTTTGCATGAGTTTCTTTAAAACGCTCAGCATTTAGATTTTTTATAAATTGCACGGTGAGCAGGCTGCGCCAAAAATCATTGCCTTGATAACATAGATATCAGGTTCAGCCGAGACGTCGCTACCACGCCATAGGAAGCGCTGTGCGTTTTGGTCTTCAGAACGAATCAGCACCTGATGGAACATTTCCTGGATATCCCCTGATATGGCGATAGACTTCTGCCTAAATCGATGCAAAATTGCTGGCAGAGAAGCAAGTAAATCAGGGCCCTTTAATAAGAAAGTGTTTAATGAAACACCTTTTGATTTGCCTTCCGCATCCCAAACTACGCGAGACTTGCCTGGCTTGTTCTTTTTAAAAACTACAAATATGGGGAGATGCCAACTGCGGTACTGCATCTTTTGGCCTATCTCTTCATTAGTCAATTTACGGATGTATCCTTTTTTCAAGTACTCACTTATAGTATTCTCGATAATTTCCTGAAGGTGTGGCTCACGTTTGAACTTTTTTCTAAGCACTGAAGACTATGTTTTGCTATTTCGTAACTGTCAGGTAGTTGAAAATTTTCAAAACGCAATAAAAGACAGGTCTCAAAATGGCCATTGGCAGTTTGACGGGTGTATTTTTGCAGAAGGTCCAATGCGCGCTCATCTTCTTTGCTAGCAAGTGGCTTTTCTATGCTAGCAGTTGGCGTGATCCCTTAATTTTCAAACGAATAAAATTTTTTAACCATGTCATGTAAATCGATGTCTTTTTGTTCGGAACATTCGCATATATGAAATTGCTGGTACTCACGCATCGCCTTCCTTTCACCAACTGTTCCATAAACGTGCCAACCGAGTAAAGTCTTCACCGCTATAGGTTCATCAATTTGACCTTCTTTTATTATTTTCGGAAGTCCTAACTTCCAATGATCTACACCAATAAGTAGTCTAGGAACAGCATCGTAGTAGCTTGATATCGGTAAATTCCTCATATGTTGGTAGCATTCGCTTAATTTCTCATAGTTTAGAGTCTGCATTGGAAGAGCAAGTTTTTTAACCGTGTGAATATTAATATTTATTTCACGCTGATTAGGTCCAGCAATTTTGACATTTACCAATTTTGACGAATTTTCTGTTCTATGCATATCACCTGTCCACTTTAAGCATAGTGGCTCTAATTTTCCATTTAATTCAAGCTCATCTGCAATGTCTTGGTCCATCAAAGTAATGGACGATCCCTCATCAATAAAGGCGAACGTTTTTACAAATTTTTTATTATTTCCGAATATTTTTATAGGAAAAATTCTAAATAAAATACTTTGATTTATTTCGCAATGTGCGTTGCAGCTGTTTGTTTTTACTTGTTGTTCTTGATGTGTTCGGTCTTCTCTCGAATTGTCAAAAAAACGATGTAAGAGCGGATGATTCTTATATTGAAAGCCATCAACACCGCAGATTTTTGCTTTGCACGCTTTAGTGGTATTATGTTTCTGGAGACAATGTTTACAAAGATTGTGTTGACGAACAGCACTCCAGCGCTCAGCCCGGTCAAGCTTAAGAAATTGTTGACACTCCTCAACATTGTTGCAGTTCTCATTACAAACACAACGTTTTTCTTCTTGTTCGAAATGAGAGTGTATGAAAGCCTTTTTGTTCTTGTTACTATCTGTCAGTTGAACGTCATGTATGTTAACACTACTTGCA
Organism: Dichetophora obliterata; assembly: GCA_963920525.1. Taxonomy (NCBI): domain Eukaryota; kingdom Metazoa; phylum Arthropoda; class Insecta; order Diptera; family Sciomyzidae; genus Dichetophora; species Dichetophora obliterata. The sequence continues at coordinate 195,481,865 of OY986436.1, read as the reverse complement.
GAAATGCCATATTCAAACATCTAGTCGGAAAAAGTAGTAAGATTCGGGAATTTATTTTCTTTTAATAAATTTAGTTTAAACGTTCCCCACGTTAATTGAAGGGACGGTGGTAATTTACCAATTAAATCTTGCAATAGAGAGGAGTTTTCCAATTCATTGTGTAATCCACATGCTTCAATTGTCGCGTGTAGACCTTTAACATTGACGGCAAAAGTAGTAAAAGTTTCTAACCTGTTGTGATTTATTGGTGGCATAACTTTTATTTTGTACTTAATAGAATTAAGTATTTTTTCGGGTTGCCCAAACAATATTTTTAACGTTGATATCGTAGTAGGCACACTTGAAGGGTGAATTAAGATATGCTGCACCGCGTTGTATGCATCTCCCTTTAGGGATCTTTGAAGCCGAATTAAATTCTCAGCATCTGTTAAGCCACAAACTGTCGTTGACCAGTCATATGTTGCGCTGAAGATAGACCATTCCTCTGGTCGACCGGAGAAAATTGGAAGTTCACGTGGAACTGACTGCCGTGCATTTACTTGTTGTGCCGTTAAATCGTTCTGCATGGTGTAATTCAGATTTGTGGCTTTGGCAGATCGTGATGGAGGTGTACCACGGTACGGCGCTATTGATGATGCGGGAACATTACAGAGCGTAGAGTTAATCTTTGAGTTATCTTTTGCAAAGCTTACAGGTCCAATATGTAACGTTAAATTTTCTGGCTCCTTACTTTGCAAAGGTATTAAATGTTCTCTATTTTGGTGCAACGCTTCTTCGTGTAATGGCTTATTTATAGCAGGAGCTATCACCCGAGTCATCATTGATGCTGCAAGAGTATTAGAGTTAGAATGGCCTGTTGCAGTTCTGCAACTCGCTTGTGGTTCACCAAGCAGACAACTTTCACTCCTGCAATTTGTGTTTTGTGATGTAGCTATTATTGAGGTTTTATTCACATTTTCCAATTGAGACTTTTGTTCTACGTCTTCTATTGCCTCGGGAATGCTTTTTTCGACTTCGTCATGCTGAGTAGAACCATTTGGCGGAGGCGATTGATTTGCTATCCATTCCTTAACTGCAACCGAATGACCTGCCGGACTACCTATCGTCGTCAGAATCATTTATTTCTTCTTCAAGAACCTTGTATTTTTGATTTAAAAATTCTTTCTCTTCTATAAACTTTGCCTTGAGAAAGTCTAGTTTTAGCTGCCGTTCCTCTACGAGTCGCTGCAGCTCAAGTGTTTTTCGACGTGACTGTGACGTTTGTGAACAGTTAGAAGCGCGACTCGAAATACTTTTACTAGCTCCGGTCGTTCGTGTCAGAAGCGTATTGGGAGTAAGCGATTTTGAGCTCGTATGAGATGATGGTGTGGTATGGTTAGATTGTTGACCCTGTAAATTAGAAGTGCTCATTGCATAGGTACTCACTGAAATGAAGAATTCGTGGCGAATAAAGAAGTGACTAAAGCTGTTGCGGCACCAAGCGAGTCCAGCTTTGTGTAGCTTTGAAGGGAAGAGTTCGGGTAAATGAAGAATTTTCTAAAACTGTTGTCGGCACCAAATAAGTCCAGGATTTTGTAGCACCAATAATCCAACTGAGAACCACAAAAAAGAATTTTAATAAATGTAAGCAGAAGAATGAGCTTCTGCATTAAGTCCACAGATCTTCGTTGATTTTAAACACCGATAATTAAGTATACAAAATTATTTATTTATTTCAATATTTCGGATGTTAAAATTCCTAAGAGTTATAAATTTATATTTAATTCATGTGATTATCATTTATAATTTTACATACTTTTTTGGTGAAGAAAAATAGACAAATATGTTTAATTTAATTAACTTCAAGTATAGAAATATATATTTAATCTTTTCTTTACGATTGACAAAATTGCAATGATCAACCTTCAAATGTTCGTTTACCTCTTAACTGCATTACATCACCTCATTATTTTGAGCATATCCCACCAGGAAATGTGAGCATTCCCGGATGTTACCAGGAAACATTCCATGGAATGTAGGAAGCATTCCCCTTTGTTGCACACTCCATTGCTTTTTTAACATAGCATGTCATTAGAGGGAAACATTCCTCCCCGATGTATTAAAAAGTCATGTGGAAACATTTCTCTCCGCTGTCCTCAAAAGTGAATTGGAAGCAGTCCACTCCCCTGTTTTAAGAATAAATGTGGAGACATTCCTCTTCCTTGTTATGAAAATGGATTCGGCCAGGATTCGAACCCGGGACCCCTGAGCGAGAGTCGAGCGCGCTACCACTAGACTATCGAATTCTACAATAAGTGGCTAGAAAACAATGATATTAATATTTTCTATTGTCATTGCTTAACAATAAATAAAAGTTTCCACATGCATTCTTAAAGAAGCGGTTTGGAAACAATATAAATACAAAACTACCCTTAAGCTTCCAAAAGATGCGGTGGGGAAACAATATAAATACAAAACTACCCTTAAGCTTTCAAAAGATACGGTGGGGAATGTTTCTTTATCACTTTAAGATGGAAGCCTTCCGATTTTTCCTGGAGGGATCTTAACCACTACAAATGTATAAGTATGAACAGTTACGTAAATCTTAGGAGAATTTTAAGTTTTGGTAAATACATAAAAGAATAAAGAATACAACACAAATAAAGCAGTGGCGGTAACACCCCCCCTTTCAACGATCAACGATCAACGATCGAACTAACAAGCGTTGAGGCGGAGCGGTGCTTCTTCTCTGCAGTTCTTATATGCAATAAATTAAGGTCTAAGTTAGGAGATGAAACCATTAATGCTTTAATTTCATAAATATCGTATTTTGATCAAAAGAAGGAATATTTTTACTAAGCTATAAGTAGAAAGAGTATTGTAGTTACTTTTTACTTAAATGTATTGACTTTTTTATTTTAATTAGAATGTGCTATAGCAAATAATTAAAGGAAGATTTTAGGTCAAAGCGGTTAAAATTAAGGCATATTTTAGAAGATGTTTTTTAAAAAATTTTATTACATACACAAAAAATTTAATTTGCATGTTAATTTTACATCATCACGCTGATCGGTTTTAAGCGCTGTAAAATTTGTATAATAAGCGGAATTGATTTATTGAAGGATAATTGAACAATAATCAATCTAAACAAAATTAATTTTTTAAAACAATTGCTGTTTAAATACTGATTTAAAATAATTTTATGAAAGCAGTTACTGCTAAAGCTTAGTATGCTGTAGGAACAAAAAATTTTAGGCATAAAATTCTACACGCAAATTTTGGTGTAGACTCAACACTAACTCATACTTACCATAAAGTGTTTGTTGAATCTGTTAGTTGGACGTTATTGTTGAATGTCAAATTTCCACGCCAATTCAATGTACGGTCATATAAACGGCCACGCCAATTCAATATACGGCAGCGAAATTTTGACATTTTAACTCTCCAATCATGGTTGTGAACTTGGCTGCATTGTATAATTTTTTCGGTTCAACAGCGTACTAACCAACAAAAAAAAAATTACGCTACCTTTTCGCTGTCAAAAACGCGATGCATTTCTTACGGAAGATTTTTTTCGCTTCTACACCATACTAAGCTTAAACCGAAAATATTTATTTGTGCATGTATTACAACAACTTTTAAATTACTGAAGATATATGATTGGTCAATTTATATGTTTGGTTTTTTTTTAAGTGAAAACTTCCTTAGGCGCGTTGAACGATTTTGGTAGAGGGTAAATCTTTGGTTTGCGTCATCGTATTTTTCCGAGGAACTCTCGTCATCAATACAGACAGCAAAGATAACAAGATAGGAAAATTGGAAAACATAACCTCAAAAAATGTTTGCATGTATTTGTGCATAAAAATATCAACAATTATCGTCACTCTTGTTCTTAATCGGCCGCAAGCTCACAAAGAAATCACTAGGCAACTCCTGAACTTAATGCATATAATCTGTTTGTTAGTATATAAATACTTAAGTTAGGTTGCAATAAGATATGTTTGCAATCAAAACTTATTATTAATTCGCTTTATATTGGTCTATATATGCTTTTAAAGTTTGGCAATTTCTTCAGTTGTTGTATTTGTCAACATTTTTAAAAAATTTGCTTTTACTTAAACAGCTGCTATGCATGGTGAGATTTAAAAATGGAACAATCTTCTTCTTCTTTTTCTGCTTTTTTCTGCTGGAACTTCGTTTGCAACCAAGAAAAAAATAATGTATGGATTGAGTGTTTTAACATTTTAATCTTTAAGTTGTGATAAAGGAATATGTGGAACATTCAAACAAAGTTTGACAATTTTCACACTTGTTGTATTTGTCAGTGGCTTTTTATTTTCACCAGTGCGGCATTTTATTTTCAGAGTTGTCAACTATCATTGTTTTATTAATAAATTTTTTCATAAAGGGTGTATGTCAAAAGGAAACTTTTCAGTCGTGGTAGGATAGAAAATATCAGGTTGAATAAAATTTGTGTGTGTTGAAATAAATTTGTCTTTTTTGCTGTGTCAAATGGACGATGAAATTTTGACAATTGCAAATTTTGACGTTTCACATTTCGATCGTGTCTTAGCGCAAATATTTTATTTAATTAGTATTTTATTCAATTTGCGACATATTTAATTCGAGTGCTTGTACTTGCAACTTATTTCGTAAACTTGTAATATTGTAAGCATGAAAAACTTAAAAAATAACAAAATAATAAAAAAAAATTAACGAAAGTGCTTGAGTTTGTGTGCGTGTGTGTGGGCCAACGATCTCCCGGTGCATTCAGCAAGTGCAGCAAAGTTAAATTGGCTTTCTTTGCTGGCGAACGTCCTCCAAGTGCCACCACCAGCAAGAGCAGTGCAAAATTTGTTGCTAGCTAACATCCTCCAAGTGCCATCACCAGCAAGTGCAGCACAATTCAAATGACTGGTCAACTCTCCAATATTTCAGAAGCACCATTTCAGCATGTCTCAAGCGCAGAGCAAATTTCTGCCATTATACTCCGGCGTGAATTAAATAAATTGAAAGCGGAGAATTTGCGCTTCATTTGCTTGTGCTGTTGCTGGTGGCACTTGTTGGCACCAGGCAAACAGAAAGCATAGCAAGCAAAATGCGGTTTATTTTCTGACGCCGATTCATTCATCCCCTCTAACGTTGCGCAACCACTGTGAACCTTTCCATTCTCACTGCGTTTTTGATGTAGATTTGATATGTATTTGTTGTTTTACAGTTAGCTGGAATTTTTTTTAGACTTTTTTAGCTACAGTCGGCATATGAAAACTGATTTATTTTAGATAAGAGTTTAAATAAATTTTTGAAATTTTGTATAAATGGCTGAAACTATTGCTTTTAACTAAATGTACTACCATATCAAAAATATATACATAAAATTCATATCATTTTTTTAAATTATTTCATTATTGAATTAATTTAAAAATTTAAATCTTATTTATATCTTTTTATATAATAACACAATATACATGCACGCTATATATAGATTGTGTATTAAAATAAGAATATATAAGAAATAGATATAGTATATAAATTATATATAATTTAATATAATAAATGTACGTAGACAGTTTAAGCGCCTAGTGTTGTAAATTGAAAACGCAAACCAACGACAACCAAGACACGAAAAGCAATAGAATTTTGTATAAAAAGGTGTTGCTTCTCGTGTCTTACTTGTCGTTTGTTTGCGTTTTCGATTTACAACATTAGGCGGAAAGAAATATAACGCTTATGATAAGCAGACTGTAGTAATTCAATTACAACTGTAAATATAAATTTATTTTGCAGGTTTTTGTGTAAGTGTTTTTATGTACAAGGTGGCGCAAAAGTAACCTTGCGATGTTTTTGGCTGTAATTTAAAAAAAAATGAAAAACTTTGATTCATCTTGTGGATTATTTTTATTTGGTCTTTTAATTTTTTTTACATCAAGTCGAGAATATGATGTCATGTAAATGGCCGCCGCCACAGTTAATTGTCATTTGAGCCCTTTTTCTGGCATTTTTCATCACTTCGGTCAAAACTTCCGGCGATAGGTCCTCACATTCTTGACGGATATTGTCTTTAAGAGCTGCAAGAGTCTGAGGCTTGTTGACATAAACCCGCGACTTCAAAAAGCCCCACAAAAAGAAGTCTGTAGCGGTCAAATCAGGCGATGTTGCTGGCCAGTGCAAATCGCCAAAACGGGAGATTAGGCGGCCGGGAAATGCATCCTTCAGCATATCGGTTGTGGCACGTGCAGTGTGTGCCGTTGCACCGTCCTGTTGGAAGCACATGTTTTCCAATCCCAATTCATCAAGTTGCGGCAAAAAGAACTCGTTGATCATTGCTCTGTAGCGCTCATCATTCACAGTAACCGTTTGGCCCGCGACGTCTTCGAAGAAAAAAAGTCCGATGACTCCTCCAGCGAAAACAGCACACCATATAGTGACTTTGAGCGAGTGTAATGGCTCTTCGTGGGTTACACGCGGATTTTCAGTGCCCCAGAAGCGTAAATTTTGCTTATTTACGTACCAGCTAAGATGGAAATGGGCCTCATCACTCATGATTATTTTTGATGAAAGATCATCTTCCTCTTGGTGGTGATTAAGGATGGCTTGAGCGTTTGTTAGACGCGATTGGCGGTCAGCAGCTAACAGCTGATGCAGCGTCTGGACTTTGTACGGAAACATCTTCAAATCTTGTACCAAAATTCGCTGTAAAGACCGTCGACTGATACCCATTTGCGTGGCACGTCGTCTGGTCGATGTCGACGGCGCTTCCATGACATCCTCGGCTACAGCACCAATATTCTCTGCAGAACGGCTACTCCGGGGTCTGCCACGCCTGGCAGCATCTCGTGTTGTGCCAGTCTCTTCGAGGCGAGCGGCTAAACGTCGCAGTGTTTCACCAGTAGGCGTTGGACGGCCAGGAAATCTGCGACGAAATTCACGTTGTGCCAAAGTCACCGACCGATTATTGGTCAAATAAATAGTCACCAATATTCCGCGTTCTGGGGCAGTGTAGCGTAACATTGTTTATTAACGTGTATTTCGCATGTGTTTACTACACAAATGTCAAAACAGAACTGACATTAGGGGCCAATCGCAAAATTTATAGCATTTTCTGATAGGAGGATTACTTTTGCGCCACCTTGTACATATATATAAAGCATTATAAAAATACTTCGATTGTCATATGCCGACTGTAGCTACCAAATAACATCTACAAAAAAAATAAAGCTAACTGCACAACAACAATCGATCGACGGAAGATCGACGGATCTACAACAAAAACGCAGAGAGAATGACATGATCACAGCGATTGCGCAGCATTAGAGGGGATGAACCGAATTGGCGGCTAAAAATAAATAGCACTTTGCTTGCTATTTTTTCTGTTTGCTTGCTAGCAAGATTTAAAGTGGAGGCATTAACCCTAACACTGGTACTATTTACATATGAAAATATTTCACTTTTTTAATGGCTACAAATTTGATGTTTTTGGCACGATTTGTATATAATTTACATTCAGTGGCTAATTTTTAAATTTGTTTAAATAAACAAAATTAGCCACTGAATGTAAATTATATTCAAATCGTGCCAAAAACATCAAATTTGTAGCCATTTAAAAAGTGAAATATTTACATATGTAAATAGTACCAGTGTTAGGGTTAAAAGAGACTTCACGACAGTCAAACAAAATGCAAATATGAAAAATTGAAATTTCATTTTATTTCATCAGTTAGCTCTGAAGTCTCTTTTAATGCCTCCCTCCACTTGAGAACTTGCTAGCAGGCAAAGAGAAAATATAGCATGCAAAGTACTGTATATTTTACGCCGCCAATTCGCCCTCTAAAGCTGCGCAACCGCTGGGATCTTGTCATTCTCTTTGCGTTGTTGCTGTAAATTTTCTAAGTAGTTATTGTTGTACAGTAAGCTTTAATTTTTTGTAGATGTTTATTTGTAGCTACAGTCAGCATATGACATCGAACTTATTTAGAAAACAGTTTATACATATGAATTAAAGAGTATATATAATATTCGTAAATCTATTTGTTTTTAGTAAAAGTGTTACCGTATCGGAAAAACATACATACATATGTGGTGACTCAATAACTTTAAGTTGCATCACCACATTAGTTGAAGTCCTAATTTCCATTTTACTTATCTTCTGTTACATTGATTTTCAACTTACATTTTACTTACCTTCTCGTTGATTCTTAACTTACATTGTACTTACCTATTGTTGATTATTAATTTACATCTTACTTACCTCAACTTAACATTTATATTATTCTTATGTTAATTTATTTACACTTTGTTATAAATACTTGTTATTATAAAAACATTTGTATAAATATTCATATTTGTATCAATCAGAAATTTTCATTTGAAAATTTCAGTTGAATAAAATATTTTCAAATAAACAGTTATAAAAAATATATTAAAAAAATAAAAATTATAAATCAAAATTAAAAAGTTTGTTGTGCACCAAACATATATATACATACATACATATATATAGTTCATATATATGAACAATTTTACTCATTGAGGAAATTTAAAGAGTATTTATGTATATTATAAAATAACAATTACGTAATAAACCTGCAAAATAATTAATATTTTCAGTAGTAATTGGGTAACTAAAGTCTGCTTATCCTATGCACTCTATTTTTTAAACTGTTTAGCATCAATTTCTTATATGAATTATATATAATTTATATGCTATAGATATTTCTTAATTTTAGAATATTCTATTTTTAATACACAACGCAATATAGAAATGGTGAGCATGTATATTGTGTTAGTGTCCTGATATAAACAGATATAAATAAGCTTTAATTTTTTATATTAATTCAATAATGAAATAATTTAAATAAATTACTTAAATTATAAGTATTTTTGATATGGTAATACTTTTCTTAAAAGAAATAGTGTCAGTAATATATAAAAAAATTTAATAAATTGCTATAAGCTCTTAACAAAAATAATTCTAATTTAGTATGCCGACTGTAGCTACACAATTAGAATTCACAACGTCTACAAAAAATTTCCAGCTAAGTGCGCCAACAACAATTACCAAGGAAATCTACAAACAAGGACGCACAGAGAAGAACAAGATCATGGCGGAACTTTTAGAACTTTTTGATTTTCATCCTACATGTAGTATGAGCTTTCGCACATTCCTAAATGTCCATCCGACCTGTCAAATCCATCCTACATGTAGGATAGTCCGAAACCCTATATTAGCATGAAAATTCTTATATAGCAGTAAGGCGATCGTGGCAGGACAACGTCTTCCAGGGAATACTAATATTTTATGTATAGGTTTTCGCTTCGGTCGGCAGTCCCCTCACTGCTATGCTTTTTTCTGTTTGTTGAATTGGTACAAATTGTGCTTCTTTGTTATATCAATTTAATACAGAGTATGTACTATAAAAGAATAGAAGTGAATGTGTTGCACTTTTTGGCAAAAAAAAAATATAACGAATATCCGAATATCCCGGGATCAAAAAAACTCCAAAAATTGCCATCCCTAACATGTACCTAACAAAAATCAATTTTTGGACCATGAATCCAGACTTTGAGGGTGTATGCAAAAAAACAAGTATGCAGAAAGTTTATGTTGAACTTCTACTATGTGTTTTTCCAAAAGCATCAAATTTTTGTATTTTTGTGGCACCGTTTATTTGAAATTTCATTGCTTACATTTTCAAAAAATGGTGCGCTCATTATTTAGAAACAAAATATTTTGCAGCGTTCGTATAATTATTTCGTTCAGTGTATTATGATGGTATGCCATCATTTATATGGCATTTGATAACAAAAAAAAAATATTGCTGGTACTAGTTAGCTTATCGACCTCTTTGCGCGATTTTATCGTATATGCCAAAATACAAATTTTACAGGAGCGATTTTTTTCTACTTTTCCGTGCTTTAACTTACAATATCAAAACCAAATTTTACATGTGCCTAGATAATTAACTTATTTACTATAAGGATTTTAGCTACAATATTTTATCAGATGATGCCTTGGGGAGTGCAGAACAAATCGATATGTTGTCTCCAAACTTTCGGGTTAAAAATTTAACATCTACCGTGCGTGTCAGAAACACGTATGCTAAATTTCTTTCATTTAACTTTGCTGATAGTTTTTCATTAGTTTTCGTCTCAAAAATCTCACCCATTTTCCCTACATGCATATTATTTTGTTGGCAAACTTTATTTGTATAAAAAAAAAAAAATGCTGTCACCACATTTTTACCCACAACACTTTGCATATTTTGTGAATTATTTCGGCAAATGCGTTTTAATAGCATTGAAAAGAGCTTTTGCCCATAAACTAGGTTTTTTTTTAGCCATTTAGTAAGTGCATGAGATTTTTTTTTTGGGAAATATTGTGCACGCTGAGTTTTAAAAAGTTGTTATGTGGATATTATTCTATCAATCAAAAGGCCACAAAAATAAAATGTGTGTATTTTCTTATTTTATGGCAGACAAAGTGTGTGTGTATGTGGTTCGTGTTGGTTATGTGTTATGTCAAAAAATGGTTATGATCACTCATATGAATTAATTTTGCTCTTTGTATTATGTCATGTATGTATACGTAATAGTATTCATTATATAATTTTATAAATGCAAAAATGGTTGAACTCTTGCTGAAATATTGACACTTCACACGTTGAACTTTGACATTTAGCCAAGCATGTGTAACATTTGTGTTTACTCCATTTTAACCACACACTCAAAAACTTAGCAAAACACAAACATAGGGCACCTTTTATGCTCTTGCCGTTGAGACACATGCACACACAAGCAAGCACATAAACTTACACTCACACACTTGTCATAAATAATAAAACTCCTTTAGACATGCGTTACAAATGTCATCACACTAGGGAAATTTCATATTTAAGTCTCGCAGGACTTATTCTATTTTGTTTTTTTTTTTTTTTGATTTTGGTTACTTGTGACTTTTACTGTAAATAACTTTTTTTGTAATTTCACACATGAACTCTCTGGAAGAAAAAAAAATATAATTTTGTAATGTTGCCATTTTAAAGTGTGTCCTTCAACGCTGCATTGCTGCAGACTTTGGGTTTTTTGAAACAATATCAAAATATTTTCATGTGCTGAGCGGAGGTCTATTTCTGTGTGAAATTGCTATATTTATTTTATTTTATTTATGTATGTTGATAAGATTTATTTGGGTCCTCCAACGAAGAACAGCTTCGATGGCGAAAAATTTCAGTTATTTTGGCATAATTTTAAAATATTTTCATGTACAGTACGACCTCGCTCAACGCAACCCTCGCTACACGCAACTCCTCGATAATCTCAACACCCAAATTGTACGCAAAGTATAAATTGCAACAAAGTGCAGACCAAAATTTCCCAATTTTTAAAAAAATAAATTGAATAAAATGAAATTATGTTTCTGAACAAACATTTTTCGATTCACTTTAATTTGAATGTGTAGAAAATGCATATTTTTTTTTGGAAATAGGTCTATTGGCCAATATAAAATTTTTCCTCGGTTTTTGCAATAACCTCAGATTTCGCAATTGGCTTGAATTTAATTGGTTGCGTTGAGCGAGGTCGTACTGTACTTTACTTTGTACCCTTTATTTTCTGAAGGTTATATATTGTTTCTATGACTGATATATTTATTTCCATATTCCCCAATATGCATTTGTTAAAATAGATTTACGAAAAAATCAACTCTATTCTACAGAAATAAATTTTTTTGACCATATGTCGTAGTACTTGATAAAGTAAATGAAGTGCTGCATAAATTTTTTTTTTTTTAAAAAAAGGAGATGTTTCAAGTTTAAAACTCGACAGAAGTAAAGTGTAACGACCCAAATTCCGGCCGAGGATGCGCTCGCCAGATCCAGGGTCCGTTGCAAAATATTTGTTTGCTTATGATAATAAACGGACACCAAACCAAAAGCAGTAGTATCAGAATTCAATGATGCTTTATTAACAGTAGTAAAATACGCTTAATTCTAGATTACAATGATGTCTTATTAGCTAGCACCCGACTTTGCTGAAGGCGAGTCCAAAAGTTTGATATTGGATGAATTTATTATCTAATGTAATTATTAAGTATTAACCTAGTAGACTATGCTGACTGGTTATTCCATGTATTAAATATATTTCATGTACAAAAGTTAAATACATTTCAACTACAAAATCTAATTGTTTTAATTATTATCCTAGTGTCTTCTTACCTAGGTATTTGCTCTTCATTTACCGATTTCCCTTTCGGGGCCTTATCCTAAACTAATTTCCATTTACACAAAATTTGTTACACAAAACATGATTTTATTTCAAACCTAAACGGAGTAGCCTTCTCACGTTATACTTTGCTGGATAAATAGCGTTGCCCAAAATGGCGCCGAACCTACCATGTCTTGGTGTTGGTGGACGCGAGGTTTGTCTTGACTAATCTCTACTAGGTATCCTTTTGAGGCTTCTATTATCTACACCACTGGGTTCTGACATACAAATCTCTGTACCAACATTCCCAGGAATGAATTTTTGGCAAACGTGCCTGGTCAGAAGTCGAGTATGGTTAGGCCCATTCGCCCGACTCCGATCGAGGTACGCAATAACCGAAACCCGAGTATGGTTAGGCCCATTCGCCCGGTTCCGATTGAAAGGGTGGCTGATTGAAACCGAGTATGGTTAGGCCCATACGCCCGACTCCAATTTGTAGAGTGTTTGACCAAACCCGAGTATGGTTAGGCCCATTCGCCCGTTTTTGATCAAGACTCCGGCCAAGTGTCTAGCCCAAGAGACGCTACTTCTGTACCTAGTCCCGAGTTGGGAGTGTAGAGTTCAAAAACGATTGGGGTTAGGCCCCCTGAATCGCCCGCTTTTGACTCAATAGCTATGCAAAGAGCTCTCCAAAACTCTAGTTAGCCTAACTTCTGACGTTATCGGATGGTCACAAAAGATTACTGTAGGCGCGCGCTGTCCATTAGACACACAAATCCGATGATGCCCGTGATGTTGTCAAACGACCCGCACCGTGATAATGTGAGGGAGCACTCCGTGAATGATATTATGCAAACGAAATTATTCTTTAAAAAGTTTAAAATATTATGTGTCGAATTAAATGATTAAATTCCTTAAAACTGGCGATAAGTAACCTATGTTAAAGTATAAGAAAACGTAAACTAAACTCTCGTTTTCCCCGGTTTACCTCGGCACTGATTTCCTACTCAACCTTAAGTATCCTTAATGAACTACTAAATCTTAACTATAACAAATTCCTATGGAAAGGTCCTACTCTGCTATTAGTCGATTTTGATCAACTCTACCTAGTAAAGGAACAGAGATTTCTCTTACATATGTAGAAATTTATCTAGATCTCAATTTAAATCATAACTTAGCATAAAATAAGATATATGTCATTACATAAGGTAATGATAAAATAAATAAAGAAAATTTGATACTATTTACGCTGACTTTCGTCCGTCCACGGAGCTGCTGAAGTCTCCGCTGCGGCGTTCGATGCGGCCGCAGAAAAGGGTTTTGCTGTCGACTTGCTGCCTCAGTCGCGGTCGAAATTCGGTCGGTACTCTGTCGCTGCTGACGTATTCTGCCGATGTTGACGTATTCTGCCGACGTCTACCATTGAAATGCGGTCGGCGCTTCTGTTTCAGTTGACTGGTGTTAAGTTGCCACTTAGCCACGATGATGTTGTCTTCTAGTGTTTCGTTCGCTGCTTCTGTTGTCGTCGAAGGTTGGTGTGGGCAGAGCTATGACTGCCACCAACGAAAACTTTCACAAACTTCTGCAGACCGGCACGTCTGACCACTTCCACGGTTGTCACAAAAACTCCTCGATTTCGGCTAAGTTTCGCCTTATATACTCCTCCTCTCCATGGTTGGTTACTGTCGATCTTGTTGGTGGGTTCTCTCTCTCTCTCTCTCTCTCGTTGTTTGTTCTAGAATATCGCGTGATATTGCCGTTGTTAGCCAGCTATATGGTTGTTAGCTCGGAGCCGTTACGCCAAAAAACATGCAAAGAAAAGAAATAAAAACACATTAACACGAGTAGACAGTCCCTGTAGGGAAAACTTAGCACCAAATCAGACCTGGGTAACCTGTGTGTAATACCTAAATAGCTAAATGGGAGTAACTAAGACATCTATAGCCGTGTATCGCTGGTTGTTTAAACTAAGTTAATTTGGGTGCATTAAACTACCCAGTGGTAAACTAAATTTTAATTAAATATAAAATAATATTTAGTTCTTATCCTATCGTTTTACTAACTATATTTTATTCCACAGGTAGGCTAGATTATATACCTTAGTGTCTCAATCACCTGGTAGACAATCCACTTGCCTACGTTGTTTGGAAGACACCATGCCTTCACTAGTATTATTAATAAAAGTCCGCAACTCAACTTCATTCACGTGAGATTGTTTATTTTCATATAAATTTATGTCTTAAAGGTAGAATAAATAATATACAGTATTATTTTACAGTTTGAATTCATTTGGCCTTAAAGTTTAAATTAAATTTATTAACGCTATAAGCCACACCTGCCACACTTAGTCGTGCTTGAGGTAATGGCTTCTGCTACTTCACCCGTTGAACCGATGCAATCTCTACGGGGGTTGCATTTTCTCTCTTGGCACCGGTGCTCGACCCAGTCGTGAACTCACAGGTGCACTGAAAATGGAAATGAAAGTAAGAAGTCATGTGGGGATAATATTACGTGGAAATTTTTGTCCTTACAAAAGTTCTTCCACAGTTTTATAGATTTGATAATTTGATGGATAAAAATTTAAAATAAAATAATTTTTTAAGGGGCACCACTAGTATAACCCTGAAAAAAGGTAATTTTAAAAATACAAAAACTGAACAATTCATAACCACCACCAAAAAATCATTGAATAATCTCAATAATATGAATAACAGTCAGCCCAAAACAAGTTAATTTAGGAAAAATTTACTCACCAAGGAATGAATTAGGCTCAGGAACAGCACAGGACGAAACAAATATTCACATATATGGTATTCGCAGGGACGCTCTTCTCCCAAAATCCTTCAGTCCAATCTGTCTAACATCCTCTTTACTAAAAACTCTAGAAAAAATAAAAGATAACCAAGTTAGGACCAGTGTCCTAAAAGTTGTCCTATTACACCCCTGTCAGCATGCATATAGAACAGGTAGATCAACAGAGACTGCATTATATCAATTGACAAATGTACTTAAGGAAACCTTCGATACGAACGAAACATCACTTTGCGCTTTTCGAAACATAGAAGGTGCTTTTGAAAATACTTTTCATGAAGCCATAAGTAAAGCTCTTACCCACGGAGGGGTCAATAACACCCTTACGAAATGGACTCCAACTCCTCAAAATATTGAAGCTTTGACTCCAACTCCGACCAAACAATTAAAAAAAATTTTTTATTTTAATTTTTAATATCAATTTTTAATAACACTCCCAGCAAACCAAAGTTTCCGAATTCATAACGAATTCGTTACAAATTTTTCGAAACTATTCCGAGTTCAGCATCCGATTTCGCTCCGATTTCGTAACAACAATCGTATGGAGGGGTTGACACGAATTTGTAACGAATTATCGTAACGAATTCGGAAGGAATTTTAGTAACGAATTCGTAACAAATTCGTAAAGAATTGACGTATCGATTTCGTGACAAATTCGTAAACAGTTGAATTATCGTTTTCGTAACGAATTCTTTACAAATTCATCACAATTTCTTAACGAATTGTAGCACCGAATTCGTAACGAAATGAAGAATCATAATGATCTCAAAATGATTTTTGTACCGTATGTAATACAAAATTAAATAACAATTTTGAATCAAAGTTTAGTTAGGGCTTAAGATGCCCCAGACTATATTTTTCGTACAAATGACATGCCAAAAATTAGAATTATATTTTGTATCATCTGTTCGAAATATTATAAACACCTCACAATTTAAATTTGAAAATTTGATTTCGGAACTCTTTCGAATTATTCGGAAATGTTCCGAAATTAGTGTTGCGAAATAGTTACGAATTCGTTAAGAATTCTCGAAATAGTAATGAACTAATCGGAATTCAGACAAATTCGGAAACTTTGGTTTGCAGGGTTGACACGAGTAATGTTTTCCGTCGGGTGTAGTTGTAAAATGATCAAAAACAGCTGACTTTATCGACATTTTTTTTGCCATTTTCTTGACCGTTAATGCAATACAATGTTTAAATTCTGGTTTCAAGCTACCACTGACATTTCAGTCATGGTAGCTTTAGTGTTTCATTTTTAATGCGTTGTCGATAATTTCGTAAAAAAATTACTGCTTTATACTGTTTTAAAAAAGTTTACAAAATTATGCGAAATTTTATTTATTTTTCATGATTGTTTTGCCGAAGTCGGAATCGATGCATTTTTATCGACTCCGACTCCGCAGCACTGATAGAAACTAGTACTAGCACTATAACAGCAACTACAAAAAGGATTGTCCACTAGAGGGAGTATTATTTCCTCTAATGTGGAGCGTTGTATTTCGTAGAAGAACTACCGGAAAAATTAGCCAAAAATGGATTAATGTCCAAGGTTATGCTGATGACTAAGTAATTATCTGCAGGGAAAATTTGAAGAGGCCTTGTGAGATAGAATTAAAATGGACACAAGGGTCACAAAAAAATGGTGCAAAAAGATGGGGCTTAACATAAATTCGGCAAAAAAAAACATACCATTTACCAGGAAATATTAATTTTAACACTTTAAACCTATAAGGTTAGATGGAACATAGTTAGAATTAAAAAAAGAAGTTAAGTTTTTGGAAGTGCTTCCAGACCAAAAACTATATTAGAAAACACTTTTGAGCGAAATATCAAAGAGGCTGTAAAAATATTTATGATTGCAGATCCATCGCAGCAAAAAACTGTAGATACCCAAAAAATACTACAATGGATATAAACAATAATCATACATCATACATCTGGGCGGAAAAACCAAAGCAACATACAGTCATCGCTGCGCTAAACAAGCTACAGAGGTTGGCGTGCGTATGCATATTTGAAACCATGCGAACATGTCCATCAGCACCCATGGAGGTTCTACTAGAACTAACACCTCTTCATATTTACATTCAATCCCAGGCGAAGAGGGCTATTTTAAGGATGACTAGTGAAGATATCGGGCAAAGGCATTGCCTAACTCGAAAGAAGTTTGATATTCTATCAAGGCAATATCCGGAAATAACAATACCGAGGGAAAGCATGAATACAAAAATTTTACCAAAAGATTACAAACTGATCTAAGTAGTAAAAATAACTACTGACGGATCTCTTACCGAAGAAGGGACTGGGTAGGAGTCTATGGGCCAGGGGTTAAATTATTCGAGCCTATGAACAGCATATTCCAAGTAAAAATAAACGCGATTGGCAGGTGCGTAGGCAACCTTACAACTTGTGATGGAGTGTCTTGATAAACTTAATACCCTTGAAAAACAAAACTGGGTCTGGATCTTGTGGGTTTTGGAAGGAACGAAATTGCCGAAGAACTGGCAAAGACAGGAGCATTAACTCCGTGAATTGGTCCAGAACCATTCTATGGAATAGGTAAAGCGATTCTCTCCCTTTTAATAAGGAAAGATGAAACAAAAACAAAGACGAACATTATCGGGTAATCTGTCAGGGTTAAGGCACTACTTTTAAGAACATACACAGAGCCAAAAACCACCACTTAAAATCAAGAAGATCACCTTATTGAGCTATTTTATTAGGTTTTCTTTTTAAAAGTACCATATAAGAAGAATTTTTCATAACAGAATAATCTTAATTCTATAAAGAAAATCTCTTAAAACTAATCAAACATTGCTGAATAAGATTCGTTATTGAATGAATGAAATTATGTGAAAATTTTCTTAGCACTTAAGACATCTCAGTCACTTACCTTACTAAAGTTTAAGAAGAAACCACTTGAAACTAAGAAGAAAATCTTTTTGATCTGATAATTTTATTAACAGTAATTCATTTCACTAAAGTTTTAGAAAAGACCACTTAAAACTAAAAAGAAAGTCTTATCCTTATTTTTATGTATACATACTATACTATATCTTTGGCTTTCAGTCGTAATTGTGGTCGAGGTTGTGAAGTATCTACATTCGTGAAGAATACAAATTATACAGAAGTTGTATGGTGTAATAAAAAAGCACTTGTTTTTGACGAAACTGAGATTCTCGAAACTCAAGCCGTATTTTGGTCGTGGGGCTTGATCGACTTTGTTTCGGCTTTGTTAAAAATGTACGGCTTGAACTCAAAAGACGTGCTCGATATAATGGAAATTGAGAACGTCATCAGTTGTTTGATATTTTCTTCGTGACAAAGTCAAGTTTAAAACTTGCTTGAGAGAATGGAGAAAATAGGGTGAATTAATGGAAAAATTCAACTTTATGTCCAACGAAAGCAGCAACAATAAAACCATGCGCAGAAAGTACCACTTCTTTGTATCGGTTTCTTTGTTCATTTGTTTTCTATCATATCTACATAGTTTTAATTAACTAGAAATCAATGCATAATTTATTTTTCTTAGTTTTACAATTATATTTTTACATATTTCTATATTAAATTTTCATAAAATCTTAAACATTTTTTTCTGAATTTTATTGGCAATTAAAACAAAGTATATTTTCAGGTAAAAGGTTAGTAAGATTCCGTTTTGCTCTAAAAAGCTTCACTTATTTAATTTCAAAAACAAATCTTAATTAATCAATAAGATTTTCCAATCAAGTATCAAGAAGATAACTTTTAAAATTAATAAGAAAATCACATATTTTTAATAAGACTTTCTAATAGTTTTAAAAGTTTTCTTATAAAAAACAATAAGATGCTCCTTAAAACTATGTGATTTGACTAATAAAAAATGACAGAGTTTTAAGAAGATTTTCTCTACAGTATTAATAAGAGCGTCTTCTTTGATGAAAACTGTATAGAAATCTTATTGATTTTGTTCTATTTTATTAGGTCGTTTTGGCTTTGTGTACGATCTAAAGAGATTAAAAGAATTCACGAAGCTATCAAATAATGATCTTAGAATCATCACAGGATTGCTAACAGGACACTGTATGTTGAACTATCATCTTACAAAATTTTGCATTCTAAGTGATAACGCATGTAGGTTTTGCATAAAACACGAAGAATCTGCGATGCACGCTCAAAGGCAGTGTCTCGCGTTTATTCAAACTCAACAGAAACATCTTGGGTATTACATAATACCAGATAACTCATTAAAATCAAGAAATATAGGGCATATGCACTAGCATTTATCTCAGAGAATGGACTTAAAGAAGGTCTAAGTCCAATAAGCACAATAGATCTTAAGGTCTCAGTGCAAATTCAAACAATAATAATTACTAGTAAGTCCGTGTGGCGTTAAAACGCCAAAATCAAACATACCTAGATTTTATTTTAAGCTATTGAATAATAGATTTTCAACTGATCAAAATTGAAACTAAATTGATTTTGGCCTTTGTGCAATAAATGCGGTATTGCACGCGCAACGACGATATAATGATAGCATACTTAATTTCATAACCAAATTTATTTTAAATATACAGGAATAAGAATATTTTTTGATTTCCAGTTGAAAAATGCTTGAACAAAAATGTTTCATTGCCAGTTTCAAATTTCTTAGGGCCAATTTTTCAGTGCTGGTTTAAACTCCAGTTAACAAGAATTCAGTTGATCGTAGATTAAAGTTAACAAGAGTTTAACCACACAATCACTTTTTCAGTGCTTGGTTAAGTAACCAGCACTTTTGTGTTTATTGATATGGCAGCACCATTAAACGTCATTAAAATTCAAATAAATATATGTAAAATCTGAAGTCTCAATAAAAAAAACAAAATGTGTAAAAGAATAACCTGCACTTTTTTCATTAAGGAAATTGAATTTTAGTTAGCAACAATCAACAAATCGTCGCTGCGCCTTCCAAAATAGTAATGCTTTACAAAAACAACAAATTTATTAAACAGAAAGAAGACTAAAACCGTCCTCAGCTTTGGTCAGTGTGAATTTATTTTTTTGTATAACTGAAGTAAACAAATCATTTGTCAAAATTGAACGGTAAGTTAACAAAAGTTTAACCAATGAATATTGAGCGGTTAACCTTAGTTTAAACTCTGGTTAATATTCACTGAAAAACTTATTTCTTGGTTTAACCAAAAAAACAGTTAAACTTGCACTGAAAAATTGGCCCTTAGAGTTTCAATTTCTCAATTTCTTACAGTTTAGAAATCATTTTTTACCTGTAAGAAATCATTCAAGTATCACTTTGATATTGAATATTTTCATAGTTTTAGCTGTGAAATTATAAAAGATTATTCGTCAGTATAACAGTTTCATAGCTATTTGCCTATGAACAGTTTCATAGCTATAGTTAGGTGGCGCTAAATACCGCACATATTTCTAGGCATATGCTGAAATTTAGAAGAGATAAAGCAACATAACAACAATTATATGCAAACTTTAACTCACTATAACTTAAAAAATATAAATTTTTAAGAAATAAAAAGACCAGTTTGCACATCTATAGGTCTAAACCTACCAAACCATATTAAATTTATTAAGATTGGACTTGTACTTAAAAAGCCTTACGCCGGACAAAATTTGCGGATTTGTGGATATCCCCTAAACTTGCGTTTTTGTGAAGTTGATCTATGCGTAGGATTGTCGTGTGAATCTTTTTTCAATTCATATCTATTATACATAACACGAGTCTTTTCACACATTTTAACTTAAAGTTTAAATGTACGAAAATGTCCTCGGCTAATAACCTATTTGGGTATCTATCTAGGTATTTAAAGGCCAAAAATAGCGCCTTCAATCTTATGTATTCAAAATAAAATCCAGCTCTTCATATGTTCACAACGTCATCTATCTGTAAAATAGAAACCCATCAAATATTAACCATTGCTTTGTGTCTTAAGCGCTTACTATGAATTGAGATTTTTTCGGAACTGATTCAATAGCTGCCTTTAAAGTGCTTTTGTGGCTCAGAGGATAGGGCACAAGTCTCTTGATCTAAAGCAGTGGGCGGCATACTAACATGTAACGGCACAAATTTTCACTGTGGCAAGTTGCAAATCAGTATTGGGGTTGTTCACGATGTAGAGTATTTGTCCTGTAATTTGGGTACAACATTTTTGATCTGTACCTTTTAGCGTGAAAGAACCTTCGATAATATCTGGTATTTGGTTTGAAATTGCATAAGGTAATGTTATTGAATACGTCACATCGTGAATACCCCTAATTTTTAGTTGCTTTACTTTTGTTGCCCAGTGTGAACGCTAGCTGATGTCACCCATCCGCACTTTTAGGGCGTAAACTTGAAGGCAGGGATAAATCTGACAGCTAACTGATTTTCAAATTTGACAGATTTTCAAATGTGACAGCTGACATTTTCTTTTAAATTTGACAGCGGATACATTTTTAAATTTGCCAGCTGACACCTTTTTCCAACCTGAGTTAATTGCTTGTAAAGTCATGCCATTGTGTCTGCAGGCAGTTTGACGCATCCATTGTGTTTACTGCTAAAACACAAATGTTGAGAATAAATTCACAGCGCAACCTGCTTTGATGCCATTATTTGGTCAAAATTTATTCCCTTCCTCACTCTCCCAAAGTTCCCATTTACATTGAAGCAAAAATAATTCATGACGTGCCTTTGACCGCAACCATAACCTTAACCCTAACCTAAAACGAAACAAAACGAAGCAGCGAAATGTCAAAATTAATCTATTTGAAGGAAGTGTAGATTACAAAAGGGGATTTTCTTAATCTGGTTTGTTTAATCTCGTGTGTAAACGTAGTATAACATAACAATAATTTCACATATTTCGATATTATTTGGCCGCAATATTTTTTTTTTCAATTGGTTTCTTTCTTTTTTTTTCTATAATTAATTTCTTCCGTTGCTCATTTTACTAAAATTCGTATAGAATCAACAAATGCTGCTCTCATGACCCGGTTTACTATCATGGCAAAATGTTGAAATTTCTATTTAAATTGCATTTGCTTCAATTCTAATTGTATTTATTGCCACAACTACGCACACCACAAAATATTTCCTCTCAATGTTGTTTCTGTTTCCCCGAATTGTGAAGAGGAAACGCATTACTGCGTTATTGCATAGAAAGTTCAAAGGAAACCACATAAAATTTTCTGACTGTACAAAAGTGCAGTACGTAAATTTTTCGCTTCCGCTTTGTAGTTTTGGTTGTATTATTTTCCTTTGAAAAGCTTTCAAAACCAAACTGTTAGCTTTTGAATAGAAATTGTTATAATTTAGCTTTTAAATAGAAAACATTTTAGCTAAGGATACAAAACACATTCAAATTGCTTTTAAAGATAGTCTGTTATTGTGCAAAGCAAAAAAAAGTAGACTAGGTGTTTTTATCAAAATTTTCATATTGAACCGATTCGGTTAAATATTGGTTTAATTTCGTTCATTCTTTGTATCGACATGGTATTTTTTTGAGTTGTCTGCATATTTCTAGGATTGAACTGCAAAATATTCTTAGCATTAGACAAAATTTCGGTTTTAATTTTTATTGTTGAAAAATTTTTGGCATTGTTTCCTCAAATATTTTCATTCTTTCTACCTTCCCATTACGTCAAATTCATTTGAAAAGAAAATGATTTCGCGAAGCTTTTTGTTTGGTAAATAAAAATTGTGGCTGAAAGAATGTCATGAAAAAATCTTTTTCATGACACAAAAGTGGTTTTTTTCTTACTTTTTACCGAATAGTATACAGCAACAAAAATTTCGACATGAAAGAATAAACTTAAATAAGAAAAATTTAAAAAAGATTTTGAAATATTTACTATGCTGTAAAAACTAAAGTAAAATGATAAGCTCTAATGTCATTAGACGCGCCAATGAAACAGAAAAAATATGCAAATTAGAAAAGAAGAAGACCGATATTTTTGGGAAGAATGCTAGAACAGATTTTGTCAGGGATAAGTGTTTAAAAGAGACATAAAATTATTAAATTAAGGCAGTATTCTTGTAAAGAGGGCCGAATTTCAGGCTTCTTTTGATGGTCGATACAAGGAACCAATAAATATTTTTACGGTCCATTTGATTATAACTTATTTATTCATATCTTAAAAAAGCTCATTACAAAAAAATTTAAAAAAAAATTATGTTACACGCTGTTGAAGTAGAGGGGGGGGGGGGAATACCGTGTCCACCTGGACACGATTTCAATCCTCCTAGTCATCTGAAAAAAATATGGATTGTTAATTAGTAAGAATGTCCCAGACCAGCGATATAGTGATGCGGCCATTTTTCGCGAAATAACGCAAAGTGAAGTACTTGGAAACGAAACTGTAGATTTAAAAAAAATAACTTTAAGGTACACACTGATACTTAGTACTTGATGAAAGATAATTAAATGCTGCATCACTAAGTGGAAAAATTGTAGAAAAACATTTTACCGTTTGATCGCAATGCGGGATCCTAGGTTCCAAAATAAATTGGAAACATCGTGTTTGTTTTTTATTTTTTGTGTGAAAAAGTGTTTTAAATATTTGTCTCCAAATAACTAAAAATGTATGTATTTTGAGTAGATATGTGGCGGCCGTAGCCTAGTGGGTAGAGTGCGTGGCCCCTAAGCTATAGAACCGCGGTAGCCCGGGTTCAATTCCAACTCAGACAGAAAGTTTTTTCAACTGAAATAATTTTTCTGTTCGGTTGTCACCTCTCTGCAGACAATGGCAAACCTCAGAGAGTAAAAATTGCAATGTAAAGCTTCTTGAGAACATAAGCCGTTCGGAGTAGGCATAAAACACGTAAGTCCAGTTCTCGATCATTTATGATCAAACATTTAATAACACGCACAACACAATTGATCAATAGGAGCTAGGTCAAAGTCCTTCCAAGGGCTGAAATGGCCAGTTTATTTTTCTTTTTATTTATGTAGACATATAGTGGTGACGTGTGTGAGACCGAGCGAAATGGTTATTGTTTTCTTAAACTATTGATAATTTTTTAAGGCTTGTAACGGAACGGTTACCCTGCGCTTGGCCAAGATAGAAAAACGACCAAGTCCCTTGACCTTGAAGCGGGTTCTGCACGCCTAGCTGTGCTTCGGTCGTAGCTCAGGGAAAATGGGAGTGGGGCTGCTCCAGGCCGCAGGAATACAGGGGGTTACAGGAATCATAGTAGGTGCAGAAGGTTAAGGAAAAACAAACAAGCGAAAGGAAAACCACAACAAAAAAAAATTATTTACAAATGCAGATCTGGTGTGAGTTCGAGGGATGGAAAGAAGGTGTTAATCCCATCCAGGTCTATACCCGCCCAACCTTCCCATGACTAAATAGATTTCATGAGCCCTTATTAAACCCCTTAGCCCCTTTAAACCTTTGATAACATTGCCCTTCCCAGCGAATAATAATCAAATTTAAAGATTCATAATAGTTTTTTTTTTTTTTTTTGGTTCAGTGCAAACCTAATAAGATTGAAACTAAACTACTGTAACTAAAAGAATCTTCAACTATATTAGCATCAGCAAAACATTGTTGATTGTCTTATGGTTGTTGCTGCTGAGTTGATGTTACGATGGCGATGGCAAAATCAGGAAAACTGGAGTACTATGGCTTGCAAACAGCTCGTCTTTTGAGGTTAGAAGCGATTTGGCCAGGACAGCTAGATCTTTCACAAAAACCCTTTAAAAATTGAAATATATAATGCCTAAAATAAAACTCATGATTAGTTAACTAGAGGAACTAACCTCTTCGAGGGTTTCCAGTTCTTATATGCTGGATCACCGCCTTATGCTCACTTGCCGTCGTTGGCTAATTTTGTCTGGCGCTACTTTAATTAAATACCACCATTAAATCCCCTTTAATACTTTAATTAATTTAGAACACTTTTTAGATTAAGCAGACTCTCATAACTTTTTTTTCAAGAAATTTTATTTTTAACTTTGTATTCCAAGTCTGGTCTGTACTTGGGTTGTTTTATTAAAGACAGGAAGTAGTCAGAAAAAGTTTCAATGTTCGATTTACGCAGTAGATTTTAGAGATAATCTCGTGGTAGTTTTTGACATTTCTCTATAGTTACATGCATTACGGCGAATTGGGCTAACGTTGACATGGGTGTGTGAAACCAAATAGAATATGTTAAGATATAAAACATATCTGTTTTAAAATTATCTTCAACATGAAACTATTTATTTCTCACAGGCTTGACACAAAAAAAAAAAAAATTGTTTTGATTGCGCAGTAAGGCTGTGTGTCAAAAGGAAACTTTTCAGTAGTGGTAGGATTGAAAATATCAAGTTGAATACAATTTGTGTGTGTTGAAATAAATTCGTCTTTTGTGCTGTGTCAAATGAACGATGAAATTTTGACAGTTACAAATGTTGACGTTTCACATTTCGGTCGTGTTTTTTTGCGCAAATATTTTATTTAATTTGCATTTCATTCAATTTGCGACAAATTTAATTCGAGTACTTGTACTTGCAACTTATTTCGTAAACTTGTAATATTGTGAACTTAAAAAATAACAAAATAATAATAATAATAATAAAAAAAAGGAAAGAGCTTGAGTTTGTGTGTGCGTGTGTTAGCCAACGGTCTCTCGGTGCATCAGCAAGTGCAGCAAAGTTAAATTGGCTTTCTTTGCTAGCGAACGTCCTCCAAGTGCCACCACCAGCAGCACAAGCAGTTGCAGTGCAAAATTTGCTGCTAGCCAACATCCTCCAAGTATCACCACCAGCAGCACAAGCAAGTGGAGCGCAAATTTCCTGATTCTTTTACTTGCCAACGTTCTCCGAGAGTCGCCACGAGCAGCACCAGCAAGTGCAGCACAATTCAATTGACTGGTCAACTTTCCAATATTTCAGAAGCACCATTTCAGCATGTCTCAAGGCGTGAATTAAATAAATTGAAAGCGGAGACCTTGGGCTTCATTTGCTTGTGCTGCTGGTGATGGCACTTGGAGGATGTTGGCTAGAAATAAATTTTGCACTGCTCTTGCTTGTGCTGCTGGTGGTGGCACTTGAAGGACGTTCGCCAGCAAAGTGAGCCAATTAAACTTTGCTGGAGTTGCTGATGTTCCGGGAGATCGTTGGCCCACGCACACGCAAACACAAACTCAAGCACTTTAGTTTTTTTTTATTTTTATTATTTTGTTATTTTTTAAGTTTTTTAAGCTTACAATAATACAACTTTACGAAATAAGTTGCAAGTACAAGCACTCGAATTAAATACGTCGCGGAAATTGATGTGTTGTTTTTTTTTTCTTTATTTTTGAGTGTGTCAGAAATTCGATTTCGATTGTCAAAATTTGTAGCAGCCCTTGGGGCTAGGTTGTTCTTTTTGATTCCTCGGTTCCAAAGAGATTCAGAATAGATGCATGTCCGAAAGTGTTGTTCCTCTTGTGATTTGGGGAGGCGAATCGCGCTTTTGGTCGCCGAACACTTGAGGACCTCTTCTATGGGGAGAAGATTTAGCATCATTTCCAGACCCGCCTGTGGCGTTGATCTCATGGCTCCTGTTACTCCTATGCATGCTAACATTTGGACTCTTGTTAGGGAGCTAAGGAAGCTCTTTTTGTGCGCTATAGTCGCACAGGGGAGCCGTAGGTAAGAATGGGTCTCACGATCGCTGTATACGTCGAGTGGATTATGTGCGGTCGCAGTCTCCATTTCCTGAAAAAGGCTCTCTGACATACGTAAAGAGCTCATAGTGCTTTTTTTATCTAAAAGATATATAAGGGCGATTCACGATCTTTTTGCATCGTTGCAAATGCAAAATAAACAGCTTTTACAAAAAAAAAAGCATTGAAAAGCTTTTGCTACATATGCTTTTTGTTTTTGTAAAAGCTGTTTATTTTGCATTTGCAACAATGCAAGAAGATCGTGAACTGTCCTATAGTAAAAAAATATTTAAAGTATTAATAAATAAATTGCCTGCTTTTTGGTGCTTTAGGGCCATACACAAAAAGCTTTGAAGTTTTAAGTGAAAAACAACAAATTTCCCTTATTTTATGATATTTTTTTCCAGAAATGTAATGTTTCTGATCAAATTTGAGCAAAAACAAAAAGCTTTAATAAAGCCCCTTTGAAATAGCTTAAAATCTTAACCTTAAATCTTTCCAATTTGCCCACTAAAGAAAAGAAAAATTATTTTACTTTTTTTATGAATATTTGAATCTTGCCATTATCCTGCAATAAGCTCACTTCAAAGCTCATCTCAGTTTTAAGCAAAATAATCTTCATTACCATAATTCTGCTGACACTGCTTCGTACAGCTCACCATTTTTTTCCCCACAAAATACACTTAAAATAATGCGACGCTATCCAAGTTTTTCTTCATGCTGTCCAAATTTATTGCAGGCAAACATGAGCCGTCGATGAGCTGGCTTATCAGCGTCTCGCAAGTGTTGCCAATTTTTGTTTTTTGTTGGCTTTTTTTAAGTATTATTATCTGTTTACAAAGGGCAGAAATTTGTAGCTGTTATATTTAACATGCCGGTGTTTGTTTGTTTGTTTGTTTATCTTTGGCAACTCAGTTTTAAGCGCATCGCGCAAAATGTGGTCCAGCAATAACTTGTATGGCACCAGTCACAGGGCAATGGACCGGCATGGAGAATTTGACAGCCTATGTTGTTGCAGTGTGCGTTTTTAAATTGTTAGTAAAAAAAAACAACAAATTGGATCAATAGTAGAAAAATAGCATAGATAAATATTGGACGAAGAGGAAATATAATAAATGGCCAAAGAATATTGACCGCTAGCAAGATAATTGTAGCAAGTCAACAACAGGTAAGCAGGCAGTCGTACAGCCACTAGAAAAAAAACGACACACGCACAAACGGGTGGTGTTCAATGGAGATACATGGCCTAATGCCACCAGCTCGTGTGTTTCCCAGGTCCACTCGGGCAGCTGTTTAAGCCCACCCTTTTACCATTGCCTCGATCACCAAAAGAACCTCACATTACCGAGATAATTAATTTTTTATAGCATGTTCTCACTACAGGTTTTAGTGTCTTTCAAGTTTTAAAGCTAAATCCCTCGAATTTTGACGTGTTTTACCACACAAAAGTAAAACTTTTACGAAATGAAAACACTCGTTTTATAGTAAAACTTTGCTAAAAATAGTGTGTTTACTGCTTAATAGATAAAAATTATCGAATATTTTCGACATCTCTAAATGTCAAATAACACTGTTCGACAAGGGTTTTTTTTTTCTTATGCGGCATTATGTGTTTCTAAAGGGTTTTGACATGGGAAACTCAAATACGAAATCAGAATTTTCGTATCAGGCATAGTTTTTTGGTAATTTGAAAATAAGTGTTTTATTTTCCGTTAATATATTGAATGGGGGCGATTGCTGAAAAATTTAGTAGCAACAGGTGGCAACATCAGCTCTTGTGTGATACTAAATCAATTTTATCACCATATTCTCTTTTAAATATCCTACGTAAATACCCCGCACCACACCTCTCACCAGCAAAAACTGCGAATGCTTTCGACGAAGGCATGCCTAACGGCTCCATTAGACTACTGACAGTAAATGAATCAGCTGGTTGGTGGTGTTTACACATTTTTGGTGATGTTTACACATTTGGACAAGTTGTCAGTAGTTTAATGGAGCCTTTAGTCATTGTATATATATACCACGTTGTTCAGATAACCTATATACCACTTTGTTCTGATAACCTCCAAGTGATTATAGCAATATAGAACTGATTCTTTGTTGGACTGAATAAAATATTTTTGTGTGTCATGTAAGTGCATATTCCTCTTTCCACAGCAATTCAAACATTAATGAAATCAAACTTTTCTCTAGAAAATGTCTCGTCGCCGAGCTTGTCGGAATAATCCAGACAGTTTTTGCTACATCTGCGGAGAATTCACGTTTGCAAGACATAAAAAGAAAATTTCTCCCGTTTTAAAGAAGGCTTACAAAAATTACTTTGGAATGAAGCTTGGAGATCTGGACAAGGACTGGGCGCCACATATTTGTTGTGCTACTTGTTAGGTGAAATTAACAAACTGGTGGAATGGTAAATCTTCCATTTTGTTTGCAGCCCCAATGTCTTGGAGGGAGCAAAAAGACCACATAACAAATTGTTATTTCTGTCTCACAAATGTTACAGGCTTTTCAAGCAGGAAATCAAAGAGACACATTGTTTATCCAAATTTTCTGTCTGCAACCAGACCAGTGCCACACTCTCCTAGTGATCCAGTGCCCTCAAGATCAACAATTGAAAATGATACATATAGTGAAGATGGAAGTGTTGGTCAGGAATTGCCATCTTCTTCTCCTGAAAATGATCCCACGTATCAGAGTACAAGTATACTAAACCGATTCTTTTTAACTCAGGCATATCTTAATGATTTAGTTCGCGACTTAGGCTTAAGTAAACAAAAGTCAGAACTGCTAGGATCTAGGTTACAGGAAAGTAATCTGCTCCATGGAGATACAAATGTTACTCTTTTCAGGCATAGGAAAAGTACTTTTCTTCCTTTTTTTACAAATGATAAAACTCTTACGTTCTGCAACGATGTGTGTGGCTTAATGAGAGCTCTAGATTTTGAATACGATCACAGTGAATGGAGACTTTTTATAGACGCCTCCAAAATTAGTTTAAAGGCAGTCCTACTCCACATTGGAAACGTAATGCCTTCCGTCCCAATTGCCTATGCTAGTATGGCTAAAGAATCATATGAAATTTTGGAGAATATGCTCGCATGTATCAAATACAATCAGCCTAACCAAAAAACATTTTAATGTCGACTCTAAATTTCGTCTAAGCTTTTTTACAACAAATTCTATAAGAATAGAGTCGGCATTAATACTTTTTTGGTTAAGCTGATTGACTATAAATGGAAGATTTGTGGTGATCTGAAAATCATTGCCATGATACTAGGAATGCAGCTGGGCTACGAAAAAAATTTACAGCGTACAAAACTTGTAGCTAGTGAAGATGTGCTCCTTCCACCACTTCATATCAAATTAGGCCTCATGAAGCAATTTGTGAAGGCAATGGATAAAAATGGAAGGGGATTTATGTACCTGTCAAGCAAATTCAATCGTCTTTCACCAGCAAAAATTAAGGAAGGTGTGTTTGTTGGGCCCCAGATTAGGCAACTTCAAAAGGACCGACATTTCGAAGCATGTCTGACGCCAGAAGAAAAACAAGCATCGACGTGTTTTGAGAACGTCACAAGAAACTTTCTAGGAAAACGGAGAGCTCCCAACTACAAAGAATTAGTTGATGATATGCTTGTTGCATACAAAAACCTGGGATGCAACATGTCCTTGAAAGTGCATTTTTTGCACTCTCATTTGGATTTCTTCCATGAATGCTGCAGCGACGTTTCTGATGAACATGGTGAAAGGTTCCACAAAGACATTCTAACTTTAGAAAAGTGATACGAAGGAAAATGGATGCCTACTATGCTCGCTGACTATTGCTGGATTATTGTACGAGAATGCAAAGATGTTCAGCATAAAAGAAAGAAATAACATTATTAACTAATGGAAAATACATATTTATTGTTCTTATTTTTCATGTTTTAAGATCTACTAATATCGGGTATTATATTAAGAAAAGCTTCTGTGGAATTAAATAAAGTTTACATTACATTTATGCAGAATGTTTTTTAATGCACAAAGAAAGGTGAACAAATTTAATTCTAAATTACTAAAAAACTGTGCCTGATGAACAAAATCTAAAAACATATTTGAAATCATGATATAAATAGCCATAAGAATCACAATTCAGATACTCAGAAAAATGAAAAATTTTGTAGAACAGTGTAATCAAATAAACAAAACAATGACGGAAAACAAGCATGACGGAAAACGACACGTTTGTGAAATAATTCAAAATTAATTAATAATATAACATAAGTTTCATTAATAATTTTTTTTCGTGCAATATTTTAGGACATTTGTGTCTCGTATTGCTATACCTTCTGAGCAGATCAGTTGGGTCTGTTCCGGTGAAGTTATGATTCACCAAAGAGCGCTGGCCTTTCGCTGCCAATCTTGGTAAGTCGAGCTATTTGTATATAACTTTCGGGCAATTTGTGCTCGCAAAAAATCAAAAAAGAACAAAACACCAGTAATTAGTTAGCTTAGGTTATATGTACAATATTTATTTCTTACGTGTTATGTGTTAGGCAAATCTTCAATAGGTGAAAGTTACAATTAATTACGTAAAGATGGCTGCTTCTTACTGCATGAAGTGCATATACTTTAAAGTTAAATAAAACTAACTTTATGTTGCTGGCAATCAATAAGTGATTGCTTCCAATTAGTGGAAATATATAATTTATTATTAAATTTAACGCGATTTTACAAAATGAAAATGTACTGCTTGCGGAAATCAATTTGTGATGACAAGTAAAAAAGCTAAACTCACTCGTCGGAGAAGCCGATCGAGAAACTCGTTCGTGTATCGAGAATTGATACTGGTGGCGATGAGTTGGCCGTGTCCATCCTTGACCACGATTGCGATGCCCATCTATAAATCTATCGTCGTCTTCTTCTCCAGATACCGAGTCCCCCTCAACGCTCAATTTGACCTGCGGCAAAAAAGGCCGGGCAAAACTCTCCCCGGCACTCGTCCCTCCTTCACGTGAAGACACAGACAAACTAGGTCTGGCTACGTGCAGAGGATCAGGCTTCGACTTTTTCATGCATTTATACGGTTCAAAATGCAGCCGTTTATGGTTTCCTTGTAAGGGGGTTTTGTTCACAGGCTGAGGTATGCTCAGCGGTTCCAGGGTCAAACAAAAGACCCTCAAACTTTTGTCCAAAATAAATAAGTAGACTTGGTGATTTTCGTGCTCAGACGATATTTTCTGTTTTATTGTTAAATCAAGTCTTTCTTACAATACACAATATTTTAGAAATATGATAAATATACAGTTGTGGGTGAGTCTGCCGACGCTGGTTCGATGATATTCGGTATTCGGCGAAGTTCGGTGATGTTCGGTGTTCGCTGAAGTTCGGTGATGTTCGGTGATGTTCGGTGATGTTCGGTGATGTTCGGTGTTCACTGAGGTTCGGTGCTGTTCGGTGATGTTCGGTGTTCGCTGAAGTTCGGTGATGTTCGATGTTCGATGTTCGCTGAAGTTCGGTGATGTTCGGTGATGTTCGGTGTGACTGACTTCGGCAAGATCCGACTATGCTGCGTGACTTAATAGTTCGTATTATTGTATACAATTTGCATACTAAGGTATCTTTACAAATATGGCATGAAGCGCCTTGGTATACGTTTTAGCAATAAAAATACTAGAATTCCTCGAGACTCCCGATATGCCGAAGCAAACGTGATGAGTCACTAACTACTTAGTACGAAAAAATAAAAAAACAGACGAGACTCCCGATATGCCGAAGCAAACGTAATGAGTCGCTAAATAAGTAAAAAAAAAAAAGACGAGACTCCCGATATGCCGAAGCAAACGTAATGAGTCGCTTAATACTTAATTAGTAAAAAAAAAGAGACGAGACTCCCGATATACCGAACCAAACGTAATGAGTCGCTAAATAAGAAAGAAAAAGACGAGACTCCCGATATGCCGAAGCAAACGTAATGAGTCGCTTAATACTTAATAAAACACAAAAAAAAAAAAAACTAAATTTACTAATACGAGCCACCTTGCGATAGCTCGTTTCGAAACAACAAACTTGTTCTCGTTTTCAACAAGTAAGCGACGGTATAAACACTACGCTCTCGAGCCGTGCCGAAGTCTGTCACAACGCGCTCTATTTATCCGTATGCTGCCATTAACCTTCTGGGAATTATAGCGTTGCGTGTGGTTTATGTAGACTCGGCTGTTGGCTACGTTGAATGTGCTGGCTGTATGTGTGCGTGTGTGTGTAGGTATGGCTGTTGTTGAGTTAAGCGCACAGTAGTGTAGTAAGGCAGTGGCGTAGTGTGCGGGGTGCAAACTTGTAACGGGGATCCCCGTTACATCCTTTTACCTTTAGAAATTTTACTAAAACACGAAACGATAGAGGCGGACGGAGTATTTTGCGATGTTGTGGAAGTGGAGCCTGTTAATATCCAGCCAAAAATGGTTTCTTGAGCAATAAGTGACCCAAGAGCATTTCGACGGATACCATCGAGAAGAATTTGTGGGTATAAATCACCACCTAGTAGTATATCGACTTGATCGCTACAGTAAAAGCGCTTATCGGCTAATACAAGCTCCGGAAACGCTTGCTGCAACATCGGATCTATTGAGCAGGTAGGAAGATTTCTTGTAATTTTCGAAAGTATTAGCGCGTTTGTAGTCAATCGAATGGTTGGATCAATAGGTGATCCTATGACTAAAGTGCTAGCTTTTCGTACCTTTGCTGAAACGACATTGTTAAGTCCCGAGACTTTAGCGGAAACGCGATGAGTAGGTAGCTGAATAAGTCGCTGAAACCTCTCAGAAATGAACGAGCCTTCGGAGCCAGAATCAACAAGTGCTCTGGCTGTAAAACTAGATCCTCGGTAGCAAACGTTTATCATGGCGGTGCCCAACAAAATACCATTGCTGGTCGAGGCAAAGCACGTCTGATAATTTTCGCTAGCGCTTGCAGATGTATGCGGTTGCGCTGCTCCTTTAAGAGTGGACTGTATATTGGCTGTGCTTGGACCTCCCGCATTTTGACGAATGTTTGCATTTCGAAAATCTCTGTGTAACAACAAATGATGTCGTTGTCCACACGAAGAGCAATTGTACCCGCTTTTACAATTTTTTTAAGTATGGCCAGATGACAGACAGTTGAGGCAGCAATGAAAACGCCTCGCAACTGATGATCTGTCATTTACGGTAATTGCCAAAAACTTCAAACAGAACTTCAATGCATGATGCTAGGTTTCACACAAGTTGCAATTGGTGTTCGTCTCTTTTGCCTGATTGGTGTAGACTTTGTTCACATTTGGTGAAGGTGTGTAAGATATCTGCCCTTTTGGCACCGCGCCTCTAAAGTCAGACACCGTTTCTAACGTCTGAAATCGACTTGTTAGAAATTTATCCAAGTCAGCCCATTTGGGGATTTCTGCCTTGTTCTCTATTGATTGCTCCCATAAGGAGAGCGTCGTTTCAGGCAACTTTGTTGAACACAAATATGTGAAGATCGCATCCCAATTGTTGATGTCGACTTTGTGCATCGTGAGAGCTGAAATTACGTTGTTGATGTCTCTTTGTAATTTTTTGATTTCACTTCCTAACTCATTTGACACAGCCTGGAGATTGAATAAAACTTTTAGTTGGCTATTCATCAGAATGCGCTTATTTTCATAGCGGTCTGTCAGGTTTTGCCATGCTGTTGCAAACCCTTCATGCGTAAGATAAGATTTCTGAACAATCTCTTTTGCCTCTCCCCGGGTTTTCTGGTTGAGGTGAAAAAGTTTCTCAACAGGTGTTAGACGATTATTTGAGATGTAAATGCTTGAAAACAAATCTCTGAAGGAGGGCCATGTTAAATAATCACCGTGAAATAATTCGGTATCACACGGCGGCAAATTGATATTATTTCAACTCTCGAAACATCAACTTTACTGTGCTCTTTTGACGTGGATAACTTATCGCTAAGTTCGTTCATCTGTGCAAGACATCGAACATATGTCTGAAAACACGAGCGATATTTTATTTTCACGACGCTGACATTATCATCATCGTCATTGGTTGCCGCTAGCTTTTGCAGGCATAACTCGTATGATGCCTTAACATTTGTCCACTGCAATTTAAATTCCTCTTCGTGAATTTTAAGAGCGAAAAATATTATGCTCATTTTGAGGAATAGCATTAAAATCTGCTTCCAGTTCAAAAATGGTGTCAGTAGATCTCATAAAGGAGTTCATCTTCGCCATTATTTATTTGAGAAACAAAAATAAGTTTTGTTAATGAACAGATTAGGAGCTTAAATGCTCCAAATATTTTTAATTGGTTTCTAATAAGTAGAAACTTTCAAATGTTAGGTAAATTTAAGCTAAAACTGTTTAAAATATTTTGTTTTTACCTTGTTTCGAATACGTAGAAACTTTCAGATTACAAACAATTTAACTCAGACTGCTTAAAATCTTTTTTACCTTGGTTTCGAATAAGTAGAAACCCTTACTTGTCGGTAAAAATCAAGCTTAATTTGCTTAAAAAATTTTTAATCAATGGAACGAGTCGATAAAGTAGTAAGTTAATCTATTAATTTCTTTAACCTTTAGGGTTGCGGCCTAAACACCTTCCAACGCCTCGCACAATATTTTAAAGCTTGTACGACTCATACGAAAACGTTCCTTGAATAATCCCATGATACGTATAGCTCCCAAAATTTGCCGTAGCTTTCCTCCATATTCTCCTGGAACTGCTCGGATTAATAAGGCCTTGTATCAATGTGGAATCTATCCTCAAACGCTGCTTTCTCCTTGCTTGGAACCTAATCAGTTGGTGTTGTTTTGATTTTAGGCTCGCGTTGCACATCGTCACCATTGCAACTAGAGTCTTTAAACATGAAATGCTTGCCCTTTTCACACTCATTTTTCCAATGACAAAAAATACTCAATAAGAGCTCTTTAACCTTAAAAATAAATTGCACCAGTGTGGACAGTCAAGCTTTAGCGAGTAGGTTTATATAACTTCGATAACTAAAACCGACAGTGAGGACATGTCACAAGTCGCAGGGTAAGGTTGTGGAATAGTCTCCCTGCGAGCGTGTTTCCCGGCAGTTGTGAGCTGTGCAAATTTAAAGCAAATCTTCACCGGCACTACCACATTTATCCCATCTCCAACTAACTATCACCCATCCCTGAGAGGGGGCATCCCTGAGAGTTGGTTCAGTCTAAAAAAAACACATATTTGAAAATTTACCAATGATGATAGAATTTGTTTGGCACAACAATCTGTATGTTTTTGTAGCAAAAAAGATACAACAAAGTTGAAAGTTGGCTGAAAGCCTGAGTTAGGACACAGGGCATAAATTACGCATGATTTGTATTGCAAATTTTGTAGAAAAGCTTTAATGCTTTTAAGAGGTGATAATTTTTCAGGGAATAATTTGCCGTGTTATTAAAAATGGTTGATAAAAAGGGTAGGTTTTAGGTATTAGGTTTATATAAAATTTAAAACTTAATTAAAACAATAGAGGACACTGCGCACATCTTCTATAAATTTTTATTTCTAATTCATAAAAAAAGGTACAATTATAATTTTTTCAATTTTGTAAATTTTTTTAAGTTCAAACACTTTGTTATATTTTAAGCTATGTTTATGTTTGTAGTGTCATTAAAAAGAAAATTGAATAAGTTACAAAATTCATATTAAAAATTGTTTTATGACGAGAAATTCTGATAAAATGGCAGTCAAACTTGAAATTTAGTATTTTCAACGGATAGATTTCATCTTCAAACGAGCACAGCTCTGTAATTGATTGATCAGGTAAGTTCGTCAATCCAATGTATTAAATAAGTTTTCCCTGAGTTAGTTGTTCTGTTAAAAACAATAATTTGCATTAGAGTCATGAAATACTAGTTAACCCTGTAACTCCTAATGGTTGTTTTTTGTAATTTTTTGTTCAACTCGACATAAATTTTCACCTCTTTAAATAGTTGCACTCTATCACGTGACACCCTGTATAAAAGTGTTTGTGACACTAAACGGATGTTCAACAATCACGCGAGAACCAGTGAACCGATTAAGACGATATAGGTACTAAACGATTTGTTATTTCAACTTAATTGGGATAAGCTACACTCTAAAAACTGGTTAAAAAATCACTACAATAAATGTTGTGAAATTTCACGATCATAAATTATCGTAAATCAAAAATATTTTGGAAATATAATAAAATAGACCTTTATTCTTTTTTAGAGGAAATTTTTTTCAAGGCACCTTAGTATGCATATAATAATATAGTCTTTTTTCAAGCTGCATTATGAATGAAGCTGAATAAAGTTTGAATTCAAAATGAGAAAAAAAATGCATTGAGAAATTTTTTTAATCAATTACGACGAAAACTTAACGAAACATAATATTGCATCGGCAATTGTACAAGGTTACAGGCAAAGTGATGCCCATCAGTTGGTTAAAAGGAGTACAATCTTTCAAAAATTTTACTCATTATAAAATCCCGCCAAAAAACAAACGCCCTCTCGCCCTTTTATGGTTTAAAAATCCTACAAAAATGGCGAAATCCCACCAAATCACATCACTGTTGTGCACAATATTTCAGCGTGTTGTCGCTCAGAGAATTCTAAAAACGCTCCAGCAGCCATATTTTACGCTATTGGAGTGGGTGTTACGCTCAGTATTGCCAGATTTTGGGAGAGATTAGTTCTTTTTTCCCGTTTTTTCCCTAACATTTTCTAGCTTTTTCCCCTTTTCTAAAGTTCAGTGTTTTATTTTAAATAAAAACCATAACAATGCAAACCTTACTAATATAATTAAAAATATGCCTTAAAAAAATATCACATTTATTACTTCTACATATTACTTGAGTTTAACTGCAAACAATTTCTTTTGATTTTTAATCCTATGCACTTTTAATTTTTCATATGTATTTTGGTGTGTAAAAAAACAACAGGTAATTTAAAGAAAGTTGTCTAACGGCTTTCTTATATTAGTTTTACTCAAATGGCAGAAAAAGCTCTTTCAAGACATGCACAGTAGAGTGGCCCTTATTTTTTTTTCGAAAGTAACAAATTGCGGACCGGGGTTTTATTCCTTTACTAAACAGAAGTAAACTGTGAAATTTTAAGAAAAATATATTTATATTTAAACGTGCCGATTGCGATCTTAAGTTGAAAATCTGATTTATGTGGGGGAAAAGTGCTATTTTTTCTAAAAAATCTCAAAAACTTTTTTAAGTGCATATTTAAAAAAAAACTGGTACACGTCTCGTTTTTGATTTAATTTTTCTTGAAAATGTGATCTCAAACATGGAAATAAGACAAATTTTTCCTTGTAAAAATCAAATTTTTTTCCTTGTATTAAAAAAATCGCAAAAATCCAAATTTCAAAAAATTTCATTGAAATGTTGTGGAAATATTTTTTTAAACTATACTTAAAACAGATACAAGAATTGTGAGATGACGTTGAATAACCTCCTCGTTATGAAATTTTTCTTTAGAAGTGTACCTTTTTGGAAATTTCGAGTTTGGGTATTTTTACGAAAAAAATTCCAAAAAATTTAAAAATGCAAGTTTTTAAAAAATTACAAAGAAATGGATTAAGGATAGTTGTGAGCTATTTTGTGCAAATAATTAAAAAAACCAAAATTCGGATACCAAAGTTATAGCTATTGAAACTTGACTTTTTTTCCAAAAATTTTCAAAGTGCCTTTTTCTGGCACTTCGAACACAAGAAAATTTATAAAAAATAGGAAAAAATATGTTTCTCACTTAAAATGGACTTCAGTTATCTTAAAAATATATAAATGACTTTTTTTTAGAAAAAGTTTTAGATTCCAGGGATGCCAACTTATCATACCCTGGTTTAAGGTTAAAAAATATTCAAAAAACTCCAAAAACTAACGAATTTAATTATCACCGCTGATGAAATTTTCCACAGCTATGCGGAAAACAAACATGAACAATATTAATTTTTTAAATTTTTGAGAACATTTCTTTTGTATCTGCAAATTTGATATTAAACCCTAAAACTACACACTCTGAACTACTCTTTATTTACTTTTTGCATAACAGAAATCGAAATATATTCTTGAAAAGCAATATTGCAAGGATTTTTTTTTTGACCTTTAAGCAAACATCATACTTGTATTCTGTTTCTTAAAGCCTTATGTTTCCTCTTTAAAATCCCGTTTAATATTTGAGAATTGGTATTTTAGAAATAAAGCTAAAAATTTTTCTTTGTTAAATGACGGTTTGACCATTTTTTAGTACTTTTAGCTATTTAGATAGATTTTTAACCAATTAAACTTTAATAAAATTACATTTTTCTTCTACCATTTTTATCTTTGGCGTGAAAAAACAAAAAAAAAATAATGCACTTAAGAGTCAGATTACTGCTTTCAGAACGATTTTACGAGGAAGAACCCCATGGGGCAAATCTTTACCCCGGTTTTTAGTTTACAGGTAATTAAAATGGGTTTGTAGTTATAAGCTTAAAACATGATGCCAAAAAATTTTACACATCTTTTGGAAGTAAATTTAATAAATCAATATTTCTTAGTGACATATATTCTAAGTCGATATATATTAAAATTTTTCAAATAAATAGGAACACAACGAAATTAATGAAAGATACGTTTTGTTTTTCCAAACGATAGGATCCACAAATGCGAAAAGTCTAAATGCTCCGCCTTCGTTCCAGAAATTTTATCTTTTAAACGTTCTCAGTTTTATTTACCCAT
Source organism: Dichetophora obliterata (assembly GCA_963920525.1). Lineage (NCBI taxonomy): Eukaryota > Metazoa > Arthropoda > Insecta > Diptera > Sciomyzidae > Dichetophora > Dichetophora obliterata. Next base: position 195,442,546 of record OY986436.1, on the reverse strand, counting down.
TTTCCATAGTTTGCCAAGCAACTAAATCAAATTACGCTGAACAGAGAAAAATTTACTGATGATAATCCAAATGAGTTTAAATTAAAAAACAGGCTAATTCAAATAGTAATAAAATTAAATTAAAACTCAAGATGACTAAGATAACTTTTAAATGTATTTTAATAAAACATGTTATAAAATTTAAAGCATAATTTGTTTATTTTGTGACGAAATTACTCTTTTTCAACCTTGTTTTCCCCGTTTTTAAAAGTGCTATTTATATTTTCCCCTTTCGTTGAAAATTCTTGCAAAATGGTGAAAATTCCCTTTTCTTTAACGTCATATGATTTCGAAGTGTTTATTTAAACAAGTGTCACATTATATAAAACTTAAATAGTACGTTGGTCACAGCTTAATTATTCAAACCTACAGAAGTTGGAAAGAGCAGCGCCTTCTGCTGTGTGATTGACTTAATACAGAGTTGTTGGTGTTGTTGTTGCTTTGTTCAAAACTTACTTGAGAAACCTCAAGCAATTCTAGCTTTTTTTTATAAGCGAAGACAAGATTGATAGAGATAATTTTAGTAGAGATTTTTTTAAAGAGAGTGCGAGAGCAATAATGGTAGGACCAAGGCAAGAATGATAGAATACAAAGATTGCGCCGAAGACAAGAAAATGAGTACAACAAAATTGTCGTTCTGCGCATGTACGTCATAATATCAATCAGGGATGATAAATTCAGTACTAAAGTACTGAATTCAGTACTTTTCGCTTTTCAAAAGTACCGCAGTACTCCCGCAATGATTTCAGTACCTTTTACAAATATTGTAAAAGACATTTTTCACTTGTTTTAGCTTACACATAGTTTACACTAGGCAGTACTTTTAAAACAGTCAAACAAAAAAATTATTAAAAAAAGTCTTATTTTTTGAATTAATGTTTTAATAGTATATGCTTTTTTTATTTGTATAGTAATATAGTAGCACCATATTAAATAAAACCAGTGACAACAATCGATCCTAAGGGTTTAAAGATATAAGCAAAAATATGTGCTGCCGTGAGTGATTTTTTACATGGATAAGAAAATTTGACAAAACTTTTTGAATTGGGCAAGACATTTTGTATACAAATTTTTTTAGACGGATTTGAAATAATTTTAAAAATGTAAAAATCATCTCTGGTTTATTAGGCTTTTTGATCTGGCGTGACGTTACAGGCGTTACTTTACTTAAGGGCAGGTTCTCATGAAGCTTGACCAAAAAACTAAATTTTTATTTTTCTTTTATTTTTCGATAGCTTATATATAAACAATTGCATAAAAAAGTTATCGCATACGAAACGAACCCATATTTTCATTAACGTACTCGAAACAATCGTTAACCAAATCTTAAAATGCTTTTTTTTTAATTGTGTCTTACAAAATGGTCTCCACGATATACCTAGAACTTCTCTATAGATTGACTTGGATATTTTTGAAAGTAAATAACATTTATTGGATCCAAAACCTAAATTTAGATAATATTGGCGGGTTTTTTTTTAGAGACCTTTAAAGAGAGCAAAATGTGAAAAAGACGCTTCTTAAAATTCAAATGTTTGCCATTTTTTCTGTTTTCAATTATTTATTGATATTATAGGTTCAAGCTCCAATAAATATTATACAATTTATAAAATTGTTTGCTTTTTTATATCAGCTGACATGAACGTGCTGAGGGATGGAAACTGTTTGGGTACTTCTTTTTTCAACGTGGTGATTGACACATCACATTACACATTCATGCACCAAAGAAAATTTTCCTGCACTTTAAGAATCAATAAATAACTGTCAAAAAACTCAAGGTAATCATTTACTGCCTTCTATGAAAAAGAACATTACAAGAACATTAAAGAATTTAGGTTGTTAAGAAATTATGTATTTTTGTAAGTAAAAAACCAATTTAAGATATTTTTCTTCCTTGCCTCAACCATTTTTTCCAACCATGAATTTATGTATAAATTGCTTATTTAAAAATTTAATATGTTTCTCTTGGATAATATCACAAAATAATCAATTTTTAAAAAATTCACGGTTGACACGGTTGACTTTTCTGTTGGAATTCCCATACACGCATTGCCAAAAATTGTTTAAAATTAAGTCTATGAAGTGCATACAGGCAGTTGGCATGACAATTGACAAAACAGTTAATAAAACTTAAAATTTTATATTTTGAATACATTTTCTTAAATCATACGCTCAACCTAAAATATTGTACATTACTAATCAATTCTTTGAAATTTGTATCTTTTCTGTTCTTCAATGTACTTGATGTCATAACTGTCCTAGCTTCTGTCTCGTCTAGCTTCGTCTTCAAAAAAGTTCCGACCGAAAATGGATAAAAAGTTTTAAATGTAATACAACTGTCCGTCAACGCTAATACTGATGTACTAGTGTAAACGACTTGTACGCTACTAAAAAATTTCTCATCACTAATTTTAATTGTAACCAGGCACGGCAAACTTCACGTTTGAAAACCTTTCTAAGCTTCTAAAACTTCTTACATATTTTTATTTTATTTCTTAATTCAGTACTTTTAGTACTTTCTAAAATCCGCTAAGTACTAAACCGAAAATTGGAATTATCATCCCTGATATCAATGCTGTTTTGGAGAGCGTTCACTTTGCATACGATTTCTATACAGAAATGAAAATTGCATACATTTTAGTTTGTATAATTAAAATAAAAGAATTAAGAAGCAATTTATTGGAACGAGAAAGAGGTAAATTTATTAAGTACTCCTTTGCAAACATTATTTTTACTATTATTATATTACAGCCAGTAAGCAGCTTAGTCCAAAAAAAAAAAAATAAATAAAAAACCAACTTCGGTGAGCATTATTTTTCGACTTGAATTTTATAAAAATGTTCATTACGAGTTTAATTGATGTAGTTTAAACATTCCAAGATATTTTATTTCCATTAATTTACCTGTGAATTCAAAGGACAAATAAATGATAGTTCCAAGTTTTTAAATAATGAAACAAATTTTGTTGGTTTAATCTTTGTATTTATTGCAAACATCAGGTTTCTGAAAAATATTTGTTTGCTACTGTTACCACAATTAGCAGCTGCACACTTCCTTTTTAAAATTTTAAGTTAAAAACTCGCAAATATACTTCGATATATACACAATTAAATAAAACACAACCGATCGCAGTACGTTTCTCAAAGAAATATAATATTGTGACGTAGTCAACTGCATAGCTGGTTGTCAAACTCGATTAGCAGAAGTAACGGACCTGCGCAAAGCGTAATCTTGTATTCTATCATTCTTGGGACCAAGGTATATTCAACATGGTAGTGTCGTCGTAGAGAGGTGGGTACCGAAGCTGTCAAACATAAGAAGAACGTAAAAGACAATAAATAAAAGCTGAGAGAAAACTGTCAAATGTGTTATAAATTATTTATATAGCCTTCATTTTTGTGCGTACTGAAAGTTTTTTTTTTATTTTTCGTGAAGCTATCATTAAATTACTGTTGCGAAATATTTGAAAATTTTCGCAAGTATTTTAATGGCTTTTATTTTCGACTCTATTTGCTCCATTTGCCGTGTGTCATCAATTTTTTAAATTTTAAAAAAAAAATCTATAAACATGAAAAAAGACGCCGGATAGTCTGTTGATTTGTACTGGCCCAGAAAGTGTTCTGCATCCAACAGAATTATTCTTGCCAAGGACCACGCTTCTGTGCAGTTGAGCATCGTCGATGTTGATGCAGAAACCGGCCGCAAGACCGTTGGTTCCAAGACCTATGCCATCTGCGGCGAAATCAGGCGTATGAGTGAATCCTATAATTGCATTGTGCGTTTGGCCTAGAAGGACGATTAGCAAGAACTTCTAAAGTTGTTAACAATAAAGTTGTTAAAATCAATTTAAATATATCAATTTAAAACACAACATAATTCTATTTATTGACAACTTTTGTTATTTAATTTGCTCAGTCACGGTCACGCTTTCGCCTGAGTCGGACGTTTTGATCTTAAAAACATATCTAAGTAATAAATTGTGAATTATAAAACTTTACAACATTGCGAAACGGGTTGCACCCATTTACGATGAAGACGAAATGTCGACATCTAAGTTACCAAAAGTTATGGTCAAAAATAATTTAAATAATAAAGACAATGTGCGAAAAAACTACTGGACACCTTTACAAGCCTTATCCGATGATGAGTTGGATATGGAATACAATGAAAACACCCAAAATAAAAAAACTCAAAAAACTGTTATTCCTCCAATTAAAGTGTTAGTCCAAAATTGTGATGACGTTAAAAAACTTTTGTTAGAAAAAGATGTTCAAGATTTTTTCATAAAGAAAATATCAATTGGCATTAAAATTCTTAGTGAAACCCATGAAACATTTACAAAAATCAAAGAAATATTAAGTAAAACATCTTGGCAATTTTTCACTCACGACCTGAAAACCGAACGATCGGTCAAAGTCGTTCTCTACGGACTCGAAAATAAAACTTCAGACGAAGTCAAAAACGAACTCATTTCTCTTGGTTTCAAGTGCAAAGAAGTTAAAACTGTTAATAAAACGTATGAAAAATTCAATGATACTCTCTACATAGTGTATTTTGAGAACGGGTCTGTTAAATTAAACGATCTTCGACGTGACGTTAAATCTCTGTTTCGAGTTATAATCCGTTGGGATTACCAACGTAAATTAAAAAATAAACTGGTCCAATGTCGAAACTGCCAAATGTTTGGGCATGGCAAACGCGGTTGTTTTGTTAATACAAAGTGCGCAAATTGCGCTGGAAAGCACAAAACTTCTGATTGCTACATTCCCGATCGAGTCCGATGCGCAAACTGCAATAACACGCCTAAATCGAATGATCTTACATGTCCTAACCGCGCGGTATTTCTTCACATAAAAAACAAATACAATCGCCCAAGCTCAGGCTCTCCACCTTTCTCAAGATCGTCGAAATCTCTTCATTGTGATAACTTTAATTACAATGAATCGCATTTTCCACCACCTGCCAGAGAGCACATGTTACGGTCATCAAGCAAAGCTCCAAAAGCTCATGCAATGCTCCAACACACACCTTCAAAGCAAGCATCATTCTCAACTTATGCCCAAGCAGCTGCATTCAATGATAACAACAACTTATTCTCTGAAGAAGAGATCACTAGCATTACATTTGATCTTGTTTAAAAGTTAAGAGAATGTAAAAATAAACAAGATCAGTTTAACGTTATCGCACAATTAGTTATTAAGTATTTGTATTCTAAATAATGTCTCTCTCTCATTTAAATATAATATTTTGGAACTGTCGTAGTGTCCGCAATAAGTTCATGGAGCTTTTTGACTTCTTGGACAAAAATAATATAGATATTTGTATGCTCTCTGAAACTTGGCTTAAGCACTCAAATAAACTGCATCATCTTAACTATCATTGCTTGCGAATAGATAGAGAAAGAACTGGCGGCGGTGTTGCCATATTAATTAAAAAATCTATGCAATTTTCAGAAATACCTTATATTAAAACAGAAGTAATAGAAAATATAGGTATTGAAATAATCTCGTCAGGAAACAAAAGAATAAAACTGTTTAGCATATATTTTCCAGGTGGTTCTAGTTCTCTTGAACTGTGACGAAAATTTAAAAAGGACTTAAGAACACTTTTTAATTTAAATGGCTATTTTATTCTTTGTGGTGATTTTAATAGCAAGCATCGTGATTGGGGTTGTCCACGAGCAAACTCATGGGGAAATATACTACATGAGTTTACTACGTTTTTTCCTATAGCAATTTCATATTGTTCAGATCCCACATACATACCTGCTTCAAGCAGATCCTTACCATCTAATTTAGATCTTATCCTCTCAAATATGTCTAGTTATATAACGCAGCCAGTAGCACTTAATGAGTTATGTTCGGATCATTTACCAGTAAAGTTTTCGCTAAGCCTTAACTTTGCGATCCATAAGAACCTTGTTTTAGACTACGCAAACACAAACTGGAAAAGCTTTCGCTCCTCGCTAAATAATTCTCTCGGTAATGTACAAGTTAATCTAGAAGAAGTGACTTCTACCGATCTGATTGAAATAAATTTAGAAATGTTTAATAAAAATGTAGCTATTGCCGTCCGAAATTCTGTCCCATTGAAACAACCAAAGACAAATTTCATTAAACTCAATTTATATATCATCGATATGATTAAAACTAGAAATAACTTCCGGCGCCAATGGAGCCGCTACAGACAAAAATCTGATTACGAATATATGTCATGGTATTCTGCTCAAATTCGAAAGGAGATTTTTATGTTTAGAAATATGTCATGGAATAATAAAGTAAGCTCACTTGAAAAAAGAAGTGAGCCATTTTGGAACATTTGCAAGCTATTGCGAAGAAAGAATAATCCGATCCCTCCTTTGCGCGATGAAGACAGGACCATTATTCTTAGTCATGACAAAGCAAACACCTTTGCCAATAAATTACTCGGAAACCACCAGGTATCTGCGCATTTAAGCTCACCGTTACAGAAAAATACTGTAAATTCAGTTGTGAACCATTTTGACTCCCTCTCTGTAGAAACCCAGTCATCGGAATATGTCCCTATATCCTTTATTAAGGATCTCATTCGCGAAGCCCGTTTAAGAAAGTCTGCCGGTCACGATGACATAAAAAATATCATGCTAAAGCATATGCCAAAAATTGCAGTTATTTATATTACTTTTTTAATTAACTCCTGCCTAAAGTTACAATACTTTCCGAGTACATGGAAAGTGGCTAAAATAGTTCCCATTCGTAAGCCCGGCAAGCCAGCCAATTTAGCCGACAGTTATCGACCTATCAGCCTCTTAAGTAATTTGAGCAAAATTTTCGAGAAGGTTATTAAATTTAAATTCTCTTCACATATTGACCGATATAATATCGTACCAAATGAACAATATGGATTTAGACGGTTTCATAGCACAACACATCAAATTAAACGTATAAGCAATCATGTTAAAACTAATTTTATAGCGAAAAAATCGACCGGGCTAATCTTGTTAGATGTTGAAAAAGCGTTCGATACTGTCTGGCATAAAGGTTTAATTTATAAACTAATTAACTTTCAATTTCCAATATATCTCACTAAACTAATTCAAAGCTTTCTGAATAATCGCTCTTACTGCGTAACTTTAAATAACGCGTACTCTGATATGATTGAATTGCCAGCTGGTGTTCCTCAGGGATCAGTTATTGGACCTCTGCTATTCATAATATTCTGTTCTGATTTTCCGAGATATAATAACTGCCAGTATGCTATGTATGCTGATGATGTTGGTATCTTTTTTTCGCACGAATTTGGTCATGATATTGTGACAAATCTTCAAAGTGCACTCTATAATATTGCTGACTTCTTCGAGAAATGGAAAATCAAAATAAATGCTAAGAAAACGCAAGCTATCTTTTTTACGAGAAAAAGAAATCATTGCTACTTGCCTAGCACTAACATAACATTATATAATCATAGTATACCATGGACAAATACGGTTAAATACCTAGGTGTGGTTTTTGATAAAAAATTACTATTTCGCGAGCATATCAATCATATTAAGGACAAATTTAGCATAGCTATAAAGATGTTATATGCTTTGATAAATAGAAATTCTTGCTTAAGCAGAGAAAATAAGTTAATTATTTGTAAAACCATATTTCAAGCCATTATTTTATATGCTTGTCCTGCCTGGAGCGTCTGTGCTAAAACTCATATAAAAACATTACAAATATGTCAAAATAAGCTTTTGAAAATGATGCTGAGACTCCCGTGGCATTTTTCCACAAATAGACTCCACGTCGACTCTGACGTCAAACTGGTATCAGTTCGTATAAAAGAAATAACTGACAAATTTAAAATTCGTTGTGATATGTCCGATAATAGTCTAATTTCAGAGTTGTACCAATAAATGTTGTATATATATATATTCAATTTTGTATTAATTTATTACTCACGGTTAGTCTACAAATGTTAATTTATTACTAGTTTGTAAGCTTTACATTGAAGGTTTTTTTAATTGTAGTATTTTCCTTCAAAAAATAATTTTCAAAATAAAAATCTGTGATAAATTCCAAGTTTAAGATAATGTTTAAGAATTAAGGTGTAAGTACCATATACCTGTAAATTGTGCGATAACTTATGTTTTGTAACGTTTTCTATTTTTCTACTAATAAAGAAGAATTATTTAATTTGCTTTTGTTCGTAAACTACTTATTTTGACAGTTCAGGTACCCACAACAAGAGAGAATTTTATTTACTAACACTACCTTCTTATATATACCTTGGGTAGGACAAAGTTTTTACGCTTTTCTAGCGTGAAATATTTTGAATTTGGCTCTCTGAGTTAGAGTGTATGTAAGACTTTCTCCGCCTAATTTTACGCCCACTATATACGACAAAAATTTTGTAATGTACTTTGTATGGTTACTGGTTACTGTCGGAAACAGTACTGTCGCACTATGTTTACGCCCCTTTTTCAAGCGATAAGTGTGGAGTGAAGCAAAGTGCGCCAGGTATAAACTAAATTAAGCTGAAATGTTGACAGTCAATCTGTTTCGAGTTCGAGATGGTTAAGGAAGAAAACAATTTGCCTCACCCTATTTTACTGTCCACAAATCAATAAAAATGCAGCAAAAATATATTACAAAACATCGAAAAACTCTTTAACAGTTCTTATGATTAGAATTAAAATTTGTACATCATTTTGTGTATCAAAAACGCTTAATCTTTGAGAGCTTTCTATTTTTATTTATCTTTAACACCACAGGGCACTGTAGTACAAATATGACCTTAACACAAATCTAAACGGCTTGACGGATTTCGCTCAAACTTGGTGCACATATTGTATGCGTCCCTGGTAAAATATTTACATACTTTATTTTGACCACGACCCTTTCACTCTTTTTAAACTTACGTAAATTTATGTATTTAAATACGTTTTCCTATAATAAATTCTGGCCAATTTAATTTTAACAAATTTTTATTATTTTGACACCAAAAACATAAACATATAGAAATTTCTAGTACAACGACTTTTTCAAAAACATCGTTATATTTCTTTTTTAATCTTATCAAAGAATTTTTAATAAAGAATGAGAAAAAAACGGCATGAAAATCAAAGTATTGAATTTCGCTACAGATATCTCCGATGTTTATAAATATATTTCATTAAAATTTTTATGTGTTTAAAAGTTCAATAAAAGCTCTTGACAAAAATTGTGTAAGCTCTACCGTTAAGTCAGTGTATATTTTTTTCAAAAACAGCCAAGAATATTGACATTTTGCTCAAAAAACGACCCTCCATGGTTTTTTGCGAATTTTCCCCCCCCCCCCAAATGTTGCTTTTATATTTTTTTACAAAAAATTCAAGTCTCAAAATTAATTTAAGTTAAAAAATTACCCCAATATCTCTTTCCAATCAAAAATTATGGTTAGAACTTTCGTTTTAGGGCCTCAAAATTCAGTATTCAACCTCAATTTGCACATGCAGTTTCACTTATGACATTTTATGAACGTTTTACTAGAAGGCGTGGTAGCAACGCACCGGATTTCAGCTAATATTTTATATTTTTACATTTAGGTGTCTTTTAAATCGTTCAAAATTGAAGTTTTTTTTGTTGAGAGAGGTGGAATCCCTGCGAAAGCTTTTATAGATTTCCCAGTTTTCTTTGATAGTGTCTTATAATATAATACTTATATATAATTAGGGTATTCACAAGGCGTGCTATCATGTCATATTGTCTTAAAATTTATACAACGAAAATTTGCAAGATAAATAAATGCAAATAAGAAACAGCTGTTTGATTACGACACTTCAATAAACATAGCTTTCAGAGATGTAATATATTAGTACTTTTTTTTAGGGAAGGCAAAAATAAAATGTTTAAACTGGTGTAAAATCTTGGGACAATATGACATGATAGCACACCTTGTGATTACCCTAAATATGTATATGCAAATTATAAGTATTTCATTAAAGCTGTTTAAAATTGTTTTTTCTTTTAGAGCTTTTTATCTTTCGAACTTAAGAGCTTTGCATGCATAATAGAATTACCAGGTACTATTAATCGCTACTTTTACTCGTTACTTTGGGCATATAGTGTCAGATTGGTGTCAAATAAAAGTACTGCAAACACACCAAGAAGTAAAAGGGGATTTTTGCTTTTACTTTTGCCCAGATGTCTACATATGATCATGAACAGGTGACGAAATTGACAAACTGCACGAGGACGCCTTGGAGTACGTTGTAGGCTACATTATAAAAAGGCTACATTTTGAAAGTTTTCAAAGTAAAGACTGCTCCTTTACATGGGTAGATGAAGTCTCGCAGGGAGGGCTGAAAAAGCCATCAGCTGCATTTATGGAAAAAATAAAAGATTTGGAGGCGATCTTTAATCAAGCCAATGGTAGGAACATTTTAGTGTGCAAAGAATACAGAAAAAAACTCGCTGAATTGTGTACAGCAAACGAACTTCTCGAACCTGTGAAAGAGCTCTTCATTAAATGCAGAATGCATTTTCAGACTAAAAATTTAAATAAAAGATTAAAAATGAAACAAAAAATTTTGGCAATAAAAAACTTTTGCAATTTCATTTATAAAGTCATTGATTTGGTTTATATTTCAACAACTATATATTCAGCCCTATCATAAATAATTTTTCACGCGAAATCAGAAAAAGGAGTTTTAATTTTTATGATAAAGCTCAAAACCATTTTGGAAAATTATAATTCAAATTTGTTGATAAACCATTGGTGAACGAATTTGCATTTAAAATTTCCAAAATGTTCTCGAGCTTTGTCTTAAAAATTAAAACTCCCTTTTCTGATTCCGCGTGAAAAATTATTCATGATAGGTCTGATTGTATTACGCTAAGCGATACCAAGGCTTTATAGTATTTGCATTTTTTTAAAGTCAAACATTAGAACTTTGAATCATATTGTTTCTCTCATGCTTACTTAACTTTTGATGTAATGAACTAATAAAATTGTTGTTTATCACGCCACTAATATCAAGTGCAAGGACAAGATAAATATTTTAATTTGATATTTGTATTAAGTTTTGTAAAATTACAAAAATAAAATGCATAATGTTTATTCCCAAAAGCATTTTTACTCAACACGAAAGAATCTACTGGCTGCATTGTAAGTTTATTTAATAAAAATTATTATATTGTAGTGTTTTGTTTAAATTGTTTCATGATTTCCTACAGTAAAATGATGATTTAAATTTATATTTACAAACAAAAATACACACAAATTAGCTGATTTTAAAAATACAACACTTTATTAAAGGTTCGTTCACAATAACTTTTAAATATTGGATATTTTATAAAAACTATTCAAAAATACACCACACTGTGAATACCTGTATCGTTTGCAGATTTCTGATTTGAAATAATACAAGAAGCAACACTGTTTCCACCTTCTCGCTACATTTTGACACTATACGAGTATGCCCATAATGACAGTTTATCCCCAGCTGATTTTTAGCGAATAATAATACCTGGTAATTATATCATGCTTTGCATGTTTGCTTTCTTCATCATTTCAACGAGTAGTTAATGAAATATCTAGTGTAAAATAAAAATATTTAATATTTTCAATTATTTTATGCATTAAAAATATAAAAGTTTTCAATAAAAATGGGTTTGAGGCCACAAAAATTAATTTTTTTTTACTTAAGCGCTGATTAACATATTTCAAAGCGATGATTTCTATCAATAACTTAAACTTAATTTAAAACATAAATGTAGTTATTTTAATTTCTGGTACAAAAAATTCGAAAGCTTTTAAAAAGCTCACAAAAAAAAAAACTAAGAGGTTGCCACACCTAAAATGTTTGCTTTTGTTTCAACTTAATTTTTTTATTCTTTTACTATAGCTGCAGCTGGCCTCTACGTACTTCTAGTAGAATATGTCTGTTTGTATAAACATATGAACTCATCCTGGCCGCTGCCTGGCCACAAGTGGATTATTTAGGCAAACATTTGGCAGTGTTGCTGAACCACAACTTATGTAGCTTTTTCGTTTTCTTATGGCACTATTGGACATCTTTCTCAACTTCTTTAGTATAGATTGTTTTTTTTTCAAGTTTCATTCCAAAACGTCTAGCATGAATATTTACCAAAAATAGTAAAAATAGTTGGTACAAAAAAAAGACAGCTAAATGGAAGCTGAACTAAGCAAACAGGTGAATTTTATGGCACATGAAAGTGTTCAAGGTGTCGTTAGAGTGAGTGTGTTAGTGTAAGCATGAATATAGTGTGTGGAGCGTAGCAAAGTAGCCGTTGTTAGTTGGCATCAGAAATACTAGCCAAATAAGACATTCCAAGAGGATTAAGAGATATTGCGCTGAAGTGCACTACAGTTGCTCAAAATGGTTATGGGTGGAAAGCATTGCCAGTGGGTGGGGTTGGTGAGCTATAGTAAGATATCACCAGAGACCAGGCAAAGTACTAGCCTTTGGGCTACAAATACGTTTGTCAGTTAGAGGTAAAAAAAGAAATGAACACGTTTTGTTACACACAAATGTTGTTTGCTCAAATGGAATAAATTAATTTAAATGAAGTGCTCCTTCTTGTTAGGTCTGACAGTTAAAAGCTTCGAAAAATTAAGAGACAGGCAAATATTTATTCCACGAAATCAGCATATTTGCTACATACTTTTATTAAGGTCTTGCTTTGCTTGAACTGGTTGAAGGTTTTACTTTATTTTGTGTTGAGAAATAGCCGTACGTTTTAATGAACTAGGAAAAAAACAGTAAAATATACACTTATGACATCTTCTTCAAAAACACTTAAGTTTATATGAAGTTATTAGATTATAGCTTTATCATTTTCGAAAGGGTTTTCAGCAAAGAGCCCAAATATGAGGTTAGAATCGTTTCATCACTACAGGATTTTGAGATACTTGCCCGAATAAAAATATCATTGGCCGAACAAGGACCAAATAAAGGTCAAATAAGGATTACAAATAATCCAAAACAGCTTACTTTGCCAATCAGCCGAACGAAGGCCGAAAACGGTCTTGACATAACCCAAAGAGCCAACTTGGGCAAACAGCGGCTGTTTTGAAGCAATATTCTACAATAAATTTCTCCTACAAGCTTCTGCAAGAAAAAAGGACTCATTAGCAAACAAAACTAATACAAATAGCAAATATGATGTTAAAAACAAAGGCATTTGCGACAACAAAAACAGATCTTCATGAGTTGGAATACTTGCTATACTTGCGATTTAGAGGCAAAAATCTCAGTTTTTCAAAAATGAATTCCTTTATGTTATGAATAAAAATAAAAACAATTCAAAGTTTTTTAAAATGCGACAAAAACACAGCGCTTTAAATAAAAAATTACCAAATAGCTACCAGCAAAAAGGTAACGAAAATATAAAATATCTAACCACACATAGGTATTGCAAAGTGAAAGTTAATTTAGTTCTGGGAACTTTATTATTTGTACTTAAAAGTGCTTCAATAATTACTTTTCGGGACTTCACTATCGAGCTTTTGAAGCGTTATGACATTTTACTGTTAATTACATCAGCTACAAAACATCGTCAAGTCATTTGTTAAATTTTGATCATTTCTTCAAAAGTGTAACCTGCAAAAAAAGGCTGTGAAAACCACTTGTTTTACTATTTTTTTTTTGAAAGAAACGTCAAGAAATTCTCTTAAAAATATGCATTATAAAACTTACTTCAAAATGGCAATACATTTTCGAGCAAAACAGCACATATATCATCTCATTATTTTAACCCTATGTATATTAGACCTTATTGAAAATTTTATCAAATCTGGTGATTATTACGGAGCTATATCCTTATACTATATTTTCTACACTTACCTTATAGTAGTTTTGAAACATTTATCATCTATAAGAAAGTATCTATTAAAATTTCAAAGAATTAAAAAAATCCATATTGACTCCACACTTCTAAAAATAGTATAATTGTGTTTTTGTCTTTAGAAATCAGTACATTTATTAAATTCAGTATATCTGGCAACCCTTATGACGCCATTACTTGTGGATTTTGTTGTTCTTTGACGTAAATATAAATTGAGATTGAGTAAAAAGTTTGCAATTTATGCAGACGTTTCCCTCCCAAACCTTCAATGCGACGAATGGCTATGTAAAAGTGAGCTGAATAAGCAATTTAGAGAAAAGGGTGGAGCAAAAGAGAAAAGGGTTCGAATTCATAAATGAAGAAAGTTTCAATAATGCATTACCCTATAAATTTATCACATTTAATGTTGTCTTTTTCGGGTATTCATATTGGAACCCCGTCGCTGATAAGATGGCGCCCAGCCAATTTGGATATCGAAGGTATTTTTGGTCGACGCGTTAAGTGCCTTTACAATATGAAATGATTTAAATTTAAGTTGAGTCTACTTCCGAATTTTGTTCGACCCTTGTCCGGCCGAAGTGCAGTCAAAAAGTCCTGCAAATGCTCCTTGTTTGGCTGCTGTTTGGATTTGATTAAAAATTTTTTATTCGAGAATAAAGAAAACTGTTTATCTTAATAAATAAGACCAGTATTGGTTTAATTAGAACAAAAAAAAAATTTAATTTTTAATACTTTTTATTTTCATCAAACAATTTTTATATATAAATTAATATGTGCTTTTATTTGTTGCATCGAAAAAAGCATTTGTTGGGTTGATGTGATTTTTATAACTTCATAAGATTAACCAATAATTATTTCTTAAATTTAAGAAATCGGATGGAGAAGAAATACAAAATTTGCATGTTTTTGTAATTTTGGAACATTAATACATTTGTCAATATGCCAATTCTGCCTATAGTTTGAACACAAAAATATGTGGCATCTGGTTAAATGACCAAATCATTGTCCTAACTTTTTTTATTTTTAATTTGCCATAAAACTTTACCCAAACATTTAAATTGATCGCCAATGATTTGAAATGGCAAAAAACCAACTTAATAATCTATTTTGAATTGAAGAAAAAAAAACTGAATTGGTTTAGTCTGCTTCCGCATTTCGTTCGACCCTTGTCCGGCCGAAGTTCGGTAAAAAATAACTTCTTCCTAGGTAGCGGAAACCATATGCCGGAAAGCATTGCTAACAGTGCTGAGCTGCCAGTGGTGATAAGTAGCAATGTGTTCCCTTCCTTTGAATTTAATTCAGTAGGTGAGGATTATGTGGCTAAGTGTACAGTGAAAATAAACTCAAATGCTGTAGGGGCTGATGGAATGCCTATAAAGTTTATTAAATTAGTTTTGCCGCATATTATATCACCTTTCACTCACTTAATAAATCATTGTTTGACAAGTTCCCAATTCCCTGATATATGGAAAGCTGCCATGGTCCTGCCTGTAGCAAAATCTTCTTCTGCTTTGACTACAGACCTATTAGTATATTGCCTGCACTAGGTAAGGTCCTTGAACGTATCATGACTGACCAAATTTTGGAACACCTTAATTTAATAAATTTGCTTTCACCGTTTCAGTCAGGTTTCAGGAGGACTGGCCACAGTTGTTCTACCGCTGCAGTTAAAATCCTTGAAGACATCAGAATTGCTTATGATCAAAACTTTCGTACTCTGCTGTGCTTTGTTGATTTTTCTAAAGCTTTCGATTCCGTCAATCATTCACTTCTTTGCAATAAACTATGTAACTACTTTCAGTTTAGTCGTAGTGCTGTTAATCTAATATACAACTACTTGAAAGGTAGAATGCAAAGGGTTAAAGTGGGTAACGTTTCGTCTCTTAGACCAGTTGAGACTGGAGTTCCTCAAGGTTCCATCCTGGGCCCACTCCTTTTCTCTATTTTTATAAATGATATTTTTTCACTTTGTAAATACGCATCTGTGCACGCTTACGCTGATGACATCCAACTGTATATCTCTCGACCTACTGGACTCTTAGAAGACTTGACCTATAGAATGAATAATGACTTAACCTCGCTAAATAACTGGGCTATTACAAACATGCTTCTTATTAATCCCTTGAAATCTAAGGTTTTGCCCATTGCTAGGAATGGCTCATGCTTTGTTGATATCCCTCCTTTATATATTGGAGCGCAGCAACTCAAATTTTTGTTAAAGGCAAAAACTTAGGATTTATAATCAACACTAAGCTGACCTGTACTGACCATATAAACGACACAATAGGGAAAATTTACGGGACTTTACGTTACTTACGCACGTCCTCTAACTTCACGCCTCTTGAATCTCGGCGCAGACTAGTCGTACAATTAATAATGCCTCATATTAATTTCTTTGATGTTGTCTTTAGTCAGCTAGATTCACAATCCCAGCATAAACTTCTAGTTGCATTCAATAGTGCGGCTAGGTATTCTGGGATGTGGTTTACTTGAGTATATGAACATCCGCAACATTTTATTCCTGTACAATCTTATGAACACTCATTTCCTTCATTATCTTTTTGAAAAACTACCATTTTTCCAGAGTCACCGGTCCCATAATCTTATTGTTCCTAGGTATACAATAACTACCTCAATAGTAGCAGATACTTCTTCATACTCCTACCTTTATTTCTCTCTCTCTCTCTCTCTCTCTCTCTCTCACTCTCTCTCTCTCTCTCTCTCTCTATAAAATACCTCCTTCTAGTTGTGTTCTTTAGTAATATATAGCCACTAAGATCATAATATACAATCGATTAACTATGTTATTTAATTTGTTTAAATCCTTGCAAGTCTTTTAATATCGTTTTCATATCATAATAGATTTATTGTTGTTTTAAACAGTTTTTATCTAATGTTAGTTTTAAACTACTTTTTAAATATCATTGTCCACATCTTATGTAGTACTTAAAAAGACCAAGTCTTAATGTACACCATTATAAATAAATAAATAAAAATAAAAAATGTCCTGCAAATGCTCCTTGTTTGGCTGCTGTTTGACTGTTTGCTGTTTGTTAAAATTTTTTTTTATTCGGGAATAAAGAATACTGTCAAAATTTATATCTTAATATACAAGACCAGTATTGGTTTAATTAGAACAAAAAGGAATTAAATTTCTTAATAGTTTTTTTTTTCATTTAAATTTTTTAAACGTATATTAAGATTTTATATAAGCATTGTTATATGTAGGTCTCATATATGAGTTAATTTAGTACATTACATTTTTTAATTAAGCTAATCATATAGAAGAAATTTTTTTTACAATATATAAATACGTTTCGCTTCCGAATTTTCAAAGCGACGAAGAGCTTTGTGAAAGTGTGTTGCACTAGCTCTATGGAGAACACGGTGAATGGAGTTCAAATGAAACGATGGACAAAGTTTCAATAATTCATTAATTTATTAATCTATTATTAAGATAACATTACAAATTTCGCAATTAAAATCACACTTTATAAAAAAAAAATCGAATTACAACATTTTATCTTTGTCAGGAATCAACCATGTAATTTCTTTGCTGATAGAGTGACCACTTAGCCAACCCAGCTATTGAAGCCATTTTTGTTAGGTGAATTCAGTACTTATATTAAGTAATTTTAATAGAGTAAGAGTCGGCTTCAGCATTTTGTTTTAAAGACATGCGAGTTTGCTTTAAGTCGGCCAATGTTCGCCCCTTGTTTGGCAACTGTTCACCCAAAAAGTTCTTCAAGCGCCTCTTGTTCGGCTGCTGTTTTGCCTTCGTTAAACATTTTTGTATTCACTCGGAGGATACCTGTGTGGCTTTCAAATTTTTTTCTCAAGGATGACTAAAAAAATGTTTTAAAATGGCGACCTTGTTTGGTCCTTGTTCGGCTGCTTTTCGGCAAAAAAGCCCTGCAAACGCACCTTGTTTCTCCCCTGCTGGGTCTTTGCTAAAAATGTTTATTTATACTGGGGTGCGGTTATTAATATAGTATACAATTAAATTTCTCCATTTTAAGTGTTGTCTCGATTTCTTCACACAATTTCTCTTTTTACATTTAATCAGATTCATTCTTACAATCAATCGTGAAAAACTTTCACTGTCTCTTAGCTGACCTAACAAAGCGTAACTAATTTGTCTGTATATCTTAAATAAGCGTGAATATTTTTCCAAGATTATTCCTCAAAAATTGTAACACTTGAATTAAATTTATGCCATATTTATACATTTGCTGCTGGCAATTGGTGCAGTCAAGTGCACCAAATGATAACCCGCCCCCAAAAATTATTATTCTATACTAATTGACTGGCCCTCATGTGGCTCCAGTGCAGTGCTATTAAAGCTATGCTTATTATACAGCGAAAAGAAAGAAAAAAAAAGAGCTATACAAATTGATTCCCCCGAAAGAAATGAAAAATCATAAAAAATTTCTCGCATCATCGTCTTCGGCGTTAAAAAACGTTTATTTTCTCAATTAACACTTTCTATGTCACTCTTTCTTTCGCTTTCTTTCCGCTTAAATTTAGCACCTTCTCTTTCTCTCTCTCTGTTGAATGCATAGATTTTTTTATTCTTTGTTTGTTTAAGGAAAATGAGTTGAAAGCTCGAGATCATAAATATTCATTGGAACACTTAGTTGTTGTGTCTGCGGATAACGCAGGCAATTAATTAGAGCAACTTTACAGATATAGATACATTTGTTTTTCAATAAAAGTTCTGCTGGAAGAAAAAAAAAATGCACTAGCAAGCACTGTGCGTGTGTGCATCAACTAAAACTACATAACAGTAACAACAATAACAACTTAACAAAAGGTACAACAAATATAGATAGTAAATGCATCATTGGGACTATGATCCATAAAACAAGGTGTTAATTTTTCAACTGCTTTGCTTGTGAACTGTTGTTGTTGTTGTCTTTGTCTTTATTGTCTTTGTTGTAATTGTTGGTGTGTATTGTGATTTTAAACAAAAGCTTTACCGTCGAAATCTTCAACAGTATCGCTGCAATGCAAGTGCACCCAATCGTTGGAATGTATCTGCAGCTTTGTATCTACAGCTATTTTCGATGCCTTTATTTATGCATTCACAATTTGTTATGGCTTTTGTGAGTGTCAGACAGTTTTTCTTTCTACTTTCTTGATTTGTTTTTTTTTTTTTGCCATATATGTTTATCTTAATTGTTATCATCAGCTAAATATCGCTGAGTATTTAAAGCATTCAAGTGAATGCATTGAATACTACAAAAATATCTTTAATATGTTACACATGCAACTGCAACGAAGTAGTGAGTGTATCCATGGGATGCAAGTGTACAAATGTGTTGTTTTTTCTTTAGATTTTTTTATGTGTATGCGTATGAAGCACAAAATACATGTGCTGCGAAGTGTCCGATGTGTGCTTTTATTTGTTGCATCGGAAAATACATTTGTTGGATTGATGTGATTTTTATGAGGTCATAAGATTAACCATTACTTATTTTTAAAGTTTGAGAAATCATATGGAGAAGAAATACAAAATTAACACATCTTAGTAATTTTGGAACATTAATACATTTGTCAATATGCCAACTCTGCCTATTTTCAACACAAAAATGCGTGGTATCTGTTTAAATGACAAAATCATTATCCTAAATTTTTGATCTTATGAATTCGCCATAAAACTTAACCCAAGCATTTAAATTGGCAGCAAATGATTTGAAATGGCAAAGAAACAACTTCATAATCTTTTTTTTCATTGAAAATATAATGTGTATATGAAAAACAACATATAATATATAAATAAATATTTAATTTTATAAAAAAATGCATATGTATATAATTAAAAGAAGCATAATAATAAAATAATCTAAGACTGCTCAATTTTGGCAATTTTTTTTCTTAACAAGTTTTTTAGTTTTTGTGATCGCTGTCTTTTGTTGTTAAGTCGAATCGCCTCAAAGTACTAAAAAATTAAGAAGGTTTTTTTAAAATACTCTTTATAAACTCAATGGTCATGTTTAATGTAGTACTATAAAAGACTTAGTCTTAATGTACACCATAATAAATAATAATAATAATAATAATTCTATGTGGTTATACGAGCATTAGACTTCACTAAAATATTCAAATAAATAATGAATTATTCTAATCATTTAAAAAAAAAAATACTCAACATAAGGAATTGAAGATTAAAAGGTTTCATACTAAAATTTTGCTCAAAATGTATTTTAAAAAATAGTGTATAAAATCAATTGGCACTATACCAAGTCCCGGTCATTCGTCCTTGGTGAAATTATTTATTTCACTTTAAGTGTTTTTTTTAACTTTTAAACTTTTCCTGAACTGAGAGTTTTATGACATAAAGGACGTTTTATGGCATAAAGGACGATAAATATTAATTTTAAGTACTATTAATATTAAAATCTTCTTTTTGTAGTCAGCTGATGTGATACATATGCAAAATCCTGAATGGAAATTCTTGTCTTAGGATATGTTTTGGGTCGTGGAATTCTAACTTTCAGACAAAAACCTGCGTTAAAAGAGTGTAGACCTGGAAATGATCATAGCGCTAATCTATGTTTCACATTAAAATTAATTTCTAAACAAAAAACTCAGAATGGAACCATTCCACATTCGATAATTTTTTTTTTTATTATTAGTGAGAAAAACAACATTTTTCTGAAATGAGTTTTTACTTTTAAACCATAGATTTGAACGAAGATTGAGGAAGAATGATCAAATGTTTACAAATAAATATAATATTTTTGTAAAAAATTTATTTAAAATGGTAATTTGTCATTGCGGTTCAAAATTCAGTTATGAGTTGCGACGAATTCAGCAAAAACTTGAGATCAAGATTTTGGGCAGAAATGACAAATTGCTAAGGATTGTTTTGATTATGTTTCAATATGCTATTAAAAGTGCGTTTTTTGCCTATACTTTGTGGGCCTTTGTAGTCTAGTGAAGAGTGCGCTAGACTATCAACTCAGAGGTCTCGGTTCGAATCCGGGTTCTGGCATGCTTATTTTCTTTGTTCTTTACTACATTTAAGAATTATTGAAACAAAAAATCCACAACTAAAAAAGCCTGTCCTGAATTAAAGGACAGCAACAACTGTGGTAGAAAATGCTTACCGAGGCTTAGGCTTAACACTAGCCTCGGTTATAAGCGATTTAAATTCTCGTTCACGTTTGTTCCGCCTAATCGATAATTCACGTATGGTTCCAATAAATTTTTCCTCTAATAATCTATACCCATCAAAGATCAAACGTTGTTTGTATAAGGCGCATGCCTTGGTCCTTGGATCTTTAAAGAAAAAAATACTTGATAAAAAGTACCCGGAGTACTTAAATAAAATTAAAACGAGTAATTTATCATCGATATTCATCTAATTTACTTTTAAGTAGTCTAAATTGCAAGTAGTCTAAAAAAATTCCATTTTCACCAATAAAAATGGAGCCTTGGTCTTTTTTATGACTTATAACTGAAAAAAATTATAAAAAATTGAACTAATAACAGTATTGTCTTTAATCCAATTTCAACAACTTTAAATTTTTTTACATTCATGTTATACATTCTACAATATGAATATTTCCAAAACTTTAAGCTTTAAATTAAAGAATGTACTGAAAACATGGTTTTCATTATAAAATTAATGCAATGCCAACATTTTTTAGTTTTTTGTTACAAATTGTATGAATAAAGTTATTTAAATATGTATTTTGGAAAATCAAAAAGACTTACTTCTTCATATATTTAGTTTCAATATGAAAACATTAAAACTAATCTATAATTAGTCATATTTACACAGCGTAAATGCAATTTTAAAACGCGAAAAGTTTCTGCACGAAGCTCGCATTCGAGAACAGGTTCTTCTCTGCCCCAAAGGGAGCAAAAATTTTTGGTCATTTGTTAAAAGAGTTAAGAACCAGACATCGTCATCGATTCCAGCTCTTTTAAAAGATGACCAAATCTTCACTGACTCGGCTGATAAAGCGAACCTATTGGCTAGATTGTTTGCACAAAATTCCACTCTCTCGGATAGCAATCAGCCACTGCCCTTTGTTGAGGGTGGATCTTCTGCAATGCAGGAGATATACTATCGAACGAGAGCAGTTAAAAGGGTCCTTACAAATCTCAACGTTAATAAAGCCTCTGGTCCTGATGGCATACCGCCAATTGTGCTTAAAATGTGTGCTTCTTCGCTGGCTCGGCCTTTGCGCAACCTTTTCAACATCTCCTACAGAACAGGAATATTTCCATCTTGTTGGAAGGTGGCAAATGTCCAGCCGGTACCTAACGGATGCCACGAACCCTGCAAACTACCGACCCATTGCGATATGCTCTACGCTTTCCAGAGTTATGGAGAGCGTAATAAACTTCAATGTTGTCAACTATCTGGAGCACAACCAACTGCTCAGTGACCGTCAATATGGTTTCCGTAGGGCTCGCTCTACTGGTGATCTTATGGCGTTCTTAACCGAAGAATGGAATAAATGCGTTCACTTTTTCGGCGAGAGCAGGGTTGTTGCTCTGGATATTTCAAAAGCGTTCGACCGAGTGTGGCATAAAGCGCTCGTGTCAAAACTTGCTGCATATGGTTTTGGTAGTAATTTTGCTCGATGGATCACATGTTTTCTCAAGGACAGAACGATTCGAGTCGTAGTTGACGGTATTTTGTCCGAGAAGCACGCCATCAACGCAGGAGTACCGCAGGGTTCAGTTCTATCGCCAACCTTGTTTCTGGTTTTTATCAACGACCTTCTGTCGTTGACGCATAACCCAATTCATTCGTTTGCGGACGACAGCAGCATTTGTCATTCATATTCATTCAAAAAACGCCCAAGCTCTATTGAGATTGAGAGAAAAAGGCAAACTATGAATGACACACTTCTTAATGATCTACAAAAAATCTCCGAGTGGGGTCTTGCTAATAGAGTAGAGTTCAATGCAAGCAAGACCCAGTGTTGTCTGTTAACCCACAAGCGGATGGATTGCCCCTTAGCTCCCCTCAATATGAATGGTGTGGATCTTGTGGAATCAGCCGCTCTTGACGTTCTGGGCATATCGATCCAATGTGATCTTCGTTGGAATGATCATATTTTCGATGTGTCGAAAGTAGCGGGCAAGTGCCTAGGTTTTCTAAAACGGTGCAAAAAATATTTCACTTCAGCTGATCTTCGCATGATCTACACCTCATATATTAGGCCGAAAATGGAGTACAATTCGCACATTTGGGCAGGGGCTTCAAGATCTTATTTGGAGCTTCTGGACCGAATTCAACGTCGTGCGATATATTTGATAGGAGATGAAAGTATTTCATCCTCTCTCAACTCTCTTGAGCATCGACGTAATGTAGGTTGCCTAAGCCTTCTGTATAGGTATTACCATGGGAAGTGTTCAAGGGAGATACATGGCCTGACGCCACCAGCTCGTGTGTTTCCCAGGTCCACTCGGGCAGCTGTCCAAGCCCACCCCTTTACCATTGCATCGATGCCTAATAGAACCTCGCATTACCGCGATAATTCGTTCTTTAGTCGCGCGGTTAAGTTGTGGAATAGTCTCCCTGCGAGCGTGTTTCCTGGCAGTTTTGAGCTGTGCAAATTCAAAACAAATCTTCACCGACACTACTCCATCTATCCACCCTCCAACTAACTATCACCCATCTTCCGAATCAACACAATGCTTGCGCATTTATAGGAGGCATCCCCTGAGCGTTGGTTCAGTCTAAAAAAAAAAAAAAAAAATAAGCGTAGAGGATTCCTTACTTAAATATCGCTCATAAACATTAAACTTGCCCGTCATAAAAACTGTTTTTAAATCATCAAAATATTAAGGAAGGATTTAGGCGAAAAAAATTTTTAAAATCTGTTTTTGTGTTAATTGATTATTGTTGTAAAGCTATTCAAAAATATGTAAAAATTCAATCAAATCCGCTTATAATTCAGATTGTACAGTGCTTAAACCCGGTGCGCCAGAGTACCTTTAACTAATTAGAGAAAAATTAACGCGTTTTTGTTGAAACATACTTTTTCAAAACTGGCCACATTTTTTATTTTAATGTGTTTGTAATGTAACTCATTTTTGCAAGCGTTTTGTAAGCGTTTTTGCAAAATTTGTCTAGATTTTACTCTGAACAGTATGGTTAAAAATAACATAAATTTTACTACTTTTTCGTCATGTTCTTAATTTTCTTAATTTTCATTCCATTTTAGTAAAAGATGTGCATTCAAAAGTCTATTTTCAAATCCTTTTTTTTTTAAAACGATCTTGAGCTGAGCTATGATGTGGGTCGATTTTGAACATTTTTTAAGCATACAAACTTCAGCGCCATCTTCATTATATATGAAAATATATGTTAGAAAATTTTGCTACTTAAACTAATGATGTAAAAGTAACACGCAAATAAAGTTTTTCGAATCTATATTATACTTTTTAAAAAAATCTTTCAAAATATGCCTTAATTTTAACCGATTTTGTCTAAAATCTCCCTCAAGTGTAATGGAAAAAGTAGTCTTTTAAAAAAAGTGTAGCAAAAGAAGAACTACTTTAAAAAAAAGACGCACCAAAAAACTGAAATTATACTTTTTTTTTTGAGAAGACTGCACAACCCCGTTTGTCATTAATTTCAGAGAGAGAATATGTGTTTGCTTACATAAAATAAGGATATGTCAAATATATACTTAACCTTATTCCGATTGAATCATGTACAAGACTAACCGTTCTCAAAAATGTTCAGCCTGAAAGTATGCACAGAAAATATATTTGATACTTATCAGTGACAATATTAGGATTTTACAATAGTACGTTTTTTATCTAACTACCTTTTCAACACTGCTTCAATACGTATAGTGTTATTTTTCAAAAATCAATTAAATAAAAAAATAAAAAATCAAGCTTCAAAAAGAGAAAAAGTGCTTTCAGCAAATGGCTTCGAAAAGAAGGTGTGCGGAGAACCTGTGCTGCAATGTGATGATTTTAAATTACCTGATCGTCACATTGCAGCACAACTCGAGCAAAACACAGCACGATATTCGAATCTGTAGTAATAAAACCTATTTTCTGTTTGTTTGTTTGTTTGTTTGTTTGTTTGACCTTTATACAAATCTAAACGGCTCAACGGATTTTGCTCAAACTAGATATACATATTAAGTGCATCCCAACTTAAAATTTTGCATACTTAGTTTTTGCCACGCCCCCTCTGAAATTTTTCAACTAACGGTAATTTTGTTATTGTAAAACTTTTTAGGATCGAAGATTTTTGTGTATTTAATTTTAAAAATTTTCTGTTATTTTGACATCAAAAACATTCACATATCTTTAAAATTGGAGAAATTTTCAGTACAACGACTTTTTCAAAAACATCGTTGCCTAAGAATGAGAAAAAAACGACATGAAAATCAAAGTGTGGTCTTTCGATGCAAATATCTCCGCTGTCCATTAATATATTTCATTCAAATTTTTTTGTTCAAAAGTTCAATAAAACCACTTTACAAAAATAGGTTGAACTGTACCGTTAAGTCAGTGTATATATGTTTTATGATTATGTCAAAAAAGGTCCAAAATATTGACTTTTTACTCAAAAAATGACTCAAAAATGGTTGTTGTTATAAAAATGAAATCAATTAAAAATTTCACATCTGCCTACCTTTCATATGACATAGCATTTATTTGTAAAAATTCTTCCAGCTAAGCGCAAAAATTATTTTACTGTTACCCTTTGATTTTTTTCGCGAAATATATGTTTTCCAAAATGTTTTTATATTTTTTACAAAAACGTCAAGTCTCAAAAATAATTTATGTGAAAAAATTACCCCAATATCTCTTTCCAATCAAAAGTTATGGCTAAAAATCTATTTTTTCATACAATTGACTATCTATAGCAATAAAACTCATTTTCTGTTTGTTTGTTTGTTTGTTTGGCCTTTATACAAATCTAAACGGCTAAACGGATTTTGCTCAAACTAAGTATACATATTAAGTGCATCTCAACTTAAAATGTTACATACTTAGTTTTTGCCACGCCCCCTCTAAAATTTTTCAACTAACGGTAATTTTGTTATTATAAAACTTTTTCGTATCGAAGATTTTTGTGTATTTAATTTTAAAAAATTTCTGTTATTTTGACATCATATTTATCTTCCATATAGTAATTCTACTGAGTTTTTTGTCTTCCCACCCCCCCTCCTGTTAAATTTGTTTTGTTGTGATGGCTCTATTTTTTCTCACTATTGATTACCGTTGTCACTCAGTTCTTTATCAATGGTATTTTAAGTGTTGTATATATATCACCATTTCATCGAAAAGATGACTGTGAATAAGAATGCTGTAAAAGGTAATTTTTTCATGTGTAATTTGTTATATGAACAATATTGTCGAAAGTCAAATTTCTACGCCAACTAAATGTACCGACATATAAAATACAGCGAAATTTTGATATTTTAACTCTCCAATCAGGGTTGTAAGCTTGGCTGCGTTGAACACATTTTTAGGTTCAGTAGCGTACTGATAACCGAAAATATGCTAAAAAGAGTGCTTTAAAATGTTATAAATTAGAAGTAAGCACTGCATTACCAACACGGTTTTAATATTTTATATATGTCGGTAACTGTTACTCAACTGTTTACGTCGATAATATTGTAACAGGTTGCTGTATTTAGTATAATTGGAAATTAAAAAGCGTCTGCTTTCTTAACTTACACCTTTTTGCTAATTCACATTAAAGCTGCTTAAAGCTGTAGACGACGCTACAATGTCTTAAGACAGATTTTCATGTGACGTCAAATTGTGTCCGATGTGAAAAATATTTTCCAATTTGCTTCCACACGAACGTTTTTTCTGTGACACAAAAGTGTAAACAACAACAGTTGTTTATGCCAAAAAGAAAATTCAAAAAATGGATTCAGAGACAACCGTTAAATTAATGCTATTAAAAAGAGAAACAAATGTAAAAAAAGAATAGATGCAGAGCATTGTGGAGCCGTGCATGGCTTTTGGCAAGAAATAGCCCTATGAGCTTAAGAACTCCTGCCTTAGGCCATTCAAACTGAAATAAAACAAGACATGTTTTTACATTTATGTATATTATATAAGCATTTTATTATAAAACTTACTTTTATGCAGTTTTTCGCCATATGAAAAAACAATATTTTATGCAATGAAACATTTAATTCATATAAAAACAAACCGCAGATGTTGTTTTTCCTTAAAATCATGTGTCACAACGAAAGTCATAAGAAAATAGAAACAATTCTAAAAATTAATGTGTCTCTGAAAGTCGCAAGACATTGTCACAAGACTCTGTTTTTGAGCTTCCACACAATGTGACATTAAATTTGAGACGACTTTTTGGGCATGTCTTAAGACAATGTCATATCGTCTAGAGGCAGCTTAAGAAACGACTACAATTTTTCCCATAAAAAAAGGAATTCTGACGATTAAAGAAATTGCATCAACTATCAGACTCAGTTTATTTTATTTTTATTTTAGACACAAAGCAATAGTTATTTTTCAACTGGAAAAGCTACCAAAAAATGTAGAAAGATTGGTGCCCATTTTCATTTTTTTTTACAAATTTGATTTCCATAAGCGAAGTGCAAGTAACATGTTTACCAGTAACCCGTAAGTTCAGTTTAGAACTAAAAAACAGTTTTTGATTGTGAAAAACAAGTGATAAAATTATTCTTTCGTTAAAAAAGCACGATAAATTTTTTAACTAATATTTTTAAAGTGGTATCAAACTTAAATTCAACATTTTTTTTTACAAAATTCCAAAATTTAAAAAAACATTAAATCGAGAAGTGTATATTAAAGTGTTTATATAAATTATTACTCTCGAGTAACACCGGGTATATCAGCTAGTAATTAATAAAAATAAAAAATAAAGGTAATACTCTATGCTTAAATTAATTTTCCAATGCAGCACTTTACAGCACTCTTCTGAAACATCGAAGCAAATATATTTCTAAACATTAAATAAAAAATGACGGAACTAACTTTGCTGATGTTATTTTTATTATATAAATGAACACTTTTTGTAAAAATAAAACAATTGCCTTAAATAACCGATACTGAATCATCAAAGATCAATATATACTCACCTCCAAAACAAAATATATGGCAAGTTTAGGATAACTTTGGCTAAAATTATGTCCGTACAGTTATAAATAACGGCCGCTGATAAGCTGGCTTTAAAGATGGCTTTTTGCTTTCTTTACACCACTTTCTTTCACCCACGATGCACCACTAACAATAGCTTGAGATTGATGTACACGCTCTTGTCGGAAATTTGTCTAGTTTGCTTTAAGAGTTCCTTTCGCTAAGCTCTATCAATCTAGGGCCAACAACTATCTACTACGCCACAAACACTGCCAATAAAAATTAATACCATCAGTGAACAAATCCTCATCTTCATCATTTCCTTAGACGTTTCTTCACACATCTTCGCTGACATCAGATACAATACCACGTTGCAATATCCTGTGCGTAGTTTGCAAATCCTAACAAAGTGAAAAGTAATCCCTAAAAAAACACTTAGGCAAGAAGCGAATAACTCACACCACGTTAAAAGGTTTCGTAAACCCAAAATATATACACATTAGAAACACGCAGAAATAAGACGCAGAGGGAAGATGAGCGGATGATAGATCCATTAGGTGGCGAAATCTTTTGCATGAATTGGCTACGTATAATTAAATGATTTTGTATGCCGATGCATGATAATGTACCCAATGGATGCTATTAATAAAGCTATCAGGATTGCAAAACGTACATCTACCCAATCAAACAAATAAGCGCACGAGGGAATCATAGAAGCTTTTAGCTACATACAAGTAAATTACTTTCCTTTTGTAAATGAGGCAATGCTACGTATGATGATTAGCATAAATATTCTGCTAAATGTTTGTTGCAATTCATTTCGGTTCTGATTAAAATAGATTCTTAAAAAATATATTCTCCCTCTCCTTCTCTTTTGTCAGTCTGTTTACAGCATCATTGCCAAAGAACTCACGCAGAGCACTCTTACAGTTAAAAAAAAAGAAAAGGTCAAATGAAGCAAAATTGTCTATGTTGTAACGTAGGGTGACATCGTGTTTAATCTTCGTTCATCTATAGATATGATACCGTATTTGTTTTTGTGATTGCTTCATGTAAATTGCAGATAAATAGATAAGAAAAATAAAAAAAAAAGAAACGACGGAAGAAGAAAAAAAGCCAATTTTGAGTGCTTGACTTGTTGACTTCTTTCAACTTGCGGCTGCATAGAATTTAATGTCTCTTTAGAGTGAGGGTCAACAAAATTGACATTGCGCATTTTATGCTTGTCTCTCAAGATTTTTCTGTTGTTCAAAAATGAAAAACGAATTCTCTAATCTTTAATCTTTTGCATGATTAGGTTTTGAAAATGGCAATCTTTAACCGAATAGACTTAGAATTAAAATAGCACAAATTCCTTGGAAGTAATAGCAATTGTGATCTGGAAATAATTTCAAATAGACAACAAGGCAAGATTTGTTATAATTGCCAATGATTTATCTCTATCATGATAGGAAAAAGAAAGTTGAGATGTTAAAAAAAAACCAAGTTGTGTATCATCAAACTGTTTTAAGTTTATACCATTAAAGCTTACATTCGTCAAATTAAACTTATCTGATATGCTGCTGAAAGTCTTGATAAGAATTTTTTCAGAAAAGACATTAAATTTCTATAACCAGTTCTTCGAGCTTAAAAAACAAATTATTATAAATTCTGTCAACAACAATTTAGATCAGTGTCGGGCAGCTTTGCACACTTGAGATTGTGTTTGTGCCGTAAAATATGTATTTATCTCACCTACAGAACGATCAAAAAAAGCTTCAGTGTTCAAGCGAATGTCAAGCAAATAAGATTTGCGCTTGCGTGTTCCTTGAATATATTAATTATATATGTGTCGATAAGCAATAATAGCTTAAGTCGATTTAAGACAGAACTGAGTTATTGATGTAGTTGTGTTCCACGTATATATCATAATGAACTCACAAAATCTAGAACTTCTAGCATGATTTTAGCCAAAAATATAACGCAAAAACAAAAGACCCTTTCATATAACTTATATGGCGATTGAAAACTTTGAAGCAAGATTTCTGGAAACTTTGAAATAAGACTTAAGCTGTTTTTGCTCATCGACACAGATATAACGTAATATTACACTGTATAAAATTTAATGTATTCAAAATTTTTGGAAGAATGTATGAAAAAATTTTTTATTTTAAGAAAATAACGGCAAGGCGTGGTATTAAAGAGGTAAAATTAAAAAATTATGCATAACAAGGCATTACGATAATTTGCATGGCCAATATAAGGTAATTGTGGGGTATGCTATGGATAAGTTAATTATTTAAAAGCGGCATGTCCGCAAATCAAATCATATAGTGATTACTTCCAAATACGTATAATGAAAGCATCTTACGCTGTCAGCTTAGCATTGGCAAAACACAATTAGCAACATATGCGCAATAAGAAATATATTTGTTTTATACTACTAGCAGCCCTTTTTACATTTCCGTCTGCTTATCTTATTTCACATTATCCGTCTGTCGGTCTGTTTGCTTTTTACATTCCGTCCACTACTTATTAATTTTATTTCGCAATACAAATCCGAGCAAAAGAAATATAACATAATGTCTAATAAGATTTCTGCAAAAAGCGCTTTAGCACTACTTTGTTTTCAGTGTGAGCTTTAAAGCGCTTATTAATACATACTCAAGATGAGAAAGTATAGGTGTGCAAAGCTGCACGTCACTGATTTAGATCATCAATAAATGAATGCGTTTGAGATATTTGTATCTTACATATTAAAATGGTTTATGTTTTGTAAGCGTTTCTTTAGCCCATTCATATTATTTCATGACTTTAAATAAGATTTACACTTTTCCTTTCAGCATATTTAGAGCCATTATTAAAGCATTTATTCTCTAACATAATTTGCATAATCTAGATTTAGCTCTGTTTGATAGTTGTGAAAATGTAGATTGAAATAACTTTAATTTCGATGTGTAATAGTTATTGATAGCCGTTTACTCAAATTAAATTTAAAATGGGTATCTTATGATAATTTTTATTAAAATGAAATATATAATAACTTCTTATTAAAACTAGTAAGGAATTATCTTCGACTGAATCGAAGTTAAAATACCCCCACTGCCGTATTTTAAATTAATTGAAGTCTTAATTAATTAGTTAATTAATTGTAGTCTTAATTAATTAATTAATTAATTAATTAATTAATTTTATTGTCGAGAATATCCTTGATAAAAATAATGCTCTGAGCCTGTCTTCGTTATTTTAAACTTTTTAAATTTAATAATTTGCATAGCGGTTCATATGAGGGCATATTGTCGCCAGAAAAACTACGACGAAGTGCAATTTTAGTAAAACGTTTTTGTATTTTTTGAATTCTTTTTACCGCTATCTCATAGAATGGATACCAAATGGTGTTGACATATTCTAGAGTCGGTCTTACTAATGCGACAAATAAAGATTTTAGGGTATTTGGGTCATTAAATTCCATCGAGTTCCGGATGACAAAACCAAGAAGAGAATTCGCCTCCCAAATCTTTTACTACGCTATCTCTCTAAAAAAAACAATTAAAGTCGTAGTTGTAGTAGTGAATAATAGCCGATTGTTTACGCGAGCAAATTATAATTTTACATTTGTTAAAATTAAGATGCAAGTCGTTTTGATTGCACCACGTTTTTAAAGAATTTATGTCTTCTTGAAAGTGGTCATGTAAATTGTTTATAGTTGCAAACAGTTTTAGGTCGTCGGCATATAGCAAACAATTAGATGATTTAAAGATACAAATAATATCATTAACAAATAATAAAAAAAGCAGAGGCCATGACTTCCCTGCGGGACGCCGGAGTTAGTTGTTATGCTTCTGGAATAACTTTCCTTCACCTTGATTAAAAGATGTCTATTGGAGAGATAAGATTTGATCCAAATAATTAAGTTGGTGTGAATGCCATACTTTTCTAGCCTTTTTAATAATAGCGTATGGTTTAGACTGTCGAACGCTTTAACAAAATTGGTATATAAGACGTCGACCTGAGACCATTAAAGTCATTAGGTTATTTTTTGTGGAATGGAATGAGGTTTTACCGTTTTGGCAAACTCACTTTATATGGGAGGTAGATGTGATTTTTATTTGACTTTTACAAACTTCATATTCGAAGTGCATCTTAAAGGTTAAAGCTTATGTGCAAAATCTGAAGTGATTAGATTAATTTTTGTGGGATTTAAAGAGATAAATTAGGAGGTCGACGTAATTTCTATCTGATTTTTACAAATTTCGTACTCAAAGTTGATTTTAATTGTTAAAGCCAGGCGCGTACGCAGGGTGGGTTTTGGGTGTTAAACCCCCTCCCCCAAATTGAACGAATTTTTACGAGCTTCATGACATGGCATGACCTTGATCTTGATCAAAGTAGATACAAAATAAAAAGACTCAATTTAAAACATTTATTGTGAAAAGACTATATTATACAGACTTAAAATTTTTTAAATGCACTGAGGGAATATGAGTTAAAATTTATTGAAACTTTGTTCATATTAAATGAATTTGTTTTTGCAATAGAGCTTGAAACAATTTATTTTCAGTTAAACGCAAATGTTTGTACAGTTCAATTTAAAACAAAAGTTTTTTGTTCAAAACAATGTTTTTAAATATACTTTTATAGTTAACATAAACAGTTTAAAAACATCTGTTTAAAAAACGATATAAAACATAAACTTTAGTATTAAAAACAAATATTTAAAAACAAAATTTTAAAATATTTTTCTTAAATTAAAAACAATAAAATTAAACCGCCATTTTTTTGATGACATTTTTTAATTTTTTCGAGTTTTCGAGGACATATTCGTAATTAGCGACCAATGAATACCAACCCCTCGAATACCACATTTTAACTCCATTCGATGAATTTTGCGTTTTATTGCGGCTTAAAATATTAAAATATTATATAATAAAAAAAAGAAGTTTGTATTGCTTTAACAAATTGCTTGAATATGAGCATTATTTGTAAAAGCAATTTAAAAAATATTTTCACACAATCAAATGTAAAATATGGGTTTTTCTCGTCTTGGTCTCAATTGTCTAGAAAAAAACTGGAATTATTGCCAAAGATTTTACTACGCATAATTTTTCAATTCAATCTCAGATAGCGACGCAGTTTTTATTATTGCAAAGAAATAATAAGAGAAAATTAAAAAAAAAACAGGCGCTTATAGTTGAAAATTTAGTACGCTTATTTTAAATTTTGTTTTGTAGAAACGCAAAAGCGTTAAATTTCTATTTACAATTTTTTGTTTAATTTTAAAGTATGTTTTTATTCTCAGTAAAAATAATATAAAAAATATGTCAAAACAATTTTTTTTAAATTCATCTTCTTCTAGGTAGGTGGCAAAATGCATTTTAATAAGGGTATTTGCAGCTACAACCGTTACTAGAATTAATAAGTCTGGTCCAATAGTCTGGCCCGAACCCTTAATTGGGAAGGTGCCTCTATCCAACTGACTGATGTCTTGGAAAGATACAAAGCTGATATCACTGCTATCCAAAAAATGCGATGGAAGGGACAGGGTTGCATTCGGCATGCACCCTGTGATATCTACTACAGCGGCAATGCGGAGAAGCACGAGTTTGGATGCAGATTTGTAGTTGGCAAGAGACTACGGCCCCACGTCCTGCGATTCACACCTGTGAACGAACGACTTGCCATAATCCGCATCAAGGTTAGATTTTTCAATATAAGCCTAATATGTGCGCACGCTCCGACAGAAGACAAGGACGATGAGATCAAGGAAATTTTCTACGAGCGCCTTGAAAATACTTACGAGTGCTGCCCCCGTCACGACGTAAAAATCGTGCTTGGTAACTTCAACGCTAAGGTGGGCAAGGAAAATATTTTTGGTCCAACAGTCGGAAAGTTCAGCCTCCACGACAACACATCCGATAACGGAATGAGGCTGATTGACTTCGCCGCTGCATGAAACATGGTCGTAAGTAGCACTAGATTAAAGCATTTCAAAATTCAGAAAGCCACCTGAATGTCCCCTGATCAAAAAACCAAAAATCAAATTGATCACGTTTTGATCGACGGAAGGCACTTTTCCATTGTATTGGATGTACGCACGATCCGTGGTGCAAACATTGACTCGGATCACTTTCTTGTTGCAACCAAGATTCGTACACGTCTGTGCGCAGCTAAGAATACACGCAACCCTACACAGAGAAAGCTAGACGTCGACAAGCTGCAATCGAAACAGACAGCCGATGCTTTCGCCACTCGACTCTCACTCCTGCTTCAAAGCACTCCTCCAATCGATGATATATGCGCGCAGTGGACACACATTTCCAACTCCATGCGTGCGGCTGCTGAAGAGGTGATTGGCTACCACCGCCCTCGCCGAAACCAGTGGTACGACCAAGAGTGTCGCGACGCCACTGTAGAGAAAGACGCCGCCTACAAAGCCACCCTGCAGTCGGTTGTAACAAGCGCTGCTAAGGAGCGATACAAAGAAAAGAGGAGGGAAGAGAGACATATTTTCAGGCGGAAAAAAGAGAGGCAGAAAAGCGCGAGCAGGAGAAGATTTAGATGTATGGTGACAGGAATGAGGCCCGAAAATTTTTCGAAAAAAATAAGATGCCTTGCCGATGGGTTTAAAACTGGGGCCTCTTCCTGCAAGGATCTTGTGACAGATGTCCAGAGTACACTGATGTTATGGAGGGAATACTTCTCTAAGCTTCTAAATGGCGACGCTGACAACAATCCCGCCAATAGAGATGATATTCCGGAAGCCCCAATTTTGGATGACAGCGTCGAGGTTTCGCTGCCCGACTATGATGAAGTTCTGACAGCTATAGCTCGGCTTAAAAATAACAAAGCCGCAGGAGCTGATGGCTTACCTACTGAGCTGTTTAAGAAAGGAGGCGAAGCTCTACTTAAATGCATTCACGAGCTTCTATGCAGAATATGGTCGGAAGAATGCATTCCGAACGATTGGAATCTCAGTGTGCTCTGCCCAATCCACAAGAAAGGCGATCCCACTATCTGTGCCAATTACCGTGGGATAAGCCTTCTTAATATCGCATATAAGGTCCTGTCGAGCGTTTTATGTGAAAGATTGAAGCCCATTGTAAACAAACTGATCAGACCTTATCAGTGTGGCTTCAGACCTGGAAAGTCCACCATCGACCAGATTTTCACGCTACGACAAATCTTGGAGAAGACTCAAGAAAAACAAGTAGACACCCACCATCTTTTTGTCGACTACAAAGCCGCCTTCGACAGCCCAATAAGGAAGCACCTATTCTCCACCATGTCTGAATTTAGTATTCCTGCAAAACTAATACGACTTTGCAGGATGACACTGAGCAACACCAGCAGCGCAGTTAAAATCGGGAAGGATCTCTCCCCACCATTTGTTACCAAACGAGGTTTCAGACAAGGTGATTCCTTATCGTGCGACTTTTTCAACCTAATGATGGAGAAGATCATCCAAGCTGCTGATCTGAGACGTAGTGGCACAATATTCTACAAGAGTGTTATGCTGCTTGCGTATGCTGATGACATAGATATCATTGGCCATAATACGCGCGAAGTCAGTGCAGCATTTTCCAGATTAGAAAGAGAGTCAAGTCGAATGGGTCTGTCAGTGAATGCAGATAAGACGAAATACTTAGTGTCAACAAACAAACAGTCCCAGCGTCTTGGAACCCACGTTACCGTTGACAATACCTCCTTCGAGGTTGTGAAGAACTTCGTTTATCTGGGATCCAGCATTAATTCAACCAACGACATCAGCATTGAGATCAAACGAAGAATAACTCTTGCCAACAGGTGTTACTTTGGGCTCAGTAGGCAATTGAGAAGCAGAGCCCTCTCTCGACGAACGAAAATCACGCTCTATAAATCGCTCATCATGCCCGTCCTACTTTACTCATCACAAACCTGGACGCTGAGCAGTTTAGATAAAAAGACTTTAGGAGCATTCGAAAGAAAGATTCTTCGTAAGATCTACGGACCAATCTGCGTCAATGGCGAGTACCGAATACGGTGGAATGATGAACTGTATGAGCTGTACGCTGACATCGACATAGTCAAGCGCATTAAAATCGAGCGGCTTCGCTGGCTTGGTCATGTTCAGCGCATGAAAGACGATGATCCAGTGAAGAAAACATTCGATTCGGTACCCAGCGGCGGTCAACGCAGAAGAGGACGACCGCATCTTCGTTGGAAAGACTAAGTAGAGGACAACCTGACGAAGCTTGGAATTTCCAACTGGCTCCAGCAAGCGAAAGACAGAAATGGCTGGCGCAAATTCTTAGATGAGGCCAAGACCGACATACGGTTGTAGCGCCAACTGAGTAAGTAGTAAGTAGGTCCAATAGGAAAAATTAAGCGCGACTTTTAAAAAAATACTGTAATTTTAAATGCTTCTGATCCCCGTATCGGGAGAAAATTGTAACCAAACCTTATAATACTAGTTAAGGCTGTCGTAATCTTATTAATATGGGCATTTCCATAGTCACAACGGCAAAGTAATATTTCAACTTTTTTGTCCTGTTTTAATTTTTGGATAGCATTCTAGTAGTACTATATTAAGTGTAAAAGGTGGAAGCGATCGAAAGTATTGTCCAAAGATATAAGCAATCAAAAGAGGACGCGTTACGATACAAAAAATGCAAGTGGTTTTTCTATTTAATAACATAATCAAAAAATCTGTGAAGTGTGCACGAGTTTTTTTATTAAAAATATTTTAATATTTTCTAGAATGATGTTGCTATATCTGTGGTCACAAGGAATAACGACTAAACTCAAAGTATCGTAAAAAACGATATTTTAATTGCACGAACTACGACCCATTTTTTTGAAATATATGAACCGATACAAAAAAAAAATGTGCAGACATACGTGATGATCAATTCTGAGCAAAAAATGGATATCTGCATACTTCCAAAAATTGGCAGTAAAGTAAATTCCGTATCGCTGTTTTACGATATTTTGAGTTTAGTCATTATTCCTTGTGACCACAGTTATATTCATAATTGTTTCGTAAAAATTCTTTTTTATAAATTATATATATAATAAAATTCCTACGTTTGTTAAAATTTTTCAACTTTTGTCACCATTTTTCTTCTATTATTGCCATTCATCATGTTTGTTGCCATTTTTTCAAAATTCAAATTGAGATCAGCTCTCAGTACTCTCACAATATAAATTTAAAATTTTTTCTCTATTATGAAGGTTTAAAAAAATTTTTAGTAGCATTTTATTTTTCAGTTGCGGTAGACCTTTTGGTGGAAATGCCCATAAGCACTTTGATTTTTTTTTTCCAATAAATTGGGTCCAAAATATCTTGACATCGGCTGAAAAGGACTACTTGTACTTTGAAAAAAATGTACTTTGGAAAAAAATTTTATTTTATTTACGTAGAAAAATTTTTAAATATCTATGTATTGTAGTCATTTTACAATAAATATCAACGCCAGTTGAATTCGTTGAAAAAGTATTTACGCCATAACTTTTGAACCCTTAAAGAACACACTTTCATTTCATATCTTTGGAAAGGTAATGGAACGTAAAAAAATAATGAAAATAAAAAAAAATTATACCGCCTGTTGCTGGCATGGTACTAAACTTTGAAATTAATAACGGGTCATGTAATTTAAATTTTTTCGAAAGTTTAATATTTTCTCCCCAAAATAAAATTTCCAATGATATCCTATTTACGAATATCGCATTTAAATTGACTAAGCTACGTTGTCTCAAAATAGATCCTATTTTGGCATTCGCATGGCAATGTGTCCGCAAAAAAAATTGCAAAATCTTAAACTCCGGATTTGGTTTTCTAAACAATAAACTAATCTAAGCACAAAATTTGAGCCTAATCGGAGATGGTCAGTGCGGTGCCGGGACAAAGCCCCAAGGGACAAAATCCCAAACTTCAAATTTAAACCGCTTTAAAAGAGGACATAATCCCAAATATTTTATTGTTTCAAATGGGGGTTCTGACCTCATGAGATTATGTCCTCTCTTAAGAGGTCATAGTCCCAAGTGGTTTCAACAAATACTGATATCTGTGTCGATAAGCAATAACAGCTTGAGTCTGATTACAAAGTTGCGAGAAATCTTGCTTCAAAGTTTTCAATCGCCATATAAGTTATATGAAATGGTCTTTTAATTTTGTGTCATAACTTTGGCTAAGATCATGCTAAAAGCTCCATATTTTGTGTGTTTATAGTGTTATGTGGGTGGAACACAGCTGCATCAATAACTCAGATCAGTCGTATATATTTCTCTTAGTGTATCGTGCTGCATTTCGACAAATGCTCAAATTGGGCATCTGAAAGCAGTTTTTGAGAGTCAGTCTTATGTTAGTTGTAGTGTATTTCTATATTCATTGTTAAATTGTTTTTTAATTGCTTGAATAAAAATAAATAATTAAAGAAATAATGAATAATATTTTAACTAGAAAGTTATAAGAAAACGCCGGAAACGCTTAAGCTAAAAACCCAACGAATATAAAGAAAAAACGACTGTCTGACTCATTGTGTTATACATGAGTTTCTGTTAAGAATCAATCAATTGATGTGAGCTATAATTGAGAGGTCAAATTAAGTAGCATTAAGTCACATAAAGTTTCCGACTTCAGTTCAAATATCATGTAAAGAAACACAGTATCGATGGCTGAAATAATCTGCCAACAAACAAATAAAAAACTCATTGTAAAAGATGACTTCCAGGTTACAACAGTACTCGTACCTATTCCTAAACACGCCGACAGACAACTGTTCTAACAGCAAAGGTATAGCTAGCAACAATGCCAGTCTTTAGCGTTCGTTTGAGTAACCGCTAATTCAAATCGTTTGTCATGCTTAAACAAGCAAAGGATGATTTTATGAGCTGCTGCTCATTGTTTGTTGGTTATTTGTGAACGGTGACCTATCTGTATCTTTGTTTAAGTCAACATCCGGATAAATGAATGGGATGGATGGGATAGATGAAGTAAATAACTAACGGATGACAACTACTGTTTGTTGAGAAAGAACAAGGAGCTGCTGTTAAGGTAAAGGTAAAGACAAACAGTAAGATGGGATGATATACAATGAGTTGAGGTAAAGCTTAAGAAAAGAATATTAAGTCTTTATAGCAACAAAAGTGTTAACGAGCTAAAGTATAAAAAATTAGGTTCACGGGGAAAAAATAAAATGCAAATCTTGACAGGCAGTTAAAAAATTACTTTGCAATACGGTAGAAAACAACCTCCAGCGAAAACTCTATCGAAGTTTCTAGTTACACAAGTCAAATTAGGTTGAAAGAATAGTCTTAAAGTCGTAAAATTGTTGATAAAGGATTGAATAAATAGTGTTAAACTACCCCTGCTGGTTACTTTTGAGTAAATAATTGAGCATGGCAATAAATTTTGCTTTATTTTTAAACTCAGTAACAACATTTTTCTCAACATATCTTTTGGGATATGGTATTGTATGTCTGAGTCACCCTAACTGAATACCCTTTTAATTTAAAACAATTAGCAGGCACCTTTTATTTATCATTTACCCCATTTTGACAATTCAACTCGCAGCAGGGCCATTAAAATCCCAGCTAGAATCCATTTTGAGATATTCACAATCTTTTCTAAAATTTTTATCTCTTAATTCGTTTCAGTATTTTTGTTCCTTTCCATCAACCTCTCATTTCTATTTTAATTTTACGCCGTAATTGCTGCTCTTTGAGTTTCTATTTAGACCCTTTTCAACAACTCAACTATTTTATATTCTCTTTGCTTAGCTATTCTGTCGATAGTTTTGCTTTTATATCCACTCGAGGACTTAGTCAACGAAGAATTTGCATTTTCAATGAATTATCTTTGATTTTGCCTGGTTAGATTTGAGTATTCTGCATTAAAAGATGACAAATAAAGGTACTCTTTAATCCTATGCGAATCAATGAAATGCATTTCCATGGCAAAACAAAGACAACGAATTCACGATGATGATGGTGATGTTGGTGGCACAAATTCTAAGTGATTCTATTGATAAATTATGTTAAGCTAAGAAAATGCTCAAGTTTTGCAAGTTAAGAGAAAAAAACATCAAGGATTTCGTTATGATTCTGCATTCGCATTGGTATAATCCTCTCATTAAAACATGAGAAATTAAAAGAAAAGTATTGTAAAAACTGGAATACTCTTAGCAAAGAATGAGATATTTCAACAAACATTGACAATTTTTCTTTGACATAACAACCATAAAATTTTTATCACTCATCTCGGATTATATTCTCGCAAAAATTTCCTTTCTCTCTGTATCTCTCTACTCAAGTATTTTTTCTTCACACACAACTCAAAGCTTCAAAAATAGCTCTTCAAACATTGTCCCATCCGCTTTCTTCTCTCCCACATCCAGAATAATTACAATTTTAATTAAAAAAACCAACAAAATATATTCCACATACACGTGTACCTAAAAAAAAAAAAATATGTTCGCCGCACTTCAAAGAAATTGGGCCACAAGCACCGTCCTCTTCATTAGCCTAGACTAGATTTAGCGGAACTATTTTTTGCTGTTCGCTAGATGGCGCTGTTAATGGCGTCTC
This sequence comes from Dichetophora obliterata, assembly GCA_963920525.1. Lineage (NCBI taxonomy): Eukaryota > Metazoa > Arthropoda > Insecta > Diptera > Sciomyzidae > Dichetophora > Dichetophora obliterata. Next base: position 195,402,077 of record OY986436.1, on the reverse strand, counting down.
ACTAAGTGCCAGTGGTCATAAACTAGCCACCTACCCCAACCGACCAACCATCTGACCAAGTGCTCTACACGCTAGTCGATCTTATTACGACATTATTTGTAATTTTATGCAAGTGTAGCTGGTGAACATTAAAAACTGAGTGAAACGAAAACAAAACAAAAAACATAATTTTATGTCTCAACACCGAGAAGCGATAAAAATTTAGCGTAGGGTGTATAAATTTGGCAGACGCGTCATAATGTCTTAAAAAATTTGGATTAGAAGAAGTGGGCGTCGCGTGCAGTTCTATGCAAATTTGTTATGTAGATTTTCTGTTGGGTTCGGAAATGTCCTATATTTTTGGCCAAAATACGTTGAAAAATTCTTTAATTTAGTTTATAAAGTAATTAGAATATGAAGTAAATTATATGGATGTCGAGGTTTTTATTGCGGCATACAGTTTTCAGGGAAAGCGTAAACATAGTTACGATTATCTGTAAAATTTAAATACATATTTAGATTTACGTCACCTTTTTTAATTTTAATTAAGGTTTGGTTCATCCGAAACCAAAGCAGGTTTTTTTCTTTCAATGCTTGTGTTTAGTGTCCGATTCCCATCAATACTTAAAAAGAAATGAAATAAAAGCTGTAACAAGAGGTTTCACAAATTTTTTACACGACACCTTAGTGAAAAATATTTATAAAATAAATTATCGCATTAAACTTTAACGAACGAAAATCATTCAGCGAACATGAACTCTACACAACTTTGTGGGATATAACTTCAATGTCTAGAATCTAGTTCTGGTCAATAACCTCGATCCGAGTAATGAGAGCAGAATCTTGAGTGGCAATAAGAGCAGAATTTATTTATTTATTCAAACTAATGTTTACATGCGTGACATGGTCTTTTAACTGCAATAAGAATTAACAAATTTTCAACAAATTATAGAATATACAATAGAATAGAAAAAAAATTACTGTATAGCGTGTATACAGTAAGGCTCCTCACGAAAAAAGTTCTGCACAGTTGCTCAAGACAATCCTTGTTTTACGATATGATGATTCCCCAAATATTTCGACTCTAGCGATAACTATCCGTGAGCTGGAATGTTTTGAAATAACCTCTAAAAATTGAGTTTTTTTGTAACCATATTGGCTAGTATAATAGTTGTAAAAAATAAACTGTCGGAAACTACAGCCCGGAAAAAACTCTTCCATTCTGCGTCAAAAAATTCAAACTTTTGCATTCTAATTAATGAATATGCTGTTTTTAGAGCATTTTTCTAAAATTTATTTTCACTCAAATTAAAAAAACTTAATTATTTCTAATGCTATCCTCTCCTTGAAGATATCGTTGGAGAGGTTTTGAATTAAATTGATATACATATATTAAAACTAAAATATTAATTATAACATGAACACCTATTGAAAAAATATTGTACGAAATAAAAAAAAAATAAATTTAATGAAGTTGGACGTAGGGCGTGGCACTTTTTCAGCCGCCCAAATATTCAGTATAGCTTTCAAGCTATAAGTCACACATTCTAACTCGTTTACACTACGTTCTAACTCGGCTAGAACGTAGTATTGGGGGTTGGAATTAATTTTAAAGGTTTTTTCGGTTTTTGAGCATTTATTTAGAAACAACGGTACAATGTATATTATTCAAAGTATTTTCCATCGTTAGCTACAACATTTTCCCATCTTTCTGGCAGCATATGGATTCCGCGCCGGAAGAACGATTCGTCTTTTGAGGCAATCCACGAATCGACCCATTTTTTGGTATCCTCGTAAGAAGTGAAGCGCTGCTCAGCCAAGCCATGCGTCATCGATCTGAATAGGTGGTATTCGGAAGGGGCTATGTCTGGGCTATAAGGCGGGTGGGGTAGCACATCCCAATTCAGCGCCTCCAACGTTTCCTTGACGGTTCTTGCAACATGTGGCCGTGCGCTGTCATGTTGAAAAACCACTTTGTCGTGTCTTTTGGCATATTCCGGCCGTTTAACCTTTAATGCTCGGCTCAATTGCATCAATTGTTGTTGGTAGCGTTCCCCAGTGATGGTTTCGTTAGGTTTTAGCAGCTCATAGTACACGACACCCTTCTGATCCCACCAAATACACAGCATAAGCTTGGCGCCATGAATATTCGGCTTGGCTTCAACTGGTACGGCACCCAATTTCCTTGCTTTTGAATCATTCCCATGGCCTTCAAGCATTTGCCGACCGTTGATAAGTCGACTCCCAATGATTCTGACAATTCTTGAAGGGTTTGACACGGGTCTTCAGCGAGCAAAGCCTCCAATTCCTCATCTTCAAACTTTTTCGGCTGGCCCGGACGCTCTTTGTCTTCCGTATCAAAATCACCACTTTTAAACCGACGGAACCAGTACTCACAAGTAGAAATCGATGGAGCATAGTCCCCGTAAGCCTCAGTAAGCGTGCGTTGTGCTTCAACCGCTTTTTTCTTCAAATGGAAGCACAAAAGTAAACCTTCCCGCAAATTGCGTTTTGTTGGAACGAAAGTCGACATGTTCACAGAGAAAAAAATATATGTTGTTTACACTTCAGTGGAATGACACATACTGAAAAATGAAGCTTAGACAATGTGCTTTGAAATGAATATAGTCACAGGTGTGCCCGATGCGATCTATTTATAGTTACGCCATCTCTTAGAAAACCTTTAAAACTAATTCCAACCCCCAATATTTAGTCGTGTATTTCGACTGGCAAAATTGAGCAAGTATAGTGGGGTGTGGCACCGCCCATTTAATTCAAATTTATGATATCGAATAGCTTTGGAAGTAAATGCCGTATAATAATTAAATTCAGTATGCAGTTGCCACTTGGTGATATCCTTCTACTGGACAACTGGGATGGGCTTTGGGAAAGGGGGTGTGGCTCCGCCAATACACTTTAAATTTTTGATGTCAGATAGCTTTGGAACTAAATGTCATATAACGAAATTCAGTATGGAATTACTATTGGGTGATATCCTTCTACTAGAAAACTGAGACGTCATTGAACAAGGGGGTGTGGCTTATGACATTTTATGGGAGTTAAACAAGGGGGAGTAGAACGTCCGATACAACCAAAACTTGCGATATCGAATAGTTTTGGAGTTACAGGTCACACAGCATCGGAATTCAGTATTCGACATCAATTTATGCATGCAGTTTCACCTCCCCTAATGCAACCAAAATTTGTGCTATCAAATAGCTTTGAAGTTATAGGTCGCACAGCATCGAAATTCAGTAATTGACCTAAATTTGCACATGCAGTTTTGCTGAAAACATTTTATGGCGTTGGACAAGTACAACCCAAACATGCAAAATCGAATAGCTTTAAAGTTATGGGTAACACAGCGTCAGAATTCAGTATTCGACTTCAATTCATACATGCAGTTTGATTAATAACATTTTATGGGCGTTGGAAAAGGGGGACTGGCATCTCCCATACAACCCAGATTTGCGCTATCGAATAGCTTTGGAATTATAGGTCGCACAGCGTCGGAATTCAGTATTCGATCCGAATTTACACATACACTTTCATTGGTAACATTTTTTGGGCGTTGGACAAGGGAGATTGACACCTCCCATACAACCCAAAGAAGCGATATCAAATAGCTTCTGAGTTATTTGTCGCATAGCGTCGGAATTCCGTATTCGACCTTAATTTACACATTTAGTTTCATTGATCACATATAATGGGCGTTGTTCAAGGGGGCGTTGCACCTCCCATACGACCCAAATTTGGGATATCTAGCAGCTTTGGATTTTTAGGTCGCACAGCATCGAAATTCAGAATTCGACCTCAATTTAAACATGCAAGGGAGCGTGGCAGCAAGGCGCCGGGTTTCAGCTAGTTTGACTATAAAAACTATAAAAAAGTACTTGTGGTAAAGTTTCTATAAAATTACCAAAAAAATTACCAAAAAAACTCCCAAAATTCCAAAAATAACAAAAACTACATGACGAGTGGCTAGGTCTTAAACTATTTTTTAGCAAAAATTTACAAAATCGAAAATTCGGGTTAAAAAGTTATGCTTAGCTGTTGAAATTTTGCTTTTTTCAAAAATTATCAAAGTGCCTGTTTTTGGCATTTCGAACACAAAAAGAATCGTAAAAAATCGGGAAAACTATGTTTATCAATTAAAATGACTTCAATGATAAAAACAAATTATTTTATTAAGAAAATCATTAAAATTAAATAAAATTATATAATCTTAATTTCTGTTTAAAAAATTCACGAGAGCATTTTTAAGATCTTTAAGCTCCTTCAAATATTCCTTAAAGGATTCAGATTTTTCTTTCTCTAATTTCATTAGCTCGGCATCGGTTTTTATAAGTGGTTCACTTTGTTTTTTTGTTTCCTCTTGCATTTCATTAAACTTGTCTAGCACAAGTTTCTGAAAAGATTTCTTTCTTGCAGCTGACGACGATGTCATGGGCAATTTGGTGTCCTTCGTTAACATTTCTAGTAGTGTCGCCCGCGCACCTGAATCTGAAGGGCCTGAAGCTGGCGGACCTGAAGCTGGCGGTTCTGAAACTGGCGGTCCTGAAGCTAAAGGACTTGAAAGTGATGATGCTGAAGCTGCCGGAGCTAGTGCTGCAATTGAGTATTGAGTTGGTAAACATTGTTCATTAAACCATTTTTTTGAAAGAATGAAAAATAAAATAAACAAAAAATATACAACTTAAAATGTTTTCCGTACTAACAGGATATGCTTTCTTCGACAAGCAACTCTATGTTGTGGATTTTTTGTTGTCCTAGTATTTCGTGGACCTTTTCATAGAGCACCCAATCGGATGGAGTGCCTCCGGTTGTCCCAATCTTGTCCTTTTCTTTCCTGTAATAAGGTTGGTGTTATACATACATTAATTCAAATAATTTAAAGTGCTTACTTGTATTTTGTTGTGAGATTGTGTAATTTATTTTTTAGCCCTGCAACTGCTGTACCATTTGCTTGTAAACGTGACCATTTCTTTTTTGACCACGAATATCATTAATAAATTCGCCCCACACTTCCATAATTGCGTGCTCATATGGACGAGTCCACTTAAGTTTTTTGCTTTCCATTAGTAATCTAATTATTATGTTTTCAATTTGTTAATATGCCAAACAGTTAGAGGGCAATTTTTTAAATTGAAAACGTATAAATTTAAACCTCCTGTTAGGTTTGGCAGTTTTCGCTAAGAAAAATAAAAGCATTTCGGGATTTTTTTGACGTTAGCAAATACACAAACCAATTGGTTAACGTGTTTTACTTGTATTTATTTTATAACAAGTTTATTTTCACAACAACAATTGCACGCAGTTAACATCATCAGAACTTCATTTCAGAACTTGTTTTTCAAGTTAACTTAATTAAATTAAGTTAACATAATTAAGTGCTCGGTTTGAACATGGTATAATGCCTATTCCGAACATAAAAACACTAAAAATGTGGTGACAACAAAAAAACATGACATATAAACACTGGTCCGTCTAAGGACACAAAACTGGTCCGTCTAAGGAAATGATGGCCATCTTGGCCATGTGGCAGAAAAAAATTTATCAGATATTTATCACGCAATATAGATGATTTCTGTACGTATATTGAAAGTAAACTAAATTTACTTACTTTTGATTGTATTCCACTTCAAAAAATGTTCACAAATTTTCAAAATATGAGCGTACACAAAATATTTAAAAAGCTTTTGAAAACCAAAAATTTCACGAAATTTTATTTTAACACGATGATATGCGTCTATATTCGTCGGAATACTACCAAAAGTGTGCTCTCAGTGTGCTAATCATTTGGTATAAGTGACGTTTCGCTGATGTCAAAAATTTATGAGTGGTCCTTCTAAGGAGCCGGTCCTATAAAGGAACATTACCTTACTTAATAAATTTTATGTATTAATTTTTCACGGAAAAAAAATATGAAAATTAACTGTCTACATTAATAAAAATCATTTTCTGTTTGTTTTACCAGAATACAAATCTTAACGGCTGGATGGATTTAACTCAAAATTGACTCACATTTTACTTGAATCTTATATTATGCTTTGGCATAATTTTAGATTGCAAAAATTTTTAGTAAAACGTCTCTTTCTAATAACGCCGTTTCCTTAGAATGACAAAAACCATTTTGCATATTTCCATACGCTTTACGTCAAAAGCTTATTTTTTTCTGGCTAAAAATCGTTATCTTCTGAACGAATAAAACTTAAACATCTTAATTTTACGTTTTTTCCCCCCGAGTAACACCGGGTATATCAGCTAGTATAGAAATCTGAAAAATCTTATTAAGCAAATTAATTACATTAAAGAAGAAGTTAAAATAACTTTATAAGATTTCTTTCGAAGCTTTGGAAGTCCGCAGTTTTAGCCAAATAGGTTAAACAAAAATATGTTTATTCTTGCGTCGAAATCATACACAGAGCCAAAAACCACCACTTAAAATCAATAAGACCACCTAATTGAGCTATTTTATTAGGTTTTCTTATTAATACCACCAAATAATAAGAATTTTCTACAGAGAAATCCTTTTAATTCCATAGAGAAAATCTTATTAAAAATTTACAACTACTATCAAACATTTTTTTAAAAAGATTTCTTATTAAATGAATGAAATGATGTGGTAATCTTATTAATGCTTTACTTTAACAAGAAAATCTTATTTTTACTCTTCAAAGTTTAAGAAGCGACCACCTTCAATTAATAAGAAAATCTTTTTGATCTGCTTTTATAAGATTTTCTTATTAAACACCCTTTTTAGAAGGTAATAACGGTGAAAATGCTCCTTATTCTTTGCTTTAGCTTTCAGTCGTAATAGTGAAGTGAATTCGTGAAGTGCATTTTATGACTTTAATTTATTTAAAGTAAAATAAAAATATATGATAATGGATAATGATACTTATGTTCCCGAACTTGTTTTCTACGAGGCTAAAATTCTGGAAACTCAAGCCATATTTCAGTCGTGGGGCTTGAGTGACTGAATTTCGACTTTCCTAAAATTTTATGGAGTAAAATTGAAGGAGGTTCTTCAAAAAATGGAGATTGAGGATGTCGCCACTTTGAAGGCCTCGACAGCGCTGGGTATTTTGGTGACATAGTCATATTTTTTTAAGTTAAAAAAACTTATTTATGCAACAACTTTGAATTTATTTTTTTGCTTTTTGTGAGATTTCAACAGAGATTTCAACAGATGTATTTTATACATACATAAAAAATTTTATTTCCTAATAAATTGAAATAAACCATCAAAATGGTTTCTTATTTAATATTACAGGCAATTAAAAGTATATTTTTAGGTAAAAGGTTAATAAGATTCCGTTTTGATTTGAAAATATTTCTTTATAAAAATTTAAAAAGAATTCCTATTAAATCAATTAGATGTCCTTAAATTTAAATTTTGAAATTTAAATTTCAAAAATAAATCTTATTAAATCTATAAGATTTCTTTTTAAAAATCAAGAAGTTTTGATAAGATTTTCTTATTGTTTTTAAAAGTGTTCTTATAAAAACAATAAGATTCTTCTTAAAATTATGTGGTTTGCCTAATAAAAAAAGCTCATAGTATTAATAAGATTTTCTCTATGGTCTTAATAAGACAATCTTCTTGGATGAAAACCATAGAGAAATCTTATTGATTTTCTTCTATTTTATTAGGTTATTTTGACTCTGTGTAAGAATCACAAAACATCAGCGGCTGATCTGGAAAAAATCTTTGGGGGGGGGGGGGAAGAACAAATGATGGACTCACTTTTTAGATTTTTGGAAATTTTGTCTTTGTACAAATCGTCTTATTAAAACTAGTTTAAAAAACTTCGTCCCTAAAATTTTTTCTAGAACTCTCTCGCAAAAGACAAATTGTATTTATATGAATTGTAGCTGAACGAATTGTAATTAGACGAGTTATTTTAGATATATTTTCGCAGTCGCAAATTTCCATATACAGTAGTTATTCGATAATCCGAACTAATGATTGCAGACCCCCATTCGGATTATCGAAACATTCGAATTATTGGATAGTTTTATTTTCCATAAGTTTATTAAAGAAAAACACAAATTTCAATGAAAAATCAAATATGTATGTATTTTATTTTCTAGCGATATATAAAAATAATAAAGTTAGAGTTCATTTTTGTTACGAGTTTAACAGTTCAGGTTTATTTATTCAATTAGTTAAAAATGTAATATAAATCAATCAATTTTAATATAAATCAAAAATCAGTTCAAATCATGTATAAAAACATGTATAAATAAATAAAAAAACTTGGTTTTAAAAAAATCTTTTATGGTTGTTTGTTTTACACTATTTGTACATAACTCCAATGCTTCATTTCGCAAATCTGTCAGCTGTATAACTTTTTCGTCCGCAAGATCTTTTTGTTGAGACCATAGAATGCATTTGTTTAAATAAGTAAGTGCTTCAGAATTTGATATTTGATCACCTTTTTCGACATGAACTTCAGCTTCATCGTCTTCTGACAACTGTAGACTCTCATCTTCATCTTCATTCTCAGTATTGTAGCTTTCTTCAATCCATTCATTTAAATTATCATTGGTCAAATTAATGTGCATAGTGTTTTGAACAAGTTCCCTCATAAAATCCATAGGAATGCTATCTTCTGGTGTTTCTATAGAATTTATATTTTGTCGAAGGATAGATAATGGTATATCATCTTCAGAGACGCAGTTTTCATCAAATATTTTTGACCAGCAAGTTTTAATAACTTCCTCTCGAAGGTTGCCCCAAGAATGCTTGAGTAAAATACATGCGTCTTTTAATGTAAATGACTTCAATGCCTTATCGTAATCTTCACCTCCTCCAATTATATGACATAGGACTGACTTTTTATACGACATTTTGGTTATTCTAATGGTGTTTTGGTCCATGGGTTGAATTAAACTTGTGCAGTTAGGTGGTAAAAACAAGTATTTATAATTTTCATGAGAAAGCTCTGTTGGATGACACGGTGCGTTATCTATTATGAGCAGGGCCTTTTGTTCCTACAAAAAATTAAAAAATTTACATTTCAGTTATAAGTGTATCTCTTACAAACCTTTTTAACTCATTTCGTTTCTTTTTCATATCAGAGATAGTAGCACGTCCCACTCCGAATTGGTTGGCTAGGTCTTTACCGGATTTTCCTTGTTTAGACCGGAAAAATATAGACCGTCTAATATTTTAATTTTGTCTAATAGAGACAGTGTTTTATGAGCACGTTTTTTATTATTCATTTTATGCATGTGTTGTCACTCGCAATAACTCATAAACAATGACAAAATATACATAATACACTCTCGCTCAGTTGCGAAATTCTGACTGCTGAAATACGTTATATTCCCGTTACAACGTTGAATTCTAATGAAAACATGAGTAAATCATGCAATTCGGATTACAGAATTGCAATTAATTTGGACTACAGAATAGCCAGCGCTGTGAAAGTAAACCGTCGGATTACTGGATTTTCGGATTATAGAGTAGTCGGATTATCGAATTACTACTGTATATTTATTTCGCCGTTCCTTTGAAATAAACACATAGCAAAAAGTTTGTAAATAATGCTTTGTTTGATGCTTCTGTGTCCTTCCATTGGGAAAAATCGAAATAATCGAATTTAGAATTATGAAATACAGTAAAAATATATACAAAAATTGTGTTAAGCTGTAAGTACAAATATTTTCATCTGATAAATTATTATAAATAGTTGTTGGTGGTGGGGGCGTGGGGTAATTACACCCTTCACCCCCATGAATCCGCAAAATATCAACCTTAATTTAGAAATTCTATTTGAAATTCAGAAAAGACTCATAAACATTAACTTTATCAATATTAATAATACTTACATTATATTATAATTATTTTACTACCATGGTAATGGTAATGATATTGGTATTTGTTATGATTGTCATTACCGTTATCATCCAGCAACAGCTAAAAAGAGTATATAAGACAATGAACATCTACTTCTTTTGCTGAAATTCAATTAATCTAACACATTTAGAAATTGAATCCAACTGTTTTCTGAAATTCAATTGAAAATCATGAAATCTTTTTTTTGACTCTTTTAGTACCACAAGAAACATTATTATTTGAATTTTATGTGAGTTACACATCTTAACTTGAACTGCACCCTTTACAAATGTACCCCTAATGTTTTTCTCCCAGCTCTTTCCATCACTTCAGTTAAAATAAATAAATGAAATTACTTAAACATGTCGTAGCCGTGACTTTCAAACTGCCAAGCTACGGCAAGTCAACAAACTGGGCAAACAACGCTATCTTAGATTAAGAAAATATAAAAGAAAATTAAAAATAAAATTTAAGTAAAACCATCTAAAAGTAATGCTAGAAATTTGTGATGCTCAAGAAGAAAGAACCTTTTTTCAAAAAAATAACAAAAACAATAGTATTTCCCGCCGCTGCTTGAGAGCAACTACTGCTTGCACTCTTCAACCCTCTCCAAACTCTTTCTCACAACATCGACACAATCCGTAGAAGCCATGCTATTAGTGGTGGTCTCATAAGATTACAAGCTGGAACATTTGCATAGCTTTATTTTCTACGGTTAAACTCCTTCGGGGTTTGAAAAAAAGGCAAGCATTTACCGAAATGTTTGGTTACTTAAATTGTTGTTAAGATATCACAACATCAACAGCAACAACTTTGATGCGACAAAATCTTTTCCACTTGATGTTATACTGTGGGTAACGGTAAATTGTTTGGGTTGGGATATTCCCAAAAGGGAAGTTCACATGGCAACACTGGGTTATATTGTGTTGGTCTGCAAGAAATATTAAGTGTAATGTTAAGATTTTTGTATTTGTGTTGAACATACACAAGTAATTGTTGGTGTACAACAACAACAACACAAAAAGGGGAGTTCTTAAAAGATGTTTCTGTCATACAAGCATACAAACTGTAGAGATAAAATATTTTTTTATAACATACATAGCTGTACAGAGATTACGACTTCGTACTTTAGTGTATGTCTTTCCGTTACTCTCCAAGCATAGACACTCTTCCATTCTAACTCGAATGTCCAAGTTTCTCACCCACTCTCTTTATTATCTACCCCACCTCACAATTTCATCGGTAGCCGACCCAGAAATTTAAAGAATTTGTCAGATTTTATTGTGGAATTTTATTTAAATTCTGATTGAAAGCCTTTGGGGAAAACGTTGCCATCGTCTTGTAGTGAAAAATCAATTGAATGACGACCGACCAAACGTCTTGCCAACCTACTAACCGAACGACTGACTTGCTGACCATCCAACCAACCGAACCAAGCAAACAATGGTACTTTACGGGAAGTGCTGATTTTCATTGTTTGACATAAACGTGGCGGCTGGAGAGGAAACCAACGGGATGGGATGTAAGCCGACTTATCGGCACAATCCTTAGAAATAAATATTTTCCATTGGCTTGAGCTTATACGTACGTAAGAGCTCCCGATAAAAGAAGGCGCAGCAAATTGAATGAATTGTATGAGAATCAATTTTTCATCTACTTGCCTTGGAAGTCATTGAAAAAGAAGACAACGACAACGACTATAACTACGACTACGATGATGACGACGATAATGATGGTATACTGATGATTATGAAAATGATGGAATCTTTTATTGTTGATTTAGCAGCAACTGAAATATAATATGCAATAGAAATAGAACATTGTTTGGATTTGGACAAAGGAAGAGTGATAGAGCGAGTGCGTTTGCTAACTGAGCTAAGGACTAAATTTACTTTGTATCAATAGTAGTTGTTCAATAATATTTAGTAAAGAATGACTTGCCATTAAAAATCTATAAAATAGAGTGAAAACAAATTATTGCCTTTAAAAGAAGTATTTGATTTATACTAGTACCTATTCTGCCGTGATAAGGAAGAGTGGGCATCTAGCATAAAAGTCAAAACTAGTTTTTTATTTTTTCATAAACATATTTTTTCCATATTCAAGACAATAAAATAAGAATTGCTAATTTTTTGATCAACTTCTTAATATTTAAACCTGAAATATCATATTTAAACAAATAAAAGCAATCATTCAAGCAAAAACGCAGTATCTACTGGGGCCTTTAATCCCGAAGGGTTTTGGTGAATACCGGGATTTCGGGATTTGAAATTCATGATCCCGGGATCTCGGGATTTTTCGGGATCCTGAATTGCTAAAATTTTAAAATAATGACATTTAGCTGTATTAAAAGCAGGGACCGTTAAAAACTCTTTCTCTGAATTTCTGCGTTTTACCGAAAACAATTGCATATTATTATAATTCATTTTTTTTTAAATAGGAATCCAAACATAATCCTTATTCATACTTATGATATTCAAAAACACTCGAAAGTTTATAAGACAGCACAAAGTCGAAATTATAATTACTACTACAGACAAGGGTTACAAAACAGTTGTAATGTACATAGAAGAATATAAGAGAAAAAATTCAACAATACCTGGAAGAAAAAGTTGAATTCTGAAATTCCATTTTGTATTTTTAGGGGAAACACTTGCTAATTTTATGATTGAAAAATACACATCATCTGACTAAACCAGATCGAAAAAAATTATATAAGAAAATAACGATTATGGTATATTGATTTTTTATTAATTAAAATCATAACCTTTACGGTCCCTTATTAACAATATTTGCTAAGTTTCAAAATGTATAAATTAAATATTTAATAAGATTATTTAATAAAAAAGTTATAATATCTTATATTTTAAAAAAGTTTGACATTTATTTGAGAATAAACACCAACAGTATTTAAAAATATCAAATAATATTTCACTTTATTATAAACATAAAAATATAAACTTAAACAATTTAAACAAAACAAACAACATAAATGTATATATTAGCGCTTGGTACGATTTTTTAAAATTATATGTGCTTTCTTGTATTGATCACAGAAACTACCACATCAAATTTCAACTTTGTATCTTTCACCGCTTTAAACGTTGTTAATGTTTTCTTACTAAAATTATTGTACTATTTCTGCAAACATAAAGTAATTATTTACTAATGGTGGTACCAAAAATAACATTATAGTTGAAATCATAACATCACTAAAATCGTCAACATACTATGATTGTCTCAACTATTAGTTGCTACATAATTGTTGTAGTTCTGTCAATCATGATAAATGTGAATATTATTATAGAGACAAACATATTAGAATTTTTAATGTTTACCTGAACTATGAAAAATCGAAAGATTTTATTGTGTCTAAACAGTTTGCAGGAAAAACTTTCACTTCATTCAGACACAATAAGTTTTATCGATTCCTGGCTATATGCCGCTTCGTTTGTCAACTGTTCAATTATTGTGTTTTGTTTTAAATTACCTTATCCTAAAAACAGCACGTAGAAAAGTGACATTTTCGACTTTAATACAATTAAACATATTTCTATTTATCGTAAATATATTTTTCAATTATGACCATATTTTGTTTATCACAAATATTGCTATTTTTGTGACAATGCACTTAATGTACCATGTTTATGAATGGCATTAGCCAGGCGAGCTGTAGTAGCGGCCGTGGCTTGCTGATAGTGTGCGTGGCCCGTAAGCGAAAAAGCCGCGGTTCAAACCCCAACTCGGAGAGAAATTTTTTTCAAAAATGTTTTTCAATTGAATTAATATTTCTGTTCAGCCCAGACAATGGCAAACAAACTTCTGGAGATATCTTAATTAATAGCTGTGGAAATTGGAGTGCATGAAAATAAAAAAAAATTAATTATTTTTTCAATAATATTCTGGATCCTAAAAATAAATTCATAATAAAGTTGTTGCAACCATTCTATTTTTGACCAAATAAGAGAATAATGATTCAGAATAATGTTTCAGTAATATTTTGGCTCCTACAAAAAAGTTCCTTTTCTAAATATGGTTGTTGTAATCATTTTATCATGATCAAAGAAAATAGTATATGTTTAAGAACATGTTAGCAACAATCATAATCCGAATCATACTATGATCCTCTTAAAAAATGGTTGTTGCAACTATGTTTTTTCTCTGCGTGTAATATGAAAAAAAATATATATTGACTTCCTAGTTTTTCTTTCTCTTAAAATTAAAATAAGTTCAAAAAATGGCACACGTTAAAAGCCACATTGATTTCTCATCCTTTAAGCCTAACTTTATGAAAATATCTCCAAAATTATGCTTACACGACTTAAAAATGTAAATGCGTACCTTGAAAAAATTTTAAGACTTTTTAGTTTTAACGTATGTTTTTGTTAAAAATTTTAGTTATAAGCATAAATTATATATATAGAACTTTATTTTTCCAACTCAATTCAAACATGTTTTTATTTGATTCAAATAGGTCATTACTATTTTTTTAAATTCCTTCTTTAGTACAAATAAAAGCTGCTAATAAACGATAAAACTGTTTTTGTTTCGAGTCGGTTTCTCAAACTAATGATATTATTTACTAAATACTCGTATTAGATGCATTAGAAAAAAAAAGAAGAATAGTTTTGATATTACTTTTTCTTAATTTAAAAACAAATACATCTGTTTACTTAATTTTTTTATATGAAAAACTCGACCTTAATACGACTCTGGATCTAAAAAATAATCGAGGTAAAAATAATCTCCATTCATTATCGATATCTTAAAAAGCCAGCAAAGAGGCTTTTACTTCAAGGAGTGCTCTAAAATATCTCTAGCCCAATAAGGACAATGATGTTATATGGCATCACTAAGTCGTATTTCGCAAAACTAACTATATCACATAAAAAAAAATTCTAAAAATTTTAAAATTCCTGAAAACTCCTCAAAATAAAATTCCTCAAAAATTACTCACAGCCACCTCAAATTCCTAACGTTTTGAGGAATTACTCACAAATTGGTAACACTGATCGAGCAAGGCGAAAAGTGAGATACATATAAATGCAGAGCGGCGCTCCAAAACAAAACAAAAAATACCATTTTTAATTCTTTGATATGTATTGTCTTAACCCAATAAGGACGATGATGTCATATCGCATCACTAAGTAGGATGTCGCAAAACTAACCGTATCACATAAGAATTAGTCAAAATCAAAATAAGGTAAAAATTAGCACATGTGTGAATAATTGTCCCGTCTTTAAGGCGTAATACCAGCATACAACTAGTATGAAAACTACTAGATTTGAACTGGCTGAAAGAATACTAATATAAAACTGGTCAATGTTAAACTAGTATTTAACTACATAGTTAAATAAATACTAGCACAAAAGTGGCTCAAATCATACCAGTAAAAAACCTAGTTTTGATTATTCTAGTATTATACTGGTTTAAAAGTTACTACTATCACAATTAGTTCAAATTATGCCAGTAAAAATATTACCTCAATTCATATCGAGAATAGGACAATTGTCTTTTCCTATGACAAAGAAAAATAACCAGGGGCCGAATTACAGCATCCGTGATCGAGCAAAACTACGAAGGGCACAACGAGACAAGTGCCTATCAATCTTGTACAATTTTGATCACGGATACTGTAATTCGGCCCCAGTTTGCGCTATCTAAAAAGCATTTGAGCTGAACTAGTACTGGTATTTTTTGACCTAGTGCATATACTAATACTTTATCTAATTGACTACACTGCAGGGTAGTTAGGCCATTATCACAAAAAACTTATTTAGTTGCTTGTACATCAATTGATCGAAAGCTTTAGAAATTAATTGTAAAATAAAAATAGGCCTATTAAATTCATTCAGAGATTTAGTGATAAGAATTATTTTAGTTTTTTTCCAGCAACATGGTTATATCAATTTAGCTAATATTGATTTGAAAATAAAGGTAAATATTGGCAAGGGTCTAGGTAGCAAAGCTTTTATAGAAATTGGATGAATTTCATCAAAACCTACAGCAGTTGATTTAATAACCAACAACTATTTAAAACATCAGTTCGACATCAGGTCAACACAACAAAAACTAAAGCTAATATCACAGGTGAAATTTTTGTTTACATTAGTTTGTATCACAGTCATTGAAATATGAACAAAATTACATTTAAATTCGTCAACATTCGTTATACCTAATGCTACCATCTCATGTTATTAAAAAATAAGTATATTTTCTTCTTGGAACACTGAAAAGTAAGTATTAGTAAGTATAATTTTTTAAAATAAGTATAAGTAAGTATTTTACTATTTTACCTTAGAAAAACAAATTGAATATTTTTTTGATACAATTTACTAACTTATGTTAAAATCAATAGAACCCACAATATTCTTTAAATATTGTCACACCCTAGTTTAGTTTTCCTTAAAGAGTTTTGTGTATACAATCTATCTAAAACCAAAAAGTCTTCAGATAAAAAATAAACAAAATATTAATTTTATATATTTGAAATTCATATATATTTCTAATATATAAAACAGTTTAAAAACAAACAAAAGCATAACAAAAAATTAAAAGTTATACGCACTTTCAAAGTAGTCAAAAAAAAAATAAAAAATCACATTCAAATGTATACAGAGACCAAAGAAAAGCTACATTAATTTGATTTTTCTTTTTGCTTGAAATCGTATTTGTCTTGGCTGTAAATTTTATTTAAGTGTGAAGTCTAATTGGCCACTTTCGAAAGTTTTTTATTTTTTTTTACAACTTTTGTAATGTACTTGTAAAGGGGGTTTTGTTCACAGGCTGAGGTATGCTCAGCGGTTCCAGGGTCAAACAAAAGACCCTCAAACTTTTGTCCAAAATAAATAAGTAGACTTGGTGATTTTCTTGCTCAGACGGTATTTTCTGTTTTATTGTTAAATCCAGTCTTTCTTACAATACACAATATTTTAGGAATATGATAAATTTACAGCGGCGGGTGAGTCTGCCGATGCTGGTTCGATGATATTTGGTATTTGGCGAAGTTCGGTGATGTTCGGTGATGTTCGGTGTTCGCTGAAGTTCGGTGCTGTTCGGTGATATTCGGTGATGTTCGGTGTTCGCTGAAGTTCGGTGCTGTTCGGTGATGTTCGGCGATGTTCGGTGATGTTCGGTGTTCGCTGAAGTTCGGTGCTGTTCGGTGATGTTCGGCGATGTTCGGTGATGTTCGGTGTTCGCTGAGGTTCGGTGATGTTCGGCGATGTTCGGTGATGTTCGGTGTTCGCTGAGGTTCGGTGATGTTCGGTGATGTTCGGTGTTCGCTGAAGTTCGGTGCTGTTCGGTGATGTTCGGCGATGTTCGGATATGTTCGGTGTTTGCTGAAGTTCGGTGATGTTCGGCGATGTTCGGTGTTCGCTGAGGTTCGGTGATGTTCGGTGATGTTCGGCGATGTTCGGATATGTTCGGTGTTTGCTGAAGGTCGGTGATGTTCGGCGATGTTCGGTGTTCGCTGAGGTTCGGTGATGTTCGGCGATGTTCGGTGTTCGCTGAGGTTCGGTGATGTTCGGTGATATTTGGTGTTCGCTGAAGTTCGGTGCTGTTCGGTGATGTTCGGCGATGTTCGGATATGTTCGGTGTTCGCTGAGGTTCGGTGATGTTCGGCGATGTTCGGATATGTTCGGTGTTCGCTGAGGTTCGGTGATGTTCGGCGATGTTCGGATATGTTCGGTGATCGCTGAGGTTCGGTGATGTTCGGTGATGTTCGGCGATGTTCGGATATGTTCGGTGTTCGCTGAGGTTCGGTGATGTTCGGTGATGTTCGGATATGTTCGGTGTTTGCTGAAGGTCGGTGATGTTCGGCGATGTTCGGTGTTCGCTGAGGTTCGGTGATGTTCGGCGATGTTCGGTGTTCGCTGAGGTTCGGTGATGTTCGGTGATATTTGGTGTTCGCTGAAGTTCGGTGCTGTTCGGTGATGTTCGGCGATGTTCGGATATGTTCGGTGTTCGCTGAGGTTCGGTGATGTTCGGCGATGTTCGGATATGTTCGGTGTTCGCTGAGGTTCGGTGATGTTCGGCGATGTTCGGATATGTTCGGTGATCGCTGAGGTTCGGTGATGTTCGGTGATGTTCGGCGATGTTCGGATATGTTCGGTGTTCGCTGAGGTTCGGTGATGTTCGGTGATGTTCGGTGTGACTGACTAAGGCAAGACCCGACTATGAACAAACTTGTTCTCGGTTCCAGCAAGTGGCGACGGTACAAAGCACTACGCTCTCGTGCCGTCCCCGAAGTCTGTCACAACGCGGTCTATTTATCCGTATGCTGCCATTAACCTTCTGTGAATTATAGCGTTGCGTGTGGTTTATGTAGACTCGTCTGTTGACTACGTTGAATGTGCTGGCTGTATGTGTGCGTGTGTGTGTAGGTATGGCTGTTGGTTGAGTTAAGCGCACAGTGGTGTAGTAAGGCAGTGGCGTAGTGTGCGGGGTGCAAACTTGTAACGGGGATCACCGTTACAACTCCCCCCCTACTTCGGAGAGTGATTTGTCAGGTTATTATTTATATATATTTTTTTCTGCTTCAACTTCGGCTTCCAGTGCTCGAAATATATTTTCGGTTGATGCTCTACTTCGTTTGGTTTTGACGAAGTGGCTTAATTGCCTTCGTAAATCCTCTACAGTGCAGCCATCAATTGGTAACCCGATCTTTCGGCACTCGTTAATGAGCCGTTCCTTTTTAAGTAAGTATATCCAGCCGAGTGAATCCGATGTTAGATGTTTGTCCATATTATTATTTTTATTGTGTATTGTACCTGCTTCGTCGTCGTTGGTGGGTGCGTTCGGTTTTCCACTGCCGTCTTTGGAAGCAGGTCCCTGCTCGGGCGCCATTTGTAAAGGGGGTTTTGTTCACAGGCTGAGGTATGCTCAGCGGTTCCAGGGTCAAACAAAAGACCCTCAAACTTTTGTCCAAAATAAATAAGTAGACTTGGTGATTTTCTTGCTCAGACGGTATTTTCTGTTTTATTGTTAAATCCAGTCTTTCTTACAATACACAATATTTTAGGAATATGATAAATTTACAGCGGCGGGTGAGTCTGCCGATGCTGGTTCGATGATATTTGGTATTTGGCGAAGTTCGGTGATGTTCGGTGATGTTCGGTGTTCGCTGAAGTTCGGTGCTGTTCGGTGATGTTCGGCGATGTTCGGTGATGTTCGGTGTTCGCTGAGGTTCGGTGATGTTCGGCGATGTTCGGTGATGTTCGGTGTTCGCTGAGGTTCGGTGATGTTCGGTGATGTTCGGTGTTCGCTGAAGTTCGGTGCTGTTCGGTGATGTTCGGCGATGTTCGGATATGTTCGGTGTTTGCTGAAGTTCGGTGATGTTCGGCGATGTTCGGTGTTCGCTGAGGTTCGGTGATGTTCGGTGATGTTCGGCGATGTTCGGATATGTTCGGTGTTTGCTGAAGGTCGGTGATGTTCGGCGATGTTCGGTGTTCGCTGAGGTTCGGTGATGTTCGGCGATGTTCGGTGTTCGCTGAGGTTCGGTGATGTTCGGTGATATTTGGTGTTCGCTGAAGTTCGGTGCTGTTCGGTGATGTTCGGCGATGTTCGGATATGTTCGGTGTTCGCTGAGGTTCGGTGATGTTCGGCGATGTTCGGATATGTTCGGTGTTCGCTGAGGTTCGGTGATGTTCGGCGATGTTCGGATATGTTCGGTGATCGCTGAGGTTCGGTGATGTTCGGTGATGTTCGGCGATGTTCGGATATGTTCGGTGTTCGCTGAGGTTCGGTGATGTTCGGTGATGTTCGGATATGTTCGGTGTTTGCTGAAGGTCGGTGATGTTCGGCGATGTTCGGTGTTCGCTGAGGTTCGGTGATGTTCGGCGATGTTCGGTGTTCGCTGAGGTTCGGTGATGTTCGGTGATATTTGGTGTTCGCTGAAGTTCGGTGCTGTTCGGTGATGTTCGGCGATGTTCGGATATGTTCGGTGTTCGCTGAGGTTCGGTGATGTTCGGCGATGTTCGGATATGTTCGGTGTTCGCTGAGGTTCGGTGATGTTCGGCGATGTTCGGATATGTTCGGTGATCGCTGAGGTTCGGTGATGTTCGGTGATGTTCGGCGATGTTCGGATATGTTCGGTGTTCGCTGAGGTTCGGTGATGTTCGGTGATGTTCGGTGTGACTGACTAAGGCAAGACCCGACTATGAACAAACTTGTTCTCGGTTCCAGCAAGTGGCGACGGTACAAAGCACTACGCTCTCGTGCCGTCCCCGAAGTCTGTCACAACGCGGTCTATTTATCCGTATGCTGCCATTAACCTTCTGTGAATTATAGCGTTGCGTGTGGTTTATGTAGACTCGTCTGTTGACTACGTTGAATGTGCTGGCTGTATGTGTGCGTGTGTGTGTAGGTATGGCTGTTGGTTGAGTTAAGCGCACAGTGGTGTAGTAAGGCAGTGGCGTAGTGTGCGGGGTGCAAACTTGTAACGGGGATCACCGTTACATACTAAGAATATTGTATTAAATTTTTATGAAATTATTTTTTCAACCCAAAACTTTCTCTACCTGAACTCATGTTAGAACGCATTTAAAAAACTTTAAAAGCGTTTTTCTCAAAACTACGTTTTCACATTATTCACACATATTTAACACAAAACTACTTACAAAAAAACTATAATCGTGTTAAAAAAATTGATGTTTACTATATTTTTTTACAAATAACAGTGATAAAAAAAGACACAGTTTCGATAATATCGTAAGTAGAGACGTAGAATTCCTTTTTATACAGTAAAAGAGAAAAATTCTGGTTTTTTTATCTACATTCTTCAAAACTTTTTTAAAGTATTTGATCTTCTAAATAAAAATTATTCAAAAACAAATTTGTTGTTGTTGTCCTTCTTTAAACTTACCTGATATAAAAAGCTCACAATTAAATTCGTGTAAAAATTTGTTTTATTTTATAAAAAGTTTTCGTTTGATATTTATGGTGATGAATTTGTTGTTCTTTTTCATTTGTTTTGTTGGTTAAAGCTTAATGTAATTCAAAGTTATGTTTAATTAATTTGACTATATATGGGTAAATTTGAATTATTTATTTTTTCTGTAGTAAAGAGCATATACGTATAAAAGTAATTTAAAATTAAAATTTTAGTTAACAAAATATATTTTTAATATGGAAAGAATATAATGTATAATAAAAATAATTCGAATTTATTATGGTATTTAAAAAATAAATATTGTATATTTTTTAAAGCACAACGCAAATAAATATATTTTTTAAAGCACAACGCATGCTTAGTAACGCATGCGCAAATTTGCGTAGTAGTATACATAAATGCTGAAAATAAACATTCGTTTTATTCGTACTCCAACTCATGGCAGAATAACCAGGTAAGGCCGACTCGGAGAGGAATGAAGTAGAAAGTAGAGAAAAGCGAGCTAGTTGTCAAAATCAGCTGTTCATGTCGAGTAAAAATTAAGAACATCTAAAAAAATTTCAGCTAACTGAACCAACAAGATCTCTTTGTCCCGCTTTTCACTCGGCAATAATTGCCTTTGCCACAAGCAGTTTGTGGATTATTCGCCCGCATGAGGGGGCTTATGGTCCAGTTAGCCTCGCATGGCACAGCAGCGCATGCAACGCAGATAAGCAGCTAGCACACAGCTAAATAAATGGTGATTATGCAAAGCATAGTCACATGGTCAAAATAAAACAATAAAAAAGAAGAATACAACGATTTTATTTTAATAAATTAACCGCACTTGATCAAACAATTTTACAACTTCACATCTGTTTTGCCAAAACGTCAAATACATAGAAGAATACACAGATATTAAAATGAAATAGATCTTCCATGTTTATCTATGTAGTCAGAGATGCATTTCTGTTTTTATCTGAGCATTGCCATGCGTTGCCATGTTGTGCTTAATCAGATACACACAAATCCCACTAAGCAGATTTCGATGTGACGCTTGTTAAGCCATGCACTGCTATGCCATGCGAGGCTAACTGGACCATTACGAAAGTCCTCTTTAAACCCGAGTAGTCAACAAACTACTTGTGGCGAAAGCAATTATTGTTCATAGAATTGCAGAGTAAAAAGCGGCCCTTTGCAGCATATGCAGAACCAAAACAACAATATCAGCAGCTAGTAGCAAAGTTGCCAGTTATGTTGGAAAAATCCCATTCGTGGTAATTTTGAATTGCCCTTAGGAATTTTTGTTTCTGGGAATTCCTATTAAATTTTTAAATTCAGCGTGGTATTTTTTAATTGGCGTGGAAATTCAGCGGGGTATTATTTAAATTTCCGTGGGAGTTTGGTAATATTCTTCTTACATTTTTTTCTTTTTTTGTAAGCAAAGTTTCTTTGTGGTATTTCTAAATGTTTTTTAGACTGCTTGTGCATATGGGACTTATTGTGGTATTTTTAATACGAATGAGATTTTTGTGGCAATTTTAAATGCGTATGGAATTTGTGGTGGATTTTTAAAACACTTGGTATTTTTGTGGTAATTTTTAATGATCGTGAGATTTTCTATTTGATATTTTTTTATTGCGGTAGAAACTTGTTTGTTTATCTTAACAATGGTAATTTTTGTTGTATTTAATTAATGTTATTGTGAAAAAGGTAACTTTTTGTCGGAATTGTTTTAAATTTTAACTTGTTTTAAATTTTAATACTGGCTCTCTAGCTACATGCATCTGTATTCTCTATTGCATTACAACCCAACAAGCCATGAATGTTACTGTGGCAGCTAAACAGTACTTAAAACGGCAGCGTCTAATTTGCTGGTATGAAAACGACATGTTTTTGTACCTTTAAACCGTTCTCTATATAATTTTAAAGTCCTTTTTTATAATTATCAAGAATCGAATTGAAATTTATGTCATATTCGCTTGATGTGTCGTTTGTTCTTGTCTTTTTTCCCTCTCTTTTTCACCCGTTCGCCAAAAAATACTGAATGTATGTTTTACATACATATTAATAAAAAACTAACACCAACAACATCAAAAGCAGCACAACAACAAACGACGTGATTACGAACCAAACAAGCAAACACAACAACAACAAGAACCTTAAAAACAGCATAAACAGCTATGCAGCTAAGGAGCTTGTACATTTCTCATACGAATATATGAATTTTTCATCTTTTTATATTTTGCTATTTTATTAGATATTCGTTTTATTCCCACTAAAACTAATGTTTTGGCATTTTTTTTACCTTTGTACTATGAATATTTAAGGCTGTAGGTATACCCCAAAGTGTCAAATATCACTTTGAAAAAATTCGTGAAAATGACCCCCATACTGTAAGACGTAATTCTACGTCAAAAAATTTTTTTTTGGTTTTTGTTACTTAAATTTAACAACAATTGCTAAAAATTAATATTAATAGTCTATTTAATAGTCCTTGTCATATTGAATCTAAAACACTTTGGTTTTTTGTTTCAGATAAACAGATGCCGAGATATTGTGTGGGACCTGCCTCCAAATTATTAAAAAACATTAATAAATTTTTTTTATTTTTATAAATTAAGACTTCATTTATCATTCCTTACTACTTATATAAAAATATCTTTCCATATCTATCCATAGATATCTATCCATAGCAATATCTATCCATAGCAAGCTCACGAGAAATTCCCAAAAATAGCCTATTTTTTTAGCCGATGAACTACAGTACACCCTTAATATTTCAGGTCTTGTCTTTAAAAAATTGTAAAATTCGACACAGCTGTATTCAATATTATTTTTTAAAAATAAAATTGACTCGAGTCTGTATTTTTAACGCTGTTTGTTACAATTTTCAAACTTTTTCCACTTTTGCAAATAAAAACGTTCAACCGGAGCTGAAAAGTAAGCATAATTAAGTATAAATCTTAAAAGTAAGTATACTTATAAGTATGGAATTTAAGTAAGTATATGAAGCTGAAAATAAGTTTGATACTTACAAAGTAAAGACTGGTTTTCACTAAGTCAATTTCAATGACAACAATCACTGATGTCAGTATTCATCTTGACCATATGACGTCAAATGCGTTTTCATTGAAACCCAAAAACTGACATAAAATCGAATGTCAAAGACTGACGTTGAATTTATGTGTCAATTGATTGCCATACTGTTTTCACTTTCGATGCTATTTGTGAAATGCCATCGGTTTGTTCAGTTGTGCTTTTTTTTCATCAACAGCTGATGTTTTATATTTGAGATTGTTAGAAAATGTTTCTTTTTGGTGAAATTTATAAAATACTGTTAATTTTATTAGATTAAGGGCCGCTTTCTCAATGTCCGGTTAAGCACTAATCAGAAATTTAACGAGCAGTTAGCAAAAAAGCCCTTTCTCAATCTTCGGTTAAGGTTGAACTGTCAGTTAAGTGCTGATTAAGTTAACGGCAAGTTGTGGTTTCGGTTAGCGCCATTTTAGGGTAAATGATTTCGAAGATGCTGTCAAACTTTAAAATTTAAGATGACGGATAGAGTTGCCACCTAGATTTTTTTATTTTTGCGAATTTTTTTTTGCCGGCCCCGAATTTATAAAACTAAAAAAAATTAAGGTGGCAACCCTATCCACCATCTTGAATTTTAAAATTCTGATTTTAGATTCAAAATCAGCGACTCCTTAACACTGATAAATGATGTTTAAAACTCTTAAAAATACATATTATTAGGTGGCAATACTGTGGTAAAAATTTAGGTGGCAGCCCTAACCTCCATCTTAAATTTTAAAACTGTGACATTATAGTCGAAATCAAATCCGTTGTCAGAATTTCAAAATTACAAGAATTGGCAAAAATAAAAAAATCTAGGAGGCAACTCTATCCGTCATCTTAAATTTTAAAGTTTGACAGCATCTTCGAAATCATTGGTTAAAGTTCTGATTATTGCTTAACCGGACATTGAGAAAGCGGCCCTTAAAAAACTTTGCCAGTAGTGAAAAAAAAATGAAAACAAAATTTTTTTGTAGGCAACAACTGACACAAAATGCCAACATGTTGGCATTTAAATTTTTCTTGTCATACAACGATATTTTGATTGACTAGCAAAATTCTATCTGTTTTCACTTGTTTGTGATTTTATATGACAATCAGTGGTCATATATGACAACAAATGTAAATGACAATACGTTTCCATTAGATTGACAACATTTGTCATTGAAAACTGACCTAGTGAAAACCAGTATAGTTGGTAACAATAGTTATACCTAATGAATTGGGTTTTTTTTACCGATTCCTATGTCGCGAATTTAGATGAATAATTAATAGTTTGTACGATTGACCGATTTCCCGGAATTTTTTTTTACAGAATGTATGTCAGTGTTGCGTCGTTGAAAACATGTGAGTTTTATTTTGCTAGTTGTGAGTTCTTTTATATGTACACAAGCTGCGATTTTTTTTATTTTATACTATTCAAACGCTATTAGTACATATATAATTTTGAAATTAATAACAATTGTGCAAAGAGAGAGAATGCACGGAATAAAGCTAACGCCTACATTGAAAAATGAAGCACAGCCTGTCAATCAAATCTATTCTCACAATTAATAGTCTTATTTTTCACTCATTCGTTAAGGTTCATAAAAATGTGGCATGCAGCAAATTATGATCTTTTGACACATTAAATCATCTCTCTTAGCTGTGCTAAACTTTATCTAAGCTAAACGTAGACTAAGCAACAAAGTTGGTACATTTTAATTGCTACATTTAAAACGAATGAATGCTCGATGACAGAGAAAGCGTTGCAAATCGCTGCTTTCATTTATTGAATCAACTCAAACTTTGTCTCTATGCATTGCATGGAGCGATCGTAGCAACATGATGCTTAGCTGCAACACTTGATATGGTTATTTTGAAGCAACACGCATGCAGAGATCACGATCACTCTCCTCTTCTGCCTGGCTGCCGATCACCCAGCTCAAGCGGAAAAACGGATCAAATGCATGCAATTAAATTATTAAGTTACAATCGGCAGATTATGTTTGTCTAAGAGTGTATGTTTAGTGATTGAGCGATGTTGCATTGCAAGCTGTGATATACACTGTAAAAATGTGTCAGTAAAGAATTAAAAAAAAAATATAAAAGTAATTCGCAAAGATGTCAATCGACTTATTTGCAGCTCATAACTGAATTTGACTTTTTCTTGAAAAATTTTTTATTGCTAACAAAGGAATATTTCTCAGTGGAATCTCCTCAAAAGCGCCCAGACATGAGGCTTACTTCAATAAATGTTCACAAATCGTGCGTCGATTCATACATGGTGGGTACCCCTGGTGTTCAATGATTAATGCGTGCAACTAAGTGGCTGGTTGCCACACCACGCCAACAACACGTCACGCTGCCGCCGCAATACTTAGAAACCACCACCAACACCAGTGGGTTGGCGGTGTAACACCGGCAGTCAAGTGCGGGGCGATTTTTGAGAAATTAATTTGATTAATTCATAACGAATATTGAAATCGGACAAAATTATGGCTTGCACACAAAGCATTCACGCAACGAATAAACGTTGCAACGTGCAACAGACACTTGAAGGACCACCCAACAACATCTTCGCAAGGCTCACACGATGCTGCAAACTGCACTTCTGCGGTATTGTAAATAATGTTTATCCGCCGAAGGTGTAAAGTCGAGGGGTTGCTTTTTGCAGCTGTTGCAACACTTTTAAGCTGACCAGGCGTTGTGGTGCGACCGCAGTTTCTAATTTATGGCAGTGATTAATGCGTGCAAAAATCATGTTAATTGCACGTGTGTTTCTTTGAGCAAAAGTTTTAGTTTTTGCTGACGTTGTTTTTTCGCGTTTGTTTCTGGGTTGTTGTGTTGTTGACGTTTTGGAAAGGAAGTTTCTGTGTGTCCATTAGTTTTTCAGTCACCCAATATTTATGTTTTTTTTTAGGTTTTTTCCCACCGTTATCTGTATATCTTTCTGTGCTCTTGAATTTCCAGTCAAATCATTTACATGTCAGCTTGGCATTCTGCCAATGTTGCTGTCTGCTGTCAATGTTGCCCAAATTTTTAGTGTTTTTTGACAACATGGCGCTCAACAACATTTTCTGCAAGCTTTAACTTATTTTTTTTAGTGGTTTTGTGGTGTGGTCTTTTGGTCTATAAAGCATTTTATTTTATTTGGTTTTGTTTTTGTTATTTATGTTCGCCACATTAACTGGAGCAGCAAAATATTTATCTTTACTTTTGTCATGCTTTTCAATGTAGTTACAATGAAGTTGGAAAAATATTGTTGCAAGTTTTATGGTTATCTGTTGTTGCCCCATATTGTCGCACATCTATAACTCCTGCTTATGTGCTCAATTTCGGTGTACTAAAAAGAGGTGTTCATTGAAAGTAAAATCTGGATAAACTAACGAAAAAGCGTAAATATTAAAAAATATAATGGAAACGGCATCATTTCCAATTGTAGTTTAATAAAGATCAATTTAAATTTGAATATCCATTTGAAACTCAATTTGAATATCAGAAAAAAATCTCTTGATTTATAATTTCTAGTTAAATAAACAAAAGTCCAAATGAAAATCAGATTTTTAAACTTAAAGTATACCAGATGAAATCCAGATTTCGATTTCAAATTAAAATAAATCAATTAAAACTCAAAAAAGATCAATTGAAGTTAAAAAAGATAAATGAAAATAGCAGGTTCTATTTGAAATGATATTTTTAATACACAAAGTTTTAACTGAAATTCAGAATTTCATTTTAAATTCAGAAAAGAGCACTTTAAGTTCAGAACTTCACTTGAGATTAATAAATTGTATTTGAAATAAACTAAAGATCAATTGAAAGTCGGAATTCCATTTGCAACTCCAAATATGTCACTTGAAATTCAGAAATTTCATTTAAATTTAAAAAAAAGGCAATTGAAATTCAAAATTCCATTTGAAATTTAAAAAAGATCAACTGAAGCTCAATATTTGGTACACATTTCAGAATAAATCAATTGCAATTCAGAACTTACATTTGAAATTCCATTTAAAACACAAAAATCCAATTGAAATTCAAGATTGCATGTGATATTGAGAAGAGATTAATGGAACTATATGTGAGATTCAAAAATTCTATTTGAAATTAAGAAAAAAACGGATAGAAATTTGAAAAAAGCAAATGAAGTTAACAAAAAATCAATTAAAATTCAGAAACTCCATTTAAAATGTCAGTTGATATAACGTACAGAAATCAAAATGAAATTCTAAAAATTTTGTTGAAATTCAGAAAAAATCATATTGAAATTAGAATTCCATTTAAAATTCATAAAATTTCTATTGAAATTCAGAAAAAATCTCTTAAAGTTAATAAAGGGATAAACCGAAGCTCAGAAACTCGTTGTAAAGTTATGAAACAAATTAAAAAAAAAAAAAATTAATTGGCATTCGGCATTTAAACTGAAATTAGATCAACTGGAATTCAAAACTTTATTTGACATTACAAAAATTTCAAAAGAAATTCAGAAAAGATTAATTGAAATTCATTTTGAAATTCAAATAATATCAATTGAAACTCAAAAATGCCGCTTGAATGAAATACGGAAAAAATGAAGTGCAAATTTCCAAGTTATACTTTCATTTGTAAAAAAACCATTTTCAGAAAAAAATTTATACCAAGTTATAATTTCATTTGTAAAAAAACCATTTTCAGAAAAAAATTTAAAATTCAGAATTCTATTTGAAATTGGGAATTCGAAAATGAAAAAATTATTTATATCAAATTCAGAAAAAAATTATTTGTAACTTAGAATTCCATTTTAAATTTATAAAAGATCAATTGAAATTCATAATTCCACTTTAAACACAAAACAGTGCAACAAAAATTCTATCTAAAATTTTGAATTCATAAATAGAAATTCAGAATACATCAGTTAAAATTAAAAAGATCAATTGAAATTCAGAAAATTAATTTGCAATTATGGAAAATTAATATAAGACTCAGAAGAGATAAATTGTAACTCAAAACTCCATTTGAAATTTAAAAAAGATCAACGAAAATTCAAAATTTTATTTGAAATTCAGAAAAAATCAGTCAAATTTTATTAAAATCGATTAAAGTTAAAAATTTATTTAGAATTTTTAAATAGATTTACAGAACTTCAGAAATGCTATTTGAAATGCTCGAAAGGTCAATTGAAAGCAAGAATTCCATTTAAAATTCAGGAATTTTTATATTCACATTAACCCAATAAGGACGATGATACCATATGGAATCACTTAGTCGGATGTGGAAAAACTAACGATATTACACAAAAATTAGCCAAAATAAAAATTAAGTCAAAATCAAACCATATGTGAAAAAATGTCCCGTCTTTATAGAGTTAACTGAAAATCACAAATAATCAATAAAAAGATCAACTGGAATTCAGAATGCTGTTTAACATTAAATATGTATAAATTTTAACTGAGTAAACATAATGTAAAAATTCGCATTCCATATGAAATTTAGAATAGGTTATTTAAAATTCAGAAATTTTGATTTAAATTTTAAAAAGATCAAATTAAGTACAGAAATTAATTTAAAATTCTGAATATTTTTAGCGAAATTTAGAAACTTTAGAATTTAATTTCTTTCTTTAGGAAGAAGGTAGTTTCAAAAGCAGAAATTTAATGTGAAATTCAGAAAAGACACGAGAATAGCTTGATGCAAACAATAATTGCTTACGAGTATTCCTAAGTATTAATTTCTTGCAAATTTAGAGGGATTTCGCCCATTTTTTGGGATTTTAGTCATCGATGCCGGATTTTCTTGTCGGTCGGTGGACATTTTGTAAAAAAGTGTGTTGCTAAGATACTCGATAGATTTCCTGTAAAATCAAATTTTTTTCGGAGTCTTAGAATTTTTGGACCCAAAAATTGCTATGGATATAAATCGATAAATCTCTGATTATGTAAAATCCTCATTTAGGAATAGATTTCAATGCAGCGGAAAATACTTTAGACTACTTAAGCAAATGTTTAATATTTTATATGTGATTTTAGTTATAAACCAATAAAAATCTTTAACAATTTTCTTTGTTTAGATCTCAGTGAATTGTTAGTTAAAATAATTTTTACTTCTGTGTAGAGAACTTTCGAAAATTTATTAATCCTTTAACATTAAATTTTTATTAATCTTCAAACATTTTTTTTACCCCCACGTATAAAAAATACGTGCTATAAGCATTCCATTAAAAAATAAGGAGTAATTTCGAAAATGGGCCAAATCAAACGAAAACTACGCCTACTTCCCATACAAAGTGACCTAACCAAAACGTAAAAATCTCTTTAAATTCCACAAAAATAAATCTCATGACTTCAAACTTTGCACATATACTTAAACCTTTAATATTCACATTGAGTGTGAAATATATAAAAATCAAATGAAAACCAAAAGATGAAATCTTTTTAAATTCTTAAATATGCAGTTTGAGCACGAAAGTTGTAAAATTTTAATGAAATCCACGGCTACCTCCCATACAAAATGTCTTTATGAAATCAGTAGTTAGTTAGTTTATAGTGGGCCCATGTGCACCGCGACCCATAGGATCTATTGTGCATGCCCTTAATTTATTTATTTATTTATTTGGCCAAGCAAGGCAATATACTTATTCTAACCGGTTGTTTTTTTATTTATTTTTTTTCCTCACCCCTTAGCTTGTTTTGGTGTACAAAGACATGCTAATCGAAGTGGGCGTAATCCGCCCACCTGAACGACATGAATTTAAGAACACGTCAAAAAGAAAAGGAGATAAGAAAAGAAAAGAAACAGAAGGAACTTATAACTAACATATTTTATACAAAGTAGTAGAAAATATGACTATTAAGCTACTGTGCTATCTTATAAAAAACAGAAGTAACTTATTTCTTACATATTTTATACAAAGTAGTTGAAAATATGGCTATTAAGATGCTGTGCTATCTTATAATTAATAGGGAACAGTTAAAGAGGCATGGATGGTGATTGGTGATCGTGATAAGGATAGATGGTTAGGGTGGAAAGAGGTGATTGGAGAGGGTACGCTTGAACATATATTTAGACATAGGTGGTAGGTAGTGCTCGCTGATAGTGTTAAATATCATACAACATCTGTTAATTGGTTCTTTGAAAGCGTAAGTAGTGTGGTGCTATGACTCACATATAAATCTTGTATGTCTAGTTCTCCTTATTGGGTCATTGGGTCATCAAGATAGGATATAAGCCAATTCAACAAGGAATCTGATATACCGAATTTTTCTAATTTTTTTAGTTAAGATTACGTGATCAACTCGGTCAAATGCTTTACTTAAATCGGTATATATAGAATCTATCTGATGACCTTTTTCGATATTGTTAAGAACATCTGAAACCATTATTGTGAGGTTTGTAGTGGTTGATCGTCCTTTACGGAATCCGTGTTGTTGTTCATTTAAGTGTGGATTAACTATTTCAGTGAGCTTAGAACATATTATTTTTTCAAAAAGCTTAGGAATAGTTGACAATAAGGCAATACCTCTGTAGTTTTCGATCGCTCTCTTATCGCTATTCTTATAAATTGGTGTAAGATGAGATGACTTCCAAAAAGATGGAAAAACACCTATTTCCAAAGGCTTATTAAAAATAATATGTAATGGTGTAATTAATTGAGCTAGGCACTGAACAAGGAGAATTGGTGGAATAAGGTCCGGACCGGGAGACTTGTAAGGATCTAATTCATTTATAGAATTAATTATGTCCTCTTGTGTAATATTGACTGTGTAAACCAAAGGGGACGTGTTGTGATACAGTAACGGGGTACGAATTGGGGTTGAAGGAGGAAGAAATACTTCTTTAAAATGATCTGCAAAGAGATTACAGATCACTTGTGGGTTGGAAGAAGAAACATTACCTTTAATCATGGTTGTAGGATGTCCGGCCGATTTACGCTTGACGTTTACAAAGTCGAAAAATTTTTTAGGGTCGTTAATAATTCTTTCACCAATCAAGTTGGTGTAAAATTTATATGCTTCTTCAGACTTTTTTGAAAACTCTTTAGACAGCTCTGCATATCTTGCCTTTACTTCATCACTTACAATGACGGAGTCTTTAACGATTTTGTAGAGACTATTTCTTTGATTTCTGAGTTGCCTAAGATTGGGATCAAGCCACGGTTCAGATAGTTTATTTCGTTTTTTTATTTTTGGAACAAAAGTATCAAGTACGGAAAAGATACTCTGATAGAAAAACGGAACAGCATCGTCCAAATCCAAGACTGATAGTTGGTCCCAGTTAAAAGAATTCAGTTCATTTCTTATATTATTATAATCAGCGTTAAGAAAATCATACACTACAGAATTATTAAAGGATTGTCTAAAGGTTATACCGGAAGCAAGTAATTGAACTGTAAATGCAGTGTGGTGAAGGGTATTTGAGAATAAATGCTCTGCTTCACAGCTTGGAGTGACGTTGACTTCGTCGTATGAGTTAGTAAGAACTAAATCTAACCAACGTCCATTCTGGTTAGGGATGGGAGCTACTTGCAGATAATGGTTACTTTAAAAGATGCTAAGTAAATTAAAGTCGACCGAATTAGTAAGAATAATTGGAAGAAGGTGTTTGTCATTATCATCGGTAATAAAAGAAATATTGGGACGGTTAAAGTCTTCCCAATATATTTATTTTATCTACTTCCTTTAAGTTGGCTGTAACTGAAGTTATAGTTTCACATAACTCATTGTATGAACTTTCTTTTGAGTTGGGAGCAATATATATATTGCACCAATATATATATATAACGATTTAGATCTAGTATTATTCTTATTATTAGGAGTTCAAGGCAATTATGAGAGGATGTTGCAATTATCTCACTAGACAAGGCATTGTGTGTGTCAATCAAAACTCCTCCACCACGTGTAAGACCAGTTTTTGTATAATCTCTATCATTACGGTATATTGTCCAATTACAATCAAGAATTTCCTCATTTTTTAATATATCATTTAACCACGTTTCCGTAAAGACAAGAACATTGAAGTGACAAGATTTAGCATCAACAAAAAGTTTACTAAGTTTACCTCTCATACCACCACAGTTATGGTAGAATAAGTTTAAAGTATTTGACGGGTTAGGCAGGTTTTGGGAGATAGGAGTCGTAATATCGTGAGAGCTAGGAGCAGTAGTAGTTTTTTGTGTTAGTACGAGATCTTTGAAGGTGCCAAATCCGCTTTGAATATGTATACGATGCGAATACAGAGAGATCATTTTCAACATCTTTTGGGGATAAGTTGAAGCTTTCATGGTAGTTTATGAAAATTTTCTTCAAATCTTCTGGCTCCGTTGGAAGACCTTCTTGATGTATCGAAACCATAACACTTGTTTTAGTTATACCATCTATACAAATTGAATCCGATTTGTTATACAGGTATGCCAGGTACAAGCGGACATTATCATATAAACGCCGGTCACGAAGACGAGACATGATAAATCGGCCTTCACTACTTATGTCAGCCAAATTTTTTGTTAATTTCGCTCGGGGAGGGTAGAAGAGGATCAATAAAAGGTGGTGGCGAGTCTACGAAGGGTGCATCTGAAAAGGGTGTTGCAGGTGATATTGGTTGATTTGTGGAGGATGGAATGGTTGAGGTTGTTGAAAAGGGCATCTGAGGATTAGCTTGGGTTGTAGATGTTGATGGAGCATGTGATTGTGAAGGGTTAAGAACGTAAGACCGAATAAAATTAAGATAACTTTTATTGGTATTTAAGTTATTGGTAGGTGAGGTTGGAATTTGTAAAGGTCTAGAATCGGGGTTAAGGTTAAAAAAACGCGTTTATTAACACGATTATTGAAATTGGGAAATACAGAAGTTTTGAAACTCCAGTTTTGATTAGGTTTAGATTGCTTATTTGTGACCTTAACCCTTTCAGACCCATGCTTTATATTGCCTGTAAATTACCTTTAATCATCGAAATTAGAAAATAAAATAAAATATATCTCTTTAGATGCACCAAAAAAATATTTCTGTATGGTCCTTTTTTGTAAACAGGACATCGCACAATTGTGTGGTCTGGGTGTTTAGCTCATAAGTGATTCTAAAAATTTCAAACAATTTTTTTCAATGTTTTTTGTTTTATTAAAAGTAAAAAGTAATAATAATAAACAAAAATTAATCACAATTCAGTTCTTTTTCTTTTCATAATGTATATAAAAAATTAACAAAAAATTTATTCATAAATTCATGTTTTTTTTTTGCTTGGCATATACATAGCAGTCTTGTAAAATATATGTGAATAAAAAAAAATTTAAACTTAACATTTTGTATGGTACTTTTGGAAGCAGTCTTTTCCTTTTGCCAAACAGAGTGTCACCTTTCACTTTTGGCAACGTCCTCTCGAGCGACTACCGCAACTATTTCTGCAAACTCGTGGCGGATCATCAGTAAATTCGGGCAATGATCGTACCGATCAAATCTGATGTCATCTGGTGCATAATGTGGCCGATATTTTGAGACATAAAAATCTTCAGGCAATTGAAATTTGTAAACAGCTTATGGAGCATCAAAATAACGTACCAAAACATTTCCTAGCTTTATTTTAAAAGCTAGGAATGATTTCAATTTTGACTTGGGCATTTCGACAAATTGAGCATCTTGTCGGTTTCCATCCATGAATTGAAAATAGCCAGGTCAAGAAAAGAAAGAACACTTTGACAGTCCATTTCTTTGTTTTCATTTTTATCCGGTAGTATTCCATCATTTGGTCGCAGACATCTATGCCACCCATAAAATTGTTGTAGTTTTCTACAACTGCTGGTATTTGAACATACCGGCGTTTAAGGTTCTTGTTCCATCTTTCGATTTCTCCCACCGGATCTTTGCCGCACGCATTTGAAGCGATTATGACACCTTTGGTGTCCATCAACTTTACCTCGGCTACGTTTTCTCCATTTGTAAACTGGCATATGTCGCTTCTTGTCATTTCCTTATCCAGGGGAAATTTAATAGATTTAGGTATTCGATTACCCATAATTGTCCCTGTAGCCAGGTATCCCATTTCGTGGAGTGTCTTAATAATTGGAATTGTAGTAAAAAACCGGTCAAAATATAGGTGGTTGCCTTTTGGTATGTTTTTAGTGAGTCTAATGATAGATGGCCCGTGTCCGAGACCACAATCTTCAAACGTCCCAGCTCCTTAAAAAATTTTGAAGTCTACCACGAGTTATTTCTGTCGCCAATTCATTGCACCGTTTTCTCACCATATCAATTACTGGCTGCACTCGCCAGAATTTGTTCGACGACTCTGGCGACGAAAAGTCTACAAAATTAATGTCTGATCGCAGTTGGAAAAATTTGTCACGGGACATAGAATTGAAAATGGCAGAAACCATGCAATCTTGGGACCAGTACATTCGGACAGCTGGGTACCCAAGACATCCCATTATGATCGAACAAACATAAAACCGTTTTATATCGGCTTCATTATAGCGCACTTCCTGGCCACGTTTGGCTAGAACATACATTTTAGTGAATTTAAGAACATCAGTGAAGTGCGATTCCAGAAAATAATTTTTAAAATATTCGAACGGAGTTTTTATCGTTCTGAGATTTGGACAACCAGATATTATTGGTAGATCGGCGTTTGGGAACGGTACACTTTTCCAAATTTTTTGTCTTGTTGGTTGCGTAGATCTTCTACTTGTTTATGTAAGGGAGTTTGAATGTTCATTCCTAGATGAAGAGATGTTGCCGTCATGCGAACTTACATCACTATCACTGTCGTCTTGAGCATCCGCAATTGCATTGAAAGGAACGAAATTTTCATCAATTAAATCATCATCATCATCGAAGTCGACATCAGATTCATTTAATAAATCTAGTACTTCTTCTAAATCCTGGTTGTTGTTCAAATCAAAAAATGTACCTAGAAAACATAGAGATAACACAAATGTGAGCCAAAATCAAAA
Source organism: Dichetophora obliterata (assembly GCA_963920525.1). Classification (NCBI taxonomy): domain Eukaryota; kingdom Metazoa; phylum Arthropoda; class Insecta; order Diptera; family Sciomyzidae; genus Dichetophora; species Dichetophora obliterata. The sequence continues at coordinate 195,366,408 of OY986436.1, read as the reverse complement.
ACACTTGTTATGCCTGAAGCGCACAATTGTGATATCTGCATTTTGATAACACATATAGACGGCACCTATATACATATTTATAAATGTTATTTACATTTTTACTTAGAAATAGGTTGTGCTCGTCAATTAATATTAAAAACTCAATATTTCTTGGAAAAACTATTAAAATACTTACCACGTGGCCGCATGTCTTCTTTTGTGGAGTAACACTGTCAAACTAATTTCGTTTTTCTGATTTTTGTTTTGCTTTTTCGTTCTTCTTTTTATACACACATAAAGAAAATTAGAACTCACAATCATTGCTAATCGGTCAAAAGACGACAAAAGTGTTTTTAATACTTTTATAAGCGAAAATTGGAAGATCTCACAATTGATATGGCTAGGTCTGAAAGGGTTAAAAGGTAATTTAGTATTATTATTATTATTAACTATGGATTTATTAGGCATTTTAAAATTATTGATTTTTACTTTAGAATTGTTGTTACTCACTATATTATTATTTTTCTTAACTGATATGGCCTTACTATTTGTACTTTTTATTTTTATTTTTTTATTTTTATTTGTACTTTTTATTTCTAGATGTATGTTTAAGCTTATTACCAACATGTTTTTCCTTGTTACGTCATATTGACAGTCTCATTTGGCCCAGCTTAGTGTTGTTCTCTGTCGAACTGTGGAACAACCATTCGTACTTGGAGGTAACCCCGATTTTAAAACAGCTAGCCTTTATTTTCTTGCAGTCAATAGTCGTTATACTAAAAGAACGCTTCAAAAATGCGCGAATCCAAGAAGGGTCTGCCAGATATTTTATTTATTTATTTGATATATACCTTTGATATAGAAAGAAGTGTGGCTTGACTGGTTTCCTATGTTTAGCCTCTCAATTCTGTTTTACCATTCCGTTGTAGTCCACGATGTAAAAAATTGTGTAATGAGCTGATTAGGTAGAGTGCTGGTGGGATGAGAAAATTGATTCGAGATCATAAATACAGTCTGAGGAGTTACGGTTGAAATCAGAGTGGGAAAAGGTTGGGACACGGTTGAATTTTCCGTTAATTTCTCAAGGATTGATTGTTGGTGAGGGGAAGATTGCACAGGTTCATGCTGGATATTTTCTGAAATGTAATCAATATTGTTTGAAGCATGTTTGAGAACATCTGTTACATCTGCAAGCTCCAGGCGTGTTGCTGCTATTTCATTGCCGACTTCGGTAACATTGTTAATTAATACTGAGAGAAGAGGATCTGAACAATGCTGTGTATGACTTGTTTTGGGCGAAGCGCTCTGCAGTAGACTATCCATATCATTGCGTAGATGTGCAATTCTGTCATTGATCTGCTTTAAGTTTGTTGACAGTACCGTGGTCAGTACTTTGCTGGGGTTAACATTTAAATCACTTAATAAATGCTCGGAGCTTGTTTTGAGTTCATCTAGGAGTTCATTTTTAGTTTGTTTTAAAATTTTTACAATGTTTTTAGTGCTGGCTTCATTGATTTTTTTAGAGAACTCTTTTGATGACTCTATACCGTTGTTTAAGTCTTCTGTTATCTTGATGATGTCGTCGAACTTAGATAATTCGGACTTTACCTTGTTGAAAAACAATTTATTTTCAGATAAAACTGAATTGTTAGATTCACTGAGGTAAATAAACACTACAGATTTAATCTTTTTATATGTTTTAGTACTGTACCTGGCTTGGTGTTCAAAATTGTTGAAGGCAGCACTACTTCCATTTCAAAATGGAGGTGTCTTAGGCTATGGGTTGTCGGACATTCACATAGAATGTGTTTGGGGGTTTCTTCTTCCTCCTCGCGTAGTCTGCAGACGTCTGATTCAGAATATGAAATCAGTAAAATCTCCTTAAATTTCACAAAAATTAGTACAATGTACTCGGTTTTTTGAAATTTAAAAAGAAAACTGAAACTCCGCCCACCTCCCATACAAAGTGACGTCATCATAATAGTGTAACCTTTAAAATTATAAAAAAACATGAATTAAATTGCGAGCTTTAGATCAAGTAAGTTTTTAAGAAGGCAACAACAACAACAACAACTCTGTATAGAGTCAATCACTTAGCTGACTAGACAGTGTGTTTCGGAAATCACTAGATTTTCCTCTTCAGTAGTCTTTGAGTGATTAAGCTGTGATCAACTCACAGCTAAAGCTCGCAATTGAATTCATGTTATAATTTAATAGATCATTAAATTAATTAATTATAAAAAAACTTAATGTTTAAACTTGATATAAGGCTAATAAGCTTTTAATAAATAAAAACGACTCTGATGTCTTAATATGGCATATTTGGATAAAAACCACGCCCTATAAAAGTGACGTCGCCCAAATAAAACAACATTAAAAACTTCTATTAAACTTCGTCGACGAGTTTCGCTATGTAATAAATGCTATTGTATTTAATATTACAAAAGTTTTAATTGCACGCTATGTGCCACCATAAAGAAAAAAATGGTGTTCCACCAGCTACCAATTTCAAATGTTTTACAGATGTACAAATGTCATGTGTTACCAAGTTTTTCTCATAGCGCGAAGGGGCTTTCAGGCCTCGTGGTGCCATCTTTAAAAAAAAAAAATAAACTGGCCATTCCAGCCCTTGGAAGGACTTTGACCTAGCTTCTATTGATCAATTGTGTTGTGCGTGTTGTTAAGTGTTTGATCACAAATGACCGAGAACTGGACCTACGTGCTTAATGCCGACTCCGAACGGCTTATGTTCTCAAGAAGCTTTACATGGCAATTTTTACTCTCTGAGGTTTGCCATTGTCTGCAGAGAGGTGACAACCGAACAGAAAAATTAATTCAATTGAAAAAAGTTTCTGTCTGAGCTGGAATTGAACCCGGGCTACCGCAGTTCTTTAGCTTAGGAGCCACGCACTCTACCCTCTAGGCTACGGCCGCCACGCCATCTTTTAATACTTTTAATAAAAAAGCTTTACTGAATTGAGTGATTTTTTAAAGAGATTTTCGCAATTTAGAAAGAGAGAGAGAGAGAGAGAAGGAGAGAGCACGTTTTTGAAAAATAAACCCAGTAAGTACAATCATGAATACGTTTAATGTTTTGTGTTCATGCCAGCATAAATGCAAGCTCATTTCCATTTTTCACGGCGATGACATACAAGAGCATGTGTGCTGTGAACCCGCACAATTACCATTACTGCATGCATGGGGATTATTAGTATTATATGCATATATTGTCATTAATAATGAAATACTGTAATAAAAAAATTACTGTTGTCATTAATTAATACTCACCACAGCAATGTTTTTGCTCATCTTATTTGTTTTTGTTCCAAAATTGTATTTTGCTGTTGTATTTATGTTTAATATTTACATTTATATTTAGTTAATCAATTCTTTTCAACAGCACTCTTTAAAGTTAAAACCCACAATGAGAATTGATCTGTTTAAGCAAAACTTTAGCACAGATACATCATGCATATTTTCGTAAAAATTATTCCTTGTAGAAAAACATGTACACTTTATGCCAAAATCGATTCAAAATCGGCTTATCCAAAATTGATATGAATTTAACCAATTTTTTAATTTTTTTAATCACGCATGCTCGGTACATTCCTTAGTACCAATACAGTATGCCTCTTTGAGTATACATGGCACTGTGTATAAAAAACATGCATACTGTTAGCACGAAATAGCGTCAATACAAGCATTTTAGCGATTTTGAATAATTTTTGTGTTTTTTTTATAACAATACATGTCTTGTTTTTTTATCACACCATATTTGATTTAATAAATGATATCATCTCAATGATAAAATCACTTTAATGACGACAACTCAGTCTGTGATGGTGGTTTTATCTAATGGCTGAGATCAGCCGTGCCAATGTCAAATGAAAGGACCACAAACTTTCACAAATAAAAACAGCGCAGTTTTCCAATTAAATTTAACTTCTTTAATTAGAACTTTACCTTATTATAAACTTATGATACTTATTGCAGTGCAGTGTCGTGTGAGTCAGAGTGAGTGTTCGTCGATGACGGTCGAAGACTACTGTTGTATATCGGTAGCCGAGAGAGAGGCTTTTAACGAATAAAAATCGGTATCGGTGAACGGTAATCGGTAATCGCTGTCGGTAATCGGTTCCATACGTCAGCAGAAAGGCTGAAATAATGCTAAAAGGAATGCTCCTTTAATATGATTAAAACAACAGAACCAAGAGAGTAATTAAAACTGTCCACCTCTGGTGGATGCGAACCAGAATTGAAGTAAATTCTATTGAGCAATGAAGGCACTCAAAAATAAACGTACGCCGCCTCTGGTAGATGCGAACTAGAGTGATTCGCTTCAGAGTTCTGCGCACAGAACCGCAGTCCAACTGTGTGAGCTTACCTAAAAGGAATGCTGACTTGGTTGGCTTTGTGTCACCTTTTTATATTATGCGGCGTGAAAACCAGTTAGGAATTATACGTTTGCTCCTTGCCGTGTGCATTGCTATAGTGTATTTGTTGTCGCTATTCTTTTGTGTTATTTTGTCATAAGTAAGTTTGTGTGTTTGTGTATATTGTTTAGTGGTTTATGCAGTAGTGCGGTTGTGTGCTGTCGATTTGTATTATGGTGTCATGAATAGGTATGTAGCGTGTGTCTGTATATATGTATGGTTTAGTGACTGGTGCAGTAGTGGGGTATTTTTGTCGCTGTTATTTTGTCATTAGTAAGTAATGTGTGTTGGTATGTTCAATAGCTGCAATATAATATTGAATTGCTATTTATATAGTTATAATAATAAATTTTTTATGATAATTATATAGATATAGTTATAAAAATTGTTTAAATAAGTTTACAGATTAAAGTAATACTATTACATTACATTTCATTAAATTTATATAGATATAGTTATAATACAAAAATTATTTAAATAATTTTACAGAATTATAATTATAAATTGTATTGGTAGTTTTAGTATTTGTAACGTCACGTTACAAGTCTATTGAAAATATATAGAAGCATTCACTAAATCAATTTGAACCAAGTGTAAATATTTTAATGGTGAGCTGAAAAGTGAATTCATGTTTCGGGTATATTTTGGCAAAAATGTTATAGAAGTACTATTTTTGCAAATATTATGGTCTTATTCAAATAAATACTTAATAATTTTATAAAATACTTCGATTACGGTTTTTTTTCCGGTTTTTATCAACTCTTTAATCTTTCCCAAAAGCCTATAAGTCAATAGTTGAGATAAAAATTATATACAATATAGACCATTGTGGTTCCTTTGGCCTACATAAATATGCAAATGGCGTTAATACAACAAAAGGCAATTGCATACCATTAGATATATCTTTTAGCATATGGCTATTAAGCTAAAAAAAAAAATGAAATTAATAATATCAAAAGAAATGGAATTTAAAAAATGTCAAATATAATAAAAACTTAATGCTCACACTCACGCACAGGTGTTATATACTCGTATTATTAAATAAATTCTTGTGAAAACATGGAATTTTTTTTATAACCATAGTTTACTAAAAAATTTATAGTTGGACGAGCAGCAAATGTTCTTTGTAAAACCATACAAAAATCACACATCACCCTCCACCTTATTTTTACCAAAGCCCTCTTGTGCCATCGAGGCCACCACATTCAATTATGTCATGTCCATCACAATGTTGAAAGGTTGATCTCACTCTGCCACTTTGACAATTCTTGTCATTTTTACGCATTGGCTTGGCAGCAAAACAAATTGTTGTAGCCCACAAAATACGAGTATCTGTAACATAAAAAAATGTCATAATTCCTCTTTCTAAATTTTTCTTTTCTGACCCTTCTCAAATGCAACGCAACATATTTATTTATATTCTTGATTAATTCTAATTTAATTACGTCAAATATTTCTCGGTTTATTTGTTTTAAGTTTTCGATGTTAAACTTTTATGTTTTATTAAACAAGCATATGAATATTATGTGTTTGTGTTTTTAAATTTATGGTTTTTCTGATGTTCCTAAATTATTATGGGTGGCATCTCTAGAATTAGCTGAAGGTCGTTGGTTGTGAGTGTTGTTTCTAAGACTGAGGCTGAAAAATATATTGCAAAATTTTTTAAATAAACTAAATATTCCTTGGCCATCGCTAAACAGTTTAACTGAAACGTTTCTGAGCGGTAAATTTATGCTTTAAGCTTAGTTTCGATTTCCACAATAGTTAGCATCCAAACAAGGTTATGTTAGTATCTCATCTTGATGTCTCTGCGTAATGAATTCGTAATCAGTACAAATAACCATGGATCGAAATGAATTCTTGCATTTAAATAAACGATGTGCAGGCATTCAATGACGCAGGCAATTCATATTGAACAAGCAATGAGACAAGTTTGTGATGAGCTACAATTGTAGGTGGTTGGGCAAGAAGCATCAATTGTTACTTAAAATATAAACATGGATTGTTTTTTTTTTAAAATGCTAATTTGAGTGATTGGCAATTCAGAAAAATTTAAATCAGCAGCTAATAACACAATATCTTTTAAGTACACATTTTTTTTCTTTGTCTGCATATTAAAAACCATTTTGCCTTACCTTATATATATAGCTCAAATAAATTTTTTTTACTATAATAAAGTTAATAAAATATTAAAACATAATTTTTTTGAAAAACATTATTTAAGTGTAAGTACCATTAAGTACCATTAAGTGTAAGTACCATTAATTCAATATATATCTGAATATAGTAAAAAAATAAAGTAAAAAATAATAAAAAATTCACTTGTAAATACTTTATTAATTATTCTTATTTTAAGACTTGCTATCACTACTTTAACGAGTAATTTTCAAAAATAAGAATTAAATTCACTGAACTTACAATTTGGTTCAGTTATTAAACAATTCTTTTAAATATACTTACTCATAGCAAATTCTGGTGTTAGATACATTAAAAGTAATAAATTATTAATTACTAATTATTAATTATTAATTATTAATTATTAATTATTAATTATTAATTATTAATTATTAATTATTAATTATTAATTATTAATTATTAATTATTAATTATTAATTATTAATTATTAATTATTAATTATTAATTATTAATTATTAATTATTAATTAGTAATTATTAATTATTAATTATTAATTATTAATTATTAATTATTAATTATTAATTATTAATTATTAATTATTAATTATTAATTATTAATTATTAATTATTAATTATTAATTATTAATTATTAATTATTAATTATTAATTATTAATTATTAATTATTAATTATTAATTATTAATTATTAATTATTAATTATTAATTATTAATTATTAATTATTAATTATTAATTATTAATTATTAATTATTAATTATTAATTATTAATTATTAATTATTAATTATTAATTATTAATTATTAATTATTAATTATTAATTATTAATTATTAATTATTAATTTTTAATTATAAATTATTAATTATTAATTTTTAATTATTAATTATTAATTATTAATTATTAATTATTAATTATTAATTATTAATTATTAATTATTAATTATTAATTATTAATTATTAATTATTAATTATTAATTATTAATTATTAATTATTAATTATTAATTATTAATTATTAATTATTAATTATTAATTATTAATTATTAATTATTAATTATTAATTATTAATTATTAATTATTAATTATTAATTATTAATTATTAATTATTAATTATTAATTATTAATTATTAATTATTAATTATTAATTATTAATTATTAATTATTAATTATTAATTATTAATTATTAATTATTAATTATTAATTATTAATTATTAATTATTAATTATTAATTATTAATTATTAATTATTAATTATTAATTATTAATTATTAATTATTAATTATTAATTATTAATTATTAATTATTAATTATTAATTATTAATTATTAATTATTAATTATTAATTATTAATTATTAATTATTAATTATTAATTATTAATTATTAATTATTAATTATTAATTATTAATTATTAATTATTAATTATTAATTATTAGTTATTAATTATTAATTATTAATTATTAATTATTAATTATTAATTATTAATTATTAATTATTAATTATTAATTATTAATTATTAATTATTAATTATTAATTATTAATTATTAATTATTAATTATTAATTATTAATTATTAATTATTAATTATTAATTATTACACTCATTTTTATAATTACACTCATAAATTATTACTGATTATTGATTATATATACATTATTCGTTATCCATTATTCAAATATTCATGAATTATTATTTATAATTTATTATTCATTATTAACTGTATATTACTCAATACTTTTTAATCATAATTTAATACTAATTATTCAATATACATTATTCGTTATCCATTATTCATTATTTATTATTCATTTTTAATCATTTTTCATAATTCCTCATTCTTTCTGCATGCATTCTATATTCTTTATTCTGCTTATTTGGTTGTTGAATTTTGATTTGTCATTCAACAATATAAATCAGTTCTAAGAAGTGTTTTCTCCAAATGCACTTAAATAACATATTCAACTTTTATTGAATTCTCTCTTCAGCGAATCAAATAAGTGTTGCAGCGGGAAAAACTACTTGCAAATTGCAATGTTAAATATTTATTGCTTTGCGACGTGCAACATGTTCATTGCAACACAGCGTTCATGAATAAAACGCCAACTTTATACAATAGCAATGACAACAGCAACAACATCTGTAGAGTAATAGCAATAAAATTAAAAATCGCACACACACAAATATAAGACTGCATTGGTGATAATGACAAACAGGCGGGTGTCGCTGCGTCCAGCTATTTGTTGGCCCTGCTGTTGCGTGCTCAACTATTGCCATGATTATTTCTGCCGTTGCTATTGTTGTTGTTATTATTATTATTATTGGCTGCCAATTGGCAAGCGAACAACAAACACATCAGTCGAACGACAGCAATCTGAATGTTGTTGCACTTAAAGTGCTTGTTAATGTTGTTCTTGTTGTAGTCAATGTTGTTTGTGTTGCTGCTGCTTCTAGTGTACGTGTTGAAAACGTAATCGAGAACATCAAAAGAATTGCAATCTCGATGCAATTTGTTAAAAATGCTGGTATTGCTACTCCTGTTGCTGTTGCTATCGCTATTGTTATAGCTACAATAAGCAGATTAGCACCAATAAGAATTACAAAAGCAAGAAAATAATAGACTATTACCAATCAGCATAATCCGTTCTTGTCATTATTGTTATTTTTCTACGTATTTTGTTAGGGAGCTGCAATGAACTTAAATATTGTGTTGAATGTTGCTATCAACATGATGCAAACATCATCAAAATAATTGAACATCCAATATTACCAAGAAGTAATCTATTCGATATTTTGAATTATAATAGGGGTATGTCTTTTATTAATAAAAGAAATTTCTATATTACAATTGTGTCAATGAGAATCAAAAGTGATCAATTCCACTTTTAATTGCTTAGAGTAAATTAAAAAAAAAACTTGTTAAGACTTCTGGAGGTAACTATTGAAAATTCTTATTTTTTTTGCTTATAAAGTTGACTTTTTAAAACCTAACTGCGTTACGACTACAATTGAAAATTAATTGCATTGTTTAATATTAAGCAATTTATTTTGGAATAGTGTTGTTTTGAAACTCACTTTGTGGAATAGAGTCGTTTTGATACAAACAAACTGGAAAAGTGTTATTTTGATCCTCAAAAAATGGAATTGTGTTGTTTTAATTCTTAAAAAAGTTGAGTATAATCCAAGTAAAAAAAATCATTAGTGATTACATTTAATTCATTTTTTTTTTATTTATTTATGAATTTAATTTTGAAAGTTATATAAATAACATAAAATATTAATTGAAATAGTTTAATAAGAGTAAAAAAATTATTAAAAATATGTTAAATTCTTATAAGACGATCTTCGGCATTAAATTCGCAAACAGGATCATAAATGTCGACTATATCTTCTTGAGAATTATTATTGTACATAAGATTTTTATAAAATTTCAAGTCTCCAAGCATTCTCCATTAATTTCAAATTGAAGTTTGATAAAGTCGTCTATTTTACGTTCATTGATTTTTACTTTAAATGGCAATATTGGAGGAGACATGGTTTTCCGAGATTAACAACGGATTTTGACTCACCAATAGAAATCTATAAAATTGCTCACCTTGAACTCTTACAAGGTCATTTTTACACTTTTTAATTATAAATCGTTTGGTCTCGTTGAATTTAAAGTGCCAAGCAGATGGCGGCTTGAACATATTCGAGACTTCTTTTTTAAAATCAAGAATGGGAAAGTCATCATTTCCCAAATTTATTGTTGTTCCAGAATCTTTATATATTTTTAAATAATCTTCTATTGATATTACAGTCTCTCTGACTTTAACTTGCTTCTCAATCTGTGCAAATACTCTGTCTGGTGGAATATAAGAATGGCCAGTAACGGGAAATATTATCTCAACCGTTGTAATGTGTTTTGGAGCTTTATTTGCCAGCCTGTATTGGCACATACCTTTCATAATTGATTTTTTGATTTGGCCTCCGCTGCCATCAGCCATTAATCGAACTGCTCTTATACCTTCATGATCCATGTTGCATAGATGATAAAAAACTGCTTAGGCCATTTCATTGGAACCTTTAGGGCGATTATTCTCCATCCAGTAATATAATAAAACGTTGTTTTTTTGTGAGAAATGAATGAGCAGTACTTGCATCTACTCCAAAAAGATATAAGGATAATTGACGGGTGAAGTAAGCTGCTTGGTCAGCTACTTTTGGAAGCGATATATTCTTTTGACAATCAAAGGATATTGTCAGTAAATCTACATAGTGCTGTCACGACAAAGCGATAAAGAGTCTAATTTGCGAGAACGTAAACTATAAACTGTAGTGATTAGGCCTAATATTATAAGAGTTGTACTCCTTTCTGGAAAACAAAAAGTAAAGGTGGAACTGTGTCGTTTTGATGCCAACAACTAGGTGGAATAAATCATCTTTGATTCTCAAATTGATTTTTAAAACCAAAAAACTCTGGAAATACTAGACATTAGAAAACTTTGAATACAATCATTTGTAACATTTAACAAGGGTAATCAGAATCAATCGTTAACTCAATTTTTTCCAAAAGTGGAATTGATCACTTTTGATTCTCATAGACACAATTCTCTAGGTCTTACATAGAATAAGGAAACTTTATAAGAATCTTAAAAGCCATTTAAGTATAAAATAACCATAGATAATAAAGAAGTTCAATACAATTTAATTTAAATAATTTTATTATATGACGCTAAAATAACGTCATGACAAAAACTTTGGAGTGTTAAGGAAGGAGATTCAGAATCTCCCACACAATTTTATATGTAGAATTTATATTTTTGGTAAAGACGGTGTGATCCAAATAGCTGCAATAAACTATAATGTTTTATGTATTCGCATTTGTTAAGAGGTTTTCATCTTGCACGAAACTGACGTAAACGGAAGTAACGGGCATGTAACTTAAAAACGCTATAACAATATGGAATGGACTACATTTTGGCACAAGAGTAGATACACCAGACCTACTGTGAGTGTGACCAGAATTTACTGAAAAAAGCCGGACATGAAAATTAAAAAACTATTTATATAAAAAGGATGAAATACTTGGCACAACAAACGCAATGTGAAGGTTTTTTTAATCTTCTGTTTTGCTATTGCTCACGCGAGATTTCACACTTTCTTCGATTGTCGGTACTACGAATATGAGGAAAAGAAGAGTTTTCTATTCAATTACTAAGCACCAAACTTTTGAAAAAACTTTACACTCTCAAAAAAATTGTATTGTTATAACACAGGGAGAAAGAAATTTTATAGAATTCAGAATAGTTATTGATCTATTCAATTGCAAATTCATCAAACTTCCATTAATTTTTTTTAAATTCAAATGGAACTCTTTTCACCTTTTGTGAATTTCAATTGATTTATTCGGTATTCTAAAACAAAATTGGAAATGGAGTAGTTATCGGATACTGGGTACGCTATAAAAGAGACTTTTACTTATAGTATTAACTAGCTAAATTTGCAAACTGATAGTTCAAGTTGATTCTTAAATTTGGAATTTAAAAAAATTATTTTTCGGCATCATGCTAGTTATATCACACCCTAACTATATAAGAGGAACAAGTTAAAATTACCCAATTTAGACATTATCATGTAGGACTAGTCGTAGTAACCATCTCTTTCGACAGTCAACGCTTTGCACATATTTTCTTTCTCTTTTTGTCCTTCATTGGAAGAAAAAGGTTTGTCTCATTGTTTTGTCTCATAAAGTCGCCTGAAAAACAAAAATGTATATTTGCTACTGCTGAAAATTGAAAAATACTGAGCTCTCCCGTACAAAGTCAAAACATAGTATCTCCATTTTAATATTTTTGGGAAAACTGAGTTTTTGTATTTTTTGCCTTGCCCTTTGTAATTATTGTCTAAGCCAATATACTTAAAATGCTATTAAGTATCAAAAATGCTCGTAATTCGGGAACCACTCTCAAAATTATTGCAAAATATTATGTTATAGTATCAAATTACTTGCTTTGTTATGTCAATCTTTTTGAAAATATAAAAAAACAAACATACAATATCAAAACATAGTACGTGCATACCATGTTTAGACAATCCAATATCTCAAAGAAGTATACATCGTAAAGACTGTTTTAGAAAGAGCAAAATATTCATATTTAAGTTTAATCATAGAGTGCAATTTCTAGAAATGGCATTTACTATGTTTTGTGTTTGCACGGAGAGCTGTGCCGCTTTTGAAATTCGAGTGCGATATGTAGTCTGCTATACAAAAAATAGTGTGATATATACATTAAGGCGCCTCAACTTGTATGGAGGAAAAAAAAGTTGTCCGGGTCACCTCCTGAAAACAAACTTTGGTTTATTTTATGATGATTCCCAAAATATTGCAACTCTAGCTTTAGCCGTTCGTGAGCTGGAATGGTTTGAAATAACCTCTAAAAATCGCGTTTTTGATTAATACTATTTATACCACACTACCTTCGGTCAAAAAAATTGTCAAAAATAGTGTAAATCGATGAAATACATAGTTTTGTTTTTTTATTTTTTTTTAAATCTGCCCACACACTTAGTTATTGAGTTATTTGCAGTGATTTTTTCAATTTTTTTAAATGCAGTTTTTATAAAAATATATATAACTTCCCCATTTATAGCCTGATTTACCATTCCGTGGTATCATTGGAAAGGTACTGAATGCTGCTTTTCATTTCTGTCGTTAATTAACCCTTATAAGCACTTTTATAAAAATGCATTTTTTATCAACATGATAAAAAATTTGTGGTTATTTATTAAGTCGCTAATTAAAAGATAAAAAAAAACAATTTAGAGTTTTATCAAAGAAATAATTTTTTTTTATTCCAAATCTTTTCGTGATTCAATTTTACAGTAACGCTTGCGCGATTGAATCTTGTTTGCAATATGTGCAGGTCTGTTCTTATCAATTACCGAAACGCAGGATTGGCTTACCACATGTACAAAACGTTCCGTATTTTGTGAATGACATGGAAATTCTGAAAATTGTTTGTTAAGAAAAGCATAACAATTATTTTAAAAACTTTTCATTACCAGGAATTTTTACAATTTCATTGGAGTCGTGGAGTTCTAATAAGTATTGTTGAGTATAGAACTGGATGCATGGCAGTTCTGTATTAGCTCTTAATTCATTCCAATCTATCATATTTTTATAGGAATCACAATTGAATTGTATCTTGGGGACATTTAATTGGCGAATTCCTTATGTGTCATGAGCACGCGATTGTAAAATAATATCGTAGGCTTCCTTTCGTGTCGCCTTGCTCTCATCTGTAACCATTGCCAGTAAAATATTTTCTGGGTGAGCAAAAAATCCATTAATTTGAACATAGCGTTGTACAATAAATTGCATATCTGCCGGTAATTCGCGCGTCCACTCAATGTATTTAAACAAGTGGCGGCTGCCATGAATGGCTTTTCGTTGGCTTTTTATTAAAAACCAAAATGGTGCGTAGACCCTCATAACAAAAAATGCTAGCTGCTTTAACTTTTCGCAAGCCACAGGCTTCGTAACATATAGCCGCAAAATTCTTGATGCTGTTGTCAACCAGCGTGAAAGATTGAGCGGGCCAGGTTTAATGCTGGCCAAATGTTCATCGCACGCCCCAGCATCAACTGCTCGTACCATATCATAAAGATATTTTTGATCAGCTCGCAAAACCCAGTCATCAATATTTGTGGGCATACAGCCCATCGCAATTGGATCAAAGTTATGAGCAATCTAAAGTTAATATTTTATTGAAATTAACAGTTAAAAAAAAACAACAAAATAATTGAATACAATTTACCGGCCCATCTTCGCAGCCCTGTAATGTATGCCCAATTATTCCTGGCCAGTTTTGCGGCCCATTAGCTTTTCCTAACATTTCTTTGAGTAACGCAGTGAATGGCAACTCGTTAAAATGAAAGAGGCATATTAGCCACTGCAAAGGGCGCTGCAATTGTCGTTCTAGGTTACAAATCGCTCCATTAAATTTGCCTGTGTTGGTGCTGGTTCCGTCGCAATTTACAGCGACCACGTGCTCTAGTGAAAACTTTTCAGCTTTCAAGTAATTGACAATATCGTTTGCGATACCAGCACCGCTTCCGTCTACGGGAGTTAAGTAACCAATGTAGTTTGAGCTGGGTTCGCTTACCAGAGTTATATGCTCCTCCATCATTTTAACGTTGCGTGGTTTGCCATTCACAGTAACTTGTTTCAAAGTGCGTTCCCTTTTTCCATCAAAAGAAATGCATTTTAGTATTTCATTGTTTTTTATGTCTCTTAGTGATTTCGCCCTAGCTTTAGTTCGCTCCCTTTGGATTTTGTGCTGATCAATAATTATGCCTGGAATGTCCAAGTCTTTTAGCAATGTTGTTGCGAGCAGAGCCCCAAAGCGATTGGATACACTGGCACGGTCCAACGCAGCACTGAATGTTGGTAAGGAAAAACTTTGTACGCTTGGTCCAAGATCTTTAAGATCTTCCTCAGACGATGATGAATATGGATCATCCACATCCATTTCTCTTAGTTGTGGTACAAAAGTGGCTGTTGCAATACTTTCGTTTTCACTTTCGCTTTCGAAGTCCGTAATAGAATCACATGGGATGTGGTTTTCAACGTCATCTAGCGTGAGCAACCTTCGGCTCGACTGATCAAGGTAAAAATTCCAAACATGCAATGGCATTTGTTTTTCACCTGGGCACCTACAAGACACTCTAATTTTTAGAGCACATTTGCAAACAGAAATTGAAAATAGTTCGGCCCACTCGCTTGCATTGTAATGCGATGGATTTTTTGTGATATCCCGATATAAAAGCGTTAAATTTTGAAGTTTTTTGCGGATCGCAGTCTTCGATATAACCAGAATTTCTGCTCTTTTCCAAATTTTGCTTAAATCATTTAGCATGTTTTGATGATAATTACATAGCCCGATTATTAAGATGATTATTATTTTTTTCGCGCAAAAATAATAAATGTTTTATTACATCACTTTTTGTTGGCAATTGATTTTTATTTAACTCGCGAGAAACGAAAAGCATTTTTTTATGAATAACTTGAACAATTAAGCGATCACAATTCAAAAACTCACATTTATATAATATAATATAACTCATTGTCAAACCTAAAAGTCATGTAAAAGTCATGAGTGACTACTTATAAGAACTGTGGTAAAATTTACTCTTAGCTGTTTTGTCTAAGTACAATAAAGTATTTTCCTATACTTTATTCCAAAGTCCATTTAAAAAATGCATTCTTTATCTACATGATTTAATTTTATTTCTCTTATATTTGAACAAATTCAGGAATTGAGGCAAAGGCCATCACAAAAAAAATAAAAATAAAATAAAATGCATTTATATAAAAGTGCTTATAAGGGTTAATTAACGACAGAAATGAAAAGCAGCATTCAGTACCTTTCCAATGATACCACGGAATGGTAAATCAGGCTATAAATGGGGAAGTTATATATATTTTTATAAAAACTGCATTAAAAAAAATTGAAAAAATCACTGTAAATAACTCAATAACTAAGTGTGTGGGCAGATTTAAAAAAAAATAAAAAAACAAAACTATGTATTTCATCGATTTACACTATTTTTGACAATTTTTTTGACCGAAGGTAGTGTGGTATAAATAGTATTAATCAAAAACGCGATTTTTAGAGGTTATTTCAAACCATTCCAGCTCACGAACGGCTAAAGCTAGAGTTGCAATATTTTGGGAATCATCATAAAATAAACCAAAGTTTGTTTTCAGGAGGTGACCCGGACCACTTTTTTTTTTGAGGCGCCTTAATATACATTAAGGCACCTCATGAAAAAAATTTGTTCGGCACAGTTGCTCAAGATAATACTTGGCTATGTTATGATGATTCCTCAAATATTTCGACTCTAGCGATAGCCATCCATGAGCTGTAGCTCGTTTCTATAACCAAATCGGAAAGTTACCGATTTGTGTGACGTCAGCCATTATCCTAGCCCTAGTTACCGATCCCTAGTTACCAATTTCGTGAAAACTAATGTTTCTGTACGTTCAAATCGGTAAAAATTCAGACCATGATGAAAAAGAACATACATCGAGAAGAAACGTTGCGAAATTGAGTCAAAATACAAGCAGCTGTTTACTCGAATATATTATTTTCTATGCGTTAAAACTTGATAATAAATAGGTGCTTGTTTTGTTATTAAAAAGTGAATGTTTGCAGATTAAGAAAATTAATTATGCAATAATGATGTGTAGTAATGTTTGCGGAAATAATCAACAATTGTGAATGTAAATAATTTGACACTTAGTTCTGTGCAACAAAAACTTACAAATATATGCAACCGGTTATTTTTTTCATAGCTTTCCAATCTGCTTAAAAAAAATTTCCGTGGGACCATATATAATTAGGATTTTCATGAATTTTTTTGACTTCTTTTTCCACTATAATTAAAAAAACTTCATTATTTTAAAATACCGTTGGAAATGTTTTGAGTGCCTGCATTGGTTCCTGGTCAGAATTGCTTAAATTGATGCATCTTAAAACTAAAATATTAACTATAAAATTAGAACCTACTGAAAAAATTTTGAAAGAAATTAAAAAAATTAATGAAGTTATTTGAATTTTGAAAGTTTTTATGTATTAAATAAAGAAAAGTAAAATTAAAATTAAAAAATATCAAAAATTTGCGTGAAAACAGCATTATCTTTAATTCGATTGCAAACATTTAAAATTTGTTGATGCAGATTGGAATAGCTGTTTCGAGCCTATAATTTCTGACTTTTTATTTTTTTACAACTATTAAACCAGCCAATATTTTTACAAAAAACTTCATTTCTAGAAGTTATTTCAAATCATTCCAGCTCACAGATGGCTATCGCTAGAGTCGAAATATTTGGGGAATCATCATAACATAAACCAAGGATTATATGGAGCGTGAGGCGCCTTAATATACACAGTAAAAAATTTGAGGGTTAATTTTATCTTTTTTATAACATCTGTGTGGTATAAACTTTTTTTATTCCAAATAATTTATTCCAAATGGATATCATGTGTTAATCAAAATATATTCTGGTTCGAAAGAAAAAAATTCACCGAAATCGGGAAATTTAAAAATATAGTGGTTTCGATTGGCCTGACGAGAAAAATGGTCTGGAAAAATTTATATGATTTGATGGTATAAATTTTATAACATTTTTGGTTTGGATTTATATGTATACAAAATAATATAAAATTTATGCTCATATTTTTTACTGTGACTCAAAAAAAAAAAACTGACAATTTAAATGAAAATGCTATTGACTTTAAAACACTATTAAAGAGGAATAGGTTTTTGATTTGAACGAAATGTTACAAATTTAAAAGAGTTTTGTTTTTGGTTTAAGAAAAAGCGCTCTTGAATCAAAAACAATAGCAACGTTTTGTATTTCATTAGGGGGTTTCAGACGAACGTACGTGTACGCTGACGCAGACATGTTCGATGACATGTACGATCATTCGAAAGCAAATGAGACAGTCGGACCGACATGTCGGACAAAAATTTTTGATTTTTCTGCCAGTCGGACTGACATGTTGGACATGTGAACGCAAGTTGGTTCGATTTTTGATGCATTTTTTCATCTTATATATTAATAGACAAACATCAAATGTTGTCGTACACTTTTTCGATATTAATTTTAGAATAAAAGCAATGAAACTTATATCATTCGAAAGGTACTGCGCCCTATATGAGCAGAATCATTTTTGATTTTAAGTTTATGACCTCTGACCCGCAATATTGACGTTGAAAATTTGTATTATTTTTAATAAGGAATCTCAGGGCTAAGAAGAGGTAGAATAGTGAATGAGGTATCAAATGAAAGATCTGGCTGCACAGTATGATTATATTTTAGATTGGTGACCTTCGATCTGATTATATGATATGATTATATTTTAGATTGGTGACCTTCGATCTGTAATATGAGCGTAAAAAGAGCATTTATTTTATAAAAGCTAAACTGTAACATATGGAAGAATATAATGTAAGAGGAAATTTTACACATTGATAAGGTGTGCAAAAAATTGTTCCTATTTTGCGCCATCTCTTACGGATACCCTACAATAAGCATTTTTTTTATGTTAAAAGTGTGAATATATATTGTGATGGTAAAATATCTTTCATATAGCAAACTGTGAAAATTTTCCGTTATTTTGACGTGAAAATTATTGTGATAGCTCGAAAACTATAGATGATTTCAGTACAACGTATTTTTGTATGACACGTCGTTGGTTCAGAAATATAACGGTATACGAAAGCTTTTTGATAATATTTTTGGGTTATATGTTAAAAAAATTTCCGTTATCAAAACTATTGAGATATCCTAAAAAATATAGATTTTCTCAGTACAGCGTATTTCCTTGAAGCAGGGTCATCGCCTCAAAATGAGAAAAAAACTATTGAAATTTCATGTTTTGATTTTGCAAGCAAATATCTTGGTCATTTTTCAATCGATTTTCATCAACTTTTCTTTGACTGAAAGATCAACTAATTGACTTTGGAGGAATAAAAAAAGATTTACCGTTATGTCACCAATTCAATGTTTTATATGGTTTTAAAAATACCTTATAATATTGAGTTTTTTCTCAAAAAATAGGCCAAACGTTTTTGTTGTTGTAATTTTGTTTGCTTATAAAATTTTCTTTTTTCACGCTCTTTCATATGAAAAATCATTTATAAGCAAAAATTGCTTCATTTTGACACATAACGCAAAAAACAGTTTCGATCATCAGAAATCATAGTTATGAAAAAAACTATGATTTTTTTGATGAAAATTAAATTTTTCAAAATGTTGTTTTTATATTTTCTACAAAGCTCGACAGCTTAAATAATAATTTCTGCTAAAAAAAATTTTCAAGTATTTCAAACCAGTCCAAAGTTATGTATATAAATCTATGTTTTAAGCCATTTCGTTCTATATAAAAATAGGCATAGAAGAAACAGTTCTTCCGCGTTTCTGAACCGATTTTGATAATTTATTTAAATAAATTAGAGTAGGGAGAAGAAGTTCACCGAAAAGTTTTGTGAACTTTGACCTGAAATATGAGCATTGAAGGAATATTTCTGAAGTAAAACCTAAACTATAAGAAATGGAAAAACATGGAGTAGGAGGAAATTTTAGATATTAATACAATGTAGGAAAAACATTTTTCGCTATCTCTTACGGATACCCTACAATAAGCATTTTTTTATTGTACATTTTTTTTATTTTACAAAAACTAAATTCTGAAAAATTTTGATATAAAAGTTATGACGATATCTCGAAAACTGTTGTAAAGCAAGGTCAATGCCTCAGAATGAGCAAAACGATTGAAATTTCAGAAAGTTGGTCGAATTTCATTTTCAATGAAAAACAACCTGTTTTTAAATTAAAGCAATTGTTATTGAATCAACAAGTATTACTTTAAATTCAAAAACTATATTGATTTTAATTGAAAAACATATTTTTTGAAAAAATGACTTTTATTTTAAAACATTTACTTTTGATTTAAAAGCGTTTTGTTTTGATTTAAGGGTACTTGTTTTGGCGCTGTTTTATGTCGAAATTGTTTTCATTTGATTCCATAGTATTTTTTTCAGTGTAAGCACTAAGGGGGGCGGAGGGGTCTTTGCTTTGCTTATTTTTTGTGATGGATGGTGATTTTTTATATTTTTTAGGATGGTGATTACGTCAGCAGTATTTATGTTTTTACTTTTTGAAATTTTCTAAAAAATTTTGTCGATTTGGGTTTGAACACATAAGGTACTTAACCCTACTTGTCTATGCTTGAAAACGAAACACATTTTTGGATTCCCGATGCCAGTACCAATGTTAACGTAAGCATGGGATTGAAAAACTTTTCTTACTCTTGCTGTCGAAGGGGATGGGAGCGTAAATAATTGCAAAAATCTGCTTACGTAATACTTGAACGGCCCTTATATAGTGTTTTTAAATATATTGAGTTTTTCAAAATTCGCCGATTTATTTGTAAAAACTTAAAATATAAAAAAAGATATTGTTATGAAAGTTACACGGTTAAAAATATTGGACTAAATTTTAGTACATTTAAAATATTAATGAATATTTTTATACCGTGCAGCTTATAATTTACATTTTGCAAATAACTAAAATTCTACTGTATTGAAATTTAAGCCAAAAGGTGTATTGCAGTTTCTCTTTTAGATTTTTTGTTAAAATTTAAGTACAAAAGTCATGTAATAGCGTACTTTGTAGCATCTTGGTTTTATTTAAAGTACGATTCTGTATTGGTTTTTTTTTAATAAGATTAAGACTAAATTCTAGTACATTTGGATTCTAAATTTGGATTTCGACCCATAAAAAGTTAGCCTGGTAATACGAAAACTTAATATTAGGCGATTAGGTTCATATATTTGTTAATCGCTTTTGTTACGTTTAGCCCAAGGTTCGAATCTCACGGTGTTTGTCGTTTTTTTTTTCATATTTTAATCCAAGCCTATGCTAAATTTAAAACAAAGCTGTATCAAAATTATTTTGTTGTATTTTGCAAGTGCTAGATTTAAAACCAAAGCTGTTGTAAACTTATACATTGAACAGGAAAGTTTAAATTTTAGTACAAGATTTGTAACAGTGTAGAATTCTATAAAACTTATTGCATTATAACCTTAAATGTTCTCCGAAATTCGATGAGTGATTTATAATCAATCAAATAAATCGCTCATCACCATCCATTAAAATCAATTGCGAATTCATCAAACTAAGTGCTGGTGTGCATTGTAACAGCCAGCAGCATGATGCAGTAAATCAAAGCAACATTTTCAAAGCTACTGTTAAAAAAAAACAACAGTCGAAATGTTGCGACAACAACAAAAGGCACGAAAGCAAGAAAAACAAGAAAACTCTATGACGTAATAGTAACGAAAAAACTGAAGGCAACACGGCAACCAGAGGAAAAACAACAACAACAACATCAACATTTAAGCCATGATTTTTGGTAGCTGCGCAAAGATTTTTGTTTACCAACAACAGCCGCTGGCAACATTGTAGGTAGCAACAAACAAACAAAGAGCACCAGCAACAACAATAACAACAACAACTAAACAGTTTGTTTTGTTTACATTTTCAACGCATGTGTTTTGCCGACTCTTGAGTATAGAGTTGCAACCTTGTCCATTGCGCCTCGCCGGTGGGGTGGGCAGCATGTTGCTAAGATGCTTCAGCTGTTATACTTGTGGATTGTAATATATTTAGTTGCTGGTTATTACATGTGTTGCAGCAACATTGTTGCAACTGCAATGCGTTCCATTTTGGGGTTGCAATGTTGTTAGCGTTGTTGTTGTTGTTATTGTTGTGGTTAATGTTGTTGTTCTTTTTGCTAGTGTTGCTGGTGCTGCTGCTGGTGGCTGCTGCTGGGCGCTCACTGAGTATGTGAATGTGTTTGTGTGTGTAAATGTTGCGCGTGGTCGTGGCTGGCGAAGTCAGGAAAAACGGTCGCATCAGTCGTTATCTCGGCGTTTAACTGTGCGCTACGTTTTATGCGGAAGCGATGCGTGTGTATTTCGGTGTCTGTGACGGTGAAACAGATGATTTACATTGACAACAACAACAGCAGCAGCGAGTTCAGGTGAAGAGCAGCAGATATTTAATTGAATTAAATTTCGATGCTGAGCGCGTGTTTAGTGTTTGAATGTTTTTTGTTCTCACCAACGTTTGTGCATTTTTGTGAATGAATGAAGTTGGCAACAATTGCAGCCAAAAAGCAACAGCAATTTAAAATAAACAAAACTACTGTAACATAGGCTGTAAACGTGTCACCCGCGTGTGGCTTGAATTTTTATATTTCGGTAGCTGCAATAAAATTGCAAGCAATTTGAATAAATAGCAGCGACAAGAAAATAAAAAAACAACAGCAGCAGCGCGAGAGTATCTTGTAGATACAAGTGTGTCTGCGACAAGCGTGTTCATTCGATTGTTTTTATTTTGGAATGAATTGGGCAAGAAAAGGTGCGTTTGGCACAACATGTGATGCCGTGTGCTATAGAAAAAACAACATCAACAACAAAAACAACAACAACAACAACAGCCACAGCCACAGTCAAGTGTCGTGCATAAAGAATTTGTGTTCTTTTGTTTACATTTGTTTTTGTGTGTGTTTTTCAGAGTGTGCCAACTCAAATGCACCAGCTTCCATGAGATACAAATATATATCTGTACGTTACAGTGTAAATATTTTGCAATATATTTAAAAGTATCTAAAAAATAAAAAAACAACATAAAAAAAATTTAAATTGTGGGTGCGTGTGCTGATATTTTCATTGTGAATAATTAATGCTGCTGAATACAAACAAATTTAATCAATTTAAAAAGTTTACCAAAAAAAAAAAAACAAACAAATGCCTTAACAGATAACGAAGTATCTGTGCGATACTCTGGCTCTGCAAAAAAGTTTGAAGTGCTGGAGAAAAGAGATGCTAAAGCAATTACGGATAAGCAGGAATTCGAGAAAATTCAATCCTGCCTCATAAAATATTTAAACAGTCTGATAAAATGCAAATATTTTCAATCTTTGAGATTCGAGCGCAAGTAACAAGTACTCGAAGGCGAAAGTTTTCTGGAGCTAAAACATATATAATAAAAATTTGAAAGTTTACATTTTATTTGTCAACAAACTAGAAGAATTTTCCATACAAACATTATTAATATTTAAACATTTCAAGGAAATTTCTTTAAAATTTTTAAATATTCTTTTTAAAAATATATAAAAATTAAAAAATTATTAAAAATCTTTTTTGCATAAGTTTTTATTAAGTATTTTAAAAAAATGTCGAAATTCGCATAAAATCAACAGCCATTCGCATATTTGCCAACTTTGTAAACAATGCTTAAACTTGTGCTGAATTCCAGCTGTATCTTGTAGATACTTTGGACCAACAGTTTGCACAACAATTTGAGAAAACTTTAAATCTACAAATTCTACCTGTAGTATTTTAAATAATATGAAAAGTTATGCTTTTCTCAGCTTTTTATAGCACTAGTTAAGAGTCACTGAAGCTTATTCAGCTGCTTAGAGCAATGAAGTGGTTAAAGTTTGTGAATTTTAATAGATTTTTTTCTAAATTGCGCTTCTTTCTTGTGATCATTATTGAGTTGTATTTGAATAGAGTTTAAATCAAAATAGTTTTTTAAGAAACTGATCTTGTCCTTGAAAATTTTTTGTTCATTAAAAATAAAGTTTTGGTTTCTAGAAAGGTGAAAACAAACATCAACATTTTTTAAAAATAACATTCCTCTTTTGCTCTATTTTTTTAGGAATTTCAGTAGCATAGTGGTTTCTTGTAAACTAAAACCGAGCAAGCTTAAATTTGGCATGAGTCTAGTGTGCCATCAGGGAAGCCGTTTGTTTTTAATATATTACATTAAAAAATTTTTTCCGAAATATATAAAAAAATTAATTGCTAAAAATTATTTCAACAGTACCGCAAAGTCAGCATTTATATTTAGAATTGTTTGTCAAAAAAGATCCAAATTATTGACTCTTGACTAAAAAGATAACACATTAGTTGCTATTTTTGTAAAAATAATAAAAATTCAAAATTACATTTGTAACTATCTTGATATGGCATAACACTCATTACCAAAAGTTTTTTAATGTTACGAAAAAATGTTATGAATGAAGACAAAGGTCTTTTGACGAAATTAACTTTTTCCAAATGTTGTTTTTATATGTTTTACAAAATATTCAAGCTAAAAATAAAATTTCTGTGAAAAAAACCATCCCAATATCTCTTTCCGATTAAAAGTTATAGCTGAATATCTACTGAAATAGATTTTTAAAGGTATCTTTTGATTTCAAAAAGATATAAGCTATTATGCTTAAATTTTTTTTTAATATTATTTGAATCAAAACTTTTATTCATTTTTAAATTTTATATTATATTTTATTGGTTTTTTAATTATTGATTTTTTATAATAATGTTAAGAATGCATTTATACAAAGCAACTTTGTTATTTTATAGAACAACAAAAAATTATTAAATAATTACTTAATGTTTTTCTAAAAACAAATATTTAAATATATTTCAAAACGTTGAAAAACTTTTTTAATATCTTCTAAAATTATTCTTTTTTAAAAACTAAATTATTTTTGAAGCGTATTATAGTTGTACAAAAAAAATCAAAACAATAATATAAGTATTTTTTATTAAGTTTTTCAATTTTTACATTAATTAGCAGAAACAGTTTAACAGTTTTTGCGTAAAATTGGGAAATTTTTGACAATGCGTATTATGTCATAGTTTGATTAAAAATTAAACTATAATTTTTTATTATTTTAACAAACGTATTTTTTGTAAAATAAAAAAAAATATATATTGGGGATTTTTTGAAAAGAATATTTAATATATAAATGCTGACATAACGGTTATGTTGAAATGATTTTTAGTTTATAATTTAAGAAAATATATTAAAAAATTGCGAAGATATTTGCATCAAAATTATAAAAATTTTAAAATTTTGATTCTTTCCCGAGTAAAAACTAAAACTTTTTAGCTAAGGCCAAACAGAAACTGTTCGGACAGAAGCTGTTTTGAAATAATCTCGGCTGTACAACGAGCGTACTTCATAAACAATGTAAATAAATGATAAAAATGTATACTTGCTATATACTTGCGGACCATTTTTTTAAAAATCATGTTTTCAATCATTAAGTATTTTGATTTTTAACCCATTAAAGACTGCTCATAGATTCCGCCGTACGATTTTTTTCAAAATTTATCAGGAAGCTTATATAGGCCATAGAAGTCACCGTATTTAGGTACTTAAATACCCAATCGGCTAA
This sequence comes from Dichetophora obliterata, assembly GCA_963920525.1. Taxonomy (NCBI): domain Eukaryota; kingdom Metazoa; phylum Arthropoda; class Insecta; order Diptera; family Sciomyzidae; genus Dichetophora; species Dichetophora obliterata. The sequence continues at coordinate 195,341,048 of OY986436.1, read as the reverse complement.
TCCGGGTTCTTGGTGTTAATAAAAATTTACATATATGGCAACATTTTTAGTCATAATGAACACCTGATAAATAGAGGATACTAAAGGCAAACTGACCACGAATTTTTCCCTCGATCTTTCCATTTTCTAATTTTCTACATAGCTTTATGTATGGATTTTGGCATTTTTGAAAATCACACATCTTCGATCTCTAAAAGGAACATTTATTGTATGAATTTCTTTTCACATTGTAAAGACAATAAATAGTTTCATTTTTCCATAATGTTTTTAAAAAAAGTATTTTGATACCACTTTCGAGATATGGCCTTTTTCGTAAACACTGTTTTATGGGTATTTAAATACTCATTAGTCATTAATGGGTTAAAGAACTTAAAAACAATTCAACACTGAAGAATGCTGATGATAAGCTATTTGAAATAAACTCTCCAAAATTTCCAAAGAGTTTTCAAAAAAATACTTTTCGATATATTTATTTTTCCGCATTTTATGGACTACTACAAAAACGATGGCCAACCTGCACACCTCTCCATTATGCTTTTAAAACTCATTGAGAGATCACTACGATGAAACAGTTCTATTAACTGTCCCGTATCGTTATTTTTTTTTCTTTACATAAAAAGTATACATAATAAACAACCAAATATGACTATTTAAATAAGCATAAAGTCAAAAGACTTAACTCATATGGTAGAAAAGTCAGGTTCAAATCTCAGCTGTTTTTATTTTTTAAATTTAAAAAATAATGATTTTCATTTTAATAAATTTTTGATAATTGTAATTTTTATTTTGTGTACTACAATTATTTTTTTATACATATGGAAGAAAAGTCAGGTTCAACTCTCAGCTGTTTTTATTTTTTAAATTTAAAAAATAATGATTTTAATTTTAATAAATTTTTGATAATTGCAATTTTTATTTTGTGTACTACAATTATTTTTTTATAAATATGGAAGAAAAGTCAGGTTCAACTCTCAGCTGTTTTTATTTTTTAAATTTAAAAATAATGATTTTCATTTTAATAAATTTTTGATAATTGCAATTTTTATTTTGTGTACTATTATTTTTTTATATATTTTACTTTTTTCTTTTTATTGCAAGACTGTATTAAAACAATGTTATCTAAATTTTATAGTAATACAGAAAATTATTATAAATATTTTGATGTTTTTTTAACAGTCATTTAAATATTTTTAAAAAAATTTAACACGTTCGCTACTAGAGGGTGAATTAAGGTTGTTCAATTTAAACCACGCATTATTTTTATACATATGTTTTGATACAATGCATTCTCCTTACTACGAGTATATTCTCAAGCATCAAATAGTATAAAAAAGGAAAGAAAAAATAAAAAAATATATATAAAAATGAACTTTTATTAATAATAAACTAAAAAATAAATTTATATTATTAAATGTCTGTGTCGCACATGTGTCTTACACAGTGGGATGACATAACGACGTTACACACAAATTGCTGTGCCACATGTATGTGGCTCGTGGTAGTGAACGTGTTAGGAAACTTTTTAAATTACTGATATTATGATTCCTATTTTAAAAGTAATTTCTTGTTGAGGCCCGTTTTAGTTGTACAAAAAAAAAATAATCAAAAAAATTTTGTTTAACATTTTTTTTAATATTATTTTAATCAAAACTTTTATTAATTTTTAAGTTTTTCATTATATTTTATTGGTTTTTTAATTATTTTTTTATAATAATGCTAAGAATGCATTTATACAAAGCAACTTTGTTATTTTATAGAACAGCAAAAAATTATTAAATAATTACTTAATATTTTTCTAAAAACAAATATTTCAAAACGTTGAAAGAAACGATTTTCATTTCTTAAAAAATTATTCCTTTTTAAGAACTAAATTATTTTCGAAGCGCATTATAGTTGCACAGAAAAAAAATCAAAACAATAATATAATTATTTTTTAACTAATTTTTTATTTGTTTTATTTTGTTTTTATTTTTAACATGAGTATTTGCAGAATGCATTATTACAAAATTACTTAAGATTTTTGTTAAAACGTTTTTAGAAATTTTTAAATTCTGAAATTATAAATCTTATTTAAAAATAATTTATTTATAAAGCGCATTTTAGTTGTAAAAGAAATTGAAACTATTTTTATTTTTTTATATAATTTTTTTGTTTGTTTTTATTTATTTATTAAATTTTTTTAATAACAATAACAACTAAGTTATTTTATAATGCTGCAATAAATTATTTCAAATGGACAAAATTTAAAAAAATATAATATTTTAAAAACGTTCAGATAAAACTTTATTTTTAACTTTAATGAGGTTGAATAAAATAGTTTTGTCTGTTATATAACAGAAAAATAAAAAGACTTAAAAACTGAGTTATAAAATAGAAATTTTTTATATATATTTTAGTAAATGAAATAATACCAGAAACAATAGAAAAATTTTCACAAACTGTGAAAAAAAAAATATATAAGTGCACAATATAGGTAGTGAAAAAAATAATAAAAATAAAATAAAATTTTTTTTAAGCCGCTGCGCTTATGTATATGCTCCTTTAGTCATATCTGCATTTTAAAAAGACAGACATAATCAAAATTAATTTTAAAGTATTTCCATTCCATTTTTTAGCATTGTATATTGCTTCCATGAATAATTGTGCGAATACTCTTTTCCTTATAGTAAAATAAACAAAAGTCATTATTTTCGAACTAATGAGCTTTAGCTCGCTACCATTTTAAAGGTTGGCATTAAATAAATGTCAAACAAAACAAAAAGCCATAATAATAAAAGACAAAATTTAATAGTTTGCAGAAAGCAAAAAAAAAAAAAAATAACAAAAATAATATATGTAGCTATATAAAAAAAAACAGCACAACACAATATAAAAACAGCACTTAAAAAATAGTTGTGGTTTTGCTCGCGAAAAAGTAGAAAAAGGCGAACACTTTAGGAAATCCACGCAATTCCTTGGAAATCAAGCAACGAATGCAATTTAAGTGTTGGTCATAAATAAACATAAAATCAGTGAAGCAATAGCAGCAGCAGCAGCAGCTACGACGGCAACAACTCCTAGAAAAAGGAGTCAGTTAAAATAAAGAACAAACAATAAACAAGACAACAATAACAACAAAGCTAAACAACATGCTCCAAACAACAACGACACGATCGGGCAACAGCAAGCAACGACCACGTTTTAAGATGCGCTGCAACAAGAGAAACAGCAACAACAACAACTACAACAAAAACAGTGCCATGCTCAACATGCTGCTGTTCTTGAGCTGCTGCTGCGCCTGTGCCTCTAGGCTTACGGCTGAAGCAGCAAAAGCATCAAATCCAACAACAACAATATCGGCAAAGTCAACAGCAACAGCTTATCTTGATGTTAATAGCGATGAGAATGGCGCAGTTTTGTCGGCTGGAGTAGGCGGCGGCAACAATAATAACAACAACAACATACAGGCTGATGTTGCTGATGAAACATTGCAATTACCGCATGCGTTTCGACATCAAGAACATTATTCGCACCGCATTGAGCAGGCGGTCAATGATTTCAAAAGGGCGCAGCTGGAGCAACAGCAACAAATACAGCAGCAACATAATGCTGTCAAGCCAAGTGCTGCCAATGCAACGGCAGCCGAAGCGGAAGTTGGAAGAAATCAAAACAATTACAACAGCAATAACTGGCTGCAAATCGAACAACAAGAACATCATCATCGACGACATGAGCAACATCTGAAGCAACACCAGCCACAGCTAGAGGTGCAGCAGCATCACTTGCGTCATCATAATCGACATCATGCAACGTGGGAGCAACGCGTGTTTCCCGCCTTACGTCATCAACGACATCAGCAACATGACCGCCGGCCCAGGCCAGCAATAAACACGGCAACAACAACAATGCACTCCATCTATGCCAGCAATAATGAGCTTGAGACGCTGCCTCGCGATACCATCAACGTGACGCAAGCTTTGCGGTCGCGCTACTTCGATCGCGATGGGCTGTACAGCAATCCGCGAGCTGCTGCCAGCCACGCCTCCGCCGTTTGGGTACGCACGACACGCGGTCCACGTTCAAAACACTACAACGGTAATGAGTACGCAAGCGCAAAGAAGCTCGATGAGCGCGAGTTTAGCGATGAAGCGCCTTACGATGAGGCTGACGACGCGCGCGACAACGATGACGCGAATGATGAGAGTGATGCGCCGAATCACTTGAATGGCAGGCGTTTTTCGCTTAAGCTTAGCGAACATGATGCGGCAATGGATGCAGATGCTGGCAGAGGCGATGTTGCTGCTGATGACGACAGTGAAGATGTCGATGACGACAACGACAACGATGAAAATGCCGATGACGCCGATGACGATTACTCCTACGAGGATGAGGAGCCGTCAAAGGCGCATGTTTTTGCCTCCAGCAACTCCGGCAAAGCCAAGATATCCGTAAAACGTTATACAAATCCCTTTAAAAGCTCACCGTTGCGACACTACGAGACGGTCTATGAAGATGGCAGCGACTATAGCAACAGCAACAACAACAACAATGAAAACCAACAGCATCACTCCAACAGAAACCAATATAAAAACAACAACAGCGGCTCTGACGACAACGACAATGAAGACGATGACGACAACGACAACGATAACGCGGATAGCGCAGAGTCAGACAGCGTTTATCCCAGCGATAAATGGAATCGAATCGAACATCAACATTATCTCAAGCAGCTGCAGCATCAGCGCGATATACAGCGTCGTCTGCAGCATCATCCATCAAGCAGCAGCAGCAGCAGCAACAGCATCAAGAATTCGGCAGCCACCGCAACTATTGCCGCCAAACGTCAAGTTAAACATGATGTAAGTGATGATTTTTTTAATTTTCGTCTCATTATTATTGCTATTAATTGTTCCATTATTAATTAATTAAAAACAATGCATTGTGTGTGTGTATTAAAGATAACCCTAGACGTAGGGAGAACAACTTGTATACAATAAATAACAACACAAGATGTTGCAACATTGACCTGTTTAGTGTCCATTTATAGCTATTGCTCTCATCGCATGCGTTGTCGGCGTATCGGTGACAACAATGATTGTTAGACATTTAGCGATAAGAAAGATGATGATGACATTAACATTATTTTTGTTATTAGTTTTTATTTTTTTCTTTTTTAAACTCAACAACTGTTTTGCCAGCTGATAAAGTGATAATAACACTGTGCATTAAGCCAGAACTGGCTCAGAGGAGGGAACGAAAAATATGATGTCATACATTAACGCACTAACATTTTGAGTAGGTAGGACTTTAGCTTGCTTTCCCAGATTCAAGCCGAAAGCTGGATATTTTTTTACTATTTTTTAAAAAAAATTTAATGTGAAATGTTGCAAAGTTATACAGTCAAACTTTCCTACACCGATTCTGAAAGGCATTACCAAACTTGTTTGCTATAAAAAAATTCGTTTCACAAAAAAATTTTTATTTAAAGTTATCAGTAATTTTAGTTTGAATTAAATTCTTACACTTTTCTTCTGAAGCAAAAACAGCAGTCGGTACGTTTTTCCTCATGTCCAGAAAAGTTTGAAGTGCGCCAACTGATAAAGAAATTAACCTCATCAGCGTCGGGTAACTCTTCTTTATTGTTATCTGATTCTGTAAATATAGAAACAACACATGTAGATACTTGACAATATCCGAATAAAAATAAAAACTATTTTAGCTGGACCAAACAGCGGCCGAACAAGGCTGAATTTTGAATATTTTTCTCGGCCTTACAAGGAATGTTTGCAGGACTTTTTGGCCAAACAACGGCCGAACATTGGGCGAATAGTGATTATTCTACACTGAAAACTAGCAGGTTTTTAGTCAAAATTGGAACTTAATACTAAAATAAATTTAGTATAACTATTTATTTGTTTTACTCAAACAATTAATTTCATATAACAAATTTTTTGCGCCACACACAATTGGCGATATTTTTAACATCAGCATCGCTGAGTCAGGCTTGCTTTTGTTGTTGAGCATACATTTGCTGTTGATTAGGAGCTTTGAAAAATTTGGTGGCATGCAAAGGGCGTACAGCGGCCAAACAACTTAATTTAGGCCTTGTTCGGCCGTTGTTCGATCCAACTTTCGGCCACTGGACTTTTTGGATTTTGTTCTGGTCATGTTCGACCCTTATACGGACGTGCGTTCTGTGCGGTTTTTACACTGAATAAACAACTGGATTTGAACTATTTGAATTGATATTTTTTTTAAGAATAAAATTTCACTTTTTTTTAATAAAAATTGACACGAATGAAAATATTTTTTTTTAATTATTTTAAAAAGTAAAGTAAAAAAGTATATATTCTAATGTGTGTGTTATTATGTGTGTGACATATGTTTGTATGTGATTTTGTATGCATGTGATAAGAGCACTACACAGTCCATGTTCGACCGCTGTTCGACCGCTGTTCGACCATTATATTTTAACTTGGGTTCGTAAAATAAATATATATAAATGGTAAAATACATACCGAAAATGGGCTGAACTCCACGATTTTTCAGAACACAGCTGAGAATATCTTCATTAGTCGTGCTGTCCCTGGATTCCATACTAATATCAACCTTGACGTAGTCTTCGAATGATGTATTAATGTTTTCTACTGCTCTAAATGAAGATTTCAAAATTGTCAAATCGGATGTGACAAAAAGTCCTCTCTATCCCAATACACACTTTGAGTCTGCATGCCTTTCTAAAACATTACATTCTCTACTCAAATTGCGAATGCCATCTAATAAATTTATGACCATGTTCCCCTCCATTTGTTCGCTCTTTGGGAAATGGACAAGCGAAGTTTTTTCAAGTTTTTTTTGTACATTCTAAGGTTACGTAGCGCAGTTATCAACAGAAAGCAAAATGTTTATTTTTTGAGAAGCGTTTTTTTTTTGTACAGTTTTACAAGAAATATTGTAAAAACTTGTCATCCAAGCTTTTTTGTTGAATTCATTATGCACATTATTGCTTTAAAGCATTGTGGATTTTTGTCCTTTCCTATAACAAGCAATTTGAGAAGAGGTTCTCATGAAACTCGACCAAAAACTCAATTATTTTTTTTTTTAATTTTTGGATAGCTTATGATTTATAGAATATGTTCCCAAAGCGGTTTGGCCAATAACAATTGCATATAAAAGTTATCGCATACGAAAGGAACCCATATTTTTATAAATGAACTCGAAAAAAACGTTATCTTAAAAAGACTAAACCAAATCTTAAAACGACTTTTCTAAAAAATATGTTTTTCAAACTGGTCTCCGCGATATCTGAAGAACAACTCTATGGATTGACTTGGATTTTGTTATTTTAAAGTAGATAAAATTTATTGGATCCAAGACCTAAATTCAGATAATAATGGCCAGTTTTATTTTAGAGCACTTTAAAGAGCGAAAAATATAAAAAGCGGTACTAAAAATTCACATGTCCGACATTTTTGTAATTTTAAACTATTTACTGATATTATAGATTCAAGCTCTAAGAAATTTAATAAACCCGGAATCCATAGTAGTACGTTTATCGTAGAAACTACGAAAAAGTCATAACTGAGTTCAATCGTAGCGCCATTTCGTAGATTTTTAATAAACATAATTTGTTATGATGTTTTTTGGCTGTCGGAGAAAGTTTTGATAACAATTTATTACAGTAAAAATTCGTGGTTATTCTTTCTGAATTTTATTTCAAAATTTTCTTCGACAACCAAAACACGTCCTCAGATATTATTTTAAAAATCTTTTAAATTTACTTTAAAATTACTTTAAAATTAACTCAGCGGTGCCTTTTTAGTAGTTTCTACGATAATCATATTGTACTTTGACGGGGTCAGTGATAAGGCTAGTGTGATAATTTATAAAATTTTGTTGTTTTTTTTATATCAGATGGCATGAACGTACTGTGCGATGGAGATCGTTTGGGTACCTTTTTTTTCAACGTGTCGTTTGACAGCGTATTCACACTGCACTTATTAAATTATTTTTTTACATTTTAAGAATCAATAAATAACTGACAAAAATTCTACACTTTCTTCTATGAAAATAAAAACCAAGATCATCACTGTCTTTTTGGACCTCTAGAATGAGAACCTCTTTTTAAGCTTTATCGACCCAGCCATATTGTTTTCCATTCTGTTTTTTAATTAATCCAATAATTTTCCACAAACACAATTTCTTAATGTTTTTAATACTTAAAAAATAAAAGAAGTAGCACAATTTATGGATTTTTTATTTTTAAAAAAATTTTTATTTTTCTCTGAAAAAGGGAAGGACTTTTTGCATTAAAAATTAAGAATAAGAATAAGCTATAAAAGAGGTGAGACTTTTACCAGAATTTTTTTGGAGCATTTGTTAATTTTCGAAACATAAATTTAATTAAATTTATGAAATAAATGCATTCTGACATTAAACAAAATTTAAAAAATTACTTAAATTTTAAAATTAATGACGTTAACTTGCCGCATAATTCGATAGCAGCAGAACACAATTTTTGAATTTCTGGAAAAATCAAAGCTGAAGCTGACCTTCGATATATTCTCATAGAGCTCTACCAGATATTTATTTTCACATGCAGCACATAATAGCACATTTAAGGAACAATGCAGCATATTTTTGTTTATTAAGGCAGTATTCTCGTATAAAGGCCCGAATTTCGGGCCTCTTTTGACGGTCGATAAAAAAGAGCCAATTATTATTTTTAATTACTTATTTATTCATATTTTGAAAGTAAAAAAAATTTACAAAATTTTGAAAAAGTAATGGCTTTCCTCAAAGTTTTTTATTTTTTAAAAATACTAAAAATCAACTTTCTACATAATTCTAGTTCAGGCCAAAAAGGGATATATAAAAATCCCCACACCAAATTTTAAGCAAATCAGTAAATTATAATTAAATTATATCATGTCAAACGTGATGGAAAAAATAGTTTCGAGAAAAACGCGTGTTAAGTTTTTAAGTTCAATTTCAGGCTGTCTAACTGAAATCGGAGGCGAACCTTTATAGGGTAACATATCTGACTGTCTCAACCTGGCGAGGCCAGCATAATCCTTGTGAAATCCCCTCAAGTCGACTCAAACCTCCACGTGGTGTTTCCTGGGCAACGGTCAAAACTGACAACCGTTAGTTTGGCGGCTAATCTGAGCGGCGGGCCTCCCTAGGCTTAAAATAGGTTGTGCGTCGGGTTTGACGACCACCCGTAAAAACCAATTTCAATGAAAACAAATAAGAAAAGAAGAAAAATGATCCCCAAATCTGATGACGACTACCGCAAACGAAAAACTGATAATGATTTACGGATATGCACCTGGAATGTCCGAACCCTTAATTGGAAAGGTGCCTCTATCCAACTGACTGATGTCTTGGAAAGATACAAAGCTGATATCACTGCTATCCAAGAAATGCGATGGAAGGGACAGGGTTGCATTCGGCATGCACCCTGTGATATCTACTACAGCGGCCATGCGGAGAAGCACGAGTTTGGATGCGGATTTGTAGTTGGCAAGAGACTACGGCCCCACGTCCTGCGATTCACACCTGTGAACGAACGACTTGCCATAATCCGCATCAAGGTTAGATTTTTCAATATAAGCCTAATATGTGCGCACACTCCGACAGAAGACAAGGACGATGAGATCAAGGAAATTTTCTACGAGCGCCTTTATAATGCTTACGAGCGCTGCCCCCGCCACGACGTAAAAATCGTGCTTGGTGACTTCAACGCTAAGGTGGGCAAGGAAAATATTTTTGGTCCAACAGTCGGAAAGTTCAGCCTCCACGACAACACCTCCGATAACGGAATGAGGCTGGTTGACTTCGCCGCAGCACGAAACATGGTCGTAAGTAGCACTAGATTCAAGCATCTCAATATTCATAAAGCCACCTGGATGTCCCCTGATCAAAAAACAAAAAATCAAATTGATCACGTTTTGATCGACGGAAGGCACTCTTCCAGTGTATTGGATGTACGCACGATCCGTGGTGCAAACATTGACTCGGATCACTTTCTTGTTGCAATCAAGATTCGTACACGTCTGTGCGCAGCTAAGAATACACGCAACCCTACACAGAGAAAGCAAGACGTCGACAAGCTGCAATCGAAACAGACAGCCGATTCTTTCGCCACTCGACTCTCACTCCTGTTTCAAAGCACTCCTCCAATCGATGATATATGCGCGCAGTGGACACACATTTCCAACTCCATGCGTGCGGCTGCTGAAGAGGTGATTGGCTACCACCGCGCTAGCCGAAACCAGTGGTACGACCAGGAGTGTCGCGACGCCACTGCAGAGAAAGACGCCGCCTACAAAGCCACCCTGCAGTCGGTTGTAACGCGCTCTGCTAAGGAGCGATACAAAGAGAAGATGAGGGAAGAGAGACGCATTTTCAGGAATGAGGCTCGAACATTTTTCGAAATAATAGGACGCATTGTCGATGATTTTAAAACCGGGTCCTCTGCCTGCAAGGATGAAAATGGGGATCTAGTGACAGATGTTCAGAGTACACTGATGTTACGGAGGAACACTTCTTTAAGCTTCTAAATGGCGACGCTGACAACAATCCCGCCAATAGAGATGATATTCCGGAAACCCCAATCACGAATGACAGCGTCGAGGTTCCGCTGCCCGACTATGAGCCTGAACAGAATTAAAAATCGTTGCGACCGACGATTGAAATAGAATACATTTTAAGTCTGCGATTTATCGTTGCGAAAAACGAGCTGCGTTTTTTTCTACATTTTGCATGTATTTTCCAACAACAAAGATCGTCGGCCGCAACAATTTTTGATTCTGTTCAGGCTCTATGATGAAGTTCTGACAGCTATAGCTCGGCTTAAAAACAACATAACCGCGGGAGCTGATGGCTTACCTGCTGAGCTGTTTAAGAACGGAGGCGAAGCTCTATTTAAATGCATTCACTAGCTTCTATGCAGAATACGGTCTGAAGAATGCATTTCGAACGATTGGAATCTCAGTGTGCTCTGCCCAATCCACAAGAAAGGCGATCGTGGCCAATTACTGTGGGATAAGTCTTCTTAATATCGCATATAAGGTCATGTAGAGTGTTTTGTGTGAAAGATTAAAGCCCATTGTAAACGAACTGATCGGACCTTATCAGTGTGGCTTCAGACCTGGAAAGTCCACCATCGACCAGATTTTCACGTTACGATAAATCTTGGAGAAGACTCAGGAAAAACAAGTCGACACCCACCATCTTTTGGTCGACTACAAAGCCGCCTTCGACAGCCCAATAAGGAAGCACCTGTACTCCACCATGTCTGAGTTTGGTATTCCTGCAAAACTAATACGACTTTGCAGGATGACACTGTGCAACACCAGCAGCGCACTTAAAATCGGGAAGGATCTCTCCCCACCATTTGTTACCAAACGAGGTTTCAGACAAGGTGATTTCTTATCGTTCGACTTTTTCAACCTAATGATGGAGAAGATCATCCGAGCTGCTGATCTGAGACGTAGTGGCACAATATTCTACAAGAGTGTTATGCTGTTTGCGTATGCTGATGATATCGATATCATTGGCCATAATACGCGCGAAGTCAGTGCAGCATTCTCCAGATTAGAAACAGAGTCCAGTCGATTGGGTTTGACAGTGAATGCAGACAAGACGAAATACTTGGTGTCAACAAACAAACAGTCCCAGCGTCTTGGAACCCACGTTATAGTTGACATACCTCCTTTGAGGTTGTAAAGAAATTCGTCTATCTGGGATCCAGCATAAACTCAACCAACGACATCAGCATTGAGATCAAACGAAGAATAACTCTTGCCAACAGGTGTTACTTTGGGCTCAGTAGACAATTGCGAAGCAGAGCTCTCTCTCGAAGATCGAAAATCACGCTCTATAAATCGCTCATCATGCCCGTCCTACTTTACGCATCACAAACCTGGACGCTGAGCAGTTTAGATGAAAAGACTTTAGGAGCATTCGAGAGAAAGATTCTTCGTAAGATCTACGAACCAATCTGCGTCAATGGCGAATACCCAATACGGTGGAATGATGAACTGTATGAGCTGTACGCTGACATCGACATAGTCAAGCACATTAAAATCGAGCGGCTTCGCTGGCTAGGTTATGTTCAGCGCATGAAAGAGGATGCTCCAGTGAAGAAAATATTCGATTTGGTACCCAGTGACGGTCAACGCAGAAGAGGACGACCGCATCTACGTTGGAAAGACCAAGTAGAGGACAACCTGACGAAGTTTGTAATTTCCAACTGGCACCAGCAAGCGAGAAATAGAAATGATGCCAAGACCGACATACGGTTGTAGCGCCAACTAAGTAAGTAAGTTAGTAACTGATGACACAAAATGACTATAACTTTTAAAATAATTCGAAAATCCTTTTAAGGAGATATTTTTGAATATATAAACCATCGAAAAATAAAAAAAAAATTTTGGATTTTTTAAATTTTCTACACGAGAATACTGCCTTAAAAAATCTTGATTGGCAGAGTTTACTTAATGTAGAACAAAATACTCGTCTGTGCTTGCCTCTCACTTTGCAGATCATCAAGTTAAGATATTCTAAAGAATTACTGCAAATTGGCTCCTTGTTCAAAAATTAGAAAAAATACATGGCATCAATTTTTGACTTAAATTAATGCAAGATGTTCGAATTCATAGCCACTGTGCTAAATTATGAGCCACTTAACGATCCGTCATGCCGTCAACATCCACAACGTATTAAATCCTTCAACAGCAGCGCTACTCAACTAACGCACACACACACACACACATCACACACGACGATTAACTCAGACGGTTAAATGTATTAATCAATAAATTTGATTAAAGTCATGTTAAGAGCAACAACAACTACTACAACAATCCAACGGCAACAACCCAATGTGAACAAAAACGGATGCGGATCCGTTTCGAATCCGTTACGAGTTCGTCAGTACGCATTTCGCTTTCTTATGTTTCGGCGTGCATGTTACGAATCCGAAAAAATTGGTCACAACGTTAATATAAACGGCAGTCTTAAATTTGTTATAAAATCTTTTATTTTATTTTCAGTGGTTTTTTTCATATCCCTATATGAAATACAATTGTGTAATTATTTTAAATAACTTTTTTATATCACTAACGAATATTTTAAATGTAATTTTTAAGAATGTTAGAACTGAAATAACAACTAAAAAATGTTCAATATAGCATTAACCTTATTGTTCCATTTTGAATACGAACTATTTAAAAAAACGAGCTCGTTGGCAAATCGCATTATTTTAAAAAAGAGTCCGAAACGGATACGCATATGAAGTTTGCTCCGAGTATGTGACGAATCCGAAAAAGTGGAAAAAGTTATTCGTATTTTTGGGACGTGTTTCATACGAAAAATATCAGTTCCGGATGCGAAACGCAATCCGTTTCTAAAAAAAAATGCGAAGCAGTAAGTCCGTCTCGAATTCGAAACTGATCCGTTTGGCACCTGGGAATGTGAGCAAAAACGAATGCGGATCCGTTTCGAACCCGTTACGAATCCGTCAAAAGATTGGTCACAACGTTAACATGATTTTTTTTTTATGAACATAATGTTTTTATAATTTAACATTAGGCAGTCTTAAATTTGTTATAAAATCTTTTTTTTTATTTCCAGTGGATTAGGGATACGAAATACAATTCTGTACATATTTTAAATAGTTTTTTTTTATCATTAGGCACGTGTTCCGCAAGCTCTCCTTCACATCGAATAAAACCACTTGTCAGAGTTTTTAACTAATTATCATGAGTGAACAAGTTACATGTGACTATAAGATAGCCGCACATAAGATATTTTCCGGAAACTTCTTTAAATGCGCTTGCATTGTACTTTGCTTCGTATATGAAGTCGGTTCCGTACGTAACGTACGTAACGAATACGAAAAAGTGAAGTTTCCGGATGCGAAACGCAATTCCTTTCGAATAAAAAAATTCGAAGAAGTAAGTTCGTCTCGAATTCAAAACAGATCCGTTTAGCACACTGGGAAGCTAAGTGTTTGCAAACAATTCGCTTACAAATACAAAATACGTAACTACAATACGAGCGACTAACGCATCAAGTGCGTGAGGGAAAATAATTAAGACAGCTACTTGTGTGGGGAAGTCAAATAACGGTGGAAAAGGAGGATGGGGAGGAGGTTGGGGTGAAATTAAAATGGGAGGCAGCTAACAGACAAAAAAATGGGATTTAAGCACGCAAAAAATGAATTTAATTTTAAGATTGTAAATGCAAAACATGTGTGAATCATGAGCAGCATGGCAAAACTAGCAACAGTAGTGAAAATAACAGCACCGGCAACAACAACTAGCAACAATCTCAAATTAGTCATTACTTTGGCAAACAGCAGCAAAGGAAAAATATTAAAAATCTAGCAATAAAAAATACAATCAAAAACAGAAAAATGCATTTAAGTGATTTTACCATAAAAGCCGAGGTATTTGGCGACGTTTGTGGCTTCATCAATAATTGGAAATATAAAAATAAAAACCAAAACAAGAAAAACCCAAAACAAGAGAACGACAGACAGCCGCGTACATAGGATTTTTCAAGGGGGACGGTTTAATCTTTTTTCGAATGATTTTATTAGTATGGATGACAAAAGTTTTTGTAAGAAATCTTACTACATTTAGTATAATTCTTCGGCCTCAATACTCTAGTGGTAGCGTGCTTGACTGTCGTTCAGGGGTCCCGGGTTCGAATTCTGTCAGGGCCATGGTCCTACGCTATAACCTTTGCTTCCTTATTTCAAATCAATGCAACTTTAAAACACATAAATTTACGACGAAAAGTTGTATTTGGCGGTGGTAGGAAAAGTTTCTGGAGATGAACGCTTTACATGATTTGACTGAGGTCAAGGCATAACACTTGCTTTAAATTTAATATCACAAGTTTCTACAGCTTCTGCCATATTAAGAACATCTTACACAAGAATTTCACTTAATTACTCCCTTATTTCATTTTATAGTATCACAACGGACCAATAATATGGACTAAGTGGGTTGGTCTAAAGACCTGCCGCCACCTTAACCTAACCTTACCTTAATATGGAATTAATTTATTTTTTTAATATTACTCGTAGAATAAAAATGCAGACTAGATAACGCTTATTAAATTTAGTTATAAAGTTTTGATATCGAAGCGATATCTAATTTGAATAAATCTCGATATTATTTTCGATTTAAATTTAATAATTTTTTAGATTATTGAAGTGTTATATTACGTACTAATTTTAAATGATTTTATTTAGAAAATCTTGCTTTGAAATTACCGCTGAATCCATACAACATTAAGTTTTATATACATTGCTCTATTAAAAAATATTATATTTTCTTGCATGTCAAATATTTTAAAAACGTTGAAAAAGCTAAACTAATTAATTTTCGCGGATTTCTCCAAGTCTGATAAAATTTCCTTATATTCATATATATTAAACATTACTTTTCATACTTACATTAGATGGTGGTTACGATAAATTATGAAGGCCTACAATTACAGTAGTTTTAAAACCTTTTAAAAAGCTATTTCTGCCAGCCTTAACAATTATACATAATTAATATGGAGTTAATTTCTGCCGTTTCATTTATCCTGGAAGAAATTTTATTTAAAGCTGACACAGTATATGGAAAATCTCTTCAATGTCGAAAAAGTTTTTCTCCAAAATTATCATTTTCACGATATAATATCGATATCAAAACGATATCATTTGCTTTGCTGGGAATATTTTTATGATAGAATAAGTTTTGTGAAATATTTTATAACTAATTTTTTTTCTATTTATTATTTTCTTACATAGATTATAATTGTTTTTCTGCCCAATCATCTTAATTCATCGTTTGGGGATTATAGTTAAATGTCTTTTGATACCAAATTTTTCAAATCTGCAATCAGTTTTTTGCTATATCTTCCAGAAACTGAGATATTTCATGTCCATTTTGGTCTATATCCCTTTAGATAGAAATTTTTAGATCTCCGTATCACTTACTCAAAATTGTTAGAATTGATTATGGAGCACATGAATCCACGGACGACGAATTGATAGTAATTTTTTATTCCTTTGAAGATATAATTGTTAAAATTATCTCAAGGTTTTTGTTGGAATTTTTTAAGAGTTAAAAGTGAAACAAAATGTTTAAATATATGTATAAAACTTTAATTAAAGTAATAGATTTTTTATTTTTATCTTATTATTGCATTGTTAAAGTTGCAATTGATTAAATTTTAAATTGAAATTAACTTATTTTTAAAAACCGTCATTTGACTTAAGTGACAATATATGTAAAAATATAACAAAAACAACATTGCAAAGTTAGTTATTTTTTTAAAAAAAATTTTGGCTTTTCAAAACACTTAAAAAAATTAATAGTAACGGCCTTAAACTTTTTTTATAAGTCAATTGACAAAATTACAGAAAATTAAATTACAAAAAGTATAACTATTTTAACAGTAAAAGTATTAAACAAAAGTGTTTGTGTTTTTTGTTGAGATCGCGAAATATGTATGCATATACTTCAAAGGATTGAAATTCAGATTTTACAATTTTGACAGTTAAGGAACTAGTTTTTTTGAACTGTGAGATTTTAAGTAACAATGCAGAATTTTTTTAAATCGATGTATTGTAAAAAACTCTCCTTTTAAATAATCGACCTAAAAATATACTTTTTCAATTGTATTTTTATTAAATCGATCTTGTTGAAAGATTCTCATCGTCTTTTATGGCTCTTATCAACATTTCGTTTATATCGCCGCTATAGATATCGCCAATATCCGGCTTGAGGTATGTTCTAAACTTTATTAGCCATTTAAAAAATTTTGGATTTTAAAAAATATGAAATGGAAAATGTATTTATTTTTATTTGGAAAACATTTTAAAAGTTGTTAAAATAATTGTTACAATTTATAATATATTTTTTTTAGAAAGTTGTTTAAATATTTGTACTTCTACCCAGTTAACCAAAACGACCTTTTCTTAATTCATTTATAAACCTTTTCGGGTAGAAAATTTATTTCTTGGCACTCATAAATGAACCTTTTTGGACTTATTCGACGGACTAAAATGCCTCTCAAAAGCGAACCTCTTTTTCTTCAAAAATGATTAAAAAAAAGAATCATCAATTGTTTTTTTTAAACTCAGAGATGAACCGTTTTGAACTCATTCGCCGTACTGAATTGCCTCTTAAAAATAAACCTTTTTTCGAAATTGAATTAAAAAACGAAGCATGAAAAAAAATCTCTTTTTCGGCACTCAGAAAGTAATCTTGCCTTATTAATGCATATCGATATGCTTTATTTGAAAAAAGTTGTAATATATCCAAATAAATTTATTCGAAATTAGTAAACTAATAGTCAAACTAAGACTTTATGGGAGCATTGAACAATTTTTTTAATGGAAACAAAATTTAATGGATTCAGTCCTATAAAGGATGTAATTCAGATATAGTAATTAAAAAATATAAAATAATGAAAGTCTATCTGAAAACGTACGCAAAACTCGAACTTTACGCTTGTGATTCAGTCAGAACGAGAAAATTTCATGTTGGCTTTTGGAACTAAGTAGAATGTGAAAAAGTAACATGAATAAAAAAATGGTTCTCTTATAAGTAATTGTTTCCTACTAAAATTATGAACCGGAATGTTTTTTTAGGCTCAAAAAAAGTTTGTTAATAATTTTTCTAAATAATTAAATTTTTTTATGAAAAAATTTTCACGAATTTTATTTTTTTCGAGCAAGAACATTGATCTTACAAATAAAAAAAAACACAAAATTCACAAAAATAATTCTACCCGAAAACGTACTGAAAACTATCACTTTACGCAAAAACATAGGTTCAGTGGGCATATGTTAAATAAAGTCAACTTTTGGGTTTAAAAAGTTTAGAAAAAACTGCCTTAATTTTGGAATCTTATATCTGCTTAAAATGCTTAAGAAATTCAAGATATAAAAGCAGATTCTATTAAAACTCTTTATGCATAACAAAAAGTCAAAAAGAATTTTTTAGCACTTAAAGTTGCTTATAAAATGTATTTTCAGCCACTTGAATGATTGTTTCGAAAGTATTTTCATAATGTTCTTAATTTATTTAAAAAAAATTGAAATGTTGGCTTTTAATAGGCATAGTTGAACTATTCCTTATACCTGCTGAACCTATGGGGGCTGTCTAAGCCCCAAAAGCACCCCTTGCTTACGGCCTTCTGTACAAAGGTCCATAAGTGACTCGTAGCAAAAAATAAAAAGCGGCAAGAAGAACGTGCAGCGATTACAATTAATTAATTGTTGCCTAGTTGTTGTTGTTATTAATTGTTGTTATTGTTGGTGTTGCTGTTGCTACACATTGCTAATTGAGCGTAATTGCGTGCGTAAAATATTTATTAACTCGACTCTCGCTGAGTTGCATTCAATTGCAATAAATTATTTTGACTTTTTAGATTGTTATCTTAGATGTTGTTGCTTTCGTTGGTGTGGTTAATGTTGCTGTTTTTAATAAGCCGAAACTTATAACGGCTTAAAACCAATGTTGGCGCCAAAGTCCGTAACATAACTTAATATTAACGAAAATTATTCAACGTGACCTTAATTTTCACGCTGATAACTTTGAGAACTGTGTGAAAATTTATGACTCAATTAACGTGCAAGCACCTAAAACAACAACAACAACAACAAAAAACGAAATAAAAACATTTCGTTAGAATTTTTATTATTATTATTATTTCTTTTTCAAATCACATTTTATCTCAATTAAAAAAACATTAATGAGCCTCCTGCAAAACACTTGAATCAAACCAAAATCATCAAAAAATGCTTGCCCCTTGCAACAGCAAAAGAAACACTTGAAAGCTTGATTTCTTAGTTTTCAAAAGCTTTGGCAAAAAGTTTTAATTTTCATCTATTTTCCATATTTTCAAGTCAAGTGCCCTAACAGAAGAACAAAAAAAAAAAAAGTAAAAAAACAAATGCAAAGCATCCGTGGCCGCAGCATTAGCAACAACAGCAATCATCATCATCAGCAACAACTGCAATAGCAACAGAAAACATTGAAATTAATTTCTCATTAGCAGCATTGAACAATATCCAAGCCCAACAACAACACTATAATTGGAAAAAAATCCAACCGCAGACGAGTGGTCAGAGCTTTAAGTTTGTGTGGAAGCAAGAAATGAGCTTGATTTTTATAGGGGGCGGTAAAAAAAGAAACAAAGAGAGGGACTGAGGCAGAAAGAGGGAGAGCGCATTAGAAACTGAGCTTATTCATGGTTTATTTATGCAAGGTAGCAGTGACAGTTATTTTATTATTTAAGAGTTCACCTAATATCAAAATTAATATAAAATTTAGAACGGGAAAAGTTTAAATAAATAGAGTGATCTGAACTTATTGAATATATTGGATTAGATTAGATTATCTTTATTGAGTCTTCTTTTAATCGATTTTTACAAAGTAAATATAAACATTAACTTAATAGTTATTTCAGCGGCTGTAGAAGTAAGGCCAGCAAAACCCGTAACAATATTAATTATAATAATAAATCGACTGCCACACGGCTAGTAAAGTTTTAAAGAATAAATTTACTCTTGCTCTCGGAGTAATATATCAGTTGCTTTTGACGTTTCGTCAGTATGTATATACAATTAAAAGACTAAAAACTAAACGTAAGGAAGAATGAGACAACGACTAGCCATACCATGACCAGCATGTGTAAGCTTAACTTAACAACTAATTTACAAAATCGTGTCTACTTCCACAATAATATTGCCAAATGTAAAAAAGAGATGACTGTCTTATTATAAATTTATCTGTTTTGATAATAATTGCTGTGAAGAGCGAAAACACAAACAATGTAACAAGAAAATATGAAACATATAGTTACATTAACATTATTAACATTTACTATGAAATTTAGTTATTCAAAATAGATCGAAAAGATTTCTCACCATCTTAAATCATATTATACTTGTCTGTTACTCTATACAACCTTTAAGGCAATATTGAACAAAGTATATTACTATGAATAAGACTTAATAATAAGGCTTAGCTTATGATTATGTACATAGAAATTGCTTTTAAATTACTTAGATTATTTACAAAAGTAAAATTTTAATTTAAATCATCTGTATATGATTAGATCAGGAAACAAGATAGTTTAATTTACAATTATCTATTGTATCAATTAGTAAAAATAAATAATAGTGGATAAGACTCTATTATACATAAGAGAAGGTTTTGCGCTCCAATAAAAAATTTCTATATACAGGGTTGCCCATATTGCGTCCATATTGAAGCGCCCATTTTATTTTTAAATAAATCAAAGAAACCACAATTTTTTGTCTGTTCGTCATGAATATCATTTAATTGGGTTCAAGTAGATTTGCTTACATTATTTCTTGAATATGATATCTCGTAAATGGTCGCCATTGGCCTCTACGACATATTGTGCCCGTTTTGCAGCATTTTCCATGGTTTTCTTCAACATTTCGATGGGAATGGCGGTTATTTCTTGACGGATGTTGGTTTTCAGCTCTTCTAGGGTCTTTGGCTTGTTGACGTAAGCCTTTGATTTCAAATAACCCCACAAAAAGAAGTCTGGAGGCGTTAAATCTGGTGATCTTGGCGGCCAATCGAAATCATCATTTTTTGACATCAAACGGCCAGGGAACAATTGCTTCAAAAAATCGATTGTAGTGCGGCTTGTGTGTGGTGGCGCGCCGTCTTGTTGAAACCAGTAGTGCCTGATACGCTTTCGACGAACGATTGGCATGAAAAAATTGTTTATCATATCGCGATAACGCTCCTGATTGACAGTAACTCTGTGGCCATTATCATCTTCGAAAAAGAACGGCCCAATGAGCATTTTAGCACAAACGCCACACCAAACAGTGACTTTTGCATCGTGAAGAGGTACCTCTTGAATCTCTTGTGGATTTTCAGTGGCATAAATACGGCAATTTTGTTTGTTTACCGTTCCGTTCAACTGAAACTTTTCACTTTATTTATTTTTTTGAATGCACGTTGAGTTTTCACTATTGACTTGTTTTGTTGAATGTAAATTTCAACAATTTTAGAGCGTTCGCGTGGCATGTACTGTTCCATTGTAAACATTTGCTTGGAATGACGCTTCAAACGCGGTATGTCATTAGTCGATTTGGCATCACTGCGGAAAGTTACAGTGTTGCCAAATGGGCGCTTCGAATAAGGGCTACCCTGTAGACTATGTCTGCAATACTAAAAATGTTTAAATTTCTAAAATCAATTGTCATCCTCTGTTATGACCAGGAGTAGCCTTCAAATAGAAGGATAAAGGTGGCCCATCAAGACTCTCCTCGACATTCTCTAAAATCACCCCAACCGGAGAGTGGTAAGTGGAGGACTCCCATGAAATATCGGACTGTGAAGAATAGATTTCTCTGATTACTTCGTTTTCAGATTGAGTCAGGTTAACTACTGTTTTCTTCATTAGGGAGGTAGCATATTTTATAATAGTCATCACCTTCGCTTCACTATACACAAACTTATTGGAGAACTTCTATGTCTGTCCTCATAGTTTTTGCCAATACACAGTCTAAGAATCTTTCTTTCCAACCTTTCGAGTTCAGAGACAACCGTAGGCGATATAGTGAACCAACACGGAAAAGCATAAAGAAGAACTGGTCTGATTAAAGTTTTAAAAAGTAAAAGCTTAGTTTTTTTTTTGCATATCCTTGCTGTAGAGAAGAGGAGTAAGAATGTTTGTGACTTTTCTGGCTTTTGAGATACTGTTTCTTGCATGGAGATTGAATTTAAAGAGAATATTAAAATTAACCCCAAGATACTTGATACTTTTTTTAAAGGGAATCAAATTATTATCAATTCTAAGTGCCAGATCCCGGCTCTCTCTAAATTGAATATATTGAAATTAAAGTAAATTGACGCTTAGTGTCCGCCTTTGGGAGAAAAAAGCCAGCTGTCACTTTTACCTTATAAATTTGTACTATCAACATGTGACAAAATGACAAAGCTCCGCTAATATTGAAGCTTCAATAGATGTATCTGACTGTTCTATTGTCATATAGAAAATTTTCCTTTTCTCTTACCTTGGTAATCAACGGCCTCGATAGTTTAGTGATAGAGTGCTTTGCTGTCACCCAGGCGTCCTGGGTTTGAACTTTGGCCAAGTCATGGCTCTACGCTCTAACCTTTTTTCTTATTTTTTATCAAAAGATATTTGTCCCTCGTTACACACAGAAATTCACGACAAATAATTGCCTTCGCCGCAAGCAGTTTGTTGACAAATCTCCGCATGAGAGGGTTGACGAAAGTCCCTTTACACCCGAATATCCAACAAACTGCTTGTGGCGAAAGCAATTATTGCTCCCAAAACTGCCGTGTGAAAAGCGGGACTTTTAAACATACCAATTTACGACGAAAAGTTGTAGTTAGTAAAAAAATTTGTGGAGAACATTATTTAGTAACTTGATTTGACTGAAGTAAAGCCATAACACTGGCCTCAGATTCAATATTACATGTTTCTAAAGCTTTCTGTCACACTCAGAACATCCCATACAAAAGTTTCATTTGATAACTCCCTTCCTTTCTTCTGTGGTATCACAACGGACCAAAAATACGGTCTACGTAGATCGATCTATAGGCATGTACCTACCTCAAATTAGCCTAGCCTACTTCGGTAACCGCAATTCCATTGGATCTCAAGCAAAAAATCGGCTCAAGTGCCCTTTAAAATCATGGTTCGCAAAAATCTCATAAGATTCACACACTCATCGGTTATGACATTGTAATTCAGAACTGTAAGCGGAATGTCATTTAATAGGATTTGTGTTTATAAGGATCTAGAAATTATTTTCATTATTAAAAAAAAACAATTTAACATCATTCGTCTGTGTAGCTGCATTTCAATGCTTTTCATGCTTTTCATACCTTTCATGCTTTTCATTGCAATAAAGTGTACTTGTGAAAATAACACTGTGCCACAAATTGAGGGCTATGGAATTTAACGCAAAAGTGACTTACACTGGTCGATATTATTGATCTAGACCAACAAACTTAGCTCGCTTTTAAAAGATATAGGTACTGAAAGTTTGCCTCTATCTCGCCAAGCAAGATGCCAGTCTCGATTTCTACTCTGAGTGTCCTGTATGAAGAATATTCGAATCTTAAGGTACACTCGAAATAGCACAGAACTTTTGAATGTATCCGATATCATATTTTTTTTTAAATTAATATAAGGTTTTATATTTTAGATATCAGAAGTGGTACTGAAGATAATTTTCGCTATTTGGATTCTTCAAATATTTTTGAATAAGCCGCACTCTAAAAATAGCCATTTAAAAAACCAGGTAAAGACTGAGATTTTTTTCTATTATAATATATTAAAAAAATGCTTCCTAGCATGAAATTTAACAATTTGGTTCATATTTCCTTAATGGCTATTATTTCCTTAAAACACATCTTAACAACAATTAAATAAATTTAAACCCATCGAATGGCAAGCTCAGAAACTCAAAATTAGTTAGTTTAACTTTTTTGTTAATGCAGAAATGAGGTGTTTTGACGAAATAATAAATTTCATTCTACGAAAAAAAATTATTAAGAAAAATCAAAATACGAAAAAGAACGTGGTCTTAACTTGGTGTTTTAAAAAGATACTTTCAGACAGCGTTTCGTTCAGAAATATTTGAAGAATCCAAATAGCGAAACGTATCTTCGGTACCACTTCTGATACCTGAGATATAAAACCTTATAGTAATATTTTTTGAAAAAATTATCAAATTGCATTCAAGTATATAATTCAAATTTTTAATTCGCCAAATTTAAGGAAAACGTTAACACTTTAATCGATATCACCAAAATTTGGGAAATCAGACAATAATCAAAAGCTCTGAGCAATCTCGATTGTACCCTTAGATTCGAAAATCCTTTACACAGGACACTGTGGGTAAAAATCGAGAGTGGTATTGTGTTTGGACAAATTTTTTAGTTTAAGTTTGTTATTACTTTTTCTTTAAGACATATGTCGTTTTTCTTAAAAAGCCTAAGCCCTTTTAAAAAGGGACAGAACGAACGGTTATTTCCAAAAACTAAATAAAAAAAAAAATTACCTGTTCCAAATGTCATTGGTCATCATTGCACATCTTCAATATGCTGCTTAATGCATGTTCTATCGAAATAAGAAATGATTTTTACTTTGTGAGCTTTACCAATAAAAATTGAATTTAATTATTTTGTACTGATTTTTAAAAGCTATTTTTTGATTTTTATTTTTCTGCTCAAGTATAACACATATTTTTGAGTTTTTTATTTTGCTCAGGAATGCAAATTAATTCTCAAATTTTTTTTTATCGCTCAGAAATCCAAGTTATTTTTCAATTTTTCATTGAGTTGAGTTTTATTTTTTCGCTCAGAAATAAAAATTATTTGTCGAGTTTTATTAATTTGTCTTCAATCGTAAAACTCAAAACACCACAGAGCTTTGTTGTTGCTGGCGAATGCTCGCATTGAGTGTGCCTTGTGTGCGTACGCAAAAAGTGTGTTTGGGGGTTTCAAAATATTGTTGCGGTCAGAATTTATTTGCATTGTAAGGACCAATTAATCAGTTTTAAGATAGAATCTGGTTGATATTATCCCATTCCAATTAACTGAAATTGAAATTTTGTATGAAATTGAAATCTATTGAATTCAAATGCGAGCATGCGACAGCAACAGCAAAAGCTCTGCGGTGTTTTGAGTTTTATGTTCGAGGAAAAATAAATCAAACTCTACAAATGATTTTTAGTTTTGAGTGCAAAAATAAAACTCAACAAATAATTCTTATTTATGAGCATAAAAAAAAATTGAAAAATAACTTTTATTTCTGAGCGAAAAAAAAAATTATACATATTTGAGCAAATTAATAAAACTCAAAAATAAGTATTATTCTTATTATTCAGAAAATAGCTAAAATAGCTGACCAAGAGGAAATTTGGGTTGAATACAAATGTAGGCTCAAACTTTTTAAAACAAACGTACGCAGAGCAAAAAGACACTCTTGGAAGAACTTCTGCTCAAGCATAGAAAAAACTACCGACACAGCAAGGCTCAGGAAGCTACTCTCAAAGCAGCCCTCCACTCAAAGCCATCTACCACAATGGCCAGTGGACGGAGAGCAATCAGGAGTCCCTCGAGGTGCTTTTAAAGGCGCATTTTCCTGGCTGTACCGAGGCTCCAAATGCTGCTATAATACGAGGACACAGGACAACCCCGCTACAGGTTTCACACGACTTAATAACGTCGGACGGAATCGTATGGACCGATAAACTCGTTTTCGGGATACATACAATATCTCCGGGACAAGACGGTATAATTCCTGCCATGCTGCAAACGGCTGAATCGCGAGTCGTCCCATGGCTGAAGAATATATTTAACGGATGCATCAGGCTAAACTATGTACCTATGGCTTGGAGGACAGCGAGAATTGTATTCTTACCGAAGGCAGGTAAGAGCAGCCATCTCTATCCGAGAGACTACAGGCCAATAAGTCTGACCTATTTTGTACTCGAAACGCTCAAGAAACTGATTGACTTGCACCTAAGAAACAATTCAATCCAGTTATCAACCAACCAGCATGCATATACGAAAGGGAAATCGGTTGAAACGGCACTACATTCCCTAGTAGTAACCCTAGAAAAAGCCCTCCACCTCAAGGAATACGCACTCGGGGCGTTTCTATACATCTCAGGTGCATTCAACAATGTATCAACCACCGCAATCCTTAGTGGATTACGTGCAATAGAGGCACCACCAGCAATAAACCTATGGTTAGACAAGTTGCTAAGCTGCAGAAAGGTGTGGGCTGAGTGGGGCACTAAATCCATGGTAAGGGAAGCTCGCAGTGGGACACCCTAGAGAGGGGTCCTCTCGCCACTACTATGGAATCTTGTAGTTGATGAACTACTCGAAAAGTTCGCAGGTAGAGCCCCGAGGATAAGTGCCTATGCAGACGACATAAGCATAATTATAGTAGTGAAATGTCTATCAACAGTAAGCTCCATAATGGAGAGCACACTCAAAGATGTACTTAGATGATCATATTCAGTCGGTCTTAGTATTAATGCAGAGAAAACGGATCTGGTTCTGTTCACGAAAAGGTACAAGATACCACCGAAATTGAACGATACACGTCTCATACCAACAACTCACACAAAATATCTAGGAGTCGTCCTGGACAGCAAGCTGTCATGGAAAACCAACGTGGAAGAAAAGGTGAAGAAATCCCCCATTGCGCTATACACATCCAAAAAGATGCTAGGCAGTACTTGGGGTCTCTCACCCTTTCTGATGCACTGGATCTATGTAATGGTAGTGCGTCCTATTCTACTCGTTGGTATTATTGTGTGGTGGCCGGCTCTGAACAAATCAACATTCCTCAGGCACTTGGAGAAAACTCAGCGGCAGGCAGCGCAATGCATCACGGGGGCACTGAAGTCAACTCCAACTAAAGCGCTTGAAACCATTCTAAATATGGACCCCCTGGACATACACGCAAAACTAATAGCCGGAAAAACGGCACAACGCCTTACGGCAGCAGGCAACATGCGCATTCAAAATTTTGGACATTGTACATTCGGAAAGGATCTACTTACTAGCACGGACTACATGGTACCTCGCACGATAGTCAATTCCAAAGCACGAACTCTTCTGGGACCAAATGACTGGTGCAAAGGTATAGAACAAGCACAGCAGGCGGTCGACATATTTACAGACGGCTCCAAAATGCCTACGGAGGTAGGTGCGGCTGTGTATTGTCCAGAGTCTAATAGGCTTGGGTAGTTCACGAACGAACTAGTTCAATTGAACTATTCGCACTCAAGAACTATGTGAACTAGTTCGTTGATTCTCGTTCTTTTAGTTCTTTTAGTTCAATCGATTTTGCAGCGAGTCAGATTGAAATAAACTAGAAAAAAATTTGGTTTCACTCAACAATGGTTTGGCTCCGTGCTGATACAGTTTTTCACTAATGAACGGTAAAAAAAATTGTTGCAAAAACAAATTTTTGTGGCAAATATTGTGTTGAATGCCCCATACGTAGTATTTTTATGTAAATTTCTTCTATGTCCGCAGTTAATGATTGATTCGGTCATATAGAACGTTTCATTTTATAGATCTGATCATGAACGAGCAAACAAAACAAACTAAAAGACCTATTGAACTAAAAAATACAACGAGCTAACATACGTAACGATCTAAAACACCAAACGAACTATAAGACCTAACGAACTAACAACATGAACGAGTGCACGAAAAGAACTAAAAGAGCGAACGAACTAGATGAACTAAAAGAACTATATGAACGAACTAGTTCATTAAACTCAACTGAACTAAAAAGAGCGATCTTTTTAGTAAACTAAAATGCCCAAGCCTAGAGTCTAATATAAGGCAGCCATATAAACTGCCGAACCACTGCAGTATCTTCCAGGCGGAAATATTTGCCATAAGGAAGGCTGCTGAGATAGCCCTCAGCATGGACACACAACACTCTTACATCAAAATTTTCGTTGACAGTCAAGCGGCGATCAAATCCATGCGCTCCGCTAGCATCAAGTCCAAAAGTGTCTTGGCTGGCAGAGATGCACTAGATGCACTATGCGCTTCGAAGAGAGTGCGCATCTACTGGGTGCCTAGCCACCAGGGCATTGAGGGAAACGAGATGGCAGATGGTTTAGCAAAGGAAAGCGCTGGGCTGGAATCAGAACTCGCAGAACATGTTCTTACTCCGCTACAAGGGTAGTACAGGAACCTCGAAAGAAGAGCCACACAAGCAGTGAATCGTAGATGGAGATACGACATCGTGCAAAATCTCGAAAATCATCTGCAATGCACAATGCGAAAAACGAACTCTGTTCATCTTGGCACGCCCGCGCAAAGATTGCAGGACACTAGTGGGCATGCTCACTGGTCACTGCATGACGGCAGCCCACGCGAGGAAGCTTGGCATCACCACGGGTGACAACTGCAGGAAGTGCAAGGAACCAGGCACAGTGGAGACCCTGGAGCACCTACTATGCACATGCCCCGCCCTACTAAGATCGAGACTAAAATACCTAGGCTCATCGACGTTCCCGTCGCTTAAAGATGTAATCAAAGTATCTCTGGAATCCCTCCTAAGGTTTGTGAATTCAACGCAAATCTTTAAAGACTTCAAATAAGCACAAAGGTTCCTTTTGTTCGCTACCAATACCACTAAGGACCAGAATTGGTCTATGTAAGCCTTCACGAAGGCATCCGGATTAACCTAACCTTACCTAACCTATTATTCAGAAAAATAATAATCAAAATATAATTTTAATTTTTGATCAAAAAAATAAAAATCGTAACATAATTTTTATTGTTGAGCAATAAAATAAAAATCTTTCAACTTTAAGAAGTTCGAAATTTTTTTTAATACTTAATTAAGAAAAAGCCTGTTGAGGTCAAAGCTTACAAATAAACATTATATGTTATTACAGTGGAACCTCGTTAATCCGGTTCTCAATTAACCACACCTCATGTGTATAGTATAAGCCGTTTACGTGCTTTGGCTCAATGAAATTCGAAACTACCATCAGACACTCATTTCTAACAGCGTTTTTTAATAAAAACCTCAATAAACTGGTATCTTGTGAATGAAAATGCGGATATGTCTTTAATTTAGCCTATTCAAAGGTAAATTCATTGAAAAGGCATTTTTCGTTATCTGGCATAGACTTGGTCCTATGCCCGCCGAATAAACGAGGTTCTACTGTATTGTAATTGTTAATTTGTGAATGGAACCAAATCAATCATATTTTAAAGGAACATTTTCTCTAAAAAACAATTAAATTCCAAACATTAAAAAGTTGCAAGGCCTAAAATTAATTCATATAAATTGATTTTCAAAAAAATTACAAAAACACATTTGTAGCAATATGATGGTTTGTGATTTTAACAGACGTTAGCTTTTTAAACCTTTTCGAAATAAATTAAAGTTTTGCAATTTAAATACAGTTAATGAAAATTCCTTGAGTTTTTATTCAAAAAAAAATTTGCATTTATCTAATTAAAAAAAAATACATAATGACGCTCATTTCCTGCAAAACTTTCACAACTAAAAAATACGAATATAAGAGTTCAGCATGAAGAAATATCGCTTTAGAAAAATTCGAAAAATTAACCTTATTGAATTGTTTTTTACAAAAATTTAAAATTTAAGTTATGAAATTAACAATTTCATTTGGCTAATAATTTTGTATAAACTAGTTCGAAACATTTATCTTAAAAATTAATAACCCGAGTAAAAATACAAAAATTTTCAGCCTAGGCCAAACAGCGGCTGAACAAGGCTTAATTTTAAAAAATTTTCTCGGCCGTACAAAAGTTGTTTGCATGATTTTTTGGCCGAACACCATCCATACAAGAGACGTACAGCGGTTCTACAGAGTACGTTTTGAAGTAATCTCGGCTGTACAACGGCCGTACATTAGCCGTACTTGGGGCGAACGGTGATTATTCTACATTTATTAAAATTATATCTTAACACTGAAATAAATTGAATTTATATATGTAAAACTAATGAAAAATATTATAAATTACATTTGAATGGGGTTTGCTTTTGGTGTTGCTAATACGTTTTCAGTGGATTAAGAGTTTTGAAAAATTTTGTGGAATACAATAAGCTGACAGCAGCTGTACAATTTAATTTTGGCCTTGTACGGCCGTTGTTCGACTTAACTTTCAGCCGCTAGGCTTTTTGGATTATTTTTACACTATGTTTTACCCTTGTACGGCCGTGCGGCCCATGTTCGACCGCTGTTTGTCCACTAATATTTTTACTCGGCTTACTAAATTATTGTTTTTAAAATTGAGTATTAATTTTTTGTCTGTTTGAAAGAAAATCTAATATGTCTTTCACAAACAACAATATTATATTTTACATTTTAAATGAGGTTTATAGTTATTTTCGGTTGTTATCTACCTGCAGATAATGGCAAACCCCTTAGATTTCAAATTGCCATGTAGAGCTTCTTGAGAACATGAACCGTTCGAAGTCGGCACAAAACTCGAAGGTTCATTTTGCGATCATTTGTGTTCAAACATCAAATAACTCGCACAACATAAATTATAAAAAGCTTGTTAAAAGTTCTTTCGAGAGCTTAAATGGCCAATTTGTTTTAAATAACCTTTCATTTATTTATTTTTCCCATACAATTTTTAGAAATACCGTGTTTTTGTGCAAATTTGGAATTTAACCCCTGGCAAAAATTGAGCAAAATTCTTACACGCCCCGAGTAAAAACTAAAACTTTTTTAGCTAAATCCAAACAGCGGCCGAACAAAGCCAGATTTTTAAATTATTTTCTCGGCCGTGTAGCGGCCGTGCAGATGCTGTTTGTAACAATCTCGGCTTTGCAGCGGCTGTACAGCGGCAGTGCATCGGCCGAAAAGTGATAGTTCTATTCAATGAAAGTGAGCAGCTTTTTTCAGCTAACTTTATTCACAAAAAAATGATATTGTGCCACACAGAAGTGGCGATACTATCAACAGCAGCATTGCTAAGTGAGGCTTACTTTTGGTGCGGCGCATACTTTTGCAGTTAAATAGGAGCTTTGAAAAACTTGGTGGAATACAACGGGCGAACAGCAGCCTTAAAACTAAATTAAGGCCTTGTACGGCCGTTGTTCGACCCAACTTCAACCACTAGGCTTTTTGGAAAAATTTTTCCATGTTCGACCCTTGTACGGCCTTGCGGGTCTCTACTCAGGGCACTAATTGTGCAATGGATCCCAAGTAATATAAACGACTCGGTTCAACCAATCTTTGTTTTTGATTTATGACTCTTATGTCCTTTCAAATTGCCATTTAAAAAAAAATAGCATAATATAAGTTAATTTAATATCTCACAAACTGGAACACATCTCTTAAGACTAATTGAAGATTAAATTTCAACATCATAATTAAACTTAAAAACTTCTTATGATTGCTTAGGCACAAAAGTGTGAATACTAATTTTATCATTCATAAATAGTGACTCTTAATAACATATTTTCTTATCTTTCTGGAACATTCTGGAAATCATGTATAGATCGAAAAACTAGAAAAACTTTTAATAATTTTGATTGGAACTAATAAACACTGGATGTATCTTTATTCATGCCAACGAGAACAAGCTGCCATTATTCTTTTTCATAATTTTTATAATTACACAATACGAACATGAAAATGATCGATCCTCGAAGGCCTTCTTAACAACCTATAATCATGAAAGACATGATCAGTAAAATTTCACAATACGTTAATTTACCAGTTTTAATTATAAACATTTTGCCTATTGTATGGAAAGCAGAAGAAAAAACTACTGATCATGCGCTGATCATACATACTACAAACAAAGGGAAACGATCATCCCAATGAAGCATAATTAAAGCAGTTTTGCAATAGCACAAACTGGCTTCAGAAGAGGTGGAGGCAAACAGGGCGCACAATTTGCAGCGACAATGCAAGCGTTTTTTCTTGTCTATTGTATAGGATGAAGGCAAACGATCGTTTGATCTATGCGTTTGACAGTTCGTGGCGC
Organism: Dichetophora obliterata; assembly: GCA_963920525.1. Classification (NCBI taxonomy): domain Eukaryota; kingdom Metazoa; phylum Arthropoda; class Insecta; order Diptera; family Sciomyzidae; genus Dichetophora; species Dichetophora obliterata. The sequence continues at coordinate 195,309,498 of OY986436.1, read as the reverse complement.
TGTGATCTGTGTGCTAGTGATACCACGATTGATGGCTGATCAGACAACGACCATTAAAAAAATAAATAGAATCGAAAAATTCACAGACAAGTTTAATAGCGGAAGGTTGGAGCCGTGCAAGATGTTGTACCTAGTTTAATAGCAGGGAGGCTGCCTGCATAATTGTGGGTTAGCAACGCGTGCAGGGAGCTACAAATGACAGTGATGACAATGATGACGACGACGACAGACAGGCGCAACAGCGTGTGGCATCTAAGTTTACATATACAAAAGGTAATGCAAGTGGCGCCGATCCTTATAAATGCTATAATAGGAAACTTGGATTGAAAAGTTTTAATAGATTTAATATGAGAGCTATTAACAGGATAAAGCTAGCAACGCAAATAAGAAATTATGCATAAAAATATGTAAACAAGGTACGATTTCTTAAAGCAAACCGTAGATGTTTTGCATATAATTAGAAGATTTTTTATGGGAAAAATAAATTTTATTGACAAAATCAACTGACAAATAATCGATCGATTGGCCTAAAATCAATTCAATTAAAAATAATTTTACAAGAAAAATAATTAAGACCACTCAAAAAGCCGTAAAGCGTAACGCAACGTCACATGTTACATGACGTCATTTTACGTTGCAGTGATCGTTTCGACGATTACAAGCTATGTGAAGCGGAAACATCAACAACCAACGCCTCTTGCCCTCATTCAATGTTGCTCATCTTAGCTGCTATTCACAATGTTGTTGACCCATTTGCGTGCCTCTGACTAACAACACCAATTCATGCGCCTCAAAAGTTATGGAAATTAATAGAAAATATAAAAAATTAAAAATATTGGCACTACAAAAAAAAAAAAAAATAATTACAAGTTGCTCCCAATACTTAACTTATACTTAGTTTAACGACTTTAGAATTGTGTCGAGTTAATTACTAGTCGGGGAGAAAATTATTTAAATTAAAGATGCAAATATTGTTTTACAAGCCGAAGAAAAGGGGGAATATTATGCCTATATAACGATAGCAAATAGCAACATTTGGAGTTGTGTTCGCAGCAAAAAGTGTTTTTGTGTGTGTGTGTGTGCATGTGTGCATTTAGAAAACAATTCAAAGTAGAAATCAGCCATTGAGTCATTGGAAATCGTGGAAAAAGTTTTGTATCTTCATAATATTTCATTTTCAATACGGCTGGCAGCTCCAACCAGCTGTCAATTTTATGACATTCAAGCAAAGTTTGATATTTTTATGTTATTTCATATTAAAAACTAATAAAAATAGTGTATGTGTATGCTGCTGTATGCGTTACTAGAGTCATTTATTTAAATTGATTTATTCTGTTTCTTTTTTCTTGCTATTCTACTATTTGCCATAATTTTATTGACATTTTTATTATTGTTGCATTTTATGACCAAACATTTTGAAATTATTAAATAAATGCATAATTTATATATGCACTATTAAAGACGCATGATTTAAAGGCGAGTTCGAATACAATTTAGAGGCCAGACACACAACTTATACCAACTGTTGATAGTATTTAATATTTTAAAAAATGTTGATGATTTATTAAGACGTAATGATTTAGTGCAAACTTTTGCTTCGTACAAACTTATTGGACAGTTCTTTAATTGAAAGTTGTAAATCTATAAAAATTAAGTTGTCGAAGTATGTATTTAAGAAAAAAAAAAATACCGATAAAATACACAGTAATTTTTCGTTAATAATAAAAAAAATTTGTTAGTTGTTAATGTCGTACTATTTACGAAAAAATATCAAATAAAATAAAAAGAAATTGTAAGAATTAAAGTCTTCAGAATTTCTTTATTCTGATTTCGGTTCAGGTAATTTGAGAATATGGTTTTTTATTAATACTTCTGTATTTTCTTCCATTTTTTATACTTATTTTGAGTCGTAGCAACAATTTCTATTTATGAACTTTTTATTGGATGAAAATTTTCCTTGTCAAAATCCTCTTCTTCGCTTCGAGAATATGTCCCTGGGTGCTATGTCCTCATACCACCAAACAACGCTTTATCATCAATATTTATTGATTATAATATATATCTCACTTTTAGACTTGCTCGAGGCTCATATTTTTTCTTTGCGATGTTCCAGCTGAGAGCAACATGAAGTTTATTGAAACTCTAGTAATACAAACGCGGGAAAAAAAAAACTATAAAGCAATATGTGACATCCGGAATGATTTCTTGAAAAACTTAACACTTCAATTAAATATACATTTTTTTAATATTTCGAATGGAAACTACCCCTAAAAGAATCTTCTGATGCTGTTGCAGAAATCTACTTATATAGATAAAGATATAGATAAAGATATAGATATAGATACAGATATAGATATAGATGTAGATATAGATATAGATATAGATATAGATATAGATATAGATATAGATATAGATATAGATATAGATATAGATATAGATATAGATATAGATATAGATATAGATATAGATATAGATATAGATATAGATATAGATATAGATATAGATATAGATATAGATATAGATATAGATATAGATATAGATATAGATATAGATATAGATATAGATATAGATATAGATATAGATATAGATATAGATATAGATATAGATATAGATATAGATATAGATATAGATATAGATATAGATATAGAAAGTACCGAAAACACCTGCAACAGTCAAAGCACTGCAGACCCAGGCTGAAATAAATATTCCAGAGACTCCGGCTGTGGCAAATGATTGGGAGCTAGTGAGCCACCGAAAAGCAAGGAAGAAAAAAGATAATCAAAGTAACAAACGCCGTGAAATGCGAATCCAAGGAGAGGCAATAACAATTAAATCCAACACGTCTGAGTCATACGCAGAGGTTATAAAAAAGATGAAGCAACAAATAAATCCCACTGATATCGGTGTGGAGATAAGGGGTATCAGAAGGACAAAAGCTGGAGACTTACTCGTTCAACTAAAAAAAGGCGAAGTTCAACTAAGATTAGAGTTCAGAAATGTTTCAGGTGCCTAGAACAGGGTCATATTTCGAGCCAGTGTAAAGGTACAGATAGAAGCAATCTATGCAGAAAATGCTGTAATCCGGGACACAAAGCTAAAGAATGCAAAGCGGAAACGAGATGCATACTATGCCATGAAAGTGGCTCAATAAATTCTCAGCATTATATTGGTAGTACAGCGTGTGCAATCAACATAAGAAATAAAGCAAGGAAATGATCACTAAATTTCTACATATCAATCTAGGACGGGGTAGAGAAGCGCAAGACCTGATGATACAGAAGGCGACAGAGATTAATGCAGACATACTTTTAATAAGCGAACCGTACAGAAACCCACCATCTCAAGTTTGGTACGAAGACAAAAACCATTGCGCAGCCATCATGGTAAGAAACAGAAGATTAATAATAAGCGAAGTTGATGAAAGCAACGCTGGCTTCGTTTATGTCACAGTGGGCAAAATTAGGGTATATAGTTGCTACTTTTCACCAAATATAGACTTTAATTTGTTTGCAGAAGCCCTTAACATACTTGATGTTTCTATCAGGTCCTCAAAATATAAAGTGATCATTGGAGGAGACTTCAATAGTAAATCTACAGAATGGAACTCCAAAAAAATGGATAAAAAGGGTACTACCGTGTGTGAAATGGTTGCTAGTCTTGGTCTTACGATATTTAATATCGGAGACAAACTTACCTTTCGGAGAGGTACAGGTGGTAGTATTATCGACATCACCTTTGGAACGACAAACCTCTACAATGAAAACATGAATTGGATAGTGCTGGAAGATCTCACCTTAAGTGACCACCAGTATATCTCATTTAATATAGATGAACGTCCAAATATAAGTGTAGAAGATGCAAATTTCCCAAGATGGAACGTCAGAAAACTTTATGACAAAAAATTGTCCGATTATATTACTCGGGCTAAGGATAGAAATATGGATAACCAATCCGAAAATATAAATGTAGAAAATGCCGCAGAGTCGCTGACGAAGATACTCACAAAAGCGTGTAATGTCGCAATGCCAAGAGCTCAAAAATACAATAACAAGCGCCCAGTATACTGGTGGAATGCTAAAATACGTGAGTTGAGGGCGAAATGCCTTGCAGCGCGTCGAGCGTCAACACGAAACCATGATAACCAGCTCTTAACGGTTGAGTATAAAACGGCACGTAAAACCTTAAGAACAGACATAAAAGAGAGTAAGAAAAGATGCTGGACAGAGCTATGTAAAGAAATAGATTCCGACCCATGGGGCAAACCGTACAAAATTGTGATGAAAAAGCTTGGTGGAACTAAACCTATACCCGGCATTAAAGAACCAGTGTGGGCAACAACAATAGTAGAAACACTATTTCCATTCGATGAAGATGGGCTAAGAAGAGAACCAAATTATCAAGTCGAAGGTTTCATCCCTCTGAACGGAAGCATACAATTTAGTCCAGTCGTTTTCAAGTTTTAAGCATTTATGTATCGTGACAGCCTCTTGGAGCAAGTTTCACTATAAAAATTTGTAGAACTCCGGAATTGCCATTATTTCGAAAAAGTGGGCGTATATTTAATGCGACCACGCCCATTTTTTGTACAGTTACTGACAGTAACCATCTGAACAAAATTACTAAATCTTATTTTTTACGATCGAAACCGTCTGATATGTATTCTTTATTTGGCTTGTGGTCGATAGCGCAAATTTGGCTTGTATGGGAGGTACCACGCCCCCTCGTCCAAACGTTACCAAACCTAACAGGAACACTCACTCTCCTCGGCAGACGTTGTACTGCCACAGACCACCTTACTGCCATACACGAAAATGTCAATGCACTTAATAACCAAATTTTAACGATCAAAACCGTGCGAAATATAGCATTTTTGTTGTTTTGCAACAGGTAAAAAGGGGTGCGGGAAAATATTTCCCTTGAGCCATCTCGTAATCGAATTAAATTTACTCCCCAAATTGCAGCCCAATTTAGGTTAAGCCTGGCCCACTTTACTTCACTCGACGCTAACTCCCCGAAAAGTGAGTTAAACTAAAGTGGGACAGGCCTATTTTTAGTGCACTTGCCGAGAGTAACCATATGAACTGAATTACAAAATTTTTGTCTAACACGATACAAACCGTTGAAATAAAAGGTTTTCATTGGTTTGTGAGCGCTTGTAAAAGGGGGGCGTGGAAACCAATTTTTAGTACAGTTTCTGACAGTAACCGTACAAACAAAGCCAACATTTTAGCTCAATCGACCCAGTAGTCAATTTTAATGATTTCTCAAAAAGTGGGTGTGGCTATATAGCGATGACGCCTTATTTTTACAGTTGTCGAAAGTAACCATACAAAGTTAGGTATCATATATTTGTCTCATACGGCCAAAACCGCTTGAAATATAGCATTTTCACTGATTTGTGGGCGCAAAAAGGGGGCGTGGAAACCAATTTTTCGTACAGTTACTGTCAGTAACTACACAAACCAAAGTACCAAATTTAAGTCTTATACGACCAAAACCGTCTGAAATAAAGCATTTTCATTTTTTTGTGGGCGGCTAAAGGGTGCGTGGAAACCCATTATAAGTACAGCTATCGGCAGTAACCGTGCATACTAAATTGAAAAATTTTAGCCTTATACGACCCAAACTGACTGAAATATAACATTTTTATTGATTTGGGGGCGGTAAAAGGGGGTGTGGCACATTTTCTGCTCCACCATATCGTTTTTTATATATATAGATATTGATTTGTGGGCGGTAAAAGTGGGCGTAAAAACATTTATATATGGTGACCGCCTCTTGAAGCACCTATACAGTAAGTTTCACTGTAAAAGTGTGTAGAACTCTGGAATTGCCATGATTTCGAAAAAGTGGGCGTATTCATATTACGACCACGCCCATTTTTTACAGTAACCGACAGTAACCATCTGAACAAAATTACCAAATCTTAGTTTTTTACGATTGAAACCGTCTGATATATATGTATCCTTTTTTTGGTTTGTGATCGATGGCGCAAATTTGGCTTGTATGGGAGGTACCACGCCCCCTTCTTCAATCGTTACCAAACCTCACAGGAACACTCTCAAGATGTGGCTTTAGTTTCCCTGAAAATTTCATAAAGATCAGTTCAGCGGTTTTGGAGTCTATACGTGATATAGCCACATACCCACATACATACATCCATTTTTATATATATAGATTATTGAGCCCCTTATTCACTGGTGTCTCTTAATTCCCGAATGTTAGAGAACTTTTACTCCATGAATCGATTTCATAAGTTTTTTTTAATAGTTTTGTCATATAATTTTTATGTAAACCAACCTATTAATAATCCTTAGTTGTATTCTGTTTAAGACAATTTTTTAATACTATTATAGTAAAATTCTAATTAAAATCATAGTTTTTCCTATTGTTTTTTAAGGGATACTTTAAAAAAAAAATAACAGTACGAAATCATATAAAAAAATGGGAAAATCCTATTGCTTTATGTACTATAAAATCAATAAGCTGCCTATTGGTTTTTGTTTTCTGAGTGTATGGAATAGATACCATCGCTTATTATTGTAGTTTTTTATGATATAATATTGAATTTTTTAAATACATTTTTATCTCTTCAATTTTTATTTCTATGTCTAAAATGTGACATATATTTCATATATTTGAAATATCAAGTTTACTGACACCTTGCCTAAGGGGGAACAATTAGTTGGGACGTACAAGAAAAAGTCTTGTTAAGGATATTTTTTTTTTGGCCACACATTAAAATAATTAAAAACATTTTTTTTTTAATTGAAAGATTTTATTTTTTTTTATTATTTATTATTTCAGTTTTTTTGACGTTTCAGTTTTTGTTTCAATATAATTAAAACTATTTTATATCAATCTTATAGTACAAAATAATAATTAAATTGATAAAAAAACAATAATTCCACATTCTGTATTTCCAAAGGAAATAGAGGCGAATGCAGGTTAACATAAACGATACAAAAAACATAAGCTAAATATACACTGAAGAGCAAAACTGGAACAATAACACTAAAAATAAACATTGTGGTAATATACTGATATCGTTTATTAACTTTTTTATAATAAAAATTTACATAACGCTTTAAAAATGTTTCATTTACTAAATAGGACAAAAAAAAAAAATTAAATTCAAATGGAGAGTGAAAAAACTAACAAAACTTGGCACAACTGGATTGTTCCAGTTTTGCACCAAACACAAAGCTGTACTATTTTGTTAAGTTTTAATAATTTGTCCATAATCTTTTAGAATTTTTAAGCCGCCCCCCCCTCTTGAAGCCGTCGGGGCATGCTTTGGTATAATTTGTGTACGAAATCTGGTGATATGGCGTACCCATTCTTCCTCAACGCACTCCCAAAGTTCTTGCATGCCCTTCGGTGGATTGGAGTAATTTGTAAGTTGCCGTTTCAAAAAACTCCACAAGTTTTCGATTGGATTCATATTCGGGCTTTGCGGAGGTCACTCCATGGTTTTAAAATTTTGATTATCCAATTTTGCACTAATCTTGAAGTGTGTTTGGGATCATTATCTTTGGAATATGATCCTATCTACTCACATGCGCAGCATATCCACGGCAATTGGCAAATTGCTCTGCAAATTGCTCAAATACTAGTCCTTGTTCATCTTGCTATCGATTTTTACGACAGGGCCTACTCCAAAAGGTGTAATACAACCCAAAACCATCAAACACCCCCCTCCAAATTTAATGGTTTGTTTTACTTGGTGCGATTGAAGTGGCCCTGTTGAATTTGACCAGTACCAAGAACGCCCATCCGATTGAAAACGGTTTATTTTGGGCTCATCAGACAAAATAACCTTTGATAAATCAAAACTGGTTGGATATTATAAAAACACAAATAATATTTTATAAATAACCGCTTCCAGTCATAAACTGTCCAATCTTGGTGCAGCTGTAAAAAACTTTTCTGGCAGAAATATTTTTGGCTGCAAACGCAGGCTTCTTTTTCTTTTCCTTTGCTTTATATTCCGCTTCTTTTAAAGCCCGTCGTAACATCCAGACACTCGATTTTCGGTGTAAAAGCGGCAATCCTATTGTTGGTGTTGACAATTTATTGGAATTTAAAAGCCTTCCAATGTATCTAGCCTCGCGTATTTCAATTTTTTTGGGTCTCCTACCTTTGCTGGTTGTTGGCATTTCAAAATTGTTTTTCTTCGCGAGCCGTAAGACCGACGTATGGCTTATTTTAAGTTTGTTCGCAATATTGTCCATTTTTCAAAAAAAAAAAATCTACTTTGTTTTTAATATCTGCACTAAGAGCACGCATTTTATAAATATTCACGTAAGAAAAACAGAAAAACATGTAGAAATGTTGACAACATGAGTACATAAACGAAACTGAATTCAAATACTTAAAACTCTGCGGATTCTTATTGAGTGCAAAACTGGAACAATACAGTTATTTTTTTCTTGTTGTTATTTTGCAGAGTTCCCAAATGTAAATAATAACTTTTTTTATCATATGTTAACTTAAGCATAGTTAAATCGTTATATAAAATTTAATTAAAAAAAGTTAATAAATGGAATCAGTATATTACCACAAAGTTTATTTTCAGTATTATTGTTCCAGTTTTGCTCTTCAGTGTAAATATAAGGGGTCATTATACCAAAGAATTGACTGTAAAATATTTTTAATTTAAGTTTGATAGTTAATGGAGGTTAGAGGATGTTTGCATTTATAGTTAATATAAAATTTTAAAACAAATAAAGAAGGAGGACGGTTATAAATAGTTAATTTATTGCATCAATAAGCGTATTAACATTTATATAAGATAAATTTAAGAGCCACGATTTCACTTCTCTCAAAAAAACAAATTTATTACGAAGACATCTAACATGATCAGGAAGACAATTGAACAGCCTTGGACCAACCGAGCTGAAAAAGCTAAAAAAATGTTGCAAGTTATGCGGTGGAACTATTGCCAAGTTTAGATTATTAATTCTCAAGTTGTAACTCATGTAGTTTCTATTTACAAGATAACCAGATCTCGCAAAAAACAATTTCAGTACTTCAAAATAATAAAGGTGTTTAATAGGAAGGATTTTTAAATTTTTAAACAAAGGAAAACTATTTTCACGAATACTTTTATTACATATAAGTCTTATAACGTGCTTCTGGACAGTTAGCATGGGTTTAATTTTATTCATGTGCGTACCATCCCAGCAAGTTAATCCATATTCTAACATAGAATGAAATATCCCAAAGTATAAACATTTGAGTAAATCCGTAGAACAATAAGACTTCAAGTGATATAGTTGACTGACAACTGCAGCTAAGTATTTTTTTAGAGCAATTGTATGATCGAGCCAATTCAATTTCCAATCCAATATGACACCAAGATATTTAAACGATCTTACACAATCAATCGTAAAACAACATAAGGAACCCTTTGAGAACCGTGATACACAATTGTGCTATCTGACTTTAAAAAATTCCTTAGAGCGCTATTTTGAATTTTGATCTTAATAACCTGAATATTCTACTTTATTATTCTTTTTACCATCCCTGTTAAATAAAAAGTCATCGATAAAAACTTATCGGAAGCAGGAATAAATCGTTTTTGTTTGCTATCTCCAACAAGTGCAAAAATGCCTCCTGGTAAGAAGTTAAAATAAAAAAAAGAAAACATAAAAAAGTGTTATTCTTCTAAAATGTGATATTAATTTTTCGCACATAACCTTTTTTTTTTTTTTTAAACATTATTTACTTTCTCTTATTATTCTTTCAAAAAACAGATACCACAATTGTGCGTTTTGGCTACTACTTCAACTTTTCGTGTAAGCGCACAATTGTGATATGTGATCATTTTCAGGTAAGACATTCAATTTACAAAAGGATGACGACGTCGAAAGAGTTTTGGAAATGCTGCAGAACTCGGAGGATGATTTTTCCTCTGATGACGATCACCTTAACGTATCTTCAACCCATAGAAACATCGCTTTGAGAGCTGTCCAAAGTGATGAAAGTTCGTCCGAAGATGAAGCATTACCTGGTAAAAATATTCTTCATTTCAATACAGAACTGTGAGTATTTTAATGCATATTTATGTTTTCGAAGAACCTGTGCCACAAACTTGTGCTGGTCTGGACAGAGGCAATGAAGCGGTATGGAGGCAAAAAGAATTCCCAGTGCATCGTGTTCAAGATATGCAAGGCTGTCAGAATTTGGTGAATGTTGGAACACCTTACGAATATTTTTCAAAATATTTTGAAGAAAGTCATTATGAAAATGCAGTTTTTTTTACTAAAATGTACGCGCTCCAAAAATTTGGCGTGGAAGTTGATTTGACAGTTACCGAAATGAAAAATTTTTATGGCTGCTCTATTATCATGGGTTGCCTCCGATATCCACAAATACACATGCACTGGGCCGAAGGTTATAGAAATGAAGTAATTTCTGAATCAATTTCAAGACATAATTTTATGAAATTAAGGAATATAATTCATTTTGCTGATACAAATGTTCCCAATCCAACGAATAAGTTATGGCGTATTCAGCCTGTAATTGAATTAGTAAGAAATCGCTGCAACCAGCTAGCCACTGATATTACATCATATTCCATTGACGAGCAGATGGTGCCTTTTACCGGTAGATGTCCAGCGCGCCAAGTAATAAGGTCAAAGCCACGTCCAGTTGGATTAAAAAATCTCGTTTGTGCAACATCTGATGGATTAATTGTTGATTTTTAAATGTTTCAAGGTGCGGGAACTTTTCCCGACAGTGGATTAGGGCATGGACCATCGATTGTTTTAAGACTTACAAAGTGCTTACCACCTGGCAGCCACTTATTTTTCGATAGATTTTTTACCACTATACCTCTCTTAGAAAAACTAGAAGAGCTTGGATTCAAAGCAACGGGCACAATAATGGCCAACCGATTGGGGAAAAGAGTTCATTTTCCATTAGATAAAACAATGAATCGAGGAGATATGTGCCAATTTGTAAAGGACGACAAAATTGCAGTAGTGAAGTGGTGTGATACAAAATGTGTAACAATTGCGTCGTCTGCTTGTGGACAGGATCCCATCAGCGAGGTTAACCGTTGGGTCAGAGCCTTAAAGCGCCGTATACCGGTCCCAATGCCAGCTGTAGTCAAATTGTACAATTCGGAAATGGGTGGCGTCGATATAAGTGACCAAATGATGGAGTATTACCGCATACAAATGAAAACTAGGAAATGGCCAGTTAAGGTCTTCTTCCATTTTCTTGATCTTGCGGTATATAATAGCTGGTTTGAGTACAGAAGAGATGCAAAATTAAATGGTGTTCCAAACAGTCAAATTAAAAAATTTCTGAACTTTAAATTAGAACTAGGAGAGGTGCTAGCAAAACAAAAAAACCTCCACCTCAAATAGTTCCACCATTTCAGCTACCTGAAGGATTTCATGGATCAAAGTACCGCCCACACAATGCGCCCGACGACATTCAGTACGATCGTTTTGATCATTGGCCGCAGTTTGTTGATGGAAATGTGAAAAGATGCCAACATGAAAGCTGTGAAAGCCGAACTCGCGCAATATGCCAAAAATGTAAAGTTAGCTTATGTATCGCTAAAGATAAGGACTGCTTCAAATAATATCACACAAAATAAGTCTCGTGAGTCGCCAAATTTTTTTTATACCTTATACTTTTGACAATTATATGTATTTATGAACATGAATTGATCTCATTTTTGTTAATCTACATGAATAAATGTTTTATTTTTCCAAATTCAAATATACTGGTTTAAGCCTGTTCTAATGAAAACTCATGTAAAAATTTATTAAATAAATTTGAAATAATTTTCTTAAAAAACACCGACGCTAGTTTTGATACTAAAAAGAAGAAACCTCAAACAAAAAAGGACATAGCACAATTGTGTATCTTGGATAATGAGTAGTCATTTAACACGTAACAAGCCAAGTTACACAATTGTGATAGGTCCTTTTTTGAAAAATCCTGTATACAGAAAATTTTTAGAAATTATTTTTAGATCGTCCACAAAAAATTTTGCAAGTAGCTTTATTTTTGCGATAGTTATAGAGAAATAACAACTCGGTTCTCAAAGGGCTAAGGAGTCATGTGTCCGCGTTAAATGTATGTATTTTAAGAAAATATTTTTCTTATGACATATGACATATCTTATGGGATACAGCAAATTTGCGAAGGATAAAAAAAATGTTTTGCCGTGATCACTGCTGCTCGTCACTGAATCATCCGAAAAAAAGGGGAGCTCCGAAAAATGGCGGTTAAAATGGTTGAAATTCAAAGTTGTGAAACTTAGTAATAATTAAACTGAAATGAAAATTTAAGTAACGCAACGCCACGACAGATCAAAAAGTTTAACAAAAAAAAAAAAAAAAAACAAGGGAAGATTTGTAAATTTGATCTTGTGGAATATAATCTTATGTTATTTCGAACCCTTCTAAAAAAATTTGTATACAAAAAGTCTTGCCCAATTCAGAGAATTTTGCAAATTTTGTAATGCAAGTCAAAAATAACTTTAGTTTTTTGTAACGTAACGCCAGCACATATTTTTGCTTATATCTTTAAATCTTTAGGGTCTATTGTTGTCATAATTTTTTTTTAATATAGTGCAACTTAATTACAACGCAAATGTAAAAAATCCTTATTAAAAGTTGGGTACTTTAATTCTTGTTTTTTAAATATTTCTTTCTACAAATCGTACGTAACGCCAGTTTGGAAATGCCCATATTCTACTTCTAGAATATGGACACTTTTTTCCAAAACTCTAACTAGTTGCGCTTTAAACCTTAAACGTTGAGTGCTACTCAAAAGGACCATTGCTAAGTCTAACACTTTAAAAGTGGTTACAATTTCCTCAATTAATTCGTGCCAATAACTCTTATTTATTTCTTAAACCAAAACATTTATTTATCGCTTAACAAGTCAATAAATTTGACGTTATTGCAACATCCTCAACTTCCTCAAAGGCGCACGGACCTTGAGGCAACAACAAAAACAAAGCAAATTGACAACAAAAGCAGCAACAACTTGAATAGATACTTGTAATTTTGGTCACAACAACTTTTTACGCTTCAACAACTTTGCATAAATTTTTCTTGAGATAAAGACTCTCAACGATTGAAGCTTTTAAGCTCGATTGGGAAGAAATACAAAGTAAGTATTTTGTAAATAACTACGATGACAACGACGACTACATCGACGATGGTGGCTGTTCATTAATGTCAATGCGAGCAACTGTCACTTTTTGACATCTTCATAGGAAAACCGATGGCTGTCAGAAATGTTTACTTTTGCTATTTTTGATTAACTTAATTTATTGACTATGGATTTTATTTGGCTTATACAGTAGTTAATTAAAGCCATATAAAGCGAACTTGACGTTTGTTTTAACTTATACTCGATTGTTGCTGACGAAGTTGTTGTTGTTTGTATTGTTGCTACTGTCATACTGCTATTCGAGGGCGCCCGTCGTGTAAACAAATTTATGAATGCAACGGCAATTAACTAAACCGACACTGACACGGTTATGCTGTCAATTATTTACGGTTGGTTAAAATGTTGTTACTTTTATTGTTGTTTTGTGCTGTGGTTTATAAACCATTGAGTTGAATTCTGCCGCAAAGAGATTTTCTCTGCCCCCATGCACTGCTAAAGGCAGCTTAGAAAGCTTTTCCGTTTGCTTACTAGCTTTTCAATGATGGCTCTTACTGCTGTAAACAAAATTATTTAACCTTCTGTTAGGCGCAGTGTCTTTTGCAACGAGATTGATATAAATAAAGATAAAGTTATATATAAATAAAAAAAAATTAAAAAAAATCCGTACATTATTTTAGAAACAAATTAAAAAAATATTCAATTACAAACATATTTGATAAAATCTTTCGAAAAAAATATGTAAGTACCAAAGAAGGATTGAGAATTTATACAACATATTACAAAAGAATAACTTCAAATTCAAGGGCGAGTATGAACTAGATCAGCTGCACCTAATATTATATATTATATAGTATATTATATATTATATATTATACATAATAATACCTACATGAGCAAGGACGTAGGCAGGATGAAAATTAGGGAGGGGGAAAAGACCGTGTAACATTTTATACCATATCTTTCATTCATGCATTTTACGAGTCAATGAAAATTGTTTAAAAGGAATGTATGGTGTCGTATAACCTAATGTTTTTTATATGGAAAAAGATTTTCAACTAATGTATATAAAACAAACGCAAGCCATGAGATAAAAAAGCTACATTTATTTAATTCAGGCTAAATTAATTTTAAAATATGGTATTAATTAAAAATTTACTTTAAAAAAATCAAAAAAAATTTTAAAAAACTTAAACTGAGGAGAAAACGAGAATTAAGATGCAAAAATACAAACTACGAAATAGAGTCACAGAATTAGCGCTGACTGCTTACCATATGACAACTCTCGTCAACTCATAGTGTCGATATAGTGTCGAAAAAACGGAAGTAGAAAATATTTGGAAATATTTCTATATTGGCAATTCCAAAATTTTCGTTTTCTACAAATACCCACACCTCCAATGCAAATGGTTTTAAGAAAGGTTACTTCATTTTTTATACAAAAATTAAAAATAAAATAAAAAAGTAAATAAAATAAAAAAACGCCGAGTTACTTCAACTTTATTTTCGGTTATAGAATTTTGTGGCAAACTCAGTTTTTCCAAATCAGATCAAAATCTCGAGATATTCATCTTTTTGGTATTTGACTTTCATTTGGCCTCATTTAAGAAATTATATAGTTATTTAACAATAACTTTTTATCGTATTTTCAAAAATACCTCTAACGTGAAAATCGAGTAAGCCTTGTTGAATCTATGGTTTTTCAAAAGTAAAGCAATTTCGCTATTTCTTCCATTTTGACCAAATTTGAATGTTTAAATATTTTGAAATTTTTTTACTCAAATTAGTTTTTTTATTTCATAAGTAGATTAAATTCTGGAAGTTTAAGAAAAATCGGAGGTGGTCAAAATTGTTGGTCTCCATAAATAAGGAAAATATAGCTAAACATTGGTTTAAAAGCGGCTAAATTTCAATCGCAAATATCTCAACAGCTGGATCTGATTGGGAAAAACGGAGTCTGTCACTAAACTCTACTACCAAAAACTTAGTTATTTCCGTTTGAACAGTATAAATTTCCAGAACAGAAAAATTAATTCAATTGAAAAAGCTTTCTGTCTGAGCTGGAATTGAACCCGGGCTACCGAGGTTCTTTAGCTTAGGAGCCACGCACTCTACCCACTAGGCTACGGTCACCACACAATACCGATTTAAAAAATAAATTTAAAAAATAAATCGGTATTGTGTACCGATTTTAAAAATAATACAATACCGATTTAAAAATACTGATTTACTTTTGACTTTTACGGCTCTAGTTTCAAAGAAAAACGTAAGGCCATACATTAAAAACGATCACAAATAGAAATTACTTTAAAATCCATCGGTTAAATAAAGAATGCCAGATTTATAGGAGCAGTTGCTCCCACCTTTCCTATACCTTTGTACCAGAGGTATTGCATGAGACATGCTGTATATTCTTTTTTTATTTATAACTAGCAGGCCACAGTTGTCCACGGCTTCGCCACGGACTTTTTTAATCAATCTCTTTACTTAACGCCTTAAAGACGGTACAATTTTTTCACACATTTGCTTATTTTAACCTCATTTTGATTTTGACTAATTTTTATGTGATACGGTTAGTTTTGCGACATCCGACTTACGGCCGATTTCTTCTATACTCGTTGAAGAAATGCGCTATAAGTGATGCAATATGGCATCATCGTCCTTATTGGGTTAAGACAATACATATAAAAAAAAAAAATTATCTGTTTCTCTTTTGTTTAGTTTTGGAGCGCCGCTCTGCAATTATATGTATCTCAGTTCTTACCTTTCTCTATGCTCATCTGTTTTTTTTGTTGCGCTGTGCTATCTAGCGTTGCCAGAATGACGTTAAATACGTCTTTTTGACGTATTTTGAACCTAAATAACGTTTGACGTATTTTAAGGCTAACATTACGTATTTTGATATTAAAACGGATTTTTTTTTTCTAACAATTTAATCTGTTAGCGTGAACAACTTTGTGGTCTAGTTATAAATATGTATTTAGATGTCACAAACTCTTATAGACCGCAACAATTGAAAAATAAAATTTAAGTAAAACGATATAAAATTTGTAAGGTTTCAATTTAACTTTTATTTAAATACAAGCACATTTACAAAAGGCTAACGTTGATGCACAACATATTGACGCTTACCTTTTCGCTATGAAAACATGTATGAGTTTCAATTGCTTTCAATTCAGAGATAACTTCTATTCGAACAATTTTGGCTGCAGTATGGGAAATAGCCTTTCTCCGCTCATCGCCGAAGCATTCATGTGCAAGTTTGAAAGAGATTTGAGAGATGAAAATTTGCTTCCACGTATTTGGTGGCGATATATCGACGACACTTTCGCAGTGGTGACCAAATCTGAGGTAAACAATATTTTGCATCACATTAACAGCCGTTATAATAGCATCAAATTCACATATGAACTGGAAAATACGTCAGATTACACTCTTACTTTTTTGGATTTAAATATTAAACGATTTCAAAGAAAACTTAAATTTTCTGTACATAGAAAATCTACTACATCCGAGAGGTATATAACCAACGATTCGTATTGCTCTCATCAAAACAAAATATCGTCGTTCAATTCGATGATCTATCGCATGTGTCGGTTACCTCTACCAGTGTACGATTACAAAAAAGAATATGAATATATTATTCATTTGGCCAAGGTTAATGGTTTCAAAAAATCCCTCATTGACAATTTAATTAAAAAACATTCAAAAAGAATAAGGAAAGAGAACGCTTCAACCCTCTTCACCCAAAACACATCATACAATAATGCCATTGCACGAAGAGTCACCTTGCCGTTTGTACCTAACATCAACAATAATCTCAGGCATGCTTTCCAACGAGCAAACATGTATTGTGAACACAAATTGCAACAAAATTCGTACAACACTCGGCTCCACCAAAGACAAAAAACCATTTAACAAGAAGAGCGGGATTTATCAAATAACTTGTCCAACTTGCAATAGCAAATATATTGGTCAAACCAAGCGCTCTTGTGAGTGCCGCATAGCCGAACATCAACGATACATAAAAAACAAAGACATCAGCAAAGCAGTGACAAGGCATGCATTTGATCCAAATCATAATGAACCACACGATATGAAAACTTTGGCTAACAATTATAAATTAATTAAAAATGTACCATCTGCTTATAAATTAGACGCTTATGAATCTCTTTATATGAGTATCACTGACAATTTAATGAATATTGATGAAAGCCCAATTGTTTCAGAGCTATTTAAACTTGCCAAATAATTTTTATTTAATTTTGTTAATTTTTTGGTTTTTTTGTTCAAAATTAAAATTAATTTTTTGTTTTTTAAAATTTTTTCTGTTTAATTAATTTATTAATTTGTTAAATATTAAATGCAACCTAGGAGTCTTTTTCTCGATAAATATTTATAGCAATAATCTTTGTTATTTTGAGTACAAGTTAATTGTTTGTTTCTTCTTATTTACCGTTTTCCCCAATCTATTTTTACCTTTTTTGTTTTGTTGGTTTGTTAAAAGTTCAATGTCCATTTAATTTACACTTCACATAATTTATTTATATTTGCCAAAATTAAGTTGAACATGTACTTTGTTTTTATTTATTTATTTATATATGCTGCTTTAGCAAAGCAACTTGTGCCGCTCTTTCGTGACATAAGAAAATAAGCAAATTATCCTCTCTCTGTTTATGTTTTCCGTGTTTCTACTTTTTCTATTTCTTAACAAAGAGAGACTTACGTTGCTTTGTTAAGAGTCCAGATTTTATGTAAATTCTAAGCCAAAATGTTTTTGCAATTATTTATTTTTAGATACATACATTTAATAATTTAAGCTTTGATAATATGTTGCCTTTTGTTTTAATGTTAGTCACGCGTATTACGCTGAAGATGACCGGTCATTACCTTAAATCCGGTTGAAATGCATTCTTGTATTTAAATAAAAGTTAAATTGAAACCTTACAAATTTTATATCGTTTTATTTAAATTTTATTTTTCAATTGTTGCGGTCTATAAGAGTTTGTGACATCTAAATACATATTACGTATTTTGTACACGAAAACTTTTTTTATATAAAAACACGTAAATTCAATTTGGATCAATTTGGACCAAACCAACAACATCATTAGCAGATACTAATGCATTTAATGCTTGATTTTTCTCTTACAAAAATTTGAATTTATTTTATTTTTTGCTATTTTTTTACTTTCCTGAAGAAATGAAAAAATCCAAAGTTAAATACTCGTTTTATTCGCCCCATAGCTAATATTTTTCCATATATTTAATTTTTGTACAATGAATATTAAAGGAAGTAGGTATGCCCCAAAGTGTCCACTAAAAACTTTACACGTGCTTAAAAAAGTTTGATAAAGTGACCCCCATGCAACGGCGCTGTAAAAGGTTATTCAAAGTCAGAATATAATGATTTAAACGTATTAAGGTCCTATTTAAGTCTAACTAGCCCAATTATAAATAAAATCCATTTTTTTCGATGTCCACTTTACTCTACATCCGTCATTATTCAATTCGAACGAAGAGTACCAAGTGCAAGTTTCAAAAAAAGTTGAACTTATTGTTCATGTTTATGTTTGAATTTTTTTCTCATATTAAATACTGTTATATAATATTATGGTTTTGTTATTACTATGCATTAAGAAATGTTTATAAAAACATGCATTTCTTTTGTTATGTTTTTTCGAAAATATTTAAAATTGACGTATTTTGAATCTACCAATGACTTTTTTACTCACAAAAATAGAGCAACACAGGTGCTAGCAACATGGAGTTTATTGAAACTTTTGCTACACAAACGCGTCAAAAGACAACGAATAAGCAATGCGTGGCAGCTGGAAGGAGTTTTATTACCTAAAAAATTATATACCTTAATTAAATATACTTATTAGTAAAATTTCAAAAGAAAAATCTGTAGCACAAATATGATATTAACAATTTTTTTTCATAAAAATCGGCCCAGCACTTTTAGCGTAAAGTCATAACCAGGGTTTGGACTTGAAAATTTTGTAAATCGCAGCAAATTTTGAAAAAAAAACGCAGTAATACGATTTTTTTTTTGTTTTTTTCTGTTTTTTTTTTTATTTACAATCAAGTACGTGCATTTACTACTAACGTATGCACATTTTGTGCTAATAACATAATATACACAAATATATACTATATATTTGCATGTTGCAGAAACATTTTTCTTACTGATTCAAAGTATATTTGCCGTAGACAAATTTAATCACGGTCTTTGATGGCAAATTAATTCATAATTTGGTCGCAAAAAACTATGTTAAACTGTAAAATATTTTTTTTTTATTGCAATGAGAGCTTCGTCTGACAGATTATTTCCTTCTGTTTCAACGCTAAGACCACAGTATACAGATGTAATGGGTCCTTGAAACTACATTTTTATAATCGACATTAATGCTTACATATTCCAAAAATATCACAAAAATAACCATTAAAATTTTTGTTGGGAATAAATCGCAGAAGATTTGGAAAAACCACATTGACACAGTAAAACATTAAATTTTGCTAAAAAGCGAAGTAGATCTACTGCAATTGCAGTAAAGTCCGAACACTGGTCTTAACTTTAAATTTTCACTTAAATTTCATATAATAGTATAAATGCAGGGCTTGTTGCAATAACGTGATAAGCCACATGATCTAAAAAATTAATTTTTGATGCTAAATACAATAATCAATGCATTGTCAATAACCACTGAAGAGATTTCGGCTATTTCTTATTTATTTTCTTACCCATTTGTAAAAGTTTCCGTGTTCAATACCATTTCTTCATACAAAAAGACATTTTTTCAAAACTTAAGAGTTGATTATTTCAAAGTATTTTTTATGTGGCTTATCATGTTCTTACAATAAGCCGTTCAAATATAGATCAGGGGAGCG
This sequence comes from Dichetophora obliterata, assembly GCA_963920525.1. Classification (NCBI taxonomy): domain Eukaryota; kingdom Metazoa; phylum Arthropoda; class Insecta; order Diptera; family Sciomyzidae; genus Dichetophora; species Dichetophora obliterata. Next base: position 195,289,461 of record OY986436.1, on the reverse strand, counting down.
CAAAAGGCCGCCAAAGTGCGGAGAGCTTTCACACGCATTTGTTGTGGTAGCTCGCTGCTTAAAATTTTCTTGTTTTTACGTAAATTATGCACTCAAAAAAAAAAAAAGAGATACGAAATGAAAGGAAGAAAGGTTAGAAATGCCTTTTTACTGAAAAGAACTCAAGGGGTAAAGGACTCTCAAAAACCCACAAATAACTCTTTAAGATTTCAGTTCAGCAATTCTTGTATAAATAAGAAGTCAAAATATTTACAATCAAACATTTTATTTTCGGTTACAAAAATAAGAGTTAAAAAAAATATAAGTCCCAACAAGAAATGGATCAAAGATAGTTTCTTGAGTATAATTTTCACCTCATTAACATAGATCGGATTTTTACCTCTCTCACAAATACGAACACTAGCCTTGTCAAAAACAGCTGATAGCAAGTTTGAAGCAAAGCGAAATAAAACGAAGTTAGTGAAAGTGTTTGTTCCTGAATTTTGTGTATTTGCTAAGACTTTTAAAAAGTTTATCTTATTCTAGGGCTGCCATAAGTCTACAGCACTTGATCGGGACGATTTTTTATAATCGCCAAAAAAAAAAAAAAAAAATACGCAATTTTAATATTACAAATTGCCGTTTATTAAAAAAACGTAAGTCAAAATAACTCGCAGGCACACACTTAAAAATCTTATAACAAAAAAAAAGAAAAATCAATTTAGTCAATTAGGTAAAATAAAAACATTGTTTGGACTTATTCAAAATTCAGGTTTGGCCCGATCATATTTTGCAGACTTTTTTGATTCATCAAGAAAATGCTTTTTCATTTTAATATTTTTATAAAAATCTGTGCACGTCATAGAATAATTAAAATTGTATTGCATAATCTATTTCAAGGTGGTTATGTTGAGATAGTTTCTTTCCTTACTAAATTGCGAGAAAAGCAGTGAAAATACCCGCTCCATTTTCATTGTGCCCTGAAATAACGAATAAAAATTGTACTATACTATTGTTAACAAGTTTATTTTTGCTCTTGGGATTCAGAACTTTGTACAAAAAAAAATTCCATTTCATTCATTTGCACCCATTTGCAAAAAATTTGTTCAGTTTTTACTAATACACTTTTAATTTTCTCTTCAATACTTAAAACCGCGACATTTTTTACTGTGCACCGGGACACAGGGACACCGATCCCAAAACCGGGACATGTCCGGGAAAACTGGGACGTATGGCAGCCCTATCTTATTCTATAGATGTGTTTTAAGCTAAAAGCCCTTAAGGATTTGCTGCTGCTACTGATATTAAATCTGCTGCTTGATTTTTTTACATGTGAGATCTTCTTTTGCACACAATTTCTTATCGCGTGCTGTTTTAGCTTTTTAAGTTACTGTTTTGTAACTTGTTTTAAGAACATATACTCTTAAAAAAACATAAAAAGCATTTAAAGCAGTATTAGCGAATGACCAAAAATGACCAAGCTTCTTATAACGAATCACTTGACACCTATAAGCTACCTCACTCTTTTTAAGAAAATTTTTTGACAACTATAGCAAAATTTATGGTGTGGTGAAAAACCGCTTAAACCTGGATTATTATAAAATGCTGAAAGTTTGTTGCTTTCGTTTCGTTGTTGAACTCGTGCTTTTCTTCTAGTGCAAACTTTAAAAGCAAAAGCTTTACAACACAAAAATAAAAATGTGTATGCATATGTGCGCGCACCCCTGATATAGATACCCAGTGGGCAATTGCAGGAGTCCGAGGCCTTCTAGCAGGTCTGCGTTAGGTTTTAAAAGGCCTTCCACACTCCTTGCAAACACCGTTTTATTACTTGTATGAAATTGGAAAATTCGTCATGCCTTCCGCTCTTCTTGCTCAAAAGAGACTTGACAGAAGCGCTCTTTCGAGAAGTCACGTTAGAAGGAAAAGCAATATAAATATCAACTTGAAATAAAAAACCACTAACAATTTCAGATTTGAACCATGAAAAACCATGAATTTTGAACCATGAATGAATGGTCTTATCATGTAGCGGTCCAACACCTTACCCACTTGTCTCTCGTGGTTGTTGAGAATCAATAGCTTATTTTGCATCAATACAAATGAAAGTAAGCTTTCGGGAGCACGGGTTCGAGACCCAACTCGGAAAAAATGTTTGTTTGTTGTTTTTTTAAACTCTACATTTTTAACAAACTGTTCTGTGCATTTGAAATTTTTTTTTTAATTTTTTTTTGTAAATTTTTTCTTATAAAATAATATGAAAAGAATCAGAACCTTCAAAAGGTAGGCCTTATAGAAGTACTCATCAATGCAGTGATCATGGAAGGTGTATTGACGCCAATAATAGCAGTCTAGCATGCCTTCTTTTGCGGAGAACTCGCTAAAATGCCCACTGGGTAGATAGTATAGATATATTTATGTGATAAATAATTATGTAATTGAAAAATGCCGGTTTTTATTTTTTGTTTGTTTTTGTCTTATTTAAACCTTTAGAAATGCTCAAACTTGAGCTTTTTCGTGTAAAGTTTACGTATCAAAAATACAAGCATCTAATATCTTCAACATTAAGAGGCAGTCTGCCACTCGCGTGCATAGAGCTTTATCTGCCACAATACAAAGCATAGAAAGCTTTTTTCTTGCTAGTGTTAAACAATTCTGAATGATCTATTAGCAGCTTAAAAAGAAAATTACTCAGATAATTTTTTGAAACAATTAAAACACAAAACGAGTATAAAAGTTGGCCACTCAAGCCTGAAATCTTTTTGCTAGCAAATTTGTTAAGTTTCATTCCTCTTAACTTAAGTTGCTAATTGTTGTTTTGACCCAAAAAAAAGCATACAAACAAAAAAACCGAGCCAGCAATTAAAAATAATTAAATAATTTCATTTATTTTTAATTTAATCCTAAGTTTTGTCCCGAAGTAAAAGGCCTTTCAGAGAGCAAACTTTTCTAATTAACGCGTAGTTCTGTAAAAAATAAAAATTTCCATCTCACTCAAAGAACACAGAAAGTGACTATTAACGCAAAAAAAAAGGAGGTAAAACAACAACCACAACCATTCGCTCACTCCGACTTTGTGGGTGTGGCTGCCACAAACTGCTGATGGCTTAACAATGCCAAAAGTATGCAAATTAAAAGGAATCCAAAGCAAGTACGTATATTTTTGCTGCTCACTGTTTTGGGAGCTTTTATTTTGTCCTCTCTGTTTGGCACGCGTACCAACAACTTCGCTTTTGTTGATTGTGTTTGTTGCTCTCAAAATATTTATGCATAATTTTTTAATAATTTTCCCGCATTTATTTTTATTAAAATAAAATAAAAACACAAATGTTTGAGTGTACCAACAAGCTTTTTGAGTGTTGCTTTTGTTGTTGAAATTTGTGCCGCTTTTTGGGCTTATATTTAATTATTTGCCCCACTTAACCGCGAAAATCGCGAAAACAAGCGCAAGCTTTGTGTTGTTGTTCTAGAGTAGTTGTTGTGGTTGATTTTGTTATTGTTCTTTTTGTTTTTTTTGTTCTGCTTCTTGTTGGTTGTTGCTTGAAGCTGCGTCCATGGCTTGCTTGTTGCTTGCATAAGCGCGGTAACCATTTTCTTTGCCTACTTCTGTGCGTTTGTCTTCTTTATTTAAAGCACCTAAAACTTTTGGCGGTTTTTGTTGTCGCAGTTTTCAGTTTTAATCTGGCGGTTATTATTTGCCACTCAAGCTGTTGTTAAGTGTTCTTACCCCCCTTTTGTTTCTTTTGTGAACTTAAAATCTTCTTATGCGGCAAAAGATGCTGCTTTGCCAATGCATTGGTTTGATTTTTAACCCAGGATTTTTTTAAGCCTTTTCTCTTCTTATCGGAGGTAAAATTTTGCAAAGCTTTACGATTATTACCTTATGGTAATATATAAGTCTTCTCATATATAAGTCTCGTCCTTCTCTTTTTGCAGTATTGGATTAAATATAATGAAAGCTCCAGAAACTCATTTAAAATTTTTAAGTTTATAGAATTTTTAGAGTTTTAAAAACTTGAAAGCTTTTTAACATATTTTAAATACGTTAAATTTTTGTTTGAAGTTAATTACTTTTTAAGCTTTTAGCTTTTATGAGCTTTTTTGTAAACCATATTTGAAAAACGTACGTATTCTGCTTTTCGAGCTTTTTTAATTTCAAAGAGCTTTTTTGGTAACGTTAAACTTAAAAGTAAAATTAAAAGCTTTAAGCGTGGTGGTATATAATTTATGTGACTTTTTCTAATAAATTATTATTTAAAAGAGCTCTTTTGTCGTTTTAAGCTTTTTGAGTTTCTATGAACATTTTTTAGAGAAAAGCTTTTGAGTTTTTCTGTCGATTTATATATTTTTAAGCTTTTCCGAATTTTTGAGGTTTTTGAACTGTAATGAATGTTTGCCAGAAATATTTTATATTATTTGGAAAACTAAAATTTTGTGAATTATTATTATTTGTTTTAACTATAGCTTTTTTCATAAGCTTTTTTGTTCCACTTTAAATGAATCAAAAAGCTTAAAGCTTGCTTGTATAAGAATGCCTTTAAAGTTTTTTATTTCATTTGAGTTTTTAGAAGCCTTTGTAGCTCATTTATAGCTTAATTTTATTGATTGAGCTTTTAAGCTTTTCTTCAGCTTTTAATTGTCTAAAAACTTTTGTTGTTAATATTTTAAAATATTCATTTAAAATAGGTATATATAAATATAAAATACTTACGTTCCGCTGAATTGCTATTTTTTAAGTTGATTTAAGCTATTGCAATTTAAAGAGCTTTTTTTAATCATTTAAACGGCTTTTTTAAATCAGCAAACTGAAAATAGTTTTTGTGGTAACGTATTATTTATATGCGGTTTTCTGTTTATTCTTTATATATTTAAGCTTTAAAAGAGTTTCAGCTTTCTAAACTTTATAAGTTCTGATGAGCTTTTGCCGGAACAATCCATATTATTACAAAAAATGCAATAGTTCTGTAGAATAATTAATTCTTACTTCTAACTTTAATGAGCTTTGTTGTCACCACTTTATATAAAATGATAAGCTTTAACTCTGGTTGAATTATATGAGTTTCATCTCCTCAGCTTAACTAAGCTTATTTTGACATCACTTCAAATGAATAAAACAATCTTAATTGTATTGTTGTGTTTTAAAGCGTTCAAATATATTTATTTGAATGTCTTTTAGTTCCTTGAGCTTTATTAAAGCTTTTTATTTCAACTTCAATGAGCTTTTATAAGCTTTAAGGAACTTTTAAAACTTTAATGAATTGTTATATTTAAATCAGTGTCGGGCAGCTTTGCACACTTGAGACTGTGTTTGTGCCGTAAAATACGTATTCATCTCACCTACAGACCGATCAAAGCTTCAGTGTTCAAGCGAATGTCAAGCAGATAAGATCTGCGCTTGCGTATTCCTTGATTATATATATCTGTGTCGATAAGCAATAATACCTTAAGTCGATTTAAGATAGAACTGAGTTATTGATATAGTTGTGTTCCACGTATATATCATTATGAGCACACAAAATCTAGAACTTCTAGCATGACCTTAGCCAAAGATATGACGCAAAAACAAAGGACCCTTTCATATAACTTATATGGCGATTGAAAACTTTGCAGGAAGATTTCTGGAAACTTTGAAATAAGACTTAAGCTGTTATTGCTCATCGACACAGATATAAAGTAAGATTACACTGTATAAAATTTGATGTATTCAAAATTTTTGAAAGAATGTATGAAAAAATTTTTTATTTTAAGAAAATAGCGGCAAGGCGTAGTATCAAAGCGGAAAAATTTAAAAATTATGCATAACAAGGCATTACGATAATTTGCATGGCCAATATAAGGTAATTGTGTGGTATGCTATGGAGAAATTAATTAGTTATTTAAAAGCGGCATGTCCGCAAATCAAATCATATAGTGACTAGTTCCAAATACGAATAATGAAAGCATCTTACGCTGTCAGTTTGCCTTGGCAAAACACAATAAGCAACATAAGCACAATAAGAAATCATATTTGTTTATTACTATTAGCTCCTTTTGACATTCCGTCCACTACTTATATATTTAATTTCGCAATACAAATCCGAGCAAAAAAAAATATCATATAATGCCTAGTGAGATTTCTGCAAAAAGCGCTTTAGCACTACTTTGTTTTCAGTGTGAGCTTTAAAGCGCTCATTAATACATACTAAAGATGAGAAAGTATAGGTGTGCAAAGCTGCCCGTCACTGATTTAAATGATATTTTCAAACTTTAAAATGAGCTTTTCAAGCTTTAGGGTGCTTTTAAAGCTTTCATAAGTTTTTATTGTAAACACTAAAATATAATGTTAAACTTCCATCCTGCTTAATTTCTTCTGACCGATTCTTTTCTGTCTTTTGTTCTGCTGATTGAACACTTTTCATAGAGCTGTGTTAATCTGTCAGTCAGCCATATTAGTGGGTCTGTGTGTGTCTTTTCAACAGGTTCAAAAATCCATTAGACTCACATGCCGTGTCATCATTTTTATCTCCTTTAACTTTTCGGTTTGTTTTTTGTTGTTGTTTTGTTTTGTTTTGTTTTGACTTTAATAGCAACATATCGATGGCTATACATTCACGCACACGTTTTTATTGAGTTACTTTTGATTAATGATCATGACGTGATTTTGTTTTGATTGTTTTGATTGTTCGACATGCGTTCCAGCGTGTAACTGTTTTTGATTTTTTCATGGTTCTAATCTATTTTTAGTTTTATTTTTGATTTATTTAAATGACTTTTCAAAATTTTCAATTTGTTGCCTTAAATGACCGTAATCTATCATTATGGGAAATCATGGTAATGCCTTGTTGTAGTTTTTGTTGGTGTTTTTGTTGTTGTCATGCGGTAACATGAAATTAATTTTTAATGCCCAAATAATCTGTTCTCTATTATTGGCAGCATAAAAGAACCCGCACAAAAGCCGCATCCCATTCGTCGGCGTTTTTATTTGAGGCCGTTACTGCTCTCCTTAAAAATAAGAATGGTTAACATTTTGGCTAATCTTTTCGAGTGCATTAAATTTAATTTACTTTAATATTGATGTATACAATTTGTGGAAAACATTTGAAAAGCTTCTCGAGGTGCAATTAAATTTTACTCTGAAGATTTTCAGTTAAAGGCTCATAAATAAACCTTTTAAATGATTGATAGCCATAGTAAAAGTTTATTTTTTAATACGCTAGGCTAAAATGTGCTTTAAATGTGAACCCAATAATATTGGGAGCCATAAAAATTCAATTCACTTTCAAATATTTATGGAGACATTTAAAATTTGATGTGGCTTTAGAGATTATTGTGTGGATACATAATATTGAGAAGCAAGATTTGCGCCAAGATTTTAATAACTTTAAATGCTTAGCTTAAAAAAAGGCATATATGATAAAACATAATCTCTTAATTTTGTGCAGAGAAATTGAAATCAATGTCAAAGTTATTAATACCAATAATTTTTTTACTAATTGGGGTCCTAAGCAAAATAGTCAAGGCTTAAATTTTTAATACATTTTTTTCTTGTTGGTTGTTAAAAAAATATTGATGTAAACACTTACTTTTAATCTGTTATGAATTTTTTTATGTATTTTGCATTAAATATTATAAGCAAAAGTGAAGGTCTATACGAAATAATAAAAAAAATAAAAACAGAAATATTTATATAAATACTTAAGCCTCTCAAAAGAGAGCAAGATTTTAGAAGGTCCAAAAAATGTTGATAATACCCATTTTATAACCAATTTTTTGTATATGTATTAGAGATCTGCAACAAATACCTAAAAATAAGTAGTACTCGAGTATAATTCGTTCACAATTCAGTGATTCGATTCAGAGATTTGCAATGAATCACATTTTTGAATCATGAGCCACTTACTGAAAAATGAGTATGAATAAGTATAAGTAGTTTCCAAAGTAGTATTCATATGTGATTGATTCAAAACAAAGTGAATCACATTTTTGAATCATGAGCCACTTGCACAAAAATTAGTATGAATGAGTATAAGTCGTTTCCAGAGTAGTTCTCATACGTGATTGTTTCAAAAAGAAGTGTATCAAATAAGTATAGAATGAATTAAATATTAAGGGTTGCCACCTAATAATATGTATTTTTAAGAATTTTAAGCATAGTTTAACCACAGATAACTTATCATATAGATGTTCATCTTGGCACCAAAAACCGGCAGCAATTTCTTGAAGCTTGAAAAAGAGCTTTATTTTCAAAACATACACAAGCATTTTCTAAAATGCCAGAAGTAGCGCAGTTCTATTTATAGCATTTTTGTTATGATAATTAGCTCACTGCTGGTTGTTGTACAACAAATCAAAACCGGTTTTGTACTTATCTGAAGTTCTTTTGATATTGTGGCAATTCTTTGCAAGCATTTTATTTTATGTTCTAGGAGAGAATGAAAATCTATTTGGGTTGTTGTACAACAAATCAAAGTCGTTTTTGTTCTTTTGATCATGTGGCACTTTATTTCACATTTTATTTCAAGAATTTTATTTGGTTTTAGTAGAGAAAGAAAACTATTTTGTTTCTCAATCAATTGTTGCGACAAGTTTACTAATGAAGTCCGTAGTCGAGAGGTAAGCGTAGTGATGAAATTTGCGACAGAGCACTAAAAAGCTGGAAAAAAGTCCATTTCTTAAAAAGAAATCTTTTATTAAATTGGTCAGAAATAATAGTATTGAAAAATTTATTTTAGCCTGCATCAAAAAATTTTTATTTTTTGCATTCGTATTTAAGATAATGCTGTTTTTCGTGCATTTTGTTGAATTTTTTTAAACTATTTTCACTTAAATTTAAGGAAACGTCATTATTTCTATTGCAATCCTCACTTTCAAGATGTCGTTGGAAAGGTTTTGAGAGCTTGCATTGATTCCTAGTCAGAATTGCTTAAACTGATATATATTAAAACTAAAATATTAATTATAAAATAAACACCTACTGAAAAAATATTGCAAGAAATTAAAGAAAAAAATAATTATGCAGTTATTTGAATTTTAAAAGTTTTTGTATAGAACTAAAATAAAAAAAATGGACCTCACCTCACCTGTACCTCAAAATTTGTACGTTTTTTTCGTTTTTTTTTAATATATAAAAGTGGTTTTGTTGTGTTTCCGTTAATTTTTGCGCATCTATTGTGTCTTTTTATGAAAGAGTAATTACATTTATAATCACCAAAAACTACAATTTTCTTTGAATAATTATTTTTAAGTATGTCATCCTTACATGTAAAGATTCGGCTACCTCTAGTAAGAGTGTAAATTTTCCCGAATTAAGGCTCTTTAGGGAAAATAATTGTTAAGCGAAAATATATATTCGAACTCACGAAAAAACCTGCAAGCAAGAATTGCAAAAAATTGAATTTAGTTGAATTATCTTCGACTTGATAAAATAATACCACCACAGCCGTATTTTAGTATATTCCAAGTTTTAAATGTTGTTTTATTTTGATACTGTATATTAAAGTTAGATTAATAGTGGCCTCTTAGGAGGTTGAAACTATTTTTTATATCCAAAGGGCTTGTGATTTCTTTGTTGAAGAAAAAAAAAAAACTTAAGTAAACATTTGAGCAGAAAATGGGAACTCATAACAAATGAGAAGGTTTAATTTCCTTGCGAAGAGCATTTATTGGTGTCGTACCCCTGAACGCAAGGTAACTCCATAAGAATAAGCAATTAGAAAATGTGTACTGAATCAACAACAAACAATGTGAATTAAATTTTCTTGAGAGCAAAAATTATAGCAAAATAGGAAAAACACCGAATTGTGGTGGCTTAAGAGGTCCATAAAGATAATTTCTTCATTGCATTTGTTAATTTAATGTTTTTATTTTAATACTAGCTGAACCCGGTGTGCTTCGCTACTCCCCTCGTTATAAAATAAAATTAAAAGTATTTATATATTTTTCACGCCATCGAATTTTCGAAATAAGTCCACCCCAGCGCCACCTACCGTGTCCATTTATACACAAATTATTTTCTTATGATCAAACAAACATACATTCTGAATTTCAGTTAAATTGGTCCATAAATTCAAATTTTCGATATAAGTCCACCCCAGCGCCACCTATCGGGTCCAAATATAGCCTATGTTACCCACCGTACCAAGATGAACATTACCTGAAAATTTCATCAAAATCGGCCCAGCCGTTTCGGAGTCCATACGTTACATACATACACACATCCTATTTTATATATATAGATATATTTATTGACATCTTTTGATCAAATATCAAAATATAAAAATCAAATATTTTCTACAGAATAAAATCAGATCTATAATATACAAGTTGAATTGCTATAAAATAAACAAAAAAATTTATTAATTTGTATAATATACATTATTATTTCAGGTCAGGTGTTCAATTCAGGGAAAATTGAGTCCTTTTTGAAAAGAACTTAGTAGATAATTTTTTAAAGGAATTTTCAAAATACATACTTTCACATCAGCGAATGTTAAAATTCTTTATCTGAATAATATGTAAACATGCAACAAGATTTAGCAGAAGTCTTTTTTGCTAGTGCTTCAAATATTGTTTCTTAACTTCAAGCTTATACGTATTAGAAGAAGCAATATCTGGGCTGTTTTCAATCCCATTTTTTTGTTTATTTAAATAAAAATCCTTAAAGAAAAAATATAACTTAAAGATCACAAGGGGTAGAATGAACTCAGAAACCTTTACCGAAATAGTTCCCAAAAAACTCAACGAAATATAGAAGGAAAAAAATTTATAATAAGAGCATTCAAGATAACATTGTAGGTAAATTTTCAACTTTTGAAAAGAAAAAAAAACGCCGATATACGTGAACTTAGTTTTTGGTAGTATAATTTAGTGGCATACTCAGTTTTTCCAAATCAGATCAAAATACCAAGATATTCAGATTTATGATATTTGACCTTCATTTAAAAAAATTTATAGTTTTTAACAATTACTTTTTATTGTCTTTTCAAAAATACCTCCAACGTGAAAATCGTATTAGCCTTGTTGAATCTATGATTTTTCAAAAGTTAAATAATTTCGCTTTTTCTTCCATTTTGACCAAATTTTTTTGTTGAACGTAGAAATTTAAAAAATTTTTTAATATTTTTTACTCCAATTAGTGTTTTTTATTTCATAAGTAGATTAATTTCTGAACGTTAAAGCAAAATCGAAGGTGGTCACAATTTTTGGTATCCAAATTGGTCTAAAAGTGACTAAATTTCAATCGCAAATATCTCGAGATTATGATCTGATTGGGAAAATTGAGTATGCCATTAAATTCTACGACCAAAAAATAAGTTTTTGACGACCCTACAGTGTAATCGTTACCAAGACAAAAACCTTATATTGCTTGAATGGACTTGTTTAGTCTAAAAAGCTGTAAAAAGTGCACTATAGCCATCGAGCATATCGGAGCAGAATAATATTCAAGCTCAGAAAAACTCTTGCAATTTAAAAACTTTTCTGAATTTTCAGAATTTGGTTCCCTACATCGGCCAACCAATTCTTTTTATAATATTATAAAAAAAATAATAAAAATCATATCATTTAAATCATATAAAGTCAACATAATAAATATAGAGGTCATTTAGAAAAAACTTTAATCAAATGGTAGAGCTCGACCAAACGGAAACAGCTGAAAAACAAAATCAGCAAAAATTCTAAAAACAACTTCAGTAAACATGCTTTGTTAGTGCAGACTTCCAGCAGGCTGTTGGACTACATATAATAACATAAGCATAGAAACTAAAGTAAAACAGAAATACAACAACAAATGTGACATTATGAAATTAAGGAAAAAAATGAGAAATTGAAGCTTCAAAATCTCATCGCCCCGATGGTGCAGTGCATCAACGCGCTTGCACGGGCAATCACAAAGATTTCTGATGACGCGTTTAGCACCGCAGAAATTGTACAGTAAAATCAATTGCTAGTGGTTTTTTTTCCTTTCATATTGAAAAACTTTGTTGTTGTTGTTGTTTCTTTAGAAAAATTCGTTAGAACAATTAATTGTTCTAACTTTGACCTTAAGCTCGATAAACGATTTTAAACTGTCAAACAACTAGAATTTGTATTTAAAATCAAGTATGATTTAAACTATCAAACATTTAGAATTTGTATTTAAATCATATAAAGTCAACATAATAATAAAAATATATAATGATATATATATTCATGAGTGAGCCATTTGTAAGATATATAAAAGAAAAAATTATTGCAAAAGCCGAAAATGATTTAAGCATATGGTTAAATGTCGATGAAAAGTGTATTGAACACAAAAAAAAAAAAAAAAAACTACAATTTATTTTGCCTTGCTCGTTTTATTTTGTTCGGTGGTCAATTGACAAAATTCGTAATGCAAATGATTTGCAAAATGACAGGCTTGATATTAAAAGCAATTAATGCAAAAAACAGAATGAAATCACTAAAAAATATAACAAACTAAAAAAACCCAAAACAAAACTAAAAGCCATTAAAAAAAATTATGTCTCTGGTAGAATTTGAACTCACTACTTAAGATTTTGAAAAACAGGAATAAAAACTGAGGCCTCAGCCAACTGAATCAATTACACTGCTGTGATATGCAATATGTGTGTACATGAAAGTTTCTCGTGTGCTTGTGTTAGTGACATCATTGGAGGCAAGACCCAGTGGGCAAAAGCAGGTCTTTGAAGCGCTTCTAGCAGGCCATCATATGGATTTCTTAGCCCTTCCGTGCTCGTTTCCAAGCCCATAAGCTTTTTATATGAAACGAGAAAATTTTCTAGGCCTTCCGCTCTCGCGACTCTAAAGAAGCCTGCTAGAAGCCCTTCTTTGGAATGTACATTAGAAAGAAAAACAATATAAATATCAATTTGAAATAAAAAAACTTTTGACAAATTCTAGATTTGAACCATCGTCCTCTCAGCTGGCGGTCTGGCATCTTACCCGCTCGTCCACCTCAGTTGTTAATAAACTACAGCTTATTTTGCAACATTACAAACGAAAGTAAGTTTTCGGGAGCGCGGGTTCGCAACCCAGCTCGGCCCAAAAAAAAAAATTTGTTTTTTGTATTTTTTTTAAAATCTACATTTTTTGACAAATTTTTCTGTCCATATAAAAATTTTTTTGGAATTTTTTTGTAAATTTCTTCATACAAAAATAATAGAAAAGACTAAGAATTTTTCCATATAAAAGTTTTCATATAATGTGATATGCAATGTGTTAGATTTCGGAGACTGGGTTCGCGTCCCAACACGGAAAAAAAAAATTAATTTTTTTTTTGTTTTTTCTTTAAGATTTGATTTTTTTTAATTGATCTGATCATTTATAATTTTTTAAAAATTTTTTTAAAATTTTTTTTATATAAAATAACAGGAAAAGACTCCAAACCTTCAAAAGGTAGGCCTTACAGAGGCCGCATTCTAGCCGAAAAAGTGCTCAAGTAGCGAAGTAGCATAAAATATTTTCGCTATATAAATTGTGACATCTCAAGGAACATGTTCTGTGAGAGCATACCATTCAGCCCGAAAGTTGTGGAACAGTTCTTTCCGCTGAATGCAGGCAGAAGCACTCATCAATGCAGCGATCATGGAAGGTATATTGACGCCAATAAGAGCACTACTAGCATGCATTGTTTTGCGTATCGCTAGCTAAAATGCCCACTGGGGAGCTTTAGCTTCAGAGGAAAGAGCTTTAAAATTGGAGGCAAAATTTGAAAAACTTTTCGGCAACTTTTTTTGTTCTAGGATGTACATCTATGTATATCAGAGGTGTCGTGGCAGTGAGCTAAATTACAAATTAAAAAATAAAATTAAATCTTCGATGGCAACGAAAGAAATTTAAAACAAAAACAACAACATAAGCACAATTTAAAAAAAAAATTGCAAAAATAGGTTTTAAGGATCTCACGAGGCCCAAATTTGAAAATGCTACATCAAAAAAATCGCCATCACTTTGAGTGTGCGCAACTAGAACATACCAACAAAAAAACATACATCAGAAATAACATTGATAGCTACCCTCCAGGAAATGTGAGCATTCCCGGATGTTACCAGGAAACATTCCATGGAATGTAGGAAGCATTCCCCTTTGTTGCACACTCCATTGCTTTTTTAACATAGCATGTCATTAGAGGGAAACATTCCTCCCCGCTGTGTTAAAAAGCCATGTGGAAACATTCCTCTCCGCTGTCCTCAAAAGTGAATTGGAAGCAGTCCTCTCCCCTGTCTTATGAAGTCCTCTCCCTTGTTATGAAAATGGATTCGGCCAGGATTCGAACCCGGGACCCCTGAGCGACAGTCGAGCGTGCTACCATTAGATTATCGGATTCTACAATAAGCGGCTAGAAAACAATGATATTAATATTTTCTATTGTCATTGCTTGACAATAAATAAAAGTTTCCACATGCATTCTTAAAGAAGCGGTTTGGAAACTATATAAATACAAAACTACCCTTAAGCTTCCAAAAGATACGGTGGGGAAACAATATAAATACAAAACTACCCTTAAGCTTTCAAAAGATACGGTGGGGAATGTTTTTTATCACTTTTAGATGGAAGCCTTCCGATTTTTCCTGGAGGGTAGCTTTCGACGCGAGCAAACAACAACAATGCCATGTTCATAATTCCTCGAATTACAACACCCGTGGAAATATTGAAGTTGTTGTAAGTGAGCTAAAAGAGCTATGGGACTTACAACTCTGATCTATATGATAAGTTATCTGTGGTTTAACAGTGTTAGGGAGTCGCTGAGTTCGAATCTGCAGTCAGAATTTTAAATTATATATGGTTAATAGGGTTGCCATCTTAATTTGGCACGAACACTAGGTAAAAATGGGTCGCTGAATCTACATGCCACCTAATAATATGTATTTTTAAGAATTTTAAACATCATTTTACAGTTATGGGTCGCTGATTTTGAATTTAAAGTCAGAGTTTAAAAATTCAATATGGTTAAAAAATGGTCATCCTATTATAAAAAAAAAATTACATCATTTTGAAATTCTGACAACGGAATCGGATTAAGCGACCCATTCTTACCTAGTGTTTGCGCCAGCACCGACTTTGTAAAAGTACAAAAAAATTAAGGTGTGGCTCGTAAGAACATAACACTACCGCCACCAAATTTCTTACGTTCCGTGTCTTTAGAGTGCTTCCTTGTACTCAGCAAGTCCACTACCTTCCATCTGATCGCATCCAATTAATTTTGGTTTAATCCGACAATGTGATCTTCTTCCAGTCCTCCCTAGTCCAATGTGAGTAGTCTCAAGCTAAATTTAGGCATATCTTTGATGTCGTTTGGTGAGTAGAGGTTTCTTCACTTTTGCTCGACCTCGCAAACCAGCCGAACGCAATGTATTTTTAACTGTCGCTACTGACAATTATAAATTACCATATTGAATCAGAGTTCATAAATACTTATCATCGAGAAGTAAAATATACCTCACTCACAGTGTTGTCAGGTGTCTTTCACCATTTTCCCCTAAATTGGATTTAAAATTTCCTTTAAAATTCCCCTTAATTTTTTTTTCGAAAAACATGCAAAAATTTCATACGGGGCAACTGAAAAGTAGTCCAACTGCAATGCAAGCCTATGTATTTAAAGAGCTGAGCTGTTGGACGTCTTTGACAAGGGCAGAAAGTTGTTTCATAGTTCTCAACTGTCCAATGTGAAATTGACATTAAAATAAAGTCTTACTTTTGAAAGGAGGCTCCGTCTTCTACTTTTTGATATATTTTTGGGCATATCTTTTTTTCCCATGCTTTTTTTTTCTAAAATATCGAAGAACCAAGGCATGCGCCTTATACAAACAACGTTTGGTCTTGGACCTGAAAGGAAAAGTATAGATTATTAGAGGAAGAATTGATTGGAACCATACGTGAATTATCGATTAAGCGGATTAAACTTGAAAGACAATTTGAATTGCTTCCAACAGAGGCTAGTGTTATGCAAGTAGCCTCGATAGTACTTAACCTCGGCAAGTATTTCCAGCCCTCAGTTGCTCCTGTCCTTTAATTCAACATTTTCCACAAATTAGTCGTGGATTCGTTGTTTCAATTACTCTTAAATGTAGCAAAGAACAAATAAAGCGAAAAGAACCATGCCTGAACCCAGATTCGAACCGGGGACCTCTGAGTTGATAGTCTAGCGCACTCTTCACTACACTTCAAAGGCAGACTTGCTTTGTTTTTAGTTTTTACACAGAATCATTAAATTGCAAGTAAGGCGTAAAGCAAGTTTGAAATGAAGTGGGATATGATTGGTAATTAATTTTAAGTGTTGCCAATTCAGCTGTTTTTAAAAATTGTTGTAAACGGTAGCCTGGGTTCAATTCCAGCTCAGACAGAAAGTTTTTCAACTGAATTAATTTTTCTGTTCGGTCTTCACCTCTCTGCAGACAATGGCAAACCTCAGAGAGTAAAAATTGCCATGTAAAGCCAAAGCCTCTTGAGAACATAAGCCGTTCGGAGTCGGCATAAAACACGTAGGTCCAGTTATCGGTCATTTGTGATTAAACATTTAATAACACGTACAACACAATTGATCAATAGAAGCTAGGTCAAAGCCCTTCCAAGGGCTGAAATGGCCAGTTTATTAGTATTATTATTAAGAAAACTTATTTCCAAAGGTAAATTTTTCAAATACCCCTAAATTAACCCTAAAACATTAAACCTCCATAAAAAACCCCTAAAGATTCATTGCGCCTAAAATCTCTCAACACAGTTAAATAAACCTCTTAATCTAGGGGGAAACCCTAACCTGGCAACACTGTTCACTCAATACAACTCAACTCAGTGCGTTTCATGTTGGTTCTTTCATTGGAAATGAAAAAGAAACGAGCGATCATTCGTTAATCTCCGAATGAGCGAGCGAATAGTTTATTTGCATTTTTATTTCGTTTCTGTTCACAGGCAGCGTTGCCGCTTTGGTAGATTTCTAACAAATGTGGTAGTTTTTTTTCTTCAAATCGATTTTGGGTTATTTGGTAATTTTTTTCTCAATTTGGTAGATTTTGGTAGGTTTTCAATTTTGTACACATTAAAAATTTTGTCGAAATAAAAATCTGTAAAATGAAATAAAAGCAGAAATTATAGCGTTTGTTTCGCCTCGTTAAAATAATGAACATTTTGTTAATCTTCCCAAGTATCATATTTTTGAACGTTTTCAAATTTAGCTCTTTTGCTTAACTACCAAAATTGCACGCCATTTTTCGCATAATTACCCCATAGTGCTGTAGCTGCAGAAAGTTTTCTGACTTGACATTGATAAGAACAAATATGGTACAAGTTAGAGCATAAAGAAATTAATAATATAATGCTAGCTAAAGAATTGGCCATAGAATTGGCCAAATAAAACTGATATTTACTACGTTTGGCCAATAAAACCAATTTTCAAATATGGAAAACCATTTTTTTTGTTATGTCCCTTTAAAAATTTGTATAGCTTAATTATGTTATCTTAGTCAAATTAATTAAAAGACTCCGATTTTATTTTAAAGAAATCATTTTTATTTAAAATATTCGAATTTTAGCTTTCTAAGTGACATAAACATGTATACATTTTTAGGGTTATACAAAAATGTGCATTTTTATTTATTAGTGCTTAAAACACATTTTACAGTATTCTGAAAAGAGTATTAAAGCTTTATTTTACTTTGGTAGTTTTTTGTTTAATTTGGTAGGTTGTTTAGGTGAGATTGGTAGTTAAAATATTATTTGAGTGACAACCCTGTTCACATCATGCGCTTTTAAGAGCATAAGTTTATATGTAAGCTCGCTCTAAATTTGTTCCTCACTCAGATTATTTGAAAATGATGAACTCTTTTCAATGATAGTTATATACAGTGAGTACTGAGTGATTTTTATTTTGATGGTTTCATTTTTTTATCATTCGTTTCTATTGCAGCCAAACCTCTGTAAAACGAGCATTTAGTGCACTATCTTTGATACTAGCAAAACATCGTTCCAGGCTGAACTCTGAAAATATCAATAATTTACTTTTTATAAATGTTATTAAAAGTTATTTATGTACGAATATATATTTTGATGAGGGTAAATTTTAATGAATTTTAATTTTTTATTTTTAATTTAATAAATAAATGAATTACAATAAATAAATAAATAAATAAAAACAAATTTGTGTTCTCTATTAAATAAAGAAAACTTTTTTATAACGTATGCGTTTCATTTCACTTAACAGCAAATATCAAAATTAGAAGTATCAAAACACTTATCATTGATGAATTCAAATATTTCTCAGCTCAAATTAAGAGTACAAGATTTGTAGAACTCTCGGGATGAAAATAGTGACGATGTTCTCACAATGATAATCGCTCTTTGTACAAGAACGAATAACCCAAGGTTCATTTATAAGGTTATGGCACTTGAGAAAAATGCACTCTTTTCTCGCCTTTGCTCGAACTGTCACTGTGCTTTTCCTTGTTCTAAGCATTCATTTTCTTCATTTCTTTTCATCCATTCTGACAGTTCGACCGAGTTCGCTCTGAAGTGCCACAACCTTATCAATGAGCCTTGGAATAACCAATACAAATGTTTGAGCAGCTTATGAGAGAGCGTAGTGTTCAACGAGGTGCTCTGAAAAGATTGTTAATTGCTTCTGTTTTTATAAATGATAACTCGAAAGAGCGAGAGCGAATTTTGAGTGCTCTACGCACTCTGTATGGAATTACACTTTTGAAGATTTGCATTGCCGTCTCCACTTTGTGCTGGACCAGATCTCGAAGAATACACCGCTCTGCTTTTGTGCTCAAGACTTTCTTCTGTCCGCTTGCACAAATTGGAGGCGGTTTGGCCATATTTTTGCGCATTTTTAAAAGGACGATTTTGCTATCGTCGGATTTGCTGCAATAACACGACATATTATACCTTCCATTAAAAGCTGTTGAATGCACTCCACAATATTCTTCAGCATCGGACAAATCATTTTTTGTCTTAAATAATTATAAAAAATTTATTGAAAATTTATAAAAATTGTTAAAAATTTACATACCAGCTACAAAATATTTACAATACCAAACATTTTAAAGAAAACACATTAACAAGGTAACAAGTGCTTGATAAGCAAGATCGGAAAAGTAGTTTTGCTGTTGTAAGCATTTGAATACAGAGTAAGCAAACACGTGGTCAGTTGTTTGAGCCACTGTATGTGCTTTTATTCAAAAATATCAAAGATCACTTTAGAGAATGAACAAAATCGGATGGGAACCAATCAATCATACCTGAAAACTCAGTATCAAAAAAATATTGTATATATCAGTTATTATATAAAAATAACCACCTTTTGAATGAAATGTTGAAATGTTTCTAGCATTAACGAAAATATCTTTTTAGAATGCTGTTTATAAGTAATTGCAAAATGCGACTATACTTATATCTATTTCGACCTTATATTAAGTTCTATTTTGACAAAAATCTTCCAATTTTTTACATGAGTTTGTACTAGTTGTTTTGAAACTGATGATATTATAGCAAATTTTAAAGGAAATGAATCTTTAAGGTTTATTGCTGTATTCTTATTTAATCTTTCAACACTAGCTGCTTAATCTTGTTTCACACAACGTAGTCTTAATGACTACAATTTAATGAAATATTTTTATATTTTAAACACCAATCAAAATTCTTAAGACTTATTTTTCTTGAGGAACTGTGCAATATTTATCATTTGATACCAAATAATGGTAAAAACTGTACTCTTAAAAATAAGTACTGTCTTATTCTTTTAAACGGAGGAAAAATATAGTTTTGAATATTGGTAGAAAAAACATTGCTTTGAAAGGCAAAAAGCACAAATAATTCTATTTTGATTTAACAGAAATTGTGCGTTAAAGCTTATCAAGGTGAATGAACTGCATAAGCCACATAAGACTATTGAAGAAGAGTTCATGTAGCAATTAGCAAAACAGCTGTTTAGTCTGCTTGGTGGTTTGTTCTGCAAATAACTTGTTTTTGCAACCTTTTGCTTCATAAACTTATTTGCCATTAAGTTCAAATATAATTCTAAAAAATTTAATTTTTTTAGAACTTAAAAGTAAAAAAATTATTAATGCAATTTTATAAAAAAATTTAAATATTTGTATGTTTGCATAAAATAATACAGCTTCTTCAAGAGTAATTCTTACGAAGCAGGAATTTGCATACATAACTTTAACTTGAGATCTTAAAACGCATTGTATAAGAATTTTATGCGCACAATACTCAAAGTTTTCGATTTTATGACTCTATCTCTAAAAACGAATATTTGTTTTTTAATTTCTAACAACTTGTTATCAGGGTTGCCACTTGTAAAGAAATTTAGTAACCAAAATTTGATAAAAAAGTTACCAAAATTAAATAAAAATTTCCAAACTAAACAAACATTTTCTTAAACATGGAAAATCAATAAAATTATAATTTTTGTTAATAAAAAACATTTATTCAACATTAAAATACTTATAATTAATAGACAGAAATAGCGGTAAAATAAATTTAGTTTATATTAAGTATTATATTTCTCTTGTTTAAAATTTATTATTTTTAATAACTAAAAATCACAAAATAAGTAAAATTCATAAACTCACAAAATAAAAAAAATAAATACATATATAGAAAAATTAGAACTTTTTCTTGTTTAAAATTTATTTATTATATTAATGTAAAAATCACAAATAAGTAGTAAATTCAGGCAAACGTAATTTTTTTTATTAAAATTATATCCTAACTTATTTATTTGAAATAAGTAGGAACTAAAAAGTATACCGCATTCATTGGCAATGAATTTCGATTTTAAGAAAGTAAATGAATAAATACATTTTTTAATAACTAAAATCAGAAACTACACAGGTCGATTGTTTTGTAGGATATCAATTCTAACTACGGGCACTGATTTTAAATATAAGGTAACTTTTTCACCATCACCTCTAGTTAAGGAGTTATGAAAAAATATGATATACAGTTCTTTTTCCAGTAAGTGCTCCTAAGCACAAACTATTGCATAGTATTTAAAGCTTTTTCTGATATCTTTTTACGTTTTAAAAAATGTATTGTGAAAGAAAAGTAAATTTTATTAAATTTATTCAAAGCAATTTAAAGCGGCTGGAAAACTCTAACTTTTCAGTAAATTACTTTAGAAGTTTTTCCTATAAATTTTTCATGTAATCAATGGCCGCATTCAGCGCAGACAACTGTTGTGAACTGTAATGGTAGCGCTACCTTAGTTCACGATGTTTTTCTCTGAATGTGTTGCCAGAAGTCAGAATTTAGATTCAATTTAATTTTTATGTAAATTTAATTCAATCAATTGCAAAGGTTTCTCACTTAAATTTGCTGCTTTCTTTCTGCGTTTATTAATTTAACAGAGTCAGTAACAGCATCTCACAGTTTAGCAAACAGTTGTGTTCATGTAGCATAGAATTTGTTCGCTCGATTAAAAGGCGTTCGCTACTTTATCAGTTTTAGTTAGCGCTACCAAATTTGTACCATTCAGCGAATTTTTACACAGCAGTTGCCAATTATTGTCTGCGCTGAATGCGGCCAATTTTCGTTATTTCAAAATATATCTGGAATTATCCACAATATTTGCAAAGGTAAAATGTATTCCTAACTCCACAGACAAAAAAATTTTTATGATTCAGACAATTCACGGTAGCAAATATGTTTATTACGAAAAAGTTTTAAAATTTATGATTTTTAAGGGCCATTATCTTCAAAATAAATGACGAAAAAGAATTTGTTTACAAAAATGGTTAGACCTAATCAGCCTTATCATGAATAACTTTTCACGTGGAATCGAAAAAGGTAGTTTTCATTTTTAAGATAAACCTCAAGAACATTCAGGAAACTTAGTAAGGAAAAAAAAAATTTAAATCTTGCAAACAAACAAACTGATTATTTTGAATTTTTTGGAAAAACTAAAGGGAAAAAAGTTACCAAACCTATAAAAAAATTACCAAATTACCAAGTCAAAAATTTTCTACCAAATTTGGTAATTAATTACCAAACTGGCAACCCTGCTTGTTTTGCAGAGATTTTTTGAAATGTAAGAAATCTAGACTTTTATCTTAAGATTGGGAAGAAACATATCGTAATGGTTTGATTTCAAGGTTCATATTCATTTTATGAATAACGCAAACGATAGCGAAAATTGAGGCAAAAAATAAAATCTACTTTAAAGCAGCACAGCTCATTATTTATCACTTCGAATATTGCGTACCTCTTCAATTACACTCGTCCTGACTCCCCTTTTACTTTATAATCGGCATGCCTTATTTTTTGGTACTTAGGAATAAAACCAATTTTTCCTGAATGTTCATTTATTCACAACAATCAAGCAATGCTCGACAAAGACCCTAACGTGAGGTCAATCAAGGCTATAATACTAATACTAGTGCTCAAGAGCAGAGTTGCCAGCCAAACGAAAATACACTTGTATTGGCTCAAGTGGTAAGTTCTTTTGATTAGTAGTGCAATAATGCGGAGTGAGCACAAAAGTTATGCAATATCGAATTTGACGTTCTTGAGCTTAAGTGTGAAAATATTTTTCTTTTTCTTTTATTGTTTACACGAATGAATGTTTTATTTTTTCAATGCTATAAATTTTATTTTCCCGCAAACTCATAGTTTTTAACATTTTTACACAAATCACGCCTGGTTGGGTTCTTTTTTGCACCCTCGTTAATATTTTGGCGCACATGTTTTTCCAAGTTTTTCTGACTGACAGCAGCAGCAACAGAAGCAGTAGCAATAAAAATCTTGTTCAAGTAACAACAACATTTTCAATAGCTACATTGACGACTCTGCAAAATATTGATTGAGTCATGTTGACTTTTTTGGTTTGGCAAATGCTTGTTTTTTTTTCTTCTTGTAGTTCGTGCTGCCATTATTCTTGTTGCTTTTCTTAGCTTTTTGTGCCTGACCGTACTCAATGGAATAACGTTTTATTTCTTTGTTCGACGACTTCGTTGGTGCCTGCCATCTCTTGGCTACTTCAACAAATATTCCATTAAGAACGATGCTAGAAACCAGCAGCATCATCAACATCATCATCAAGAACGACAACAACAACAACAACAGCTCAAACTATATCCACCCACTCATTAATTTATCTCGTCTCGTGTGCAGACGTTTGTTGGCCAGTGTTTACATTTTCGCGATTAAGATTAAATTTCAGCAGAAAAGCGTCTCACTTAAAGTGCTTTAAGATATTCTGTGTGCAGTTATAATGTTTTAATTTCAACATCGTTTTATAATTGATTTTTGTTGTTTCATCTTGTTCGATAATATTGTTGTTTTTGTATAATGTTGCCAGTTTATCTTTAAGTGTTAAAAACTTTGTCATTGCCAAGAACTCGAAAAATCTGTAGCCAGCACTATGTATATATTAGGGCGGGTCAAATTTTTTGTCGACCAAGCGTATAGCAGAAACGTAATCTATGATGATTTCTGAGAAAATTTTCCCAAGAAACCATAGGTCTAAAATCAATCCTAATATCGCGCATAGCGAGGTCAAAATTTGTGTATGGATTTAAAAAAAAACGATAGTTTTATAAAAAAATACTGTTGAATAGTCCAAAAATGGCAGAGTATGTCATTGATTTTGGGCTTGTTGAAAAGGAATTTTGGACAGGTCTACGGTTATGATCTAATTTTAAAAATATTTTGGCTTTCTAACCAAATTTTGCCAACCTGATATTTAAATATTGTCAAAAATAAAACGATTTAAATTAAAAAAATCTTTTGTTCAATCAGTGTAGAAAGTACAATTTTTCAATAAAAAGTTAGAATTAAAAAGTTAGACTTTTAAGTCTTGTTTGCTCTCAATGCGGGTATTTTAGTTCGACTTTTTGTAGCTACTGCCATAACATCGTCTTAATTTTTTTCAATTACGCGTCGCGAAACACTTAAAAGTAACTGAAAAAATCGCTCAGTTCCCTGAATATGCGATGGGATTTGTGGGTTTTGCAGCGGCCGATATTCAAACTCTATATAACTTAGAATGTGCTCGTATGGAATGTTTGCGGTAAATGGAGGTTCGGATAAAATGCTGTCATCATCTAGGTTCATCAAATCAACATAGTCTACACTCTAAAAAGTTTTTGTTGAAATGTATTACAATACTTCTAGGCAACAGTTTTGCTGCTGTTTCTGTATTAAATTAACACACCTACTAAAATTCAACACTGAATTCACTATTGATGTTGTAGTAAAATTTAATATGACTGCATTATTTCATTTGAGCAAGTATAGTTACGTTTTTAGCATTGAAATTATGCTTAAAAACGTAGCGATATTTGTACATCGGTATGGTTTGATCCAATATACTTGCACTGGCTAACTGAATAATTGAAAAAGGCATTTTTGTTATTTGAACTGAAAAATGTTGTACTGTGTAAGCCAGTGATTCTCAACCACTGTGCCGCGGCACTTTTGTGTGCCGCGAAATTCTAAAAGTGTGCCGCCAAATTTTGGATATATAATTATGTTAAAATTTTAAAATAATATGATTTTCATGAGTGCACCTTACATACCAAAACGAAATCACAAATGACGAAAAAACAACGAAAATAGAAAAAAATGCAACACTAACAAAAAGATACATACATATATGCTATATTGTTTGTGTCAATCGAAAACACTATATAACCAGCGATACCAACTGTATAAACAGTTTTGCGTAAAAATCGCTACAGCCGCTATCAAAAACAGACAAAGTTGCTATTGTAGCGATTTAAAAACAAAAATCGCTACAATTCTAAAACAGTAGCGGAAAATAAGTAGCGGGAAAACTAACAGCTGGCATCCCTGCGATGAACACAAAAGAAGACAAAGATAAAAAACAGGTTGTTTAAATGGCAGTTGGGATTCCCAGAATTATATAAACATATTGGCTTTGCACTATTGTATTCTCAAACGTGAATAAATCATTTTTAAAGGTAATATTTAATTCACCTTTTTATTATAATACAACAATAACAATATTATTTTTATTTTAACAGAACCTTATTAAAATGGATAAATGGTTAAAAAAAAGAAAGCTTAACGATGGTAATAGTGATAATGATAACGTAAGCGACCAAGTTAATGAGCTCACGCCCGGTACAAGTAAAGATACTTCTTGCTCCAAAAAATACGCTGTTCATCGGAAATACAATGATGATTTTTTGAAATTTGGATTTACCTCTACAATGGAAAATGACGAAGTTGTTCCCGAGTGTGTTATATGTGGTTGTAAATTATCAAATAGTGCAATGGTTCCGAGCAAACTCCAACGTCACTTGGTGACTAATCATCCTTCGCTTTCAACAAAAGATAAAAGCTACTTTCAAAAGTCTTTATGTTCAAAATCCAAGCAAGTAAAAGTTTTTGAAAAACAAATCAATGTGTCTGAAAAGGCTCAAGTAGCTTCTTATGAAATAGCTGAATTGATTGCTGTTAAATTAAAACCTCACAATTTGGCAGAAGAAATTATTTTACCAGCATGTCGCAAAATTGTACAAATAATGATTGGTGGATCAGCAGATATTGATATTTGTAAAATACCACTTTCGAATGACACAATCCATCGCAGAATCAAAGATATGTCGCAAAATATTGAGCAAAATACTGCAAAATTTCTTGCAAATTCAAATTTTGCTCTACAAATCGACGAAACAACAGATATTACAGGAAAAGCTCAATTAATTGCATTTGTTAGATTTATTCACGAAAATGATATAATTAATCAATTTTTATGTTGTCGGGAGTTACCTGATTTTACAACTGGCAAACATATTTTTGATGTAATTAGTTCATATTTAGAAGAAATTAAAGTTTCGTGGAAGTCATGTATTGGCATTTGTACAGATGGTGCTCCAGCTATGATTGGACGTATAAAAGGATTTGTAGCACATGTTAAAGAACTGATTGGGGATATATTAGTTACCCATTGCTTTTTGCATCGAGAAGCACTTGTTACAAAATATTTGCCATCAGAATTGAAAATAGTTCTGGAACAATGTGTTAAAATGATTAATTATTTAAAATCAAGACCATTAAAATGCCGCTTATTTAGTAAATTATGCCAAGCTATGGAAGCCAAGTACGAATCCTTGTTACTGCATACGGAAGTAAGGTGGTTGTCCAGAGGAAAAATTTTATCTCGTGTGCTGGAATTAAAAGACGAAATGATAAGGTTTTTCGAACAAGATAAAAATTATGATTTTGTTCATTTGTTGGAAGATAAAATATGGGGTACTAAATTGGCTTACTTATCAGACATTTTTCTTATTTTTAATAACATAAATTCAAGTATCCAAGGGCCTAATGAAAATATCTTAAACTCAACCGATAAGCTGGTGGGATTCCAAAAACAAATAACTTTATGGAAGAATAAAGCTCAGAAAGGCAATTTAGAAAAGTTTGAGTCAGTCCCAAAAGACTGTTATAAAATTATTACAAGTATTGTTATTGACCATTTGACAACATTAGAAGAGAGAATTATTCATTATTTCCCAAAATTAGATATAAAGAAATTTGATTGGGTTCGTAATCCATTTCTCCTAACGGATACTTCTGTGTTTGACCTAACTTTGAAAGAAGAAGAAGAACTCATTTTGCTTTCCAATAATCGAGATTTAATTTCAAAACATTCAGAAGAATCTATTAATTTATTTTGCGATTATCCAATGATAGCCAAAAAAGCTATAGACATATTATTACAATTTTCCACATCACAATTTGTGTGAATTTGGATTTTCAGCATTAACCAACATTAAAACTAAAAAAAGAACAAGATTGGTAAATGTAGAAGACGATATGCGAGTAGCATTATCATTTTTACGACCAAATATAAATGAAACTATCAAAAAACATCAAGCTCAAATTTCGCATTAAAATATTCTTATTATTAACTATTAAATTAAATATATTCTTATTATTAACTTGTGAATAATCCCTTAATAAACGTACTGTTATTTTTGTAGTCCATGTTATTTTATTTCGCACATTTAAAATTATTATCATAAACTATTTTACGCAGTGTGTTATAGGTAAGTAAATAATTTTTAAACTTATCTTTTCTTTGTGTGCCGCCAAAGTTTGAAATCGGTAAAAGTGTGCCGCACCAAACAAAAGGTTGAGAATCACTGGTGTAAGCTATCTGTCAAAATTTGTATGGGCGTGAGTTTACATCATTTCCGAGCCTATCTTGCAGTGTAAACTAGCATGAAAATCTACGTGTGTGAATGGGGGTTGCCTTTGGCACTAATCATCCTTATATACTTAAGAAGTTAAAGTAAATACAAATTTTATTTATTTTTCTATGTTAGTAACGGTTTTTAAAGGATTTAATATTGACTGAAGGTGATTTTGCAACCCTTACCGCAGCTGTCATTTTGTCGATATTTACGCTAATTACACCTTATCGCTCATCAAAAGTTTAAATGTTTAACATGTTTAAATGTATACATGCTTAGATGAGAACTGTTAATATTTTGTAACATATCAGTCAAAGTAATAACAAAAATGTTTTTTTTTTTTTTTTTTAATATGTCGGTTGAAAATATTTAAGTGTTTACCTTAAAAGTTGCAAAAACTGAGATATTAAAATTATACTTTAAGAACGCAACTCAGTGTTTATTCGCACTAAGTGGCAACGCTGCACCAATCTGCTAACAACACAAAATCAGCAAATTAAATGAATCATTTAAGCAATTCATTCAATACAATAGTATTTAAAATTAATTTATGTTAATACAGAAAATTAAATATTCATTTGAATCATTTTAGTGCAAGCATTAAAAATGCACAACAACAATAACACAAGCTACAACAAAAACCACATTAGCAGCAACAACAACATGAAATGTATTGCACATGAAATGCATAAATTAAAATTACGAATGATGCTCAAATCAAATGAAAACTAATTCGCCAGACAAACTCACGAATAAACAATAACAAAAAGAACAACAAAAACAACAAATACAATATAATTTGATATAAAAATTATTTTTACATCGTTTTTGCTGTTGTTGCTGCTTTAAACAATTTGTAGCGGATTAATTAAAAATTGCATATTTAGCTGAATTTACATCCATTCATAAAATAATGAAGCTTTGTTATGATAAAAGCTGAAATTCGATTTACCGCACAGTGGGCTAAGGGTTTAAAAAATCAAATAAAAAAATAGTTTGCTTCGCCAATTAGAGCAACAGCAGCAGCAAGTTGAAATTATTTATGTTGTTTACATTACAAGTTGTTGCCTTTTGTATTGCTGTTGTTGCTGTTTCTGCTTCTGTTGTTGTTCTTGCGCTCATCCATGCTGTATCATTTTTGTTGCACTTGCCTCCAAATGCTGTATGCAACACTCGCACCACATTTATTTTCAAATATTTTTTTGTTTGAAGTGTTTTTTCGAGTTGAAGCACAGCAATTTGTTCACAGTTTTTTTATTATTTTTGTTAAATTTCTGTTTTTTTTTTGTTTTTTTTTTGTTTTAGTGTGGCTTCCTTCACTAACGACTCTACTAATTGGGTGAAAAGGGTGCACCAAAAAAGTGGCAACATGGTGCAAAAAAGCCAAGGCAACCGTGGGCACTGCAGCATACTGCTGCTGCTGTTGTCGCTTCTGCTTCTGCTAGATGCTGTTGTCTGTCAGTTTTTTTTTTACAGCAACAAGAACAGATTTTATTGCAAAGCCGATGAAAACAAAAACCACTGAAAAAAAACATTTAAAAAAACAAGAAAACTTAGCGTCGACCGGTTAAGTGTAGCAATTTTGTTTTTAAAGTTTTTGTTGTTGTTGTTGTTACTGAAAAGTTGAAGCTGTTTACATAATAATTTCAATTTGAAAAGTTTTCATTTTCTGTTGAGATCGTGGCTTTTTCGTTGGTTCTCTTTTAATTGAAGAGCACGAAAAACCAACATCCCATTAGGAAAAATTTCAGTATGCTACAATTGAGCTATGACATATAATAAAAAAGTTGCATTAAAGTGACTGTCTGAGTAACTTAAACATTTAAAATGTGTTTGATATATAATACATGGAAAAAGCTCTTTGCACACAAGTCATGATCAAACTGATCATGAAATAAAAAATATGTTCCTTTCAACCATATATAAGTTTCGATCATGTATTACGGGACTATGCTCACAATTATTGCTATAATTCTGTGTAAAACATTTATAAAACTCTGATCATACATTAGCTGCGTTCCTTTCGCCTTCATATAATCGCGATAACAAATTTTCTCAAAGGAACGGCAAGAAAAACGACTCGTAAAGGCACTACCGTTGCAGTGAAAATTAAATTCAAACAAGCAATCATGATACAATAGCTATTAGGTGTCATGAGAACGTGTGTCGTTAGTAGCGATACCTTAGTGAACGTTGTTTTTATCTGAATGTGTATTACTCTAAACGTCAGAAAAAGTGTAAATTATTTAATTTAATTATTAATATTATGCAATTATATAAATAATTTAAGTGAAGTTGTTGGCTCCGCTGAATGTGTCCAATGTGTGTGACACACGCGGTTTGTTTTATTTTCTTTTGTTTAACATTCGATGGTCGCATCTCGTGAGAAAATAGGTAGCTGTCATGGCTACCTAATAGTCATTGTATCAAACAAACAAATAATTAAAAAAATGAAATGACAGCTCATAAAAATATACAGGTGCGCCACCTGTGTTTCAAATTTTTTAAAGGCTGGATTTTTTTTAAGCGAATAAAACGCAGCTATTATGATAAATTTTTCATACGCATAATTTTGAAATCAAATAACTTTAATGTATTATGAACGAATTGCTCTTAAAAGCATTTACAATTTATAAGCGTTTATCATAAATTTCTATCAAGTGCTTATAACGAAGAACACAGAGAACACAACAAATAAGTTTTGTTAGAAAATGAAGCAGTACTGAAAAGAAAACTTATGAAAAATTTTCGCTACAGCCTGGCTTAAATGTAAACAAATAATATAGTGAATAGTTGTGAATTCATTAAGGTAATAGCTTATAAGACATTTTTATTATGCGTATACAAATAAATAGCTTTATAATAAAATATGTCTATTCAATTCAATATCAATTGCGCATGAGCCATGAACACTTTAGCAACTCATCTTATGAGTTGCTCATACATTATGAACACTTTGGTAATACATCTTATGCATGTTGCTCATATCTAATGATTTTTTTTGCTCCGCATTTAAGAGCACAAATGCTTTCTTTATGATCAGTTATTAGAGCACATGCTATGAGCATAGGGAACAATATTTGCACCGAATTCTCTGCGTGTAGTGATTTGATATTGTTCTCTTAAAGACAAGAACCCATTCAACTGATTTTGAACTTTTAACTACTGCCGAGGTTAAAACCACACAACCCTTTTTTTATTAAAATTAATAAATGTATTTATTTATTTATTTTATAAAAACCATATAGGAAGTTATATATCAGAAATATTACTCAAAAGTGTCTCTTGCTCATTAGAAGCGAAAAATTGTTCTAGATCAATGTTGGTTAGTTATAAAAAGTTGCCAATGGAAAAAAAATATTTACGTTTTTATCTTTGATGTTATGACTGCGACCCTTCTCTATATCTTTCTAAACGCAAAAAATGTTGTTAAGCTTTATTGCTTCGTAAATTTTCTACATAATTTAAATAATAAGATAATTTAAATACAAACATTTTGATATATATCCTACATCAAACTGTGTTATCTGCATAATACATAATCTCATCTTTTGATAGTTCTTTAATCAGATCGTTTACGTATAATATAGACAAAAAAGGACCAAAAATAGTATTTTGAGCAACAACCATATATAACAGCCACAGAATAAGTTTATATTCACTTTCTTTGCCATTTATTTTAACTTTTTGCATTCTTTTATTTAAGTAATTACGTTAATCGATGATCACCTGAAGAACTTCGTGAGTAACTGTACCAAATGTCTTTGCCAAATCAAAAAATGTAACAAAAGTTGGTTAGCTCTTGTATGAATAATTTTATAAGATATTTGTTACATATTGTAGAAAATCTTTCGTGCCTCAATTTGTTGCAAGCCCTCATTGATTCTTTGATATAGTATGTCTGTTAAAAAAAACAATTTTTCTACCATAATAAGTTTTTTAAAAATTTGTGCAATATTATCAGAAATTTTCAATCGAATAAATTGTATTTTATTTGATTAAATATTAATAATAAATTTAAAAATAATATTATTTAAATAAAAAATGTGAAATAAAACTAAACATTTCTGAACCCTTGTAATAATGTTATCAGTACCTCCCTTTAAAAATTTAAATTTATTAATGATTCTCTGAATTCAAGACTATCTGTAGATTTAAATTAATAGATATTTATTGCAGGCATTTTTAAAACAACATTTTTAAGTTAAATAATCTTGTCTCTAAATTTATTTTATTTGCAATCATATAGCTTTCAGCTATTTTTATGTTGTTTTCATTAATAATTTATTTAATATTAGTTTCTGTTTTGTTCTTTATATTAACTTTCAAATTATTTATTTTCCTGAGTTTTATAGGGTTTTTGAAATTTTCCTATGCTTTTATAAGGAAATATTTTTCTTTTATTTGTCACTCTTTTAAGGGTTTTTGGGTATTGTTATATCTATTTTGTTAGGTTTAATTATTAGCGTCTCTTTTCCAGGCGTGATATAATCGTTCTTTTGTTGCACAGGATTGCTTAACAGATTGAGTTATCTATGTTTTCCTACGTTTGGGTCTTCTTTTACTAACATATTTACCATTATCAATACATTCATTTATGTTTTTTAATAAAAACTTCTGTGGTCTCATTTGGATTCTGGATATAAAGAATCAAGTTTCAATTTACTTTTCTTGCCAGAGCTTTCATTTTTTTAAAGTTGATTATAGCTATTTCATTAGTACTTTTTTTTCTAAATTATATTTTTAAATTTTCGCAAGAAGAGAGAAATGATCAGTAATAAAATTTTTTAAAGTATAAGTACTGGTCTCAACTATATCATATTTATAAAATAATGTTATCTATTCATATCTCCCAAATTATTGTTTTCTAAAGATGGTCTTGTAAATTTTTGAAAACCAGGTTTTAATCCAAAAGCAAATCTGAGAGAATATTTTTTTAGAAGATATATTAAACATTATTTATATTTTGAAATTCATTCCTTTAATTTAAGTTCGATTATGAACCAAACGACCACAAAAACACTTAAACCTGTTTTTGCGCGGGATTTTTTTTGGGGTTGTTTTCATTATGCGGTAAAGTTTCTTATTTATGTTGACTTTATATGATTTAAATACAAATTCTAAATGTTTGATAGTTTAAATCATACTTGATTTTAAATACAAATTCTAGTTGTTTGATAGTTTAAAATCGTTTATTGAGCTTAAGGTCAAAGTTAGAACAATTAATTGTTCTAACGAATTTTTCCAAAGAAACAACAACAACAACAACAAAGTTTTTTCAATATGAAAAGGAAAAATTCACTAGCTGATCTGATTGCAATTTCTACTCTGCTAAAAGCTATAGGTTAAGTTTCTTATTTATTTTTGAATGGAAGTTTCTTACGCCTTGTTCTGTTGATTTGATTGAATCACAATAGCAAAAATTGACATATTTTTTGTCGACAGATTTTTCTCAATATTTAACAAAAAATCCTAAATCATACACCGAATATGAATTTGCACTCTTTTGATCACTATATGAAGTCTTACTCACTGAGAGACGTAAACATGCTCATAGGAACTGCTGATTCACTATTAAGTATTAGTTTAATATCATTTGTCTTTCATATAAAACAATCATTTAACATATCATTGCGTGATACTACATGGGCTAAAAAGTACCTGCATTTTTAATGAAAACAA
Source organism: Dichetophora obliterata (assembly GCA_963920525.1). NCBI lineage: Eukaryota > Metazoa > Arthropoda > Insecta > Diptera > Sciomyzidae > Dichetophora > Dichetophora obliterata. Next base: position 195,256,657 of record OY986436.1, on the reverse strand, counting down.
GCGTTTTTTGAGCAAAGTTATATTTATGCATCAACATAGCTTTCTTCGAAGGCGATTCACTCATGGTATAGCAATTTTACTACATTTCCATGTACGAAAAGTCCAAGTCTTCAAAATACGCCTTGGTTTCCGCTCTGACTTCCTCGTTCGATCTAAATATCTTTCCTTCGAGACACTGCTTTAGGTTTGGGAACAGAGAATAGTTGCTGGGGGCTGAGTCTGGAGAATAAGGTGCGTCAGTAACCAATTCAAATTGTGATTGGTCCAATTTGGATGTTTGCGACAGTGTCTTATAGTGATGATACAGAACTTATTCTTCGTCATAAGATGCCATTTTTTCTTAATTTCATTGTTTAGTTTGTCCAATAACGCTGCATAATACTCTCCTGTGACAGTTCTTCCCTTCTGCAGGTAATCGATGGAGATTATGTCATGCGCATCTCAAAAAATGGAGGCCCTATCCTTCTTAGCCGAGCATAGCTCCTTTGGTCGCTTTGGTCGTCTTTCGTGGCTGACCACTCTGCAGACTGCCTATTGAACTCAAACGTGTGGTAATGGACCCATGATTTTCCCATCATCACCAAACATCAAAAAAGTCAGCTCGATTACGTTACAACAACTCCAAACTAGCCGTTGAATTATTAATGCGCTACTGTTTCTGGTTGACGGACAGCAAACGCGGTATCCATGGCACCTATAGCTTTTTCTTCTGCAAAATATAGTGCAAAATGTATCCCGTCAGTTCTTTTGAGATAGCCAGCTAACTGTAGCTTGCAAGCGAATGGAGAAAATGTCATAAAACTTCGTACATAAACAAGTGACAGGTAAGCCTCTCGAAACAGGAGCGGATTATCCATTAGGCAGTGTAGGCAACTGCCTAGGGGCCCCGCATCGGCGACGGGCCCCGCGCATCGAAAAAAAATTTTAATTCATCGAGTGAAAATTAAATTTGAAGATTTTTTCCCAATGACAATATTATTGCTTTATTTTTTGGCGAACATTGGTGAATCACCGATTTCGGTGAACTTTGTACCCGAATATCTTCTAACGCGTACATGGTATCATAAGGAACTTATGACAGGTTGTTAATTATGACTTAACTGAGAGGCTTGCATCAAAAAAATTGGAACGTTTATTTTTCGATTTCAGATTAAAAAAAAAAATTCAGTAAAAAAAATATGGCAACGAAATAAAAAACCCTCGGGCAAAGTCAAAAGTTATGTCGCAGAAGAAAACTAAGAAAGCAGAAAAAATTTGTTTTGACAAGGAGTATTTAAAAATATATGAAGCCAATCAGGTTCCACTCTAATTTACATCGATAACTCCTAATGCCTTCATTCGATTGCAGTACTTTTTTGTCAACAGAAGGAGACCTTGAACACGGAGGTACCCATCTAAAAGTAGGTGTTATTGGAGAAAGGAGCGTGGCAATATTAGAAAAATAAAAAATTTTTACAGGGGTATGCACAATTTTGAAATATTACTGTCTAGAAAGTGGGCGTTATAAAAGATAGGGATGTAGAAAACACAATACAAAAAAATTTTGTGCCTCGTATAATATTGGCACTACGGTAGATCTTCTTAACAGTTAATAGGCAGTTCCAAATCACATGCGTGCATGGCTCAATAGCTATGATCTCTGCCTTATGATCGAGAAGTCGTAAATTCAAATTTTTTTGTAAAAATTTTATTTTGTGATAGCAATGATTTTTGGTTTTTCCATATTATAAAATTTATATAACTTTAAAACTCAATGCATTCTCATATCTTTAAAGTTTCCTGCTGGGTGGTTGCCTTGCATTTGCATTTCCGTCATGCACATTTATAGCAGGAGAAGTCTTAGAAATCAGAACATTTTTGTTTTTATTTTCTTCAACACTTGAATGAAATAATATACAAACATTTTTCACAAACTAAAAATAAACAGCAAAAAAATTAAAAACGATAGAGAACAATCTGGAAAAGTTTTTAACAAATTGTCAGAGCAAACGAAGTTTTTCAACCACGGTGTAAATATTTTGTTTTTTGTTTCTTAAAATGCTTGTTTCACAAATACTTAAAATGCTACAAAATTATTTTCTGGCATGTAATTATTTTAATGTAACGAGATGTTCTTGTCATCGTTGTTATTTTACATCTTGACTGTTTAGCAGCAACATGCATAAATTTAACACTTAAAACTAGCGAAAAAAAAGTGTCCTGAAAGAATATCCTGGCGGATATTACAGTCAAGTGAAGTGTTAACCGGAAGTTGTAACAAGTAGAAAGGCATAGAAATTTTGTAAGCCTTGTGTGAATTTTTGAAACTTTGAAAAATATGTCAGTTTTTGAGTAACTTGTATATTTTCCAGGTTTTAAAAAAAACTTGTAAGAAATTACCTTCGTTTGGGTCAAAGCTAAAGTAGCCCACAGCCGCGTCTTACTATAATTTTTATTCCATATTTTGAAGGTTTTTAAAGTAATTTTGCATTGCATCTCCCCCCCCCCCCCCACCCCCTTTGTCATCCAATTTTTCCAAACTTACAACTCAGAGTACGTCCTAAGTATTAAAGCCTACGCTTAAAATGTCGAGCTACTGCAAAACACTTGATATGAAATTTGTAAAGGTTTCCATTTCATTTTTTATGGGAAATAAGCGTAGTTTTCATAAAATTTCGTCACATTTTACATCAAGTTTCTATTGAAACCCAGTTGTGTTTATTTAGTACAATAGTATTTGTAGAATTTATAAACGTTTTGATATTTGGATGAAGTTGCTTTGTATGTGAGATATGCGGAGTTTTTAATTTAATTATTATTTGTCGGTTTTGTAAAATTTCAATCTCAGTATACATACTTCAAAACTTTGAATATATGCAATATTTAAAATAATTTAATGAATTCTTGTGAAATTTGAAGGCATTTTAACGTTTTCATAAAGTCACTTTTTATGGGAGGTAGGCAGGTTTCCCATCCAAAAACACTTTATATTCAAATTACAGCTTTAATCGGGTCACAGACGAGCAGGAGTAATTTAATCAGGAGGTGGTGATGATCAAGAATGTATCTATACCTGCCACGCCTCGTTACAAACGGAGTTACAAAATAAATATACACCGTTCGCGTGAGGGTATTAAAATGTATTTTTACAATGTCATCAAGGATTAACATGAAAATGACAGTAACAATCACTGATAGTACTAATGAAAATGACTAATGACAATGAATATGTGATAATGCCAATGTTATCATGACAATGTTACAATAAAATGCACTAATGACAATGTTACAATATATATAATATGGATAATATGGCAATAACACTTCCGCAATAACAATAACAATGTTGCAATAATAGTAACAATGTCACAATGACAATGTGACAATGATAATGTGACAATGGATAAAGAAAGTGGACAAGAATAATGATAATGTGATTATGACAATGTGACAAAGATGATGAAATCTGACAATTACGATGACAATGTGACAATCAGAATGTGACAATATGACAGACAATTTGACAATTTCGATGACAATGTGACAATGGCAATGTAATAATGACCTTTGTCAGCCTTTGTAGTGTAGTGGAGAGTGCGCTAGACTATCAACCCAGAGGTACCTGGTTCGAATCCGGGTTCAGGCATGGTTCTTTTCACTTTTTGTTCTATCCTACATTTAAGAATTATGGAAAATTAAAAATCCATTAAAAAAATTAAAGGACAAAAACAACTAAGTGAGTGCTGAAAAGGCTTGCCGAGGTTAAGGTACAACACATGCCTCGGTTAAAAGTAATTCAAATTCTCTTTCACGGTTATTTCTCCGAATCAATAATTCATGATGGTTCCAATCAATTCCTCTAAATAAATCTTTCCCTTTCCTTTCAGGTCAGAGACCAAACGTTATGTGTATAAGGCGCATGCCTTGGTTCTTTGATTTTTTTTTTCAAAAAAAGAAAAAAAATATGACAGACAATGTCACAATAACAATATAGCGATAGTTACAATGTGAAAATAATTATCTTATAATAAGAATGTAAGAATGAAGATTACAATAACAACAAGAAAATAATAATTTGATAATGACAATGTGACAATTAAAATTTTACAACGATAATGTGACCAATGACAATGCGACAATGATAATTTGACGGTGACAATGTGACTACAGCAATGAAAATGTAGCAAGAACAATGCCTCAAGACGAATGAAAAATGTGACAAGGAAGATAAAATGTGACAAAGACAGATAATAATTTGATAATATTGCGACAATGACAATGTGAAATAGTAAAATTGACAGTGAAGATGACATGTGACAATGACAATGTAAAATAGTAGATTTGACAGTGAAGATGACATGTGACCAGAGCTGAGTTGTAATAATTTCTTTTTAATTTAATTCTACCTCAATTCCAATTCCTTAGAATTAGGAATTGGTAATTGTACATTTCAATTTCTCTAGAATGTAATTAGAAAAAATCGTCAATTCCATTACTGGAATTGTAATTTGTAATTAGACATCTCAATTTCTCAGGAATGAAATTGGAAAAAATTGTCAATTCCATTACAGGAATTGTAATGGGTAATTGACCACTTTAATTCCTCGAGAAAAGAATTGAAAAAAATTTTAAATTCCATTACGGGGAATTGTAATTGGTAATTGAAAGCCTCAATTCTTTAGGAATAGAATTGGTAAACATCGCTTCGTTAGTAGATTAATGAAATTTTGTGCAGGGGTGTGGAAGTTGTGTACCAAGCACTTTCAAAAAACAGCAGCTATATATTTTGTTCTAACTCAAAATGTGGTATTAAATTAAAAACTTGGTATCTTCGATAATACATTTATTTGTAAATATTGCATTAACCGGCTAACAGTGGGAGTCAAATAAAGTTTTCTAATACACAGTGAAGTAATTTTGAGTTAACCCCCCGTCAAACACATTCTGAAACCTTCGAACACATATGCCTGTCCAGACCCCTATATGTTTTTATGCATTTGTATGGCAAAAAGGGTAACGTAACTTTGAATTTATAAGTATGTTTGTTTATTATTTTTGTCTTTAGACTTTTTTTTTTAATTCTTGATATATGTAGCTTCCTAAATGTAAAAATTTTTTATTTATTTTGTGAAATGCATGAAAAACAAGTGTAATCATATTTAGAATGTTGTTGGTACACAGGATTAGTGCATTTGGTGCAGTAAAAACGTGTCTTCCTACGCAGCTTTTCGTCTTGCGTGGCACAAATTCTACAATCTTTTCTGGAATTCAGTGTACTTTGTTGGTTGCAGCATGTTGCCGGGAATATTCAACGGCCTTCCAAAGAAAGATTCAATGGCCAAACGGGTTGAATGTTGTCCCAAAATATGGTTGTTGTTCATGCTATTTTCAGTATTAGCAAGCACCAATTGTTTACTCAGCGTGTTCAAGAACATTCGTCGCTTCTCTTTTCTGGTTCCTTCTGTATTTTCATTGCAAAGATTTAAGCGGATAATTCCATGATGTCTATCATGTTTCAAAAAAATGCTAATGGCCAACGTCTGGTTGACCGTTTTGTGGAGTAATGCGTTACCATTTGGTCCATTGTATCAATGTTGGCCTTTGTTGAATTGTAAAATAATGTAGCTTCCGGTTTTTTTGCTACGCCTTCAATTTTCTCGGTGTAGTGCACGGTGGATAGTAGATTTACTGCTTTGTTCTTCTTTGGAACGTAGCTTCACAGTGATTCAAGGTTACCATAGAAACCGAACACAGATGAAAGCACTGTCCGTTTGCTGTTTTTTCACTTCTTTGGGAAGACACCTTTTGTTGGATCAAATGGTGCCAACGTATGCTAGTCCAATCGACGAAAGACGTTTAGCTGCATCTAATGTTGTCAAGAAGTTATCAGCAATAATAGTTCTGCCGCTGTTGGCGTATCGATTAGCCAAACTCTTGAGCACATTTTCGCCTTAGTTTGTCTCTCGTTGTTCTCCCTCTTTACCAGTGTACAGTTTTCCTTGCAACGGATATTTGGTTTTCGCATCGCATGCCCACCTTACTTTTATGCCATACTTTGCTGGCTTTGATGGAATGTATTGCGTGAACTTTGTGCGCCCACGGTATGAAAATAGCTGCTCATCGATGGTTACACTTTCGTATGAATACACGATTTGTTACTTTGATGCGCTGTATTCGAATTGAAGATAGTTGTACGCGCGCATTTCGTCAACAAACCGACAAAGCTGCTCCCATTCCCGACTTATGGAACTTCTTGAATAACAATTTTGCCATTAATTGTGAACTATACGAAAGTGTAATCATCGATGAGCAGCTATTTCCATACCGTGGGCGCACAAAGTTCACCTCTGCAACGCATGATGTTGTGCTGGCGGAATCTCACTGTAGCGGGTTCAGCTGTACTCAACTTGGTACCATCTTTTCCAAGCAAAAAACCGTCTGCAGCTTGAGTTGGTGCATTCTCACTTTCTTCTTCGGATTCTTCATCGCTGTCGAATATTTCATTTGCTTCAATTTCCAAATTATATTCAATGTCCGAGGCGTCATCTTCGGGCACAAAATCTGTGTTTTCACCGCTTTGGTTTTCAAATAAATCTAGTTCTTCGTCTGCTTCTGTGTGAAGTATGAAATTACGATGTAAAGCTGATGATAGTTGTAGTTAAAAATTATCAGTAAGGCTGCCTGTACGCAAGCGCGTATTGTACTCAAATTCTAAATCCTCTCCCATAACAATAGTAATAATTTCACTTTAGTTTCCGCACAAAAAATTTATATTTAGGACTGTCGATGTTGTATGTTCAGCATTCAATAATAAACTAACTGAAATCAAATCCAAAATCACAAATTAAAGAAAGAAATAAGAGAAAAATGAATAAGAGAAAAATGAACTTCAAAAACTACCTGGAAGCAAACATCTGCATTGAATTGACATAAAAACAACCCAAAATATAATAAAAAATACCTGGAAAAAACAATCTGCATTGTATTTGCAGAAAAATAACCCAAAATGTTTATAACAATAATTTATTTCATACAAATTGTATAGGGGTCTGGCCAGGCATATGTGTTTGTTCGAGGGGGACTTTTTTGCAGTTTTCTTCGTATTGGAACGATATTTTAGAATTTTTTTTTAAATAGAAAGCCAACAATATTAAAGGTGGCTACCGGGAAATACAGGTATCTACCTAAACTAGAAGTGTGTTTAATTAACGCTCAAAAATTAAATACGCTTGGCCAAAACCATGCGGTTGTCCAAGGGTTAATGAAAAAGTCATTTAAATTTTTAATTAAAATTACAATTCCTTTTATAGAATTGACGATTTTTTCCATTCAATTTATGAGAAGTTGAAGTGTTTAATTACCAATTACAATTCCTGCAATGGAATTGAAGATTTTTTCCTATTCCTTTCCTGAGGAATTGAGGTGCTAAATTACCAATTACAATTACTGTAATGGAATTGACGATTTTTTTTTCAATTCCATTCCTTAGGAATTGAGGTGTTCAATTACCAATTACAATTCCTGTAAATTTTTCCAATTACATTTCTAAGGAATTAAGACGACAAATTACCAATTCCTAATTCCAAGGAATTGAAATTGAATTGTAATGAGTTCTTTTTGACCCAGCTCTGCATGTGACAATGACAAAGTGATAATGACGATGCTGCAATTAAAATATGATTATAAAAATGTGACAAGGATTATGACAATGGGATTGTCAATGACTATGACAGTAAAAATAACAATGAAAATGACGTAGATATTAACTTTAAGTTTCTCTAGTCATATTCAATAAAAATATGAAAAAAAAATTAGAAATTTCAGCGCTTGGAAGGACCCTAACTTCCATTGATAAATTGTATTGTGCGTGTTATTAAATGTTTTCACACAAATGATCGAAAACTGGACCTTCGAACGTCTTCTGTGCTCAAGAAACTTTTGATGGCAATTTTTACTTCAGAGAGGTGGAGGCCGAACAGAAATAAAATTCAATTGAAAAAACATTCTGTCAGAGCTGCGGTTTGAACCACGGTTCCTTAGCTTACTGGCCACCTTATATCAAGGACTTATTTAAAGTTATCCTTACAAGAAAAACTTATTAAAATACTGGTGTGGGGTAACAACACAATTCTTGCTGTTATTACCTACAAGCTATGTATTTAATATCAAAAGTATTCTGCGCTTTTCTTCTCATTTATATTAAATTTCAATTCCCTACAAAATTTTCGACACAATACAATAACAAATAAATGTTTATTAAAAATTCCATTCAAACACACGCACACACACACACACACATATTCATACGTACTCTCATACATACATTCCTTCGCATACATCATAAAATTCTCCGCAACATCTACATTAAGGTGACCCCTATTTACAAATGTTTTATTTTTGTTGAAGGACACATTTAATAAAATAACTCAATAAAATAAAATTTCATATAAAACTTAAATCTATTAAGTTTCGTGCCGTTTGACGAACCTTAAAAACTCGATAATTGGAGAACAGGAAAGTTGGAAAAGGGTTTTTTTATATTAAATCAAATAAGTAATAAAAACAACGCTTGAAATATATTTTTTGTTTTTAAATTTAGTATGCACTTTTTTATTTAAATGTTCTTTGAAATGAGCTTTCGTACATAAAATCTCATTAAGAATACCAAAGTTGTGATGTTATAGTTTGTGAAAAAGATGTCATTTCCTTTTTGTTGTAATAAAAAAATCGTAAAAATTGAAATGTGATAAAATTGCAATGAAATTTTATTGATATATTATTTGAAACAACACTTAATACAATTAAAAAAATTCTGTGATTACGATGAATATCTAACTTTGTCGTAACACTTTACTAGATGTGTAACATTTTGTTAATTTCGAGCTTGGGTATTTTTACGAAAAAATTCTCCAAAAATCCAAAAATGCTAAATTTCAAAAAAGCAGATATTTTATGCAAAAATTGCAAAAGACAAAGATTCGGGTGTAAAAAAGTAATAGCTTTTCAAACTACAATCCTACAAAGTGCCTGCTTTTGGCATTTCGAACACAAATAAAATCATGAAAAATCGAAAAAACTGTAGTTTTCTTTTAAAAAGGCTTCAATAATTTTAAAAAATATTTCTCATAACAGATAAAAATTTTTTTAATTCCATCAGACCCTAGTTTTAGTTTAAAAAATGTTAAACAATTCCTAAACCACCAAAGAGACTTAGCTATTGTAAATTTTGCATTTTTGGATTTTGGAGATTCTTTTCGTAAAAAACGCAAACTTGAAATTTACAAAATGTTACACAGCTATGTAGCAAAAAATTTAATAAATATCAAGTTATTCAAAGTAATCACATAAGTTTTTGTATTATGTATTAAATATTGCTTCAGAAAATATTTCAACAACATTTCATTTAAATTTTTTAAAATTTGAATTTGTACGATTTTTTATTATAACAAAATAATTTTTTGGTCGATTAAATTGATAAAAATTTCTTGGTTGATTATTTAAATGTCAGAAAATGTATATACATTAGAGCACCCACAATATATAAGCAAAGTTGTTTATTTTTCTCTCCACTAGCATTTTCTAATAGAATGAGATTAAACAATAAGATCTGCATTAAAAAATTGGTATCGTTAGTGGAAAAAGCCACACGGTTTTCATTTAAAGCATAAAAACAGGCTTAAAATTGCTAGAAAAGAGCTAAAACAATTTTTGACTTATAAATTTTTTAAAAAGAAGTAGAAGTTTTAAATTTTTAATTTTAAACGATAGACAATTGCACATGTTAAACTATCCGTGCAAATTTTTGTATCTAGGTGTGTTTTTTAATAGTGATTTTGAAGATCAAACTCAATTTTTACTTAATTTCTATTTTTTATTTTTGTTCAAAAAATACCAAAAAATTATAAAAAAATCTGCGAGGTCGTAGCATTGCGTCACCATGAAGGGAGATTATTGAGGTTTTAATTTTAATTTTTTTGCGTTTAATAAAAATCTTTCAAATTTAAACAAAGTAATTGTTTTACTCACCTTAATCATTGGTAATGATCCATTTATATATTGTGAGAGCGTTTGGCGCTGTTTTAATTCAATTTAACTTAAACGCCTTGTTGCTAAAAAATATGAAATGTTTTTATTTTTTAAGGCGGATTTCAATTCAGTGCTCTCGATTGACCCTAAATCGGGCTTTTGCAGTCACTTGACTAAGAAACTAAAATTTTAAATAAATTCGCAGTGAAAATATTGTATCAACGGATATTTGTCAATAATTTAGCTTAAACATAAAAATAGGCATTTTATTTTCCTTGTTTTTTTTATATTTTTGTAACATCAATTTTGTTGAAAGGAATAAGAAAAATAGTATATTTTGTTTTTTAAAGACACGAGCTAAGCAAAACTTGTTAAAGTCTAAAGATTGAGCTAGAATGGATGAAGTTTTTTTGAGCATAAAGAAGTATACGTGAAATTCAGGAATTTGTAAAAACTAAAAAAATAAATAAATTTTAAATAAAAGGAAATACAATTATTTATACATTTGAACAACTCAAATACTCTAAAAAATTTTTTTTCGAAAAGTTTATTTTTCATTTAAAATTGTGTGGAAAAAGTTGTGTATGTTATTAGTCACGATATCATACAACTCTATCATAGTTACATCATCAGCTTCTAAGAAGACTCTTTTGGTTTTGTCAGGATGTTAATTTTTTTTTAAATATGCGCATATTTTTTTTATTTTGTTTCAATATCAACTTGATCGTCAAAAAATGCTAATGCAATATTAGATTCGTTCAAATGCCACAAACTATTGAGCATTTTTTTGCATACTTTCTACATTTTTGGCGCCAGTTGATTTAAATATTTTCAATTCTTTTTGCAATTCATCAATATTTCATTAAAAGGTGCTTTTGCTGCCAATTGAAAAATATATCAAAATTTCAAATAAATTTTTGTTTATTTTAATTTTAAGTTTTTTTAGGAGAATTTTTTCTCAACTGTGAACTGGTTCCCATTTTATATTTTAGCTTTATTATTGAAAAATATCCGGTGATTCAATATTTTCAGTCTGAGAATTTATTTGAAATTTTGGTTTATTAGCACAATGGCAGCAAAAGCCCGAATTGGGGTCAAATGGAACCATCTAATTTGAATCCACCTTGAAAATAACCAAAACATTTAATATTTTTTATCAACTAGGTGTATGAGTTCAATTGAAACAAAGCCCAAGCTATGTCACACCATTTAACTCACAACATTTAACCAATGATTAAATTTAGTAAAGCAGGTACTTTGTAATTCAGGTAATTTGAAAGATTTCCATTGAATGAAACAATAATAAAAATCATTGATTTGCTTTAAGAGGTAAATTTATGAATGACACCCAAACAAAAAAAAAAATAGTAAGAAGTAATAAATTTCTTAGACCTTATATAATTCCCTTTATGATGATGCAATGCTACCGCCTCGCAGATTTTTCTATGATTTTTGGAAAATTTTTGAACAAAACTAAAACATAAATATTTAGTAAAAAATTGAGTTTGATCTTCAAAAACACCATTAAATAATATGCCTACATAAACAAATTTACATGGTCCGTCTAACCTGTGTTCTATTGTCCGTTAATAGAAAAAAAGTTTAAAACCTTTACCTTTTTTTAAAAAAGTTATAGGCCAAAAATTGTTTGAACTATTTTCTAGCAATCTAAAGCCCATTTTGATGCTTTATATATAAACCGGGTGGCTATTTTCTACTAACGATATCAATATTTTGATGCAGATCTTATTCACGGAGAAAATTAATTTGCTTGAATCAAGCAAATGTTTTGCTTAAAAGCAAACCAGCAAAACTTTGCTTAATCACGATGTGATTTTAGAAAAAGGTTGCTAAGTTGAAATCACTCCTCATGTATTTAGGAAAAAGCAAAATTTTGATTAACTTCTTAAATTTTGCTAAGTTATTATAAAATGCAAGACCAAATTTCTGCTTAATTCAAGCAAATATTTGCTTAGTTATTATAAATTCGAATAGCAAATTTCTACTTTATTTAAGCAAATATTTGCTAAATTATTATAAACTCAAATATCATATTTTTACTCAATTCAAGCAAATTTCTTCTAAACACACGAGCACAAGTTTATTCTTAATGAAGAAAATTAAGCGATGATTGTTTAACAACTGCGATGGTCGAATGGATAAGCCCAAGCACTTACGCTCACGCGGCCGAGGTTCAAATCTTCAGATGGTGATAATTATTCAATTAAATTTAATGTTAATAATTATTTCACTATTTATAATAACTTAGCAAAAATTTTGCTTGAATTTAATCAAATATTTGCTTAATAATTAAAAACTGGAATAGCAAATTTTTATTAGTTTTTGCTGAAATTTAGCATAATTTTGAAGTGGCTGAGAATCAAGCGCAAGATTTGCTTAATCACCATACAAATTTAATAAACAGTTTTCTCCGTGTTGTTGAACCTTATTCAATTAGAAAATGCTGATGAAGTACAAAAAACACCTTTGCATTTTTGGGTGATCTAATCTACATTCATAAAATAATACATAGCAAAACGCCTTATTACCTTCATGCAAAACTGCACTTGTGTGAGTCAGGAAGATGTAAGGTGCTTATAGTTCCTAGACATTGCTCTCTAACTTCCCCCAATCTTTTTTCATCAATGCCATAAGGCTATGGAATGCTTTACCACGTAATTTAAGATTTACCACGTAAGTGGTAATTTCTCTAAATAAAACGGGCGGAAAATTTTAGGCAATATGTTTTAACTCAGTTTTCAACACTTTTACTTCTTCAACTTACTTTCTTTTCCTATCCCTTTTCTCTATCAATATCCTTATCCTCCTTAAATGTTATTAATTTTAAGCTTTTGATACTATATTTTTTATAAATTTTAATTTTCTCATTTTTATTAATTACTTAATCTTAACCCAATGTAAATCATTATCGTGGTTCTATTCGTTTTTATTAATTTCTTTTTATATTTAAACAAATAGTTTATTATCTTAACTTAACTATATGTACTCTTACTTGTTGTTCTGTAAAAGAACTTAGTTCTTTTTTGTACTAATGTTTCATGAATAAATACAAATAAAAGAAAGAAAATTATTTTTTTCGGAAACTAAAACATCACATCTCTTATTCATTTAATCCGATTTTTATCTTTGAAAGCTCATTTAAAGAACAATTATTGAAAAAAAAAAACGAAACGAAACTGGTAAAGACAGTTTCTTTAAAGAAAAATATACTTCAAGCGATGTTTTTATTGCTTATTTGATTAAATATAAAGAAAAACTCTTGTAAAACGCTTCTCCAACTATCGGGCTCTTGAGCGAGATCTAAAATTTCATCAAACGGCAAGAAACTTTATAAATTGTATATAGTTTTAATTTAGTTTCTAAGGTCGCTTTTCATTTATATCAATACATTTTTTAAAAAAGGCTTTAGCTAAAAATAGTTTTCAAGAGCTTTAGCGAGCGGTAGATTTTAGTTTTATACCAAATCAAATATTTTTAGCCTATGCCGTTAACAACTGGAGATAACCTTTATTTTTCCATTCATATGGAGGGTCACCTTAATTTGCATACAAAAGTACCAACAACGAAGTATGTAAAAAATTACAAATATGAGTGTATGAACTTTATTGCCTTATTTTTTGTTCTTCCTTTCTTTTATATCTGTTGTGTTTTTGATTATCTCAAATTCCCCAACTAGCAAAAGTACTGCTTGCAAACGTAAATCCTTGCTTATCCTTGGCACAGATTTTGCTGTTTTGTGGGCGGCTTTCATAAAATTATTTCTACAAAAAATAAGAAAACCTTTGTGTAAGGAAATTTTTTGCCGTCATTCCTTAATATATAATATATATGCATATAATTTGACGTGCAATAAAGCGGGAAATTATGTGGCGTTGTTAACACTGACGAGAATATACGCACATATAAGGGTATGCGTAGAATTTTAATGCCATACTAAGTAGAATAAAAAAGAATCATAAACGTATGAAAAGAAAAATAAAGGAAAAATCCATGACAAATGTGCACAAATGTAACATTTAAGTGATAGGAAGAAAACATGTAATTAACTAAGTGAAAAAATTAAGGGCGACTTAATAATGAGACTAAGCAATAAAAAAAAAGAAAAAAAAAACAAGAGCCATAAAAAAAACCAAAATAATTTGCTAAAACAAACGAAGTCATTAGTATCATAGTACATCATAAATTAAAATAACGGTCTGCTATTTGTTGTTAAGCTCAAAAAGTTTTTTTTTTATTTTTAATAACCTATAAAATAATGAAAAATACAGCTCAGTTCTACAAAATTGCTCAAAAAATATGGCAAAATTCTGTATTGCATGTTTTTTTAATGACTCTTGTCACAGTGCCAAATTTTGCAATGACAAAAATAGCTCAAACTCCTTAACATATGCTACATATTTTTTCTCTTTTTTTTATATCCCTCATAAATTTCATACTCGAACTTATAGATTATTAAAATGTCTTGAAATTGTCCCGGTGTGATGCTTTCAAGTCGCCACACTCATTGCATCTTTACGATTCTAGCAAATGTTATGTGTCGCAAATTGAAATATTTTTTTTGGTAACGTGCTACTTCAAGGCCATTTGTGTACGAGCAAAAACTAAAGAGAAATATGTCTCAAAGTGTTCATATATAAAAAACAAAAATCGATATTCATATGTTGCGCACTCCTGACGCAAAATCGGCCATAAAGTTGTTGCTCATTGCTATAATAAAAAATTTAAAAAAAAAACAAAACTAGAAACGCAAAGCTATAATACAAGTTCTTAGCATACAACGATACCTGTTTGTTAGTCAGCCACGTTCTTTTATTGAACGTATATTTCTCTGCGTCTTTTTTTTATAGCTTTCTACCTTTTCCCTTAAAAGCTATATGCTTTGACAAGCAACTCGTTGGCTTTTTTAAAGCATATCTGTTCATTTTTATCTTGATCCTTTTTGGTGTTTTGTTTTTAATTCAGCGCCTAGAAAGCAGAACATTTTTAAGCCCATATTACGCCAAATACACAATTATCGTGTTAATAATCATGTGGCAAAAAAGGTTTAGTCAGTCCATTTTTTTAAGGGATCTGTTCATAAAAGCCTAGTAGAATAATAATTTTTAATCCATTCTACCGACCGAAATTAACACATATGTTGTATTATCCAAAACTTTTTCCGTTTTTTTTTTTGGTAAAAGTTATTTTCTAGTAAAGATCCCCAAGTGTCACTCGTCGATTTTATTTTTTTTTTGGATATATTTTAGAAGACAAAAACATAAAGTTTACGTTGTTTTTATAAGTGCTCCATGGCTTAGAATTTTAAAATGTCGTTTTAAAGTTAGCGAGAAAAACCTTTTTGCGCCATTACTTTAATATTTTTCATGAGAACATATTTGTGTATGTAGTATAAGAGCTTTAGAAAATATGGTGGAGAACGGATGTGACTTTAATTGAGATCGAGAGCTGCTTGCGTGGTTTACTGTATACATGTTTTTGTTTTCGCATAAGTCGAAGGCAAAATTGATGATAGTATATTGTTTAAAACAGCCACTGTTCGACCAATGTTCATTTACTGTTTGGTAGAATGAGCTTTTTAGTTATATTCGGACCGTGTTTGGTCGTCCGGCCCTTGTGCGGCCACTGTTCGGCTGATATTATTTTTACTCGAGACACGTTTCTTTCGTCTAGACTTTCACTTTTTGAAAACTAGTTTTAAATTCAATTTGGTATTAGACTAAAGGTATTTAAGCCTAGCTTATGTTATTTTACATATAGTACTAACAGCCCTATTCTGGTTGTTAGCTTAACAAGAAATAGTTAAGGAGCTCTTGTTAAGCTGATTGTTATGTTATGTAAATGTTGGTATTCTTAAAAATCATTAACAACATAAAAGCTTAAAAAGCTTTTAAGGTTCAGCATGCATGGTGAAAATCGATATGCCTATTGAAAGAAGAGATGCGCTATATAAACAGATGCTTCGAGTGCAGCTTGTGACTTTGCAAGCGCTTGAAAAATTTGCCAGGGCTACTGAAAGATTTCATTATCAACACTTAAAATAAGTAAAAAATTCTTCCATTTTTCAGTTTTATGTATTTAAACTCAATATTATATTACAATTTGTATTTTTTATTATTTTCACAACAATTTTCTCTCTAAGCACATACATTTCATTCGTTGTTAAGACTCTTTCTGTTATTAACAAAACAGTAATGAAAAGAGCTTTAAAATTTGCAGCAGAATACGAAATCTTAACAAATTGTTAATATTAACTATTTTGTTAATGTGGTGAGCTTAGTTAAGCTGCCAGAATAGGGCTGTTAATGTATTATATTATAATTTGTATTTTTTTATTATTTTCACAACAATTTTCTATCTAAGCACATACATTTTATGCGTTGTTGAGACACTTTCTGTTAGTTACAAAATTGTAAGGAAAAGAGCTTTTAAATTTGCAGCAGAATACGAAACCTTAACAAATTGTTAATATTAACTATTTTGTTAATGTGGTGAGCTTAGTTAAGCTGCCAGAATAGGGCTGTAGAGCTAACGTTTCTCGATTCAACGAAGCCTCTAATTTTATTTAAAAATTAGAAACAGAGATCGGTGTTCTACGATTCGACGAAGGTTAGCTTTCCAGGGTTTAAGGCCACACGTAATGGTCATTTAGTGATCATATTTGTTGCGATAAGTTTTAGTTTTCAGATTATCTTAAATCAAACATATGTATTTATGAAACAATTTCGATTATTGCCTCCTTAAATCGGTTTAATACTGTTAAAGATTGGAATAAGTATATCTGAACAGATTCGTTGCCATCATCTGTATCTTTTAAAACTATTTCTTTCGATATTAAATTTTAACTAGTTTCTAAATAGTGAAACTCAAAAGAAGGGAACGCATATCGAGTAAAAATATAAGTGGCTGGACAGCGTTCGAACAATGTCCGGACGGCCAAACATGGCATAAAAAGCATCAAAAAAGCCCAACAGTGGCCAAACACGAGTTAACTGTGGCCATTTTGATATTCTATCATAAATTTTGCCTTCAAGCTTATGCCATTTTCGGTGATTATAGGCGAAGGTTCTCATTCCCCTATACGTCAACATAGATGCCTATGCATCTATGCAGTCATGCGATTGCTGTGTGATTGACTGTAAACAGAGTTTTTGTTGTTGTTGTTGCCTTCTTCAAACGTACTTGATCTAACTAGCTCACAATTAAAATCACAAGATGTTAAAAACAGATTTTTGTTAACGTTATGTTGTTAAAGTTGATGCTTCCGTTACTTGCGTTTGCTCTTCAATGAATTGAAATGTGAGCCGATTTGATGATATTATGTTTTTACGATAATTTTTTTTTTTGAGTAAAAATATATCTGTAAAATATAGCGTACCTTTTGATTATTTGTAATTCTTTAAAAATTTTTTACAGGAGCACAACTTAACGTTGTTTTTAATTTATGCCAAAATTTTTATGGTTCGACCTTATCATGGAAATTATGAACGTTTTCGTCAAAAACGAAAGTTACAGCAACTCAAAGTAAAACAAAAGTTACAATTTGTACTATTTCGCATGGTAAAGTTTTTTGAGCCAAAGAATTGATTTTTGTTATCAATTAAAAAATGAACTGCTCGAAAAAAAATATGTTGAAAAATTTACAAAAGAGTCAAAATATGGGAAGTGTGTTTTTTTTACTGTAACAATTCATGTAAAAACTGAATTTCATCAAATGGGCTTACCCTCAATGGGCATAAACTCAAAAACTGTAATAAAAACAGATGGGGCGGTGGAGGTGTCCAATTGGTAGAAAATAGACATTTGTTTGGTTATGTTAAAATAACGGTCGGAACTAGGGTCGGTCCACTTAGACCAGATTATTGGCCTGTTGTGATACTACAAGTATCTACTCCACAATTTCTAAAGACCACCGTAACGCGAGCTGATGCGGTCAATGCATAAGCGTAAGAGCTTAAGGAGCTTCCTCAAGGTCAATAGGACTCATATATATTTGTAGTTTATAGTTCGACCCTTGAACGGCCGAAAAGTCCAACAAACTCACGTTGTACGTTGGACCCTTATTTGGCCAATATGAATTTGAAAATAGCACCGCCTCACCCTTATTCGGCCAGTGTACGACCGCTATTCCACTCTCGTTTGACAGCCTTAGGCCGAATTTTTATTGTTATTTAAATTCGATATTCTGTATGCTCAATTTCTTTTTGATGTAATTAAATCTATTTTGGGTATGGAATCATACGTATAGTGCAACGATTTTGTTGCAAATTATTGTAAATTTAACCAAATTTAAACTAAATTTCAAGTACTACGTGATATTCAGGTCAATTTAACATTTTTTTGTGGTTTAATGAAACTGACAAATGTGCTTATTTTAACAGAATTTTAACCAGTATTTCTGGTTAAATCGAATTTTATCAGGTTTATTTAACCAAATGGCCGGTTTAAATTTTTTAACCTCAATCACCAATATGCAAATTTGACAATTTTTCAACAATCACATCACGTGAAATAAAATTAAGACTACAAAAACATCCTTTTTGTCCCCAGCGTAGGCCAGTGGGAGAGCTAGAGCAAATAAATCATGGCCACTTTATTTTTTCGCCAAAATGACCACAGAATTAGATAAAATTGAATACTTAACCCGCTTTCGACCCTCAAAAAAAGTCACAAATAAAACCCTAAGTATTTTGTACGCCTAATTAACTAAAAATTATTAATTTTCTTTTATATATGTTTATTTTGTTGAATTACAGTTAATTATTTACAGTTAGCGCAAAAGAAGAAATCAGTTTTATGTTCACCTCATATATATATATATATGTTGCAGGAAGGAATATGCTTTTCGGTCCTTTTTTCGTATATGGGTGAAATTTCACCCGAAGGTCGCTTAAGTTACTTTTTAAATATTAAGCATTATGTTTTATCAACCATGATATCATATTCTATAAAAGAAAGGCACATTTTATACAAATAGCATACATTTCGTTAATTTTGCATTAGAAATGAGTCAGGTATAGCGTTTTAAACTTCAAAATGAGTCAAATTTCACCCGAGGGTCGGATTAAAGACATGTTAATTAAGGGTTAAAGACATGTTAATTTCGCCAAACATATTCCAAGATACCCTTTGTTACGAATTCTGCATCACTAGAGCAGAATTTGACAGCTGGCAGGTGTTTTTTTTCGCTATAAGCCTACCATGCTTAGGTTAAAGAAAGAAATGTGGATCCGGTTAATAAGATGTGGCTGGCTCTCCTAACCAAATTCATCAGGTAAAAAAATCCTGGATCAGGTAAGAGTATTTTTCTCTGAGTGTGTGTTAAAATTCAGGGATAAGATTTAAATGAAGAGATTCTGCACGCTAGAAATAAGGTTTGTTTTATACCAAACTAGCTGAACCCGGTGTGCTTCGCTACCCCCCTCGTATAAAATAAAATTAAAAGTATTTATATATTTATAAAAATTTATTTATTTAATTTAATTATTGCAATGCTTCGCCTCTTTTTTTGTTGTAAACCAATTAGAATTCAGCACTGAATCGTATGTAATTTGCTTCATGCTCCCCCTTTTTATTTTAAGTGCGTGAAGATAAATTCGTCAATCCGACGCTAACTTAGCGAAGACTCAAGCCATTACTTTTGCTCCGCAAAAAGTTAAATTCGTACTTTTCGCAAAGTACGAATTTAACTTTTGGGAGGAAATTAAATTCGTTCTTATTGCAAAGTACGAATTTAACTTTTGGGAGGAAATTATATTAATTATATTTGCAAAGTGCGAGTGTAACTTTTGATTCGAATTTAGCTTTTGCCAAGAATTTAAAAATAATATTATTGCAAAGAAAGAATTTAACTCTTGATATGAATTTAAGTCATGGCATCAACTCATAAACATTTTTTAAAAGTAGTAAATGTTAGGTCCAAAGTACTAAGATTCCATGCAAAATTTCTCAAAATCTGTCTGGACAATGTTTTTGTTATGCATATCATTTTACAGGTAATTAAAACACCTTTCCAACGATATATTATAGCCTATAAGTGCACAATTAAGACTTTTGTCATAAACATGTTTTAAAAATAATGAATGTTAGGTTGAAAGTACTAAGTTTCAATGCAAAATTTGTGCCCCTATAAGCTATGTATCTTTAGAAAGGTGGTTTCATCACCTTTAATTTGATATGCTTAACAAAAAATCGTAACGCACAGATTTTGAGAATTTTTGATTTGAAAATTAGTTTCATGAGCGCCAATTTCACTACTTTTAAAAAATGTTTATGACAAAAGTCTTAATTGTGCCCCTGTAAGCTATATCTTTACAAAGGTGGTTTAATCACCTTTCATTTGATATGCTTAACAAAAAATCGTAACACACAGATTTTGAGAATTTTTGATTTGAAAATTAGTATCAAGAGCGCCAATTTCACTACTTTTAAAAAATGTTTATGACAAAAGTCTTAATTGTACCCCTATAAGCTATATATCGTTACAAAGGTGGTTTAATCACCTTTCATTTGATATCTTTAACAAAAAATCGTAATGCACAGATTTTGAGATTTTTTGGTTTGAAAATTAGTATTATTAGTTCTTCGAATCAAAAGTAAAACTCGTACTTTGCAAACAGAACGAATTTAATTTCCTCCCAAAAGTTATATTCTTACTTTGCAGAAAGAACGAATTTTATTTCCGCCCAAAAGTTAAATTCGTACTTTCCAAAAAGAACGATTTTAATTTTGGGAAGAAATTTCCTCCGAAAATTAAATGCGTACTTAGCAAAAAGTACGAATTTAACTTTTTGCGGAGCAAAAATTTTGGTTTGAGTCTTTGCTAAGTTAGCGTCGGATTGACGAATTTATCTTCACGCTCTTTTTTATTTTTAGACCAATCAAAAAGCAGCAATTATACAATCAGCTGTTTCGCAGTCAGTTGTGGGAGAATGAGAATGGGGTTACCCCACTCTCTATTTTAATTAACACGTATTATAAAATCAGCTGTTTTGAATACAGTGGTGGAAGAAAGAGAATGGGGCTACCCCACTATTTTAATTAATATGTATTTTAAATTTGTGGTAAAGCCGTTAATAAACGTAGTAAAAAACTAGGTGCAGAAGTGTGCATGGTCTAAAAATATTATCATGTAATAAGTATTCCTGAGTCAAAGCTGAACGCTGTGAAAATTTAAGAACGGTTATCAGGTACAGCCTCCAATTTATCGCAAACAAAGGGGCGTGCTCCGTCTACTTTTCTTTTGGTACGTATTTCTATTCATGCCAATACCATATATAGCAAATACTGCCGCCGTTGGTCAAAAAATGACCAAGATATGACGATTTTAGATTTTGGGTTATATGGGCGAGGCCATGCCCCTTCGTCCACTCACAACTTTATATAGTCAAGAATTTATTATTTCGTAAGAATATACAATTGCGAAAATTTAATGACGATCGGTCCAGTAGTTAAGACTATATTGCAATTTTTAATTTTCCTAAAAAGGGGCGTGGTCCCACCCACTTTTCTCCTGGTACGTATTCTTAATTATGCCAATACCATTGGTACATCCAAATAGCATCAACGTACGTCAAAAAATGCCCAAAATATGGCGATTTAAATTTTTGGGTTATATGGCCAATGCCCTTTGCCAAATAAAAACTTCATATAGCCTATTATTCTTTCCAGAGTCATAGTAGAATGCTGTGAAAGTTTCAGAAAGATCAGTCTAAGGGTTTGGCCTCCTATAAAGCACAAACAAACAAACAAACAGACAAACAGACATTCATTTTTATATATATAGATTAAAAGCAGATTAATTATAATTAAAGTAAAATGGGGCGAAAAAGGGGGATTTGGTAATAAAAAAATCTATGGCTACCTTACCTGTAGATGAAAAGTATATAAAACTTTAGGTAAATACATATTACAAAAAAAGTATTTTGTATAGCAAACATTGTGTGTGGTATAAGTAAGTATCTGAATTAAAATAAGGGGCGGTGAAGTGGGCGTGGTTCATAGTAATATGGCGACGTTAACAGTATTAAGAGCAATATACTACCAAATAAAAAAATAGTCCGTTGGAAGGAACAAATTTGTACAGAGAACAAAAAGTTTAAAACTTAAATTTGGCGTGAAAAGGGGCGTGAAAAGGGGCGTGAAAAGGGGCGTGAAATGGGGCGTGGCGTAAGAAATGTTTATTTCTACCTCGCCTGGAGTATAATGTGTACACAATTTGAAGTAAATCTGTTAAAAACTATATGGGAGCAATTACATAATTTTAAAAATGTGGGCGTAAAAGTGGGCGTGGTCGAAAAAAGTACCCTATTAATCATGCCAGAGTCCCAGTTAAATGCTGTGAAAATTTCAGGAAGATCGGTCCAGAGGTTTGGTCTCCTATAAGGTACAAACAAACAAATAAACAAACACACATTCCATTTTATATATATTGATATAGTTGTAACTCTTGTCTTTGGTAAAGAAGAAATTAGTTACAAATTCTTTCTTTATTATATGCCATCATCGGTGGTCACTAGGTTGGGTTAGGTTAGGTAATGGTGGTTGAGCCGATAGACAACTCGTAAACTTAGGCCAGTGCAGGCCCGTTGTGATACCACATGATCTCTTTAAAAAACCTAATAGAGATTTCCCTCCTCAAACCAGTTCGAGCGGATAATGAATTTGAGGATATACTTGATTTCCAAGCATGAGACTTCGGCAAGTCCATTTAAAAAGGGAAGGCCATTCTCCTTTAAGCTAGAGCCGGACATTCGCAGAGGAGATGCGGAGCGTTTTCAACCTCCTCCTCACATCTGCAGCTTCTGCAGAAATCGTTTGATGCAACTCCCAACCGAAGGGCATGCGCTCCGATCAGGCAGTGACCCGTTAGGATTCCTACTATTTTTGACAGGTTTACCCTGCTTAACTCAAGCAGTGAGTTGGCGCGTTTTAAGTCGTAGGTATGCCATGTTAGCTTAGTTATCCTACATATATCAAGGCGTTCCCAGCGTTCTTGTGCAAGACCTAGGGATCTGTTCTTGCACTGGAGTTTATAGGAGGAAATGGGTATACCAATAAAGTCCTCATTTAAGAGGGTGTTAGAGGTCGTACCCTTCCTTGCCAATTCGTCGGCCAAATTGTTGCCCTCGATATCCCTGCATCCGGGTACCCATATGAGGTGAATCCTGAGTAGCCTTGCCATCTCGTTAAGAGATCTGCGGCACTCCGTGAGAGTTTTAGAGTTGTCAATATTTGAGTTCAGTGCTTTTAGTGCAGCTTGGCTATCTGAAAAGATAGAAATACTCTTTCCTTCAAGGTCTTTTTGACCTAGAATCTTAGTGGTTTCGTGAATAGCCATCATTTCCGCTTAGTAGACAGTACAATACTAACTATCTAAAGGACGCTTTGATTTCGAGATCCTGGGAGTAGATACCTCCCTCTACTTGTTCTCGAAGTTTGGATCCATCTCTGAAGATTTTTATGGAGGAGGTTTTAAGGGGGATTTTGTTTGCCCAGTCGAGCCATGAAGGGTTGAGAACTAAGTAGTTCTTTTCAAGATGTAAGCATGTCACACCGTAGTCTGTTTTCGGTGGTCACTAAATATGAAGAAAAATTCTATTTGAAGGACTTAATTTAAATTTTTGGTCAATGACCATTAAAAATGTTCTTTGTCCAATTGAAAGGAACAAATTTACCAAAGCATTCAATTGAATATTTCCAAAGGCATGGAAGATATAACTGCTTAAGTATAAATAAACTGAGAAATATTGGAGTTTTAATCTAACATTTTTTTCATCCTAATTTTTTCTGTTTAGTGATATAAAAAACAACAAAATTTTCATTTTGAGATTAGTAATTTTTTAATTTAAGACTTTAGGAGTCAAAGAACAGAAAATTTATAAAATTTTTAATTTCATAAGTTTTCATTGAGTTATGTATCAGTCGGCATCTCGTTTATAAATATTAATAAAATTTACTTTTTACTGAGATATAATTCTTAGAAATGGCTTGTTTTGGACAATTTTAACCTGTTCCAAAAATAATGTATCCATAACTTCACTTAAAATAGTGCCAAAAATATTTATGAATTTTTCATTTTTATTTTCGAAGAACAACCGAAAACCATAATTTCGGATAATTCGGAATAAATACTGTGGAAATAATTAAGTAGGGCGGGTATTAAAATACAACTCGCAAGATGTACTTTCAATTAAGTTTAAATAATTTTTTTTGCTATTGTTCACAAAATTGAAGTGGTTAATAAAAATTCCAAGGCTTTTTACAAAATTTTTGATAACATTTTGCGTTTAACACAAAACACATAAAAGAAAACTAAAGCCTTAAAATACACAACAAACGCTTTTACTGATTGTAAGGAAGAAATAAAATTCATTCAGCCACAAAAGTATGCTTCATTTACTGCATTTTTATTTTGTGCAAAAAACTATAAAGAATTTTCTTTATTTCTTGTTCTATTATTGCTCAAAAGGATTTCTCGTAGTGATTTTTCGCAATGCTGTCAAAGGCAACGCCACTCATTATTGGCCAAATCAGGCGCAGACTGAGTTTTTGAAGTGGGGGAGTGCGACGAAGGGGAGGATAAACGAGGTCAGATGAAGTTTATTGTAAGGAAAATATAAAAAGCAGTCACTAATAATAGAGAAGCTTAACTTATAAAGGCATTGAGGAAAATGTTTCCCAAAATTAAGACACTCAACTGATTTCGATAATGAAAATCAGAGGTCTAAACAACAACAGAATTCTTTATTTATATTATTTTTGAGGAAATTATGAGTCAAAAAAATAGGACTCTGTTCTCAAAATGTTTAGAATATTACAAAAAACATAAGAAAGGAATAATCTTCGACTGGACCGAAGTCCAAAATACCCCACGCCCGTATTTTAGTTTATTCAAAATCTTGAATATTGTACAATATTATTTTAATGATGCCAATTTTATAAGGTGTGGTTTTTATCCAAGTATATCAGATTTAATTTCGGAGTTTTTTTTATTTATGTGCACAATATGAAGTTTAAACATTAAGGGTGTTCATCTAAACGCGCCAATTTCCCATTTGTGCAAATGTGAAATTTTAGGTGGCAGCTTCCATGAACGCACTTTTTTTGTGGGATTTTTGGAAGTTGATGAACAGTTGAAAAAATTTCAGTATTAAAAAAATAAAAATGCCGAAAGAATTTGCTGCTTTCTTCGGGCTTAAGGTCCAACTATAAACAAAAACTCTTTTTGAATTAAGATTATGAGCTTTAGATCAAGTGAGTTTTCAAGAAGGCAACAACAACAACAACAACAACAACTCTGTATAGAGTCAATCACTTAGCTGACTAGACAGTCTGTTTCGGAAATCGCTACATATTCCTCATCAGTAGTCTTTGAGTGATTAAGCTGTGATCAACTCACTGTTTAAACTAGCATATGAATTGTAGATCCTCTAATTCATTCTCATGAATTGTATGGCTGCTAATCATATGACACTTCAAAGCAGTAAGCCATTTTAGATCACCGTCATCAACTCTATCAAGGGTTGCCATCTGTTCTAGTTGCTCCTTCATTTATTTCAATATTCATTGGTTTCAATATTCAATAACTCTTTTTGTTATTATAAATTGCGTTTGTTTTATTTAAAAACGATATTTCGATTCCTATCGAGAATCATCATCAGGAATAAACACTTCTGTGAAGATAGCCCAAAATCTTCAGCCCAAGTTTTTGCCGAGTTCGCCGCAAAACATATAAAAATATTGAATTCGCCGCAGTTACAAAAATGAGTTAAACATACATTTTTTAGCAAAAATGTATATTTAATTGATAAATTTGTCACCTCTTCTTCAAATTGCTATCAATCGTCCTTGGTATATACATCTTCGAACTAAAAACCTTGTAAAGGTAAATAAAAATTTTTTTCTAAAAACTTAAAAGTTATTATTTAAAATTAAAAGGTTCCATCCTGCATTTTAAGGCAGAAATGTATTTTGATGTGCCAAATCGAATGGACCTATGCTCAAGTCCCGCTCTATCGTCCTTGGCACCTAAATTTAGGCTGAAGTGTAAAAAAATCGTGATTTTTTTATGAAAGTAAGAATTCCACACCCCAAAACTAGCCCCAAACATAAAAGTTCCATCCTGGATTTGAGATATATGATAGCTAATAGCAAACTTATGATTTTAGCCCTTAATCCCAAAATTGATATCTATCGTCCTTCATACCGTAAAATGGACTTGAAGGAAAATACTCAGTTCAGAAAAGAAAAAAAAAATGTTTTTAAACCGAAAAACAATATAGAAGCCAAAAAGGTTCCACTCTACATTTTTGTTTAAAAAATGCATTTTTATATGTTTAATTGAACGGCACTATGCTCAAGTCCCGCTCTATCGTCCTTGGCACCTAAATTTGGGCTGAAGTGTAAAAAAATCGTGATTTTTTTATGAAAGTAAGAATTCCACACCCCAAAACTAGCCCCAAACATAAAAGTTCCATCCTGGATTTGAGATATATGATAGCTGATAGCAAACTAATGATTTTAGTCCTTGATCCCAAAATTGCTATCTATCGTCCTTCGTACCGTAAAATGGACTTGAAATAAAAAAATCAGTTTAGAAAAAAAAAATTAATTTTTAAAACGAAAAAACCTATAGAAGCCAAAAAGGTTCCACTCTACATTTTTGTTTAAAAATGCATTTTTATGTGTTTAATTGAACGGCACTATGCTCAAGTCCCGCTATATCGTCCTTGGCACCTAAATTTAGGCTGAAGTGTAAAAAAATCGTGATTTTTTTATGAAAGTAAGAATTCCACACCCCAAAACTAGCCCCAAACATAAAAGTTCCATCCTGGATTTGAGATGTATGATAGCTAATAGCAAACTTATGATTTTAGTCCTTAATCCCAAAATTGCTATCTATCGTCCTTCATACCGTAAAATGGACTTGAATTAAAAAAATTAGTTTAGAAAAAAAAAATTAATTTTTAAAACGAAAAAACCTATAGAAGCCAAAAAGGTTCCACTCTACATTTTTGTTTAAAAATGCATTTTTATGTGTTTAATTGAACGGCACTATGCTCAAGTCCCGCTCTATCGTCCTTGGCACCTAAATTTAGGCTGAAGTGTAAAAAAATCGTGATTTTTTTATGAAAGTAAGAATTCCGCACCCCAAAACTAGCCCCAAACATAAAAGTTCCATCCTGGATTTGAGATGTATGATAGCTAATAGCAAACTTATGATTTTAGTCCTTAATCCCAAAATTGCTATCTATCGTCCTTCATACCGTAAAATGGACTTGAAGTAAAATACTCAGTTCAGAAAAGAAAAAAAAAAATGTTTTTAAACCGAAAAAAATATAGAAGCCAAAAAGGTTCCACTCTACATATTTATTTATGCCAAAAGTTTAATTGTTTCTTTTCCATTTAGCAACTAGGTTAATACATACTTAATATAATAAACCATATTCTCCTGTAAGTACTATTTACATAATTAGTTAATATACAGTTTTCAACTAAGATTAAAAATGATTGTATGGTTCAGTGGGTAGAACTATTGACGCTGTCAGCAGAAGCCCAGGTTCGATTCCAGCCAAAATTTATTTTATAAATATTTTTGGAGCAAGTTATATTTTTTTTTTTGATATTTTAAGCAATAAATCAATTATTAACTCCATCCACATAAATCCTATGCACGCAGATTGCTCTATTATCTCCTATGTTTCCAAAATGGGGAAATATAAATAATTATAATCATAGTCCAGGGTTCAATCCCTGACTAAGACAATAGCTTTATTTAATACGTTCAGTTAAGTGCATATATTAAGTTTATAAAAATTTTTTAATATAGTTTTTTTATTTATTTATTTTTTAGCAATAACAATAATTTATTCAACAAATATCGTAAAAATGACTCATCATTTATTGCAAGTTTTGGGGTGTGGAATTCTTACTTTCATAAAAAAATAGCGATTTTTGGGCACTTCAGCCCAAATTTAGATGCCAAGGACGATAGAACGGGACTTGAGCATAGTGCCGTTCGATTAAACACATAAATATGCATTTTTTGAACAAAAATGTAGAGTGGAACCTTTTTGGCTTCTGTAGGTTTTTTCGTTTTAAAAATTAATTTATTTTTTCTAAACAGATTTTTTTACTTTAAGACCATTTTACGGTATGAAGGACGATAGATAGCAATTTTGGGATTAAGGACTAAAATCATTAGTTTGTTATCAGCTATCATATATATCAAATCCAGGATGGAACTTTTTTTTTGGGGCAAGTTGTGGGGTGTGGAATTCTTACTTTCATACAAAAATCACGATCTTTTGCACTTCAGCCCAAATTTAGGTGCCAAGGACGATAGAGCGGGACTGGTGCATAATGCCGTCCGATTAAACACATAAAAATACATTTTTGAACAAAAATGTAGAGTGGAACCTTTTTGGCTTCTATATTTTTTTTCGGTTTAAGAACATGTTATTTATCTTTTCTGAACTGAGTATTTTACTTCAAGACCATTTTACGGTATGAAGGACGATAAATAGCAATTTTGGGATTAAGGTCTAATATAATCATTTTGCTATCTGCTATCACATATCAAGAATTCAAGATGGAACCTTTTGTTTTGGGGCAAGTTATGGGGTGTGGAGATCTTACTTTCATAAAAAAATCACGATTTTTTTACATTTCAGCCCAAATTAAGATAGCAAGGACGATAGAGCGGTACTTGAGCATAGTGCTGTTCGAATAAACAATTAAAAATGCATTTTTGAACAAAAATTTAGAGTGGAACCTTTTTGCCTTCTATAGTTTTTTTAGTTTTAAAAATTAATTTGTTTTTCTAAACTGATTTTTTTATTTCAAGATAATTTTACGGTATGAAGGACGATAGATAGTAATTTTGGGATCAAGGACTAAAATCATTAATTTGCTATCAGCTATCATATATCTCAAATCCAGGATGGAACTATTTGGTTTGGGGCTTGTTTTGGGGTGTGGAATTCTTACTTTCATAAAAAATCACAATTTTTTGCACTTCAGCCCAAATTTAGGTGCTAAGGACGATAGAGCGGGACTGGAGCATAATGCCGTCCGATTAAACACATAAAAAAAATTTTTGAACAAAAATGTAGAGTGGAACCTTTTTGGCTTCTATATTTTTTTTCGGTTTAAGAACATGCTCTTTTTCTTTTCTGAACTGAGTATTTTACTTCAAGACCATTTTACGGTATGATGGACGATAGATAGCAATTTTGGGATTAAGGTCTAATATAATCGTTTTGCTATCTGCTATCACATATTAAAAATTCAAAATGGAACTTTTTGTTTTGGGGCAAGTTGTGGGGTGTGGAATTCTTACTTTCATAAAAAAATCACAATTTGTTTACACTTCAGCCCAAATTAAGATAGCAAGGACGATAGAGCGGTACTTGAGCATAGTGCCGTTCGAATAAGCAATTTAAAATGCATTTTTTGAACAAAAATTGAGATTTGAACCTATTTGCCTTCTATAGTTTTTTTAGTTTTAAAAAATAATTTTTTTTTTCTAAACAAATTTTTTTACTTCAAGACCATTTTACGGTATGAAGGACGATAGATAGCAATTTTGGGATTAAGGACTAAAAGCATTAGTTTGTTATCAGCTATCATATATATCAAATCCAGGATGGAACTTTTATTTTGGGGCAAGTTATGGGGTGTGGAGATCTTACTTTCATAAAAAAATCATGATTTTTGGACACTTCAGCCCAAATTTAGGTGCCAAGGACGATAGAGCGGGACTTGAGCATAGTGCTAGTCAATGTACCACATTTAAATACATTTTCGAACAAAGATGTAGAATGGAACCTTTTCTCTTTCTTTACTTTTTTTCGTTTCAAAAAAATTTTAAATTCTGGCTGTCATACAAAAATCTTTATTTTTTGCACTTCAGCCCAAATTTTACTATATAGGTTGTAATTTTGCATTATTTTACATATTTTCTTAATTATTTTCTTTTAAAAAAATTATTTAGCTAGTTTTTGCCACTTTAAATGCGTTGCGGCGAATTAAAATGTTTGGGTCAAGTTTTACGGCGAATTCAAAAGTTGGGCTGAGTTAAAAAATTTGGGATGAAGATTTTGGGCTAACTTCACACCGGTGGAATAAACTATACATAAACATTTTGTAAACCACTATTTGAAAACACTATTTTTAAACAGTACAAAAACTTACATTAAAACAAAACCTTGTGAAAAAAGGTTAAGAAAGAAAGGTTTTATTGAAACATTCAACATTCAAAATCAAAATGCCGAAAGAAAGCTAAAAAAAGCAAATTAATAAAATTATTTAAAAAAAACTTAAAGATTGTTTTTCACAGTTAAAATCACAAAAGAAGAAGAAGAAAAAAGAGCTGACTTCGGGCTTGCACAATTAATGGCGCCAATTTTCTTGACGATTATATCGCGCATTCTTATTAGTTTTGTGCAAAAGGCTTTTTTTTTTGTCTAAAAAAATTATAAAACTGATTAAAATAACTTATTATTAAAACCTATTTTTTACTTATCCCACACACACAGTCACAAAAACCTGTCTCAGTAGTCACCATTTGAAATATTTTTTCGACTTTTTTGACAAAGGTAAGCATACAAATTCTTTATTAAAATGGAAACGTTTAGCATATGTTTTGTACAATACAAAATAAGCTGACTTGAAGATATGAATGGTTTGGCTAAGACTCTTTTTTGAGTGTTCAAAGGTAGATGATTGGGATTTTCAGTGTTCCAGTAGTCATATTCCTTCAAATAATTATAATAACACAGTTAGGGTATTCACAAGATGTGCTATCATGTCATATTGTCATGTTGTCCTAAAATTTTACAACTAAAATTTACAAAATAAATAAATGAAAATAAGAAACAGCTGTTTGATTACGACACTTCAATAATCATAGCTTTCAGAGTTGTGATATATTAGTAATTTTTTATATGGAAGGCAACAATAAAATGTTTAAACTAGTGTAAAATCTTGTGACATTATGACGTGATAGCACACCTTGTGAATACCCTAAATATATAGAACAGTGTGGCTTTTATTTTAAAGGAATATTACAAATTGGTTATTTATCTCTGTTTTAAAATAGATTTCACTGTTAAATAAGTTATAATGACGTCGTTATAACCCATTGTTGGTAAAATTCTGGAGTCAAATGTCCCAGTAGTCACAATGGAATGCCCTTTAAAGAACTTTGATCACAATTTGTATTATTCTTGTTAAAAACCTTTGAATCCTTTAATAGCTTGAAATCTTCTACTGACTTCTGTTATACCTATAAATGTGAGTCATTTTCGATCAACTGCACTCTTTTTTCATTTTTTTTTCGTTTAAGTAGAAGTTTTGTGGTAGCTTTTTTGAATAAAAAAGGGGGCAAAAAAATGCTTAAGAAAACATTTAAAAAAATGTAGGCCCCAAGCACTATTTTTACTCAAAAACTGAAAGATGTAAAATAAGTGGTTGTGATCCGGTTGATAGACAATGACCTATATTTATATCAAATTTTGTATTTTCGTCTTTTTCTTCTTCTTCCTTTTCCTCTTCTTCTTCACATTTTCATTTCATCAAGTAGTTCCACTTGCTTTTTAGGCCACTCTTTGACATAGCATACGACAGATGTGAAATTTATTGCTACCGCCTTTTTGTTTATTCATCTCAAATGCTGCGCATGCAAATAAATATACATATCTCAATTTTTCATTTTATTCTTTTTCGCTTTTGTTTCCTTTTTTAATTCTGTAGACATTTGTAGATAGTTGCAATTTCATTTATGGTATATATATTTCATGACTTTCATGGTCATAAATTGTTTTTTTTTTTTTTTTTTTTTGAAATTGTATGGAGTAAACTTGTATGTGTTCAGCCATATATCGTACTTATATTTCATTCACTTCATTTCCTATTTGTATAAGATTCTCCGATCATAATTTTGTATGCATTTCTTAAAAAAAAAGAAAGGGATTTGCTTTTGAATCTCAAAGCCTTTACTTAGTACATTACTCAAAAGAACAGTGGAAAAGTTACAAAACATACAGAAATTAATTCGAGATCAATTAAAGACACAGATTACAGAAATCTTTTCCATGTTTCGCCATCAGCTCTAGTTAAGAAGTAAAAAACAAAAATGTCAAAACAATTGTCTTTCTTATAATTTGACGATAACTTTTTAACGCATTAACCAATTTGAATTTTCTTAAATTTTACCAAAAATAATTTTTTTAATTTAAAATGTTAATGTACCTACCCTTCGTACATTTTTGACATTTCTGTTCTTTACTTTTTAATAGACATAGTGAATTCTCTTGCTTACGCACTAAAAAGTAATAAATATATCGTACGTATTTGCTAAAAGGTCTGAACATAGTATGTTAAAAGGTTAAAGAGTTATAGCGATTTTTCTGTGAAAAGATATTTGTACGATGTGGGATACTTTCATACAGCCGGGAGAATACTTTCGTACATCAGGGGGTGGATTCATAGAGGATAATTAAAAATTTTCTCAGCTTTTATACTTTTATTACATAAAAGAATATTTCTTTGTAAAAAATTTACCAAAAAGTACATGCAAATAAAATTGCAGTAAAAATTCTTATTCAAATAGTTCCAAGTATGCAGTTTGTTGTCTAGAGTAATTGCAAAGATGGTTCCATCGAATTCACTCGATTGCAAGCTTAATTCTTAATTCTAGACATGGGTAACGCTGCGCTGCGTTGCGCTTTTAAGTTGAAGCACTTAAATGCGTTACTGCGCTAATACACTTGTTTTAAAAAAAGTAACGCAATAGCGCAGTAATACAAATAACACGCTTATAGCAAAATAGGAAATATTTATTGAGCGAGCAAAATTTTAATACGCCTCAAACATTGCGATAGAATATTCGAAGCGACATTATGAACTCATTTAAATATGGAAAAGTAGTTGCGGGAAGGATGCTGTTAAGCATGAGTGTTTGGAGAGCGTTTAATTGTTATGATGCTTTGCCATTCACGGACTGGTCTTTCAATATGTATAATACTACGTTTACATTGGGCCAAATGACTCATTTGAAATGGGTCATTCAAAAGTGTTTACTGTTGTAGTATCGCAAAAACGCCCTAATCATAGCATCCCTGGTTCGCTAACTTAACTTTCGACTTTAAAGTTGAGTTATCGAATCAGGGATGCTATGATTAGGGCTTTTACACGATACTACATTAAACGTGTTCGCGAGCGTTTAAATAAACTTTTTGTTTTTGCGTTTAAGATGAATATTGCGTTAACAGTTCAAAGTAACGCAGTAACGCAAAACCGCATCAAAATATATTTGCGTCATGCTTATTTTTTCTTTAGATTTGCATGCTTTCTAGATACATGAAATAAAAGAAGCATCCTACTTGTCTTGCGTACCAGAAATGTGTTTGCATATCTGTGTGATTGCTTACATTAACCTTGAACGAAATACAGTTTGACTGCATGCTTGAAGTATAAAATTGGTTAACTTTTAATGAATGCTAAAAATATGGTCTTTGTTCAGTAATGCTTCGTATTCATAAATGAGTTATTGTTTAAAAAATTTTAAATCAATTCATGAGCAATATGAGTTATTTAAATCAGATATACTGTTTATGGATTTGTTATATTATTCCATTTATTTTTCCTAAGTGAAGACAACTTGCGTTTAGGACAAGACACCACAGAACTCACCGCATTCAACAAATTGATCACATAAAGAAATGCGTTATCGAACTAAAAAAACATCCTCTGCTGATCAACATCGTGTTAATATAGATATCATATCATTTTAAACTACGTCATGACGCAATTGCGCTAACGCATTACGCTGATACAGTAAAATGCGCTTGGGTTGGTGTATCAGCGCAGCATTTTTTGATGCGCTACCCATGTCTACTTAATTCCCAAACTGACCGATCATATTGTTGACGTCAGCAAGCTTTCGAGTAAATCATAACATTTTAGTGACGAAAAAAGTTTGTCGATGCCCAAGTCAATAGCTGAATTTTTGGGGCTGAATTGCAGTTTCTTTAATATATCATACTAGCAAATACCCGCTGTCTCGCCTGCGATAAAAATATTTAATACCATGTAAAAATTTGAAATCTTAAAATTAAAGTATTTTGTTGTATTTTCAAATGCAAAATATATAAATAATTGTGTTTGTTTAAAAATGAAAAAATGGTATAGATATTAAAAATTACTTTCTTTAATTTGAATTACCTTCTTTAAACAGTAATTGTTACGGTGACTTAAAGTTTCTTGTCATTTTTTGTATTTTGATTCTTTAGTAAGTCATAACAGCATTCAAAAAATTTAAATTTTTTGACTCAAATTTAAATCATTTGAGTAAAAATTTTTTCAAATTTAATAACAGGATTATACAAAAATTTGTACACACAATTTTTTAAATTTGTAATTATATATTCTTCTTTAGTTTTGAAAAAGTTCTGTTATTATTACATCAAACTTTTGGCTATATCTTGAAAACTATAAATTTTCTCAGTACAACGTATTTTAGTATGAAAAGCCGTTGATTAATCAAAATAAAAAACAGTAAACGAAAGATTTTTCGAAAATATTTTGTGCTTATATCTAGCATATTGAAAAAAATTCCCGTTATTATGACATCAAAATTATTGCGATATCTTAAAAACTCCAGATTTTCTCAATATAACATATTTTTTCGCCTTAGAAGGAGAAGAAACCGATTGAAATTTCAATTTTTGAATTTGCAAGTAAACTTCTCCGCCATTTTCTAATCGATGTTTATCAAATTTATTTTGTCTGAAAGGTCAATTAAGAAAGTTTGGAGAAATGAGAAAAGATTTAACGTTACTTCACCAATTCAATGTTTTATATTGTTTTCACAAAACCTTTAAAATATTCAAATTGTGCTCAAAAATAGGCCAAAATTTCTTTTTGTTGTAATTTCTTTCAATTTCCATTTTCCCCACTCTTTCATATAGCATATTATTTATCTGCAAAAACTGCTTAATTTTGTCACAAAATTCATTAAACAGTTTCTATCATTAAAATTCATTGGCTACCACCCCCTATTATTTTTTGGATTAAATTTTATTTTTGCAAAATGTTATTATACATATGTGGTTATGTGAATTTTTTTTATTTTTTATATTGCATATTTATGAACACTATCGCACATATTTCTGCATTTGCCATTTTTTTAGATCACTTTTGGTTTAGAAGTGATCAAAACAGCAATAAAAAAATCACTTTTCTACTCTCCAGAAAAATTAACAGCCGACACTCATTGTCATTAAAAAAAAAGAATATGTTAAAATCTACTGATATTCACAACTAAGCTTTCAATTGATGTGTTTATTAAAAGTAATTCATGGAGAAAAATTCATAAAAAATTCTATGATGGTGGAAATAGTGGTATATTTTAAGCCTTCGGTGGTAAAAGTGGTAGATATGAAATTTTAAAAATATGTGTTAAATCTACCACAATATTGGTAAAGTCCGTGCCCTCACCGCAATAGAAATAATGAGAGACACTTAAACAGAGGAAAAGAGTGATAAAACTTTATGCTGCTTGTGTGTCTAACAATTTAATGAAGCATTGATTTTTATGTTTGGTTTTTTTGGCTACTTTATTAATATAAATTTTAATAACTTTTGAGAGAGTTCTTAAAACAATAAAGGATGCATGATTTTAAGTTATATATGTATCTTTGTAATAGTCAAAAAATTATTAAAATCGGTTGAGTGGTTTTTTAAATTAGCGTCGTCGCAGATACGTGAGAAGCCTTTTATATACTAGTGTAGATATATTTATACTTGTCTGCAACGTTTAGCATTAAATATCGTGGCAAAAACAACATAAATTTCAAGGCAAGGCAAGGATTAATTAAAATACAACGTTGTTAGGATTGCTTACAATTGCGTTAAAAAGTGATTCGTCGCAATATTTATCTGCGTTTTAATTTTGTTATGGTAATTTTTGCATAGTATATAATTCAATGACAAGCCTTACAACATGTGAAAGGCATTAACATTTTTTAGTATGTGTGCACATATTTTAGCTATCTCCAGTAGTTATGAAGATATCGGCTTTACAAGTGGAAAAAATTCATAATTTTGTATGAACTGCACTTATAAAAAAATTAAACTGCTTTATTCTCTTTTTGTACATTCATGAAATTTATTTTACCTACTGGGAAAACTACGGTAATTTGTATAAGCTTTGTGCTATTCGTTCGAATTTATTTTAACATAATAAGTTTACCATTTTGATACCACTGATAGTTAAAAGCTTTTAAGCGAAACTATATACATATTTATATAAAAATTTATTGATTGTTTGGTTTTCGTTTGGGTTTCTGCATATAAAAAGTGTTAATTTTGCAGTTTTATCCTTAAACGCTTTGTTTTCTTTTTACACATTTAAAAAGCCTATTGTTTATTTTAACAATGAATTTATTTTTTGTTATGCTACAGTAATTAAATTGTTAATTTTTGCGACTTTTTTTAGGCTTTGCCATGCTTGGAATTTATTTTATTCAAGCAATCATCACTGTTAATTTAAAGTATGCTTTATGGCTTATTGTGTCGATATAATTTTTTGTGGTTATAATTATAGATTAACATTTTTTGTTATTATTGTTATTAATAAAATATTTCCATTTTGCTGGCCTGGAATATTTTAATATTGCATACAATTACATTAAAATATTTGCATAAATATATAAAAAAGATTTTTATTGGCGGTTAGTCAAATGATATGCATTTTTATGCTGCTAGTTTAAACAGTTAAAAATTTAAGATTGATAATAATTTTTTTTAGATTGCACATTTTTTCTAGAACTAGCAATTGTTTAAGTTTGTGAGCAAATAGGAGAAAATAACTCGAATAACTGACTAACTACCAGTAGTTTCATGATATTGTATTGACAACATTATTGCTTGTTAATTCTAAATTGGCATCATTAGCTAAGAATGTAAGAAATTTAAAAAAAATTTCTACATAATGCAGGCAAGTAGAAAAGAGTAATCATTATTTTTCTCTGTTGTGTAAATGCATATCCATTCCTCTGTTCATTCGTCCATCTGACTATTTCGGAAAAAATTCTAGCTTGTTCCAAGATATTTGCTTGTTTTGCATATGAGTTAATTTTGTTGGCGCATTTTTGCATCCTACAAATGCAAACTTAACCAAAGGCATGTAATTGTATCTGCAGCTCAAAACTACCAAAGCAACACTCAGAGGCACATAGAATATAAACACGCACACACGTTGGCATTTGGTATTAAATGAAATAACAGCAGGAATAAAGCTAGCAACATATAGACAGCTATAAAAGATTTAAGTACGTTTTGTTTTGGCCATTCATTGTTTAAAGTTGCATAAAAGCGCTCTGATGTTGTTGTACCAAAGCGCATGGATGGATGGATGGATACATTTCTGCTCAAGCGTTCAACACATGTACAAGTTGAAATATTTCTGCGGTAATTTTCGGTATAAAATTGAGTGTGTGTGCGTGTGTGTATGTGTGTGTGAATCAGGGGCGGATTTGGAACTTTTCTTAAAGGGGATGCTTGCAGTTTTTTGAAATTTCATTCGTTTGGATTCCGATCTAAAAAAACAATAGGGGTATTCACACTGACTTCGGTAGTTGGCTAGATTGGCAAATGGCATACATTTTGTTTTTATGAAATGCCATTGTACCCAAGTACCCATCTACCAATCTACTCCAGCTGACCCCCTGGCTTGTTTGGGTAGATTGATTTCTTGCCAAATTGAGTATTTTTTCCATGTGTTACCACCTTTTCCAAAAATAGGCAATAATTTATCTAAAGGCATCAAATTCACAACATTTGTTGTCAAGGTTTATATAGAGTGAACATACGTGGCACTAGCCACCTTCAACAAGAAGTCATTTTTTATTTTTAATGGATATTATTGAAGTGTATATGAAAAAAAATTAATTGCAAATGTTTTTTTTTAAGTTTTTTTTTTCTATGAGTTAAAAAGAATTTAGTTTTAGGCCACTGTTTTAGTGAAACTAATTTTGCTTAGTAACGGCAATTTCTTGATTTTTGGGCCAAGTACTCATAATATACGTAAAATTACAAAAATGATTTAAAAAATAATTTTTTTCCTTAAATTTAAAAAGTTTTTATAAAAAATTTAAAAAAACCTTCTGGACCACATAGAAAATTTTAAAAAAATATTACATATTTATAAAAATTTAGAAATAATACAAAAAAGAAAAATTATGTATTCTCCATAAAAAAGTCTAAGTCTGTTATGAAATGTTAAAATCTGCACTACCAGTCTTGTGCGAGCCATCCAGAGCACTGCACAATGATTGGTGCAAACTAGAGGGAATAAATTATTTTGATGACGTTTTTAGTGCCTTAGGCTGCCCGCTGAGTAACCGCCGAAGCAGGCAGGCAGGCAGGCAGGCAGACAGGCAGGCAGACAGGCACCAGTGCGAGAAAAGTGGCTTCATACAGTTTCATATAAATCTGCTCGAAGTCCACATAGTGACGGCAGGCAGACCAAAGCAGGTACAGCGAGAAAAGTGTTTTGTCCTGGTTTCTCGCAGCTGATTTTGCGTGTTTGTCTAAATTTTGTTAAAATTGAAGATGTATAATTTTTTTAAACGCAGTTTTATCAAGGAAGAATTTATATTAGAAGCATTTTATGTTTATTATTTTTTCGTTGGACGAAACACACACACACACAAGCATAATAAGCATCAGCGCACGTGTATATGTTATGATAAACACACAAAAACAACACCATGTAAACACAACATAGCAACGAGTGTGAAGATTTTTTTTTGTTATTGTGCACCTATGTTGTTGTTGTTGGTGATAAAATTCGCATAACTGAAATAACGAAAATTATGGATTTATGAAATTACCATTTGTTGGACATGTAAAATAGATGAAAAATAATCCTTTTAATTAGTTGTTGTTTGTATTTAATAGACTTTTTGTGGAATCCGAACAAAACTGTGGACTATTTTGATTTTTGTTTTCATCATCTTTTGAGTGAAAAAAAAGAATAAAAACAAAAAACAGCAACAACAGAATAGATTCGTTGAAACACATATACAAACAACAGCAGTGGCTGAGTCGGCGCACATGATAGAGTGAAAGTTGTGTTTTGTTTTTGTTGACAAATGCAATAGAATGAATTCTGAAAGATTTGTTTCATCCCATAACAATATAAATTGCTGCATTGGAAATTAAAAAACATTTCGTCAGATGAATCCATTTTTTCTTAATTTTTTAAGTAAGTAAATCAATAAGTAATAAGAATTAAATAAATGTATAGGTTACCCAAACAAAACAAGCAAAGTGAAAAAATATCAACAATAGATACTTATTGCTGCCCACAATATAAGCATATTTATTCCCGCTTTTCTGCACTCAACACAAATTTCGAGGAAACCAAAAACAAATAACAAAAGTATCAACTTGTTCTTTGCTTTGTGTTGTTTGGTACTGCAATGCTTTCAATAAAAAAAGAATTAAAAAGACACATTTAATAACAATAACAAAACCTATAAATCAATCTTGGATCATTGATGCGCAAGTGTGTGTTTTGCGTTGCTGTTGTTGTTGGTAAAGCTGAATTCACTGACTACTTTCAGCAAGTTTTTGTGTGAATTTAAATAATGTTAATTAAGCTGGAGAAGGTTTCATAACGAAATAAATGCGAAAAAAAACAAAACAATAACAAACTATGTCGCACTGACCTGATCTGCTTCTCGCATTCACTCTGCGGTGGTTATTTGTGGAGCGGGTTGCAGTCTGCGCCTGCCTGCCTGCCTGCCTGCTTCAGCGTTTACTCAGCGGGCAGCCTTAGGCAAAGAAAAGTACAAAAATCGTTTTTTTAATATTTGGACAAGTGGGCGTGGCACCTCCCATACAAATGGATCTGATTTTTTGCAACATCTAAATAACCAGTAAAGCCACGACAACATAAACTTAGGCAGTCATCAAGTGCAACATTTAAATGAAATGTGTCAAAAGAAGGCGTGATTGGAAAAGTGGGAGTGGCACCTCCCATACAAATGGATTCCATTTTTCGCAGTATTACCACACCACCTATTGCTGCCCACAAATCAATAGAAACGCTATATTTCAGACGAATTCGGTTGTATTGGACTAACATTTTGTAATATAGTTTGTATGGTTACTATCGGCAACTCAACAAAAAATGGGCGTGGTCAAACTATAACTACTCCTATTTTATAATTCCTGAAGTTGTGCATGTTTTTATAATGATGCTTGGTGTGTATGTGCCATGAGATCAAGTGGTGGTCACTATATAAGTACAAATAATGCCACGACTAGTTTTACCGCCCTTCTATGCTTATAAAATCGTTCGTGCGGTATCTCTTAAGATCTCAGGAAAGGTAACACCTAAGGCCTTCAAATCTACAATATCTGTTATTAAGGTTAATATCTCTGTTATTAAGGTTAATATCTCTGTTATTAAGGTTTATAAAACAAGAATGCCACACCCTCTTTAACCACTCTTAAACCAATAAAAATGCTATATTTTTGCCGGTTTTAGTCGTATGAGACCGGCGGTAATTTAGTTCATATGGTTACTTTCGGAAACTGAACTAAGCATGGGCGTGCCCGCACTACAGTTATGCAAGTTTAGATATATAAAATTATTTTTTACCGATTGGCATTAAAATTCTTATATGGCAGTAAGGCGGTCTGTGGCAGGACAATGTCTGCCCGGTATAACTAGTAAATTATAAAATGCTGCAAAGTTCAGGTTTAATATTTCTCATGTATAAAAAACTTTTTTACGCCCAATTAACGGGCTAAATTTTGCGTACAAAAAATGACAAAAAATCATTTGGTGGCAACCCTCTTCCAGCTGTCACTCATCTCCAGAGCAGACCGAAACAGCACGAAAAAAAGTTGTTTTCAGCACAGCAAATAAGCGCTAAAAAATGACGAAATAGCACAATAATAAGCACAAAAAACTCTTTAATTAAAACAAATATTTTTAAATAAAAAAA
This sequence comes from Dichetophora obliterata, assembly GCA_963920525.1. Classification (NCBI taxonomy): domain Eukaryota; kingdom Metazoa; phylum Arthropoda; class Insecta; order Diptera; family Sciomyzidae; genus Dichetophora; species Dichetophora obliterata. Next base: position 195,215,606 of record OY986436.1, on the reverse strand, counting down.
GTTTATAATCATATTCCTTTTCTAATATAAAAAACAGAGAATAAACACTCTAAAACATAAATTGAATTCAAGTCAGGTATACATTAATGTAAACATTAAAATAAAATATATCAAAAAATCAGTTCAGTATACTGCCGTCCCAAGAAAGAAAGTCCCAAACGCCACAATTCCAAAATTGAGATAAGGGCAGATTGGGAAAGTGAATGAGTTTCTGTTTTTGTGTTAAGTTAAGAATTCCCAGTTTCAACTGCAAAAGACTGAAAAACGTTAAGTTAAATGGTCACATCTCTACCACTTCTAGTGTAAAAAACAGTAAAAGCTGAACATCTCAAAACTACTGAAATAAAAATATGACTTTCTTTCTTAGGACGACAGTATAGTCATTGGGGTACTTATATAAATTAATATTAGAATATATTATTAGGTGCTGCTTTAATTTATTTTAAAAATAAATAACGGCGCTTTTGATTTAGCAAGTGCGTAAATTTGGAAGATGATCGCTCAGCATCCGACGATGCTACCGGACAGTATTTAAAAAGAGCAAGAGCAATCAAAAAACTTATTTCCTGAATCAATACCTTTATGAATAACTTTGTATAAATCTAAAATTATGGGATATCCTTTGTTACTCTGAAGTATATTTTTATTTTAGGAAAAACTCTTCGCGATCCAAGGAGGCCAAAGCCTTGCGTGTTTTCTTTACAATGCCAATACTTTCATTAAACCCAAGTACTTGGGTTTCCAGTTTTTCAATTGAACGAACGATTAAGGAAAACTGACATTTAATGAATGCGAGCTCAGATTTTAAACTGTTGGATTGAAACAGTTCTTTCGCCACGCAGATTGCATCAGAATTTTCGTCACTGAATTGTTCACTTGAGTGGGTCACCTTACAAGAAATTAATTGCAAAGCTAGTAGTATATTTTTTTGGCCTTTACTCACTTTTTTTAAAGAAATATTTGCTTCCAAAAATACAGCACAAAGATCCATAGGAGACATAGAACTCGACTTTTCCTAATACTGGGAAAGTAGTGTTTGCTTTGAGTACTTGCCTCACGTTCTGACGCCACGGTCTTATGTTTTTGGGAATTCGGGTATTGCTTGACATTATTAAGCCTTTTTGTCGACACTTGCGTATTGCAAAACACACAAAACAAAACAGAGTCATCGCTGCTAAAAATGCCTGGATGCAGTCGATTTATACGGGTGATAAATTCTTTATTTGGTTCTTTCACTTTCGGCATACTTTTTTCATTTTAGAGTAGTCGCACGCACTATTCAATTTTCAATTCGCAAAAATTTTGTATCTAAATGCTGCTGGCAACTGCTTTTTAGCACAATTATTTTTTATAAGGTGTCAAATAAATAACGGCAGCTAATACTTAAACGATAATAAGGAGGTGTTCAAAATATTTCGCTTTTGATGTTTGGATATGTTTAATTTTGTACATGAAAAGGAGTTGCCGCTATACCAACAAATTATGTAAAACAGAGTTGCCTGTTTGCAAAATACAAAAAAAAAAAAATATTGGACTGGTAAAGTAAAGCGAAAATGTTGAAAATAAGTACTTATAAGCAAAATAAGCCGAAATAAGCACAAACACCCTGAATAAGCAAAATGCTGGGAAAACAAGCAAGAAGCATTTAAACTCGCTCTGCTCATCTCTCACCAGCTATATAAGCCCGGGAGATCAAATACACATGGAGCACTGCGCTCAACTATTCTAGAAAGTACTCAATTTCAATTTAAGGTGCTCACAATAATCAAAAGTACTCAATCTACCTAAACCCAACTACCCTAGTCAGTGTGAATACCCCTAATGTTAAAAATACCTTTTTTAATATGCCTACCCCCCATTTGGAAGATTGTTTGTAGACAATCACCTAAGCGAGTCTTTATAGAGTCCACTAGGTGATCTACAAAAACAAAATACGTGTCGTGTGCGGAAGCACTTTTGTCTCCTCACAGTTGTTTAAAAACTGACTGTTTGTTTTTCATTCAAATGATTCGTTTTTGAATCAGTTTTTTCGGGATCAAAGCGACTCGAAATAGACTCGTCAATAAGAGTCGCGAGTAGGATACCATATTCTCCCGAACAAAGAGTCTTTTTTGACTTTCACCATCGCGGAGGAGAGTCGAAAACGACTCTTTTATGTTCAAAAATTTCAAAAAATGCTGTTTGGGATTATTTTTACTAAATTTGGTCTTAATAATTCATTTCTACAAAAATAATTTAGAACAATAAAAATAATATAATAATAGAAATAATAAAAACATTATAAAAAAAGGTAAACCAACGAATTTAAGAGACATAACATTTTTTCTATTGTGCCAATATTTTACAGAAATAATTAGCAAAAATGTTAATACAAAAACAGCAGATACTAATGTCGAAGAGGTTATCCACAGCAGGGCCGTAGCCAAAGGTGGTTTTCGGGGTTAAACCCGCCCCCCATAGTGTCGAAATTTTAATAAAAATTAATGCATTGAAATAATTATTTCATTGAATCACTTTAACATGTTCTAAAAAACTTACAGATCATACACTGATGTTACGTTTACGTGTAAAAGTCTTTGTTAGGAGTTGATTCGTGTTAGCAACAATAGTGAAAACAAATGTTTCGTGATTTATTGGATCAAACGTGATACATTCAAAATTACCTTCACTATTGTTTTCACTGCCCTTGACATCGGCTGTTGTAGATGATGGTAGTGATGATAGCAGTGAAGCCAACAACCTTTCTAATTCGAACCGCCTAGAAAGATTTCAAAGTATACTTCAGCCAACAACTGATTTTATTTTTCCCTCGAGTGGTTCTCGAAAATTTAAATTTCAGCGTCTATGGTTTTGTCGCTGGAGTTGGTTGGCCTACTCCAAAAATGCAAATGAAAGTTATTGTAAGTTCTGCATTTTCTTTGGCCCTGCTTGAGGCGGCATTACATCATAGCATCTTCGTAATTTACGGCACAAAAAAGTTTTTGTTTTAATAAATTTTTCTGTCCCTTTCATTGTGACTCTTTTATAGTCAAGAGTTTTTGAACAATTAACTTTCGAATTAAAGATATGAGTCTAAGCCTGGTTTAATTTTTTACGAATATTTGAAGGTAGGTACTCATGAGTTATAAGCAGTTAACTTACATTTTTGCAGAGTTCAGACCCAAGGAAAAGCTTAAAGACAATCGTTGAAATAATTTTGTGAATTTTTAGGTTTTAAGATTTATGAAGTTTATGTAACAGTATCTCTGTTTTTGAAATTTTATTAAATTGAGAGAAATGAGATATCGTGCTCATTCCAAAAATTTCTTAAGACATACCTCCGTTATTCAATGAGCGATATCCGTTTGAACGGATATGCATCCCTTCACGGAGAAAATTAATTTGCTTAAATCAAGCAAATGTTTTGCTTAAAAGCAAATCAGCAAAACTTTGCTCAATCATGGTGTGAGTTTAGAAAAAGATTGCTAAATTGAAATTGCTCCTCATCTATTTAGAACATAGCAAAATTTCGATTAAATTCAAGCAAAATTTTGCTGAGTAATTATAAAATGTAAAAGCAAATTTCTGCTGAATTCGAGCAAATATTTGCTTAGTTATTATAAATTGGAATAGCAAATTTCTAATTAATTCAACCAAATATTTGCTAAGTTATTATAAACGCAAATATCAAATTTTTACTTAATTCAAGCAAATTTCTTTTCAACACACGAGCACACGTTTATTCTTAATTAAGAAAATTAAGCAATGATTGGCTTACAACTGCAATGGTCGAATGGATAAGCCTTACACTAACGTGGCCGAGGCTTAAATCTCCAGATGGTGGTAATTTTTCAATTTAATTTAATGTTAATAATTATTTCACTTTAAAAATATGCTAGCATTCAGCAAAAACTAATCAAAATTTGCTATTACAATTTATTGAAATTAAGAATACAATTGAATTCAATTGAATTAAGTAAAAATTTGCTATTTCAAATTATAATAACTAAGCAAATATTTGCTTGAATTAAGTAAAAATCTGTTTTTCAGTTTATAATAACTTATCAAAATGTTGCTTGAATTTAATCAAAATTTTGCTTTTTCCTAAATACACGAGGAGTGATTGCAATTTAGCAATCTTTTTCTAAAATCACATTGTGATTAAGCAAAGTTTTTCTGATTTGCTTGATTCAAGCAAATTAATTTTTTCCGTGTACAAACTTTTTTCCATTTGATTAAAAAATATGTCCATCAAAACACTCCCCCCTCCTCCCTATTGGTAAGTCCTGGCTACGGCCTTATTGGATATTTCGACATTGAACCTTAATTCCTTTAGTTAAGCTTTTGATAAATCTCTTAAATATTTTGGAAAATATTGATAAAAAATCATCAAAGATTAAAAACCACAACTCAAAGATTAATTAAAACGAGTCGCTTTTCAAGACAAAATTTATTTTTATAAAAATATTATATATATATTATTTATTTATAAAAATAATAAAACCTTCGTATAATGAAGTAAACAAAATAAAAAAATATTTTATTAATTCAGAAAATAATTAATATAATATTACAATATTATTAATATTATTATTATGTTAATATGTTTTAATCGAAATAATTTTAAGTTATAATTATTGATGTTATCGGCCGTAAACATATTCACTGGAATTTCTTTAAGAGGGCAAATGTCTACATAGAAAATTCACGTATATGAGAATACTTCATGTAAAGTTATCTGTAAAGTTTTGTTTTTGACTTTTTTCTGTTAATTTAATAAGGCCAAGGGGCTGTTTGGGTTCACGCCCCCCGAGGATGATAAAAATACAATTTTTAAAAGCCAAAACTGAGAATTAAAAGAAACATCTTAAAAAATATATGTGTACTTGTGAAGTCAATCCCGAAATCTGGGATTCAAGCCCCTTTAAATCCAGGGATTTTTGAATAAAAATTTAGTTGATAAATACTAATGGAAATGCAACCATTTCAATTTAAGTTAATATGAATATAGAATTAGAAAAACCTCTTGTTGAGGCTGAAAAAGATTATTGGACGATGAGTGTGAATCACTGTAGCAAAGACTTTGCAAAGTTTTAGAAGAATTTGCAACATCGGAAGTCAGCTATGTATTTAAAAATTGTCAGATATTCGGACTTAGGCATAGTACTATGTTTGCTTGCGTGAAATTTCGCTGAAAACATTCATTTATTTGTTGCGTGAAGTTTCTGACTTAAAGTTTTTTGCAAAGAGTTCCTATGGCAACGTTTCTCAGAGAGACCCAGAGAGTGAGTTGGGAAATTTCATATAATATCTCTCTTTTCACTTTAAAATAAATAGGTAATGCAATTAAATTGTCGTGATAAAATGTTGCTCAGAAACATGTTGCAATCATTTCACGCAGCGAAACAGAGTACTGCTCTGACAAACATATTGTGAAAACTTCTACGCTGTTTCGCAACTGTCATTTTTTGTATGGAGATTTGAGCTGAATTTCACATGTAACTGAACAGAGTACTATGCTTTAGAAAATAATTTTATTTTGTGGTAAAAGCAATCGTGATCGAAACATACAAATTGCTTACGATTATAGTACAACTATTTCTACAACTAGCATAGAATCAGAACGTTGCTTCTCATCAGCGCGTTAAACATATTTGTAATAATATCCGAACAAAACTCTCTAATGAAAAAAAAAGACGCGTTGATCAGCTTAATGTATTACTTTAATAATTAAAACAAAAAATATAATTTTTAAAAGTCTTTTTCAAAAAATATAATTTTTAAAAGTCTTTTTCAAAAAATTTAATTTTTAAAAGTCTTTTTCAACCTTAATTTGCCTTAAACACAAAAAAAAAATAATTAGAAAATGGTGTCTACAAAAAAAATTTTAACATTTTTATAATAATACATTAAACTGTTCTGTCATTAATATTTTTATATTTTTGTTCTATTAATTAATACAATTTGCTAGTCATTAATATTATTTAAGTTTTTTTGTGTTAATTAACAATATGGGTACTCACAATTGTGTGGTATCGTGGTTTTGTGGTTTTTTACCATAGTTGAAAAACACAATTATGAACACCCTTTAAAATAGAATTTGTGGTTGGGAACTATCAAATTTGATATATTTTATTAATATATGGCATAAAAATGTTTAACTTGCATTTTGCGCTTCTTTCATTTTAGCAATTAGAAAATAATTAACAACCGATCAGTTGTTTATGGAATTTTAAAAACCACGTGTGTTAAACATATCATTGAGCTTCTTAAAATTACCACACTTTTGAATTTTAGAGATTTCATGTAACACAACAAAAAATATAAAAACCGCTTGGTAAAGTGTGGTATCAAATATCCCATAGGGTTTGTTAACTACACTGAAAACAACGCAATTGTGAATACCCCTAATGTGCTTTGTTTTTGTTGTTTTATCAATGAATTTATTTAAATTTTTTAGTTGCAAGTAATAAATAATAAAAACTGTATTAAAAACTTTTGAATCATTTACTTCTTAAAGTTTTAAATCCCGAACTAGTCCCGGGATCCCAGGATTGAGACTTTCAATCCCGATAATCCCGAGATCAAGAAAAGCTTCCGGGATTGGACTCCCTAATGTGTACCTACTTCAAGGCGCCTCATGAATGAAATTCGTCTTAGTTGGTTAATCAAAATAAAACTTCGTTATTCCCAAAATATTTCGACTCTAGCGATATCCATCCGTGAGACAGAATGGTTTTAAATAAACTCTAAAAAATGACTTTGTTGCAAAAATATTGCCTGGTTTGATAGTTTGAAAGAAAAAGAAGGTCATAAATAATAGTAGTGAAAAAATCTTACAATCTGCATCAAAAAATTTAAAACTTTTGCATTCGGATTAAAGGTAATGCTGTTTTTATGAATTTTTTTGAATTTTTATAAAATTATTTTTGCAAAAATAAAAAAAAAATCATTATTTCTAATGCGATCCTCACTTCCAAGCTATCTTTAGAAAGGTTAAGTGCTAACATGGATTTCTGGTCAGTAGTACTTATATTGATTTGTACTAAAACTAAAATATTAATTATAAATTAAACACCTACTGAAAAAAATATTGTAGGTATTACAAAATTTTAATTTTGAAGTGATTCGAAATTTTAAAGTTTTTGTATGGAAAGAAAATAAAAAAATATCAAATACATGCATAAAACAGCATTATCTTCAATCCTATTGCAACAATTTACTATTTTGTTATTTTATATTAGAAGAGCTTTTCCGGACAATTTATTTGTTAAAAACTATAACACCAGCCAACAGTTTTACGAAAAATTTATTTTTAGATGTAATATCTAACCATTCCAGCTCACGGATGGTTGTCGTTAAAGTCAAATTATTTGGGGAATCATCATTAACTAATTAAAGGATTATTTTGAGGAACTGATTCGAACAACTTTTTTGAATTGAAACTTCTTAGACGGCGATTTGATATCTGTATTAGAGTCTTGTCATAAAAAATTTTCGTCATGAAAAATATTGCAAGTCTTGTCACGTTTTTTTTTGTACACTAGTAATGATATTTTATATTTTTTGTATGGGAACCCTAAAAGAGTGGCAGGTAGAGTGTTGGTGTGTTTAGTAGATATGTTGAGGGTAAAAATCAATAGGATCTGCTCATTATTTTACCCATCGAGAGGTCATATATTTTTTGACATGGAGTTTAATATATATTTTTTTGTGCTTTTGTGTGGGGACCACTAATAAGGGTTGCAGATAAGATGCAGGTGTATTCAGAAAAAAAGTTGAGGAATTAAAATAAATAGGACCAGCTTATACATTTTGCCCCCCAAGGGGTCATAGATTTTTTTTTATATGAACTTTAACATACATTTTTCCCATTTTTTTGAGTTTTTGTATTTGGACCCCTAAAAGGGTGGCAAATGGAGTGTATTTTAGGGTGGTCCTTATTTTAAAATTTGTTAAGCACCCAGTTTTTTGTTCCTTTGCGTCTAAAAATAATTCCCTAATTTTTTTTAACAGCAACAATAAAACTTGGAGCTTGAAGTTTAAACAAATGCAAAGCAACTGAATGAGCATTATAAAATAGTTTTCTCACTCCCAATCACCAAAATCGATTTTCGACGTTTTTGCCGATTTTTGTCAATTTTATGCACTCATCCGCGAAAAATCACGTCAAACTTTTTTCCTCGAAATAAAGTTCTTTATTTCCGTCAGTGATGCTCCATGCAAAAGTTTCCCAAATCGGAGATGGCCATTCCATAAGACCGGTACGTCCAAAATGGAATTGCTGTTTTTTCTCTTAGATTCTCATTGAAATATAATTTTTTAATTTCTAGTTCAACGCAAAACGTGTTAATAAGTTCCAATTATGTTTTTTTTAACTATTTTTTATGCATTTTTGATATATAGGAATAGAAAAAAATGTTACTAAAAAAAAAACAAACCAAATTTTTTTTCTCTATAAATATAACGACCAATCTAGTGTAGGTGTATTCAAAAGAAATGTTAAAAGGGAAAAGGATTAAAGATTTTTTGATATGAACTAAAATAGAGATTTAGCCCGCCTCCAGATAAAATCAGTAATTGGTGGATGATTCGTCGAGGAGATATCGTATCGGCCGAGGCAAATGCCCACAACTCCGTGCGAGGCTGTACGGACTAAGAAAAGCGAGAGTTACTTTTTGATTATTTAAGTTTCAACCTATAAAAGATTACTTTTTAAATCAAGAATTAGTTTACTATTTTCTAAATTAAAAAGAAGCAATATAAATATCAACTTAAAATACAAAAAATTCTCTGACCATTTCATGATTTGAACACCGGTCCTCTGATGAGCTGTTTCAACACCTTATCCACTCTTCCAACTCAGTTTGGAACGAATGCAAGTAAGCTTTCAAGAACGTTGGTTCGAAAGCCAGCTAAATAACCCTTTAATGCCCAGTTTCGCCTGTAGGCTGGGCTTACGCCGATCCGTAGTCTTTGGAAAATTTTTCAAATAGTTTCTTTCAGAGTCTTGACGAATCTTCAAGCTACATTTCAGTTTTTCACGCTTGGAGCTAGCATGCGCTGTTTGACAATTACGTGATTTTGAACTGAAATTTCATTATTTTTTTTTTCGAATTTAAATAATGTTTTACTCGAAATTTTTAGCTCGATTTTCGGTAAATAAAGTAATTTAAGTGAGATCGAAGTAAAAAAAAAAGATACTAGCGATTAAGAATTTGTTGTTTCTTTAAATTGAGATAAAAAAAATATGTATAACAAAATGCAAGGTGTTAAAAAAGACCGTTAACATGTTCACCTGTAGTTGACATTTTCACCAGTATAAAATGAACGAAGAACTTAAATTAAAAGCTAACTTCAGATTCGTTTTTCTCGTCCCCAAATTAGTATAATCTGATTAGAATAATCTGCTTTGGAGCTCAAACAAAAAATGTGGCATTAGAGGGTTAAACTAAAGTAGGGATTAAAAAATAGTATTTATGGATTAAAAATTCCTTTACACCAAACATTCGTAAGACGACCTACGGATTATATTAAAGGGCTTTGGACATTTGGGCATTTAAATTCAGGTCAGATTGAGACTCCAAAATCGACAACCGATCTAGATGATCTAGTCAATGTACTAACCAAAGCATTGAATGGCTTTCTTGCTCACTCATGCCCTTAAAGGATAGAAAGCCACTATGTTTTTAACGTTGACCCCTGCCGAGAAGGCTTAATTCAACGGTGCTCTAAAGCTTGGTACAAATATGAAGCGTCGGCCAACGCCCCTTCGGAATTCAAGAAAGACCACTTTTGAAAGGTTCCCCTAATAACATGCAACAGAACCTTTGACGTCAGATTGACGCAATTCATGACCGTAACACTTTCAGCTACTTGAATTTATACTTGATTTGGTTATTTTAATAACCTTGGGCTGTCTCAGAAGTCAATACCAGTAATTAACCCATTATTTTTTTATTCCGCAATAATCATCTACATTATATCAGAGGTCATCACTCTCTGACATGATAGATAAAGGCAGAAACTTTCTAGGCCTGAAATCATCATATCATCAGGTTCCTCAATCTCAGTGGACACAACTCAGACTATTTAGGTTTCACCGTCACCTGTACTCAAATTTCAAAGGTCACAGTATATTGATCCGGTATTTGCTTACCTTCCTAACATTTACTGTTTGAAATTAGCGAGATTCAATCTACCATCATTCCCTTAGTAATTTAAGGGAATCACCAGCCCGAGTTCAACTTAAGTGTAACTCACACCGGCCTTTCTGGTCTAACCACAGCCAGAGCGATTTGAAAACCCCACGTGGGCCAAACCCAACGACAGTCAATACCTGGGCTCAAGGCTCCACCTGACAAGGCTCTTCAACATCCCGTCTTACAGACCAAAAGTTCTTAGAACATTTATATTTGACTGTGACACCTTCAGCCACTAGAATTGTACATGACTAGGTTAAAAAATAACCATTGGTCTCCCAGTAAAATCGGTTAAACCACAATCCTACTTATGCAACGTCGCACACTGGGGATTTCGCGGAAAAAAGTCAAATTGTCAACATAGTCTTCATGCAACATGCAGTGGTATTTTGATATTAAAGACTAAATGGTACAGTCAAATCAAAAACAATTACTTCAATCTGACTGGTAGTTTTATTTTTATGCCGTTTCAAACTCCGAACTTGTATGTTTTACCGAACTAACTTAATATAAACCTAAGAATTTCAAGACGAATATTATTTTACTATGTGAGCTAACGTGTTTTTTTTTATTTTTTATTTAAAGTAGGATATGTCAATATACTAAAATTTAAAAAATAAACTCTGCAGAGACTTAATTTTTTTTTTTTTTTTTTTTTTTTTATGAACTTATAACTAAAATCCCGTTTTTTCCAAACATTTGAATCTGAAATTTTAGCTGTACTTGCCTATGTTTGGAAATCACTACTAATACATTGCCTCATATCTGTTCTTACATTTTTAATCAATTTCAACTGCGGCCAGGTGCGCCTTTCAATAAAACTTATATTTTTATACCCTACACTTGACAAAGTCAGGGTATATTAACTTTGTGCAAACGTTTTTAACGCATAGAAGGAGGCGTGGCCGGTATGGAAAAGTATATATATTCTTGATCAGCGTCAGCTCCTGAGTTGATTCAGCCATGTCCGTCCGTCCGTCCGTCCGTCCGTCTGTGTGATTATATCTTGCAAAGAATAAAGAGAACCAGGTAAGATATTTGAATGAAATTTGGCACACATATTGATATGGACCCGGGGATGAGCCCAATGATTTTTTTTGGATGCGCCCACAATTACGCCCACCTCCCATACCACCAACTATTGAGAAAACACAAAAAATGGGCTAATAATTGAGCTAGAAAGACAAAATTTTGTATGTGTATATGTTTTATCAATTCTTAGTTGAGTACCAAAAATGGGCGTGATACGCCTACAAATACGCCCACCTTCCATACCACCCACAACACTCAAATTTTATATAAACACACTAAGTGTAGGGTATTTCATAGTCGGGCTCGACCGACTATAGCTTCCTTACTGGTTTATATTTTATATTATATTTTTATATCTTTTTTTTATATTTATGTTATTTTTTTTTTTAATTCAAAGAGAACGTGTTAAAAGAAGTTGTGTTATTAAAAGAGTTTTACGACTGTTCGTGATTGCGCTGATTTTTGCCCCATGTCCATGTTAGAATAATAATACATAATAATAATAATAAAATTTATATGAAAAATTCGTTTGTTTTTATATGGGCGGTATATGATGGGCGTGGCCGATTTTAATGAAACTTTCAGAAATTTTTTATTTTGTTAATTGTAATGTCTGTGCTAAATTTCAACATGTTCGGAGCAAAAGAAAAAATGTTGTATGAATTATTAATTTTGAGTTATATGGGCGGTATATGATGGGCGTGGCCGATTTTAATGAAACTTTCACAACTTTTTTATTTTGTTAATTGTAATGTCTGTGCTAAATTTCAACATGTTCGGAGCAAAAGAAAAATTTTGTATGAAAAATTCATTTTGAGTTACATGGGCGGTATATGATGGGCGTGGCAGATTTTTATGAAAATTTATATTTTTCTTAATAACGTTAATTAAGTGCTAGGTGCCAAGTTTTATCACTCTACAAGCACTCCTTATAATTTTTTCCCAGAAATGTATGAAGCCATCCCCACTGTGCGTCGTTATCCCAATTAAGACTTAATAGAAAGCCTTTTTCAGAAAACTAGGAAGCATGAGCCCTTCTATACCAATTGCCTTATACAACGGTCCAAAGATTAAATGTTTCCTACATAATAACCTTTATTCTAAGATAAGGTCTGCAGAACAACGATAGATCAGGTCTCCTCATCATTGATGGATGACTGTCCCCGCTCTTCAAGTTATGTTGGATTGATCGTCCATCGAAAGCATATTACAGATGACGGTGTTATGATAACTTAATATCAAAACCATGCTTTCTCCAAGAATTTGGCAGCAACAACCAAGGCTCAAGGTAAACCTTTTTCTTTTACAGAATATCAGATGAACATTCAAGAGCAGTGCTTCAAGAATGAACTCATTATGAGATCAGTTCATGGGGCACGGCCCCATCCAATAACAAACCCTCACCACTTCTATTCCTGGCTTGGGATAGGCAGATTCCCCGAAGGTCCTCTGACGGGTTTGCCCTTAAAGGACAACAAGGAGAAGCTAAGACCAAAGTGGTGGTCCTTCATACTGGATGGACTGAGTACTGAATGCAGATGGTTCTGTAATGCAGCTACGTGGTTGAGAGTTGAGTTTGATTGGACAGCCTAAAACGTAGCCCTCGAAGATTTCAAAACTGAAACCAGGAAAGCTAAATTATTCTCTTGGAAACGATTCTGTGAAAAAATTTAAGAAATCTCAAAGGCTTTAAGGCTATGTAAGATTCTCGCTAGCACACCATGCACACCTGGCTATTTCAAAAGGTCAGATGGCACATAAACAATATCTTGTGAGGAGTCTCCTAACTTTCTATAACATACGCACTTTCCTGATAGTAGTGCGCCTATTAATGCACATCTACCAAACCTTAGCTGTTTTAAGCAGGACACCGAAGGCATAATCTCCGATAGGAAACTAAAATAAACAGTTTCAAGGCCTATATAGCCAGGGTCTGTTATCGTTATATATTATATCAGGGTCTGTTATCGGAAAACCGGCATGCATATAGCAAGGGAAGGTCCGTGGAAACGACTTTACACTCACTGGTCGCAACTATCGAAAGATCCTTTCTGCATAATAAATTCACTTTAGTTGATTTTCTGGGTATAAAGGGGGTATTTAATAATGTAACGCCAAAATCTATACTACTAGAGTTGCGACTAGAACTCACAAGACATTGTCCATGTGCCATCCGAGCTTTTTAGATAGCCTCGTGTGCATGGTGTGCTAGCGGGAATAATATCTTTACTGATCTCATAGAAAAGCTTCTTAACTGCCGAGTAATCTTATCAGACTTAGGTGCTTATAGCGCTGTAGGATCGGTGACAAAAGGAACGTCACAGGGAGGTGTGCTATCTCCACTCCTCTGGAATCTGGTTCTTAACAACGTACTGCTGTCTCTAGAGAAGGAGGGCTGTGTAGTGGCGGCCTACGCGACGTTATGCAAAGAGCTCTTTGCAAACTCGAGCGATGTGCCGAACCTTGTTGTCTCGGAGTAAATCCAGTCAAAATAGAACTCGTCTTTTTGAAGAGAAAATGCAAAAAGTACAAAATATCTAGGACTAATTCCTGATAGGAAGCTAAGCTGGAAACTTAAAATTTCTCAGCGTACGAAGAAAGCGACAGTTGCGCTGTTCACTTGCAAAAAAAAAGGGACAAAATGGGGTTTTCCCCAAATATCGTTCACTGGCTATAAAGGTCTTTATACCTATACTTCTATATGGAGCAACGATATGGTGGCAGGTTTTGGACAAGGTCACATAATGGCATCAGAGGTGCTCTAAGAACAACACCGACTGCAGCTTTAAAGATCTTACTTGAGCTTCTACCCCTTGACTTGGTTGCCAGGCAAACAGCAGCTTGCTCGGCGGTCAGACAGAAGAAAACTGAGTATGGAAAAACCTGGGAACAGGACACGCATTCATACTCTACAAATTCAACTTCATTCTTCCAAGGACTGATTACTGCAAACAAGTGCTTCCCTTTGATGGAAACTACGGCACGCTTATTCCATAGTGTCTACACTTTTATACAGACTGGTCAAAATTAAATGACAAGGTCGGGTATGGGGTCTTTACAAAAGAATTACGGGTATCCCCGGTTCGTAGGCTGCCTGATCACTGTAGTGTTTTCCTAGCCGAAATGATGGAAATTACATAAAATACAGAGCAACTTCTCTCGTTGCGAAAACTAGAGGTAGCCACACTAGCGGCCGTTACGTTACCAAAAAGCACTGCTTAATAGGCAAACATGCCTCCAGACTTGGAGCCATCGAAAATTACTTCTGCAGAAGCTGCAGGGACTAGGAGGAGGAAGAAATCATCTTTCACCTCCTATGTTCCAGCTCCGCGCTCGCTGGAAGAAGGCATAAATATCTGGGATCGATTTTTTTATTGAAGCCTTCAGAAGGGTGACAAATAGAGTGTTTAAGTTTAAGTTTATTGATAAAAAATATTAGCATATAAGATTGATTCTTTAAAATGCAACAATACAATAATTTACAACAGAAACTTAAAGTAACAATTTAAATAAATAACAACAGATTCATTGCAAAACTTAGTGCTAAATAAAATTTTAAGTTAAATGATTTAAGTATATTTATTGTGAGAAATTAAAGTTAGACGGTAAAGTTAGAAGTTAAAGTATAGAGTATGAGTAAGAAATAAATAATGAGAAAGTTTGAAAAAAAAATAGTTAGGAGAAATAGTCATAGATGAGGCGATTAAAGGTTGCTTTGTTGCTGATGCGTTTAATACTATTTGGAAGGGTATTCCAAAGTCTAATTGCACTTATGAAAAATAGTCTACTAGATTCACTGTATTTGAAGGGGGGAACTAGGAAAAAAAGGCTTCTGGCGGACCTGCAGAATTCAAGTTTTTCAAATAGATAGTAAGGACTTTTTGAATGTATAAGTCGATGAAGGAAAATACAGTTTCTTGCATTGAGAAATCTTACAATACCGCAGCCAAGAACGCGATTACTGTGTGTTGATATATGATCAAACCTTCGGATACCGTAAACATATGGAGCTGCGTGTTGGTGTATTCAGAAGAAATGTGCAGGGGGAAAATTGAATAGGACTAGCTCACATATTTCACCCCCCCTGGGGGTCATGTATTATTTAATATGTTATATATGGCATTTATTTATATATTTTGTGTTTGTTTTTTTATATAGAATTTAACACGAAAATATCATATATGATCCTTTTTCACTTATTTCCTTATATAACGCCTACGTAATTTCAATTTTAGAATACTGGGATTCTTTCTACGCAGTCTCATCTGATAGAATTGAAACAATTCAGACACGTTTTACCAGACTAGCAATTAGGCGTTTAAGATGGAACATAGAAATTTCGTCATATAAAGTAAGATGTCTACTCCTCGGTATCCTTTCTCTAAAAACGCGTCGAAAATATTTGGCCATATAAATGGTCCGCCATCTAATTTTTTTTTTCAACTAGTGCTTATTTCGTGAATGGTAACACTTAGCTCATGTCTGATTTGACAAATAATTAGTTTTATCCTTCCGCTGAACGAATATGGTTGTGTATACGCTTGAACAACGCTGAGAAGTGGGCCTGCGATCGACTTACAGAAGCTGCTGATTTTGCCAAAAAAATCATCTTTTCAGATGAAGCTAATTTTGATCTTGGCGGGTATGTAAACAAGCAAAATTGTCGCATTTGGGGCACAGAAAACCCGCACGCATACATTGAAAAGCCGCTGCACCCAAAACGAGTCACTGTTTGGTGCGGATTTTGGTCCAGAGGCATAATTGGGCCATTTTTCTTCGAAAATGAGCAAGGAGTGGCCGTTACAGTCAATGGCGATTGTTATCGGGCCATGTTGAATAAATTTTTGTTCACAAAAATTGAAGAGGAGGATATTGGCAACATTTGGTTTCAACAGGACGGCGCTACGTGCCACACAGCCGAAGCTACACTCGATGTTTTGCGCCCTGTTTTTGAAGATCGCATTATCAGCCGCAGAGCTAATGTCGTTTCGCCACCTCGGAGCTGCGATTTGACACCGTTGGACTATTATTTGAGGGGTGCCCTCACAGATAAGTGCTACGCCGACAAGCCAGAGACAATTGAAGCTTTAAAAGACAATATTCGTGAAGCCATTGGTGAAATACAGCTGCACACAATCGATAATGTGCTTAAAAATTGGAGCGATGGTGTAGGCTACTGCATGGCCAGCCGAGGCAGCCATTTGAATGAAATTATTTTCCATTATTAACCGGAAGGATTGTACTTTCAAATAAAAAAAGAAATTTGAGAAAATATCCAGTAGTTTTTTTTATAGAATTTTCAAAAAAAAAAGTTATTTGACGGACCCTTTAGTTTATTCGTGATGGATTTTTTTTAACATTAATTGTCCAGTTTTGTTACTTCTTCTTGGTTTTCATATCTTCCACGTGACCTCTGATCACAGAACCTAATTCATATACCATACCATAGAGTAAATTATACTTGCAATGAACCGATAGCGCTTTGTTCAAAACGTGACTAGTTTTGTCTATATGCACGTAGACTTTAATCATGGCTTGAGCAAAGACGCCTTTAAAAAGTGCTTGATTCCTATTTTCGTAGTATAAGTTGAAATTAAATAAATAATAAATATTTTAGTTATCACAATCCTTTAAAGTCAGTAATTGAAGTAAATATTAAATAAGCAGAATATTTTGCAAAGAAATTTTGTATTGTATTTTTTATGAAATAATCTTTCTCTCTCTCTCTCTCTCTATCTCTATTTCTCTCTGTCTCTTTGACAATAGTCTATCTTATTATTAATTTTAAGAAGTTTCACTTCTGTACTGTATACATGCTATACTGTATTATTTTATTTTTCTATAGAACGTAAGGCGCCTTAATGTACTTGTATGCATGAAAAATTATAAAAAAATACAAATAAAAAAATTATAAAAATGTTTCTTTTTAGAGAGTAATAACTTAGATACATCTTTGTGTTTCTACAAATTTGGCGTACTGAATAATGACTGGCGTCTTGGCGTCTTGGCATACTGAATAATGATCTGCAACTCACACTTTTGGTTTGAAATTCAAATATCATGGGTATCAAATTGTGCCTCCTCCCTTGAATGCGCGCCTGATGTTAAAAATACAAGCGTGTCTATGTTAGGTTCTTGCATTTCCATGGAATTCTTCGGGCTGCTTACAACAGTTTTAAATTAACATAACAATACTGTGTTGTTTTTGTTTACTACCCCACTTTACCCCCTTTACCATCCTTCGCCTTAACATTCACTTTATGAATAGTCTTTAAAGTGTGTTGAACATGATACTTACCGTTAGCTTAAAATTAAAATTAATAAAAAAAAAACGGTCGTAAAGTTTACGCCACTAAACAGTGGCAACGCGTTGTCTTTTATAGTACATACTTGGTTTTTCTCTGATGTCTCTTGATTTTACACAAGATATTCTAATTAACTTGTTTAAAGCAGAATAAACGCCGTATCAGTTTACACAATAGCTTGTCATAAAATTGAGCTACGCTATTGTGGCTATGCGATACCAAGAAGTGGGATGAAAAAACAAAAAATTCATCATCCACCAAATTAAAATCTAGTCATTCATGCGATAGACAACTGCTTCTTATCGGCCTCTCTTATCAGTACCTAATAAATTTTTTGTTTGTATCAACAACAACGTGTGTTTTGCATTAAAATTAGTTCAAATTAAAAATAAATTAAATACGGTGAATTGCCTGGCATAAGAATTAAGTTGTCACATTGGATCATGATGTTTTAATAAGAATTTAAATTGAAAAAAAATGATGATAAAGTTGCATTCATAAACATTGTTAGAAAAAGGTTTACTTTTATGATGACATAAAAATTTGTGTTAACACAATGGCATGAATGCACGATCAACTTTGATGAGCTAAAAACCGATAACGATATTTAGATGAATAAACTATTTTTCATAAATGAGCCATTCAAAAAATTTTTCCTAAGAAAAACACATAAAGTTATACTATACGAGGGCTGACTTGTAGCTCTTGAACCTCACAATTAAGAAACAGTGGTTAACCGGTAAAAATGGTTTTATTGTTTTTCTAATTATTCTCCAAGATGATCAAATACACTTCTTGATTCGTTTGAACAAATTTTTGAAACAGTTTTGCAACTCTGGAGATGCATACCTGGTTTGCAAACCTTGGAAGAAACTCCAGGAAGAAACCAGGATTTTTGTTTGGAAACTGGAAGAAACCAGGATTTCAAAGGTCTTAAATTAAAGTCTTGTTTGGGCTTAGAAAAACATTCGTCACTCAGTTTTTCCTTAATTTGAGGAAACAAGAAGAAGTCATTGGGTGCCAAGTTGGGACTAAAAGGCGGATGACCCATCAATTCCACTTTTTTAATGCTCAAAAACGCTCTTGTTTGACCTGATGTGAGATAGCTCGCAATATCGTGATGGAGAACAGTCTTCCTTTGGCGGATGATTTTCCTCAATTCACCAAAGACTTCCGACAAAAAAATTATTTTGGGTAATTCAGCATTAACAGTTCTACGTTGCTGAAGTGGTACAGTTGCCACGTGACCGGTTGTTCTGAAAAAACAGGCGACCATTAGCTGGGATGTGCTTACCCAAACAGGGGATAAATGCTTTGTTTCGGGCTCATAGGCGTAGATCCATACTTTGTCATCTGTTACGATGTCGAAGATGGGTTTTGAATCATACTGGCTGTGTTTTTCAACATTTCTTTACACCAATTGAAACGAGTCTTTTTTGAGCAACCGTCAAGTTATGGGGTATCCAACGGGTATACACATCTTTACAACTTAAATGATATGGTGTTCACAGGGTTGCCAACTTTTGAAAAGCCCAGGCCCGGAGCTTTTTTATTTAATAATTTTTTTATGGTCTGCTTGCTATTAATTAAAAAATTAATTTTATCTTTGGTTTTTTCATACATAGTCATGTTTAACAATCATGTTTACAACAAATGTGACACAACACAATTTGCATTTTCCCGTGAACTCTTTTTTTTTATCAGCAACCAATCTTTGTAGTAGGCTTGTGCTTGTGCTTTCCAGAGACGGAACGGACATGGAACGATTCTTTTGAAGAAAGGAACTAGTTCACGGAAACATGTCCGCAGAAATATCTAGTTCCTTTGCTTATTTGAACTGTATAGAATATTTGGACTGCCTGCTTGTTGAACTACAAAAGGAATTTGAAGTATGTCCGCGGAACTATCTAGTTCCTTTGTTTATTTGAACTGCAGACCTATTTGAAGCATTTGAATGAAGTGCTTGTTGAACTGCTGAGAAAATGTGTAAAGGTTCATGTAGATTTTCAACACATCACTCTGACTAGTCTTAAATCAATTGAACAGAATTTTTTGCTTTTTATTTCAATATTTTTAACTTAAAGAAAAACATTTCTTTAGTTTATATAAAAAAAAGGAACTTCTATCATTTAGTAAATAATTTCATTTAGTAAATAAAGTTCACGAAGTAAATTTATAAAGTTGCTGAAAAGCGAGCAAAAATAATTTGCAAACAGTTCCTCATGAGCTCGAAACTCAGTTGCATCTTATAGTTCATCAGCTTTAAGCATATTCGCGGAACTATATAGTTCATCAGCTTTAAGCATGTTCGTGGAACTATATAGTTCCAGCAGTTCTATTTATAATAATGAAAGTAGCAAAAGCATGTTCAATGTCATTTCGTGATTGTTTTGTTTCATAGGTTAAAAGCAAAAATAAACAGCAATGCTGAACAATGCACACAACTGGAATGACGATATATCATATTTTTTTTTATCTATTATTTCTTTCACTCTCTTTTCCATGCATAATTGGCTTACTTGTCGTCGCTCAAACAATTCGATTAAGTTATGTAAGTGCGAATGAGATGTCAGCTTATGTCGTCGCTCAAATAATTCGATTAAGTTATGTAAATGCGAATGAGATGTAGCTCAATTAAAAAAAATTTATTGCAATCGGAACTGTTTGGACATGCTTAAATCGAACAGATGGAATGATTGGAACTATGTCCGAGAGTGAACATAGTTCCATGAACTATGCAGGTCCGGAACGACCCAACTCTACTTTGTAGCTTGGTATCGAGAGCCAACCGTTGTTAAAAGATGTTAAGTAATGTTTCCTCTTGCAAATAAATTCCATTATGCTGTTCTCTAAAATAGTTTTGTATCAGTTAATACACAAAACACAAATTATTGACCGAAATTACATAAATTGAACTGCAAACATTAATTAAAAATTCAGCCGCAGACAAGGTTAATTTATAAGGTTGTGGCACTTGAGAGAAATGCACTCTTTTTCCCGCCTTTGCTCGAACTGTCATTGCGCTTTTCTTTGTTCTAAGCATTCATTTTCTTCATTTCTTTTCATCCATTCTGACAGTTCGACCGAGTTCGCTCTCAAGTGCCAGAACCTTATAAATGAGCCTTGGCCGCAGAACTCAAAAGAAAAAGAAAAACAGAAACGAGTTCGTCAAGTTACCAAAAGAAAAGTTACGACTGGTTACGACGTTCCTTCAAAAACGAAGTTCAAGAAATAGAAAGAACGTCAAAGTTAAGTAAGCGTTCATTAAGACAAATGGTTCAAACATTCACTAAAAAAAGGGTAAATCAACACTAATAAATAAGTTAAACAAATTTTTTTGTAAGAAAAACTTGATTTAAATATAGATTAGAGTGAAAGCCGGAGAAAATGTGCCAGGCCCGGAGCCCGGAGATCGGCCCTCAGGACCGAAGTCTCCGGGCGAAAAGGTATGTGTTGGCAACCCTGGGTGTTCATATGAAAAAAACTAGTAGTTGAAATAAAGCTAGCAAAAAGTATTTACTTACCTTAGAAGAAAAATCATACGAATTCTGAAAGCTTTTGATTATAAAAATCTAAAAAGTTTCACGTCTGTTCATTTACTAGAAGAATATGTAAAACATCGCAACTTTGAATTTACACTTGCCATTAGTCGTTGCACATCACTTCCGTTGACTTCGGATAATGCCTTCATCCAGTTTGACAGAAGATCATGTTCGTTTTTGGCGGATCCTTTTGTCTTCAACAGTTTCCTTTTGATCATAGCCCAAAATTTCTCGATAGGTTGAAGTTCCGAACAATTTGCAGGGTTATAATTTTTTGGAACAACATAGATTTTATGCTTATCATACCATTTCATAGCTGCTCTTCCATAGTGGCAGGTTGCCAAATCTAACAAAAATAATACAGGTTTCTTGTGACGACGTATCAAAGGCAAAAGTCTTTTCTGCAAGCATTCCTTTACATAAATTTGTTGGTTGACCGCATTTACAAATTGCTTGCCAGACCCGGTATTTTTTTGCAAATTTATCTATTTTTTTCTTTAAATTTTAGAGAAACTTTGCCTTTTCTCTTTGCCATAAAGTAAAGTTGACCAAGAATCTGTTTGAATTTGGCCTTTATATAGGTTTCATCGTCCATTACAATGCAGTCAAACTTGTGCACAATTTTATCGTATAGCCTTCGAGCACGTAAATTAGCAGTTTTGTTTTGTTTATCATTTATTTTCAGCTTTAATGGAACCTTATTTGACTGAAGACCAGAGCTGTTAAAGAATGCATTCAATTTGATTTAAATCACAAAAAAATGAATCAATGAATAACGAAAAAAGAATGCATCCAATGAATTCAAAATTGAATTATAAATAAAATTTTTAATTCACACTCAATTTAAAAAAAAAAAATGATTAATTTTTTCAAATGATTAATTATTCATTTCAATTATTCATTTTCGTTATTCAGAATAATGAATCAAATTTTTTATTCATTTGAATGCTATTCACAAAGAATTCCATTCACAAAGAATTACAGAATTTTCAATTATTCTATTTTTAATCATTATTCATTTTTTTATTCGTTATTCATTTTTTATTTTTTATTCATTTGTTATTCATTAGTCATTTTAAACTAAAATAAAAAATTTGTTTATTCACATTCATGTTTCTTTGAAAAAATTTTGGTGAACTTTTCTTGCACCACTATTTGTACTGCCCCCCATTTGTACTGCCCCCCCCCAGATAAAATTCGCTTCCGACGCGCTTGAGCGAGTATACAACATGTCACACAAAAGTTAAGGTTTTTCAAGAAGTAATTTGATATGAAAAAGCTATCCCCACGGCTCGCACTTGACCATAAACGAAGCCGTGTGACCATTTCGAAGGAGTTTTTTTGCGATGTTCGACCGTAATCCGAAGGAGGAGTTTTTACCAGCACAAGAGACGCTAAACGCTCAGGTCGCCCAAAAGAGGTCGTCACCCCAGAAATCGTAGATAAAATCGATGAAATGATATTAAGATGCTTCACTTGCCAAATCGATTTACTCCACTTTCTATATTTTGTTAAACTTTAATGTTATAACACTTTATTGACACCTTTCTGTACATTATTAAAACAAACTTCTCTGATAATAAGTATTAGCACAACTAAATAATACAAGTGGCGACCGTAGCCTAGTGGGTAGAGTGCGTGGCCCCTAAGCTAAAGAACCGCGGTAGCCCGTGGGTTCAATTCCAGCTCAGACAGAAAGGTTTTTCAATTGAATTAATTTTTCTGTTCGGTCGTCACCTCTCTGCAGACAATGGCAAGCCTCAGAGAGTAAAAATTGCCATGTAAAGCTTCTTGAGAACATAAGCCGTTCGGAGTCGGCATTAAACTTGTTCTCGATCATTTGTGATCAAACATTTAATAACACGCACAACACAATTGATCAATAGAAGCTAGGTCAAAGTCCTTCCAAGGGCTAAAATGGCCAGTTTATTTTATTTATTTTTATATTTAAATAATACAAGTGATTTTAGCCAATGAATAATAAATAAATTGTGTACAGGTGTTGAAGGCCTCGCAGCTACATTGTATTTAAGAAATGCTTGGTTACGTCATGTGTCCATTTATCACTGGGTTGTATTCAGTGTGCTCTTTAAAGCGCTCATTAAACGTACTCAAACTCATGGTAGAACTAGACAAGGTAGTGTTAGCGCTGAATGTGCTCTCTTTCTCAGTGACCATAACTATCAAATTCACCCATTTTGCTGTTCTTGCCTATTTTTGCTTTCTTATCGAATTCTCATCGGTTGCAGATTTTGCATGAGCTGCCAACTTCCTTTTGACAGTTTCGATCACCGGCTCTCCGCCCTGACACTACCTTGTCTAGTTCTACTATGCTCATTTATGGGAGAGTATAAATTTGCAAAGCTACCCGACACCGCAATAGAAACAACGAGATACACTATAGCAGAGGAAAAGAGAGATAAAGCTTTATGCTGCTTGTGTGTCTAACAATTTAATGAAGCAATGATTTTTAGGTTTGGTTTTTTTGGCTACTTTATAAATTTAAATTTGAATAACTATTATGAGTGGTTTTAAAACTAAAGGATTCATGCTTTTAAGTTAAACATGTAGCTTTACATTAATGAAAGAATAACTAAAATCGGTTCAGTAGTTTTTAAGTTTAGCGTCGTCACAAATACGTGAGAAGCCTTTTATATAATAGTATAGATAAAAAATTCGTTTCAAATATTTTTGGCTAATAAACAATAAAAAAACTGTTAAGAAAGAAAAAATGTGGTGGAAAATATTGTATGGAATGCCCCATATACACAATTATTTATTAAAAAATTTACTTGTACAAAAAAATTTACCAAAACGATAAAGAATTTACCATTCCAGCAAGTCCAAAACTGTTTACCAAAAAATGGTAATATTTTACCAAAATGGCGCCTGTGATTTCGAGCTCTCAACTTCTTATGATTTCGCAAGAATGACAAAGTTTAGACACATTCATTTAGACACAGAGAATAACTTAAAGAAGAATTTCTCATAACGAAGAATATCATGATTGTTTCAGTTTAGCAGAGAACACAATGATAGTTCAGTCGCATCAACAGTTACTATTTCTAGACAATATAATTTATTTCCTGCGCAACAAATGCACTCATTTAAGCCGTCAACAACATCTTTGTTGTCATTGTCGTTGTCGTCGTCACCTGCTGTGACCACCAAGCAACTAACAACGCGCTAATACAAATATGTGGCAGCATTGCTACTTTGCAGATATGTACATAGAATTCATCGCAATATTACTTAAATTTATACAAGCATACCACACAGTAATTCACACAAAAGATTTATTTACACAAAGAAAAAGCTTTTGATATGTATGTTAGGCGCGTGTATTTGACTGACAGTATGAGTAAAGTTTTGTTGTCAGTATGTTAATAAGTTAGCAAGCGAAACTTTAAACAAAAGAACGCACCACATGTGCCTCACGCTGCTGCACAGCGTCTCCGCCAACTGACTCATCTGATTTTTGTCATCAGACAATCGTCCGTCAGTCAGCTGTCAGTCGACGACTCATTGTCTCATTTAGCAGCTGGAAGAACTGTTTTTATTTTGCCTTAGTCAGCACTTTTGTGACAAAGCTTTTGTGTCTGAATGTCATTGAGTTTTTATTTTTCTGTTTTTTCTAAAAGTTTTTTTTTATTTTTTATATAAAAATTCCACAAATTCTTAAAATTTCCGATATGCGTAGAATTTAATAATATTTATAAAATTTTTCGTTATTCTGTGTAAGAAACACAAATGCATAGTAAAATCTAAGCAGCCTACACACGAGTATGAGAAAAAATTGTATGATCGATGTTGTATAAAAGTCAAATCTAAAATTATTACAAGTCCAAGTCAGCTACAATTTACCTGAAGTCAGTATCTAGCCGACTAAAATCAAAGTTCCATCGAGCCAAAGCAAAACTAAATTCAAGCCAAATTAAACAAAAGTCGAGCCAACGTCACAGTCAAATCGAGTCAATGCCAAAAGGCAATCGAGTCAAATTAAAGTTCAATTGAATAAACTTTAAAGTCAAATCGACCAAAACCCAAGTCAAGTCAAGCCAAGTCAAAGTCCATTTGAACCAAAGAAAAATCCAATAGAGTCAGAGTGAAATCTTGAAAAAATCAAATCAAAATAAAAGTAAGAGCTAGTTAAAGATTTAATTTAAAATCAAATAGTGTCACAACTAAACTCATATCTATCCATAATTTATGTCCGATTCAAAGTCAAATTAAGTAACATTCAAAGCATAGCTGTTACGACGAGTAATCATTACTTATTCGATTCTTTTTTTCAAAAAGGTAAAATAATTGATTAAGTACGAATCTTTTCTGTTTGGCTCAGTAATCAAAAGATTACGATTACAACAAATCAAAAAAAATAAAAACGATTACTTAAGATTACGCAAAATAATCTAAAAGAATCAAAAGTAATCAAAAAATAATCCGATTACTTTTCGAGAATATTTTTGATTCTTTTTTGATTATTTTAAGAATTTCAGTCTTAGGTACAAAAAATTTAGTTAAATTTTATTAAAAAAAACAAAGTTATGTATTTCATTATAAAACAAAGATTGACAAAAAACAAGAACGAGAAAAATAATATATTATAGTACAACATAAACGAAACAAAAATAAAACCTTTTTACTCTAAATTACTATTTGCCTTCATAAGCACTAATTTTTCAAAAGAAAAATCAGACAATGATTGCCGTCTTGGAGTGTTTACTATGCCAGCGAAAGAAAATAATCTTTCAACTGGCGCTGAGGACATTAAAGGTGTATTGAATGAAAGAAATGGTTCCTTCAACAAGCCATACTTTTGCCAAACCATTTCATCACTTGAATTGTCATTCAAGTATCAGAAGAGTTGGTGTGTCAATTGAGATCACTGATCGGGCTTATCGGTGTCCTGTAAAGACACAGTTGTGTCAATTTCATTATCTGCAAAATTTGTTTGCTGTTTCAAACAGGTATTTAGCGAGGTAATGAGCAGGAGAGAAAAATTTATATCTCATTGTATGCGAAAACACTAACAACAAAAAAGCTCACCCAACATGTTTGCCTAGCATACCCACGGCATAAGACTGAAATTCTTAAAATAATCAAAAAAGAATCAAAAATAGTCTTGATAAGTAATCGGATTATTTTTTTGATTACTTTTGATTCTTTTTGATTATTTTGCGTAATCTCAAGTAATCTTTATTATTTTTTGATTATTTGTAAAAGTAATCAATTACTAATCATAAACTTCTCCCTTAAGGATTATATAATCATTACAATTCTTTTTAATAAGTAATCTAATTGATTACTAATCGAAATCGCAATTTAACAGCTATGATTCAAAGTAACTTTATGAAAAATCCACCACATTTCGAGGTGTAATTAATTACACAATTGTAAATTCAATCAAAGCTAAATCGATCTAGTGACGAAGCTAAATAAAATTGAGCCAAAGTCAAAATATCAGTCAAATTCATGATTTTATTAATATAGGTTGTTCCTTCATTTGAAAACACCCATAAATATGTCAATAAAAATATTTTCTCTCTCAAATATAAATGACAACCAGGGTTTTGTGGTCTTCTCTGAAAAAAGTTATGTTTCTTTGTGTATTTTTTTTAAAAAGTAGTTATTCTATACATTGCTGTTATCAGAAAACAAAATTAGTACACGATTACAATGACTGGACCGCACCAAAATGAAAATAGTTTCTTGTTCAGAACAAAAAAAAAATATGCTTGGTCGAATAAGAAATCGATACCATAACTGGTAATAGAGTTATCGATTTTAAAACTTTTTGTTTGGCACAATATCTCTTCAATAAAATATCTATATATTTACCATTATCTAATAGATATAAAATATTGACATGTCATTTGAAAGATAATTTCAAGAATATTTCAGAAAAAAATTATGTATCTCCTTTTAAAGACTCTATAAGATTTTATTTTTGTAAGGTATTAAACCAAAACTCTGTAAGCTGTGCAATAACAATATGTTTTATAATGATTTTCTTCTACTTAAAAACAAATAAATAAATAAAAATAAAATAAAACTTAAATTATCTATTAAAAAAAATGCAAACAAAATAAATTGAAGCAATAATTTTAATTTTGTAAGCTTCTTTATATTACTTTTGCTTTTAATTTGTAATAAAATCGTTGTTTTATCAAAAATTTCCAGCATTAAGGTGTCAAAAATATATTTTATATTTAAAGCCTATATTTTAATCTTTCATTTATATATAGAAATCATATTCGTTTTTTTTAATTTACTCTAAGTTTTATATGTTTGTTGCGATGATCAACTATTTAATTTACTAAAATTAAAACCAAAACTGATCAGCTAAAGGTATAAAATTTTTTCAACTGTGTAAATTGAAGCGTCAAGTTTAAAATGGAAAACTTGACTGGCAAGTCTTGACGAGTGTTAACCAAGATAAAGTTGTCATTTCTGTAATCAACTGTGTATTCAGTTAGTGATAGACTAAAATTAAATTTAGTGTAACACATTGAAGTACTTATCAAATGTATGATAAAAACGTGCGGAAATGTGTTTTAGTTATCTCTGACACCTGTGACATCCAAATAAAGACGATTTGGTCATTCCTGACATTTTATGTCATTCCTGTAACCACTCAAAACACACAAAATGCATACAATCAATTTCATGACGTAATACCGTGTGACCTGAAGAAATTTTAACTTACTTTAGGGCAGCGATGCTCAAAACTTGCTCTCGAGCTAAGAGCTTTTTCAACCATGTATACTTATATAAATTTTGGCGTTGCTAAAAAGCTTTCAGCCTGCAGTTTTAATCAAAGCAAGGCAAATTGAAATTTTGAAATCAGCAATAATCTTGAAATCATGACTTTTAATTCAATCTGAATTCATTCAGGGCAAAATTTCTGTTCAAGTTGTTTAATTCATTCACTATGAATGAAGTCGTGCTCCCTAGAGTCATTGATTGCATTCAATTGGGATCAATTTGAAGTCAATAAATCATTAGAAGTCAGTTGAAGTAATGTTCTAAATGACTGATATTATGGAATAACTTAGTCCTTTGATTACATTCTTAATCAAGCAATATTAGGTCTTGAAAGTAAAGTAAAATCAAGATTTTTGTTTATTTTTTGGGGTAACACTTACCATTAGACTAGGAAAAAGGTAAGAAATTCTAAATTTTTACACTAAAACGATAATTGAATATATCATTCAATTCCCTTGGTCGTGATTTAATTCATTTTAAGAGAGTTCAATCATTCGATTGAATTAAAATTGGCTTCAACAAAGACTAAAGTCCATTGCAATATATTCAAAAGAATAAAGGAATGCAATCAATATAGTTTTGCAGTCATGACTGCTATTTCAATTTCAATGAAATTAGCAATGACTTCAATTTTATTTTATGCATTCAAAAGTCCAAAAACTATTTTAGGATTTCTTGAGTTGAACTCATTTCAATAAAAAATTATTTAAAGATTGCTATCATTAACTGAAGCCGAATGGCTTTGTTTTTAAAGTTTTACAACTCTTCTTTGTCAATGTCAATTTTGAGTCAAGTCTGTAGTTGTTGCTGGAAGTCAAATAGGAGAGAAATTGTATAATAATATTTTTATTTGTTTTAAGTACATCTCTTTATTTATAGTACAACTATTTTTTTTATATCATTTTAAAAAAAGGCTGAGATCAAACTTGATTTAAAATTATTAGGTATTCTTTTAAATTCTTAACAATTTATTGCGTTATGTAGACAATTACGTATTTTATATGTTTTGTTGGTTTTTCTAAGTTATTTCATTTCTGTTAATAATTCGTTTTGTATCTAAGCTAACAAATAAAAGCCATATATCACAAAACCTATTAAAATAATTTTCCAAACTAGAACTCCATTTTCTTCCTGCGGGCCAGAGGCAAAAGTTTCCAAGAAAGACAAAACATCTTGAAGTTTTGTAATATCTCTTTGTTCTTGAAAACGATGTTCGTATAATCGAACTCCATTTTTATCCAACTTTCGTATTATGATTCGGGCAATAAAAGGTTCATAGTCATCTTCATGCACATTTAGCTTTTGAAGTGAAGAGATACATTCGTTTGTAGTTTTTAAAAACATTTGAACACTGGAAGGTGATTTAATTCTAACTTCAGGTTGATTCAATAGCTTATCTACCCATGCGTTGTATAGAAGACGACGGTTTTCGTAACGGTTTTTTAAAATATTTAAAGCCAGTTCGTAATTTAATAATTTTACAGCATTTCGAATCAATTCACCTGCTTCATTCTTTACAGAATTATTAAGTCGATTTAGTTTTTCCACATTTGTTAAATTTGTGTTTTCATGTATGTATTTTTGAAATTTATAATAGAATAATGACCATTCCAAAATATCTCCATTAAAGTCTGGAAGTTTTATAGGTTCTTTTTCTAGCCTATCCATTCTTCTTACTATAGATCTTAAAGCATTATAATACTTCTCAAGTATTGCGTCAAACTCAGTTTGGAGATTAGAGTCGGGAATTGAATTCAAATTCAACGAAACTTTTGAATGTGCCACCTCAATTGCAGTAAACCTTTTCACCATCACATCCTTGAAGACTTCGAGTTCCGATAGAGATAAGTTTTCTACATCGTTCATCGATTTCTTAAGGAATTCCTTCATATTTTTACAATTATGGCTTAATATTTTTCTGGATTTCTGCTCCTCGCTGTCTTCATGGCCACAGTTGTGAAGGGGAGTTTTGGTTTGGGCTTTTTGCGTTTGAAACATTTTTTTCTTTAAGTCACCTTTAGCCTTGTCAACGATCTGTAATGATAACTTTTTAGAGACTGATTAATGTACGCCAAATCTTTGCTATTTATTCTCAATTTTAAAATCTACCTTATGTAGATTTACTAAAAAATATTAGTCCAACCCGTGAATGCAGAAAGGTACGCTAACAAATGTTCCTTGTAGCTACCTGCTTTTACCTATAATTTTATCTCTGAATTGGTGATTCCTAAGAAGCTATTAATAGAAATGTGTTTGCTAATGACTATTATAATTGTTAAGGATTACGAAAAACTCTTTACATTTCTTGTTTTTTTTTTCAATATATGTTATAAATTTGAGAAATACAGTACAGGTCTTCCTGTATAAAGGGTACCATAATGAGTAAAATTTTAATATAGAGTTATAGTTAACGAAGCGTCAACGTTTTGCGAAGCTTCAAGATTGTTTGAAGAATCCATCTTATTTTATTTAAATTATTAATTTCTGGAACGCAATGTAGTTATAGGTTGCACGTTTAATTTGTATCTAATTTTTATTCTCATTTCTAAAAATTATCTTTGCTTCAAAAGTCATTCAATATTTTTTTTAATTTGATTTAAGTTAACGTGGAACCTATGATCACATCCAAACACTCTACGAATGCTTGACGTTCCGTAGTTAAATATTCACTCTGCGATATAGTTATGACCAGGGCTGGATTTTTAAAGAAAATATATCTGGCAACACTGCTGGTTTGTGCATATATTTTCATATATGGAAACATTGTGGTACATTTAAGCAGAAAATTAATCGTTTCATAAACTTGTGATATTTTTGGAGGTTGAAATGCTGAAAGAAAAAGAAACTCGTAGCAAATCTCGAAGTCATTTTTGATTGATAATTTAAAGTAATATATACTTTTATACTGTAATAACGATATTATTGAATAAAAGACCAAAATGAAAGTAAAAACTTTCATTGATTTAGCATATTTAAGAGAGTATTTTGTTTATTTAACGAGCTTTTTTAAGAGCTGCAAATCTATTTTTTCTTGCATATTTTGCCAGTCTTTGTTATAATACTCAAACGCAGTAAAATTTATTAACAAGCTTTTAGAGCAGATAAAATATAGCAAGAAGTTATCACTGTGCCTTTGATTTCATCTCATCGAATATATTGAAAAGGCTTATGAATAGAACTTAACATTTTTGAAAATTACTAGTAATTTTGTTTGAATTGGATGATATTTAACTTAACTTGACTTGTCTTGACTTTGCTTGGCTTGACTTGACTTGACTTGACTTGACTTGACTTGACTTGACTTGACTTGACTTGACTTGACTTGACTTGACTTGACTTGACTTGACTTGACTTGACTTGACTTGACTTGACTTGACTTGACTTGACTTGACTTGACTTGACTTGACTTGACTTGACTTGACTTGACTTGACTTGACTTGACTTGACTTGACTTGACTTGACTTGACTTGACTTGACTTGACTTGACTTGACTTGACTTGACTTGACTTGACTTGACTTGACTTGACTTGACTTGACTTGACTTGACTTGACTTGACTTGACTTGACTTGACTTGACTTGACTTGACTTGACTTGACTTGACTTGACTTGACTTGACTTGACTTGACTTGACTTGACTTGACTTGACTTGACTTGACTTGACTTGACTTGACTTGACTTGACTTGACTTGACTTGACTTGACTAGACTTGACTGTTTTTTGATAAACCATATATTATTTGGGATTGATCTAGTTGCTTATCAAAACTTCATTGTTCGTAACGGTCTTTTAAAACATTTAAAGCCAATTCATAATCCAAGCTCTTCAAGGGAAGTCGAATCAATTCACGTGCCTCACCCTTTACGATATTTTTAAGTCGATACATTTTTTGCTCATTTGTAAAATTTTGATTTTCATGTTTGAAATTTTGGATTCGATTATAAAAAATGACAATTCTTTAATATCTCCATAAAATGTTGGAATTTTTAAAATTTCTGGTTCCTGTATATCTAATCTTCTAGCTATAGACTAAAGAGCATCGTAAAATTTTGCAAGTATGTCGTTAAATTCTTCTTGGATAAAAATGTCGGCAACTATATTTAAGTTCAAAGATATTTTTGAATATGCGGACTCACTTGCGATAAACTTTTCCACTATAACATCCTTGAAGACTCCAAGTTCTGATAGAGATAAGTTTTTTACATCGTTCCTTCAATTTTTTAATGAATTCCTTCAATTTTTTAATGAATTTCTTCATACTTTTACAATTATC
The DNA here is from genome assembly GCA_963920525.1 of Dichetophora obliterata. NCBI lineage: Eukaryota > Metazoa > Arthropoda > Insecta > Diptera > Sciomyzidae > Dichetophora > Dichetophora obliterata. The sequence goes on along the minus strand of OY986436.1, from coordinate 195,183,507 downwards.
GCCTAATATTTTCCTGGACTTCTGCTCCTTGCTTTCTTCATGCCGACAGTTGTGGAGTGGCGTTTGTATTTGTTGAGCTTGAGACATATCTGTCTATGAGTCACCTTTTGCTTTGTCCGTTGTCTATAGTGATTACTTGTTAGAGTCTGAATTATATACGCCTAAATCATTGCTATATATACTAAATTTTAAAATCTACATATTTCCTTTGTAGCTAACTACCTGTTTTTATCTACCTTCAATGAATTTGCGATTCTTGGTATGCTATTATTGAAAACATATCTGCTAATGACTTGTTTATGATTATAGAAAATTATTTTAATATCCAATTTTTGAATATATTTGAGTATAAGAAATATATTCAATAAGAAAATTATTTATAGCGTAAAACAAAGTAGTGTATATGCAATGTGTATATGCAATGAACAAGCTTTTGAAGCAGGTAAAATTTGAGGAGAATTATGAGGAATACCAAACATTTTTGAAAATAGCTACTCGTTTATTTTGGATGCAATTATATTTACTTTGATTATGAATAAGAATAAGAACCAAGAATAGATTATGTTTTCTGTGTGAGTTAAGGAAAAAATGATAAGGTTAAAAAAAAAGAATTATTCTTAACTAAAGTTTTTTCCTAAATGACCTCTATGTTTATTATGTTGACTTTATATGATTTAAATACAAATTCTAAATGTTTGATAGTTTAAATCATACTTGATTCCAGCAGGCTGTTGGACTACATATAATATAGGCATAGAAACTAAAGTAAAACAGAAATACAACAACAAATGTGGCATTATGAAATTAAGGGAAAAAATGAGAAATTGAAGCTTCAAAATCTCATCGCCCCGATGGTGCAGTGCGTCTACGCGCTTGCACGGGCAATCACAAAGATTTCTGATGACGCGTTTAGCACGCAGAAATTGTACAATAAAATCAATTTGCTAGTGGTTTTTTTCCTTTCATATTGAAAAAACTTTGTTGTTGTTGTTGTTTCTTTAGAAAAATTCGTTAGAACAATTAATTGTTTCTAACTTTGACCTTAAGCTCGATAAACGATTTTAAACTGTCAAACAACTAGAATTTGTATTTAAAATCAAGTATGATTTAAACTATCAAACATTTAGAATTTGTATTTAAATCATATAAAGTCAACATAATAAACATAGAGGTCATTTAGGAAAAAACTTTAATCAAATGGTAGAGCTCGACCAAACGGAAACAGCTGAAAAACAAAATCAGCAAAAATTCTAAAAACAACTTCAGTAAACATGCTTTGTTAGTGCAGAATTCCAGCAGGCTGTTGGACTACATATAATATAGGCATAGAAACTAAAGTAAAACAGAAATACAACAACAAATGTGGCATTATGAAATTAAGGGAAAAAATGAGAAATTGAAGCTTCAAAATCTCATCGCCCCGATGGTGCAGTGCGTCTACGCGCTTGCACGGGCAATCACAAAGATTTCTGATGACGCGTTTAGCACGCAGAAATTGTACAATAAAATCAATTTGCTAGTGGTTTTTTTCCTTTCATATTGAAAAAACTTTGTTGTTGTTGTTGTTTCTTTAGAAAAATTCGTTAGAACAATTAATTGTTTCTAACTTTGACCTTAAGCTCGATAAACGATTTTAAACTGTCAAACAACTAGAATTTGTATTTAAAATCAAGTATGATTTAAACTATCAAACATTTAGAATTTGTATTTAAATCATATAAAGTCAACATAATAAACATAGAGGTCATTTAGGAAAAAACTTTAATCAAATGGTAGAGCTCGACCAAACGGAAACAGCTGAAAAACAAAATCAGCAAAAATTCTAAAAACAACTTCAGTAAACATGCTTTGTTAGTGCAGAATTCCAGCAGGCTGTTGGACTACATATAATATAGGCATAGAAACTAAAGTAAAACAGAAATACAACAACAAATGTGGCATTATGAAATTAAGGGAAAAAATGAGAAATTGAAGCTTCAAAATCTCATCGCCCCGATGGTGCAGTGCGTCTACGCGCTTGCACGGGCAATCACAAAGATTTCTGATGACGCGTTTAGCACGCAGAAATTGTACAATAAAATCAATTTGCTAGTGGTTTTTTTCCTTTCATATTGAAAAAACTTTGTTGTTGTTGTTGTTTCTTTAGAAAAATTCGTTAGAACAATTAATTGTTTCTAACTTTGACCTTAAGCTCGATAAACGATTTTAAACTGTCAAACAACTAGAATTTGTATTTAAAATCAAGTATGATTTAAACTATCAAACATTTAGAATTTGTATTTAAATCATATAAAGTCAATTATTCTTAACCTTAACCGTCCTAATAACATTTACATACTTTGACTCCTGATAAGGGTACCGGGGTACCCGTGTGCAATTTGTATGAGGACACTGAAAATCATAGATAAGACAATATGTGCGTGGTACTGTTTCGGTCTAGCGTGATGTGAAGACAATGATCGGCCGTGTATGTTTGTTTGTGAATCTTTAATTGTGTGTGAGCTCGTCACACTCTCGCGTGTGAGTTGATTAACTTTGTTTTGATTTGATAAAATTTTTTCGGTGTCGTGCAAATGACATGCACATTTTATCGAAATGAAAGTTTCTGTAGGCAAATCTTCAAGCGCAGCGCCATCAAATATTGCTACACAAAGTGCTACTGGGCCATCAAACCCCACCCAAGCCCCAATAACCCGAAAAAATGTACCATAATCGAGTTCTTTGGACAATTTACTATGACGAAATGGTTATCTAAATATATCCGCGTAAGTTATGTTGTCCAATCAGCAACGAGTTAGAGGAATCAGACTCGTCGGTACCCTATGACAAAATAAAACTTACATTCAAGATAGCTTAGACCACACCCCACAGACGATATAGATAAGCCCCGATATTCATTCAACATAAATACATCTTTTATCTGTCGTTTCTTTTTGTTAATTATGAATTACTTACGAAGAGTGAAAGCAGTAAATGAAAAAAAGGAACATAAATGGCTTACACAACAAATATAAAGGCTGATTAAATGCATTGAACCAGATGTTAACTTAATATAGCACCAAACTTAAAACAAATAGATGGCCATTAGCAATTTTTTACAACATGATCGACGTGGCTGCGTTGGGTCGAACAACCCGATACACCAACGTCCTGACTGCTTTTGAGCTTATGATCAACAAAACATGTCTGAGTCAGTTTGCCCGGACGCTGCAGTTCCATCCGGTTAAACTGAGAGAGAAAACAGGTCGGTTGCCATTGAAGAGTCGTTTGCATGGCTATTGATCCCAACCCAATTCATGCAGGAACTGCATGTCCATTTTCAACACAATTGCCGACAGTAACCAAACGAAATAAATTTCCAAATTTCAGTCTAATACGACCCAAACCGTCTGAAATATAGCATTTTTATTGATTTGTGGTAAAAGGTGAGTGTGGCAAAATTTCTTAAACCATCTCGTATTTGAAAAAAATAGACTGCCTAAATTTCAGTTCGATCGACCCAGTGTTTTTGGAGTCTATAAAAAACAGACTTAAAAGAAACTCAAAATTACTTTTGTATTTGAGGGTAAGGAATATTCGACTTTGAATCGGCTCTGCAACTAACCAAAAAATTCTAGAATGCTAAAAATGCGAAAAAAACTATAGAAAACGACTATTTATAAGATGTCATAGAACCTCAAGTTTGTAACTTTTTTGGTTTGAAATATATTTGACTTCAAAGTCGCTTTGGGTACCCAGGTACCCGTGTCAGTGGGGTAAGGGTTAAAACACCTTAAATAACACTAGTTTGCGATATAAAAATCAAAGAAAAGAGTTTACAGAAAAATATATATACGAAAAAGACAATTTCAGAAGAAAAAAAAATATTTGAAATAGTTAACTAGAGGCATGTATTAATAAGAGTTTAATAACTAGTTTAATAACTTAAACTAGTATAAAAGCTTCTATAAAATAAAGATTTCCGAATTTTAAAGATTACTTAATTCCGAAAGATTTACTTAATTTTTGACTTTAAAAAATTATTTTGTTTCCATATTCTTACTATAATTTAAACAATAGCTATTTAAACAATAAATTAAAACTTTAAAATCATAAAACAAAAATCATTTAATATTTTAACCCTGGATAACCAGTCGACTAACACTGCTCACTTTTTTGCTTACAGCCTTTTTTGCTCTCATCTGATTGTGTTCTCTATCCATATCGTAGTAACCACATTAGTTATTAAGCTGCTCTCGTTGTATTCGGATGTATTTGCCTTTTTAATTGGATGGGGTGAATCTTTTTATAAATGTAGTGTTAGTCGAATCGACTAACATTGGCTTTAACGTAACTTTTTATACCCCCACGCGTATTGCGTAAGGGGTATATTAACTTTGTTACTCCGTTCGTAACGCTTATAAGGAGATATTTTTTTGATCAGCATAACCTCCTGAATCGATTAAGCCATGTCCGTTTGTCCGTCTGTCCGTCTATCCATCCGTCTGTCTGTCGACACGATTACAGCCATAGTTTTTAAGCTATCATAATGAAATTATGAAATTATGATTTCATTATGATAGCCTCCCTTCAGAAGTGACTTTATCAAAACGGTATCTCTTAAAATGCCATAAAAATAAATATAATAACTTGGCATTTTGCACATTAGCTTTGGAGTGAAATATTCACCACATATTTGAAATTTGTCAAAATTTGATGAAAACCACGCCCTTCTCACACACAAAGTGGCATCATTATAATACAGAACTTTAATAAATTCAAAAAAATTATGGTTTAAACTTGATATTTTACACAAAAGCTTTGATAATTAGGATGATCTCTGAGTTTATAATTTTGTATATTTGGATAAAAACTACGCCCCCTACAAGAGGCGTCATTATCAATATACAACATTGACAACTTCGTATATACCAAAATACAGATGTGGGGGTATTTTAAATTCGTTTCAGTCGAAATTAATTCCTTTGCTGTAGGAATATAGTGTTTTCGTTTTAAGTTTTTTATAGTGGTGCAGCGAATTGTGTCTCTTGTGCTAAGCAACTGATTTCAATTTTTTTATTTTAATAATAATAAATAATGCTTTATTCGTATAATGATAGAAGAGCCTTTTAAGTTTTTTATATTTATTTTTTTTTTTTCAAGTGGTATATCTCAAACTGATATTCAAAAAACTTATATTCAAAAAACGAAGATAGAATTCGGGAATGAGCAAAATTGGATGAACACCACGCCTACCCCACATAAGAAATGACTTTATCAAAACGGTATCTCCTAAAATGCCACAAAAATAAATATATGAACTTGGAATTTTGCACATTAGCTTTGGAGTGAAATATTCACCACATATTTGAGATTTGTCAAAATTGGATGAAAACCACGCCCACCTCACACACAAAGTGGCGTCATTATAATATAGAACTTTAATTAATTCAAAAAAATTATGGTTTAAACTTGATATTTTACACATAAGCTTTGATAATCAGGATGAACTCTGAGTTTAAAATTTTGTATATTTGGATAAAAACCACGCCCCCTACAAGAGGCGTCATTATCAATATACAACATTGACAACTGCGTTTATACCAAAATACGGATGTGGGGGTATTTTAAATTCGTTTCAGTCGAAATTAATTCCTTTGTTGTAGGAATATAGTGTTTTGGTTTTAAGTTTTTTATAGTGGTGCAGCGAATTGTGTCTCTTGTGCTAAGCAACTGATTTCAATTTTTTTATTTTAATAATAATAAATAATGCTTTATTCGTGTAATGATAGAAGAGCCTCTTAAGTTTTTTATGTTTATTTACTATTTCTTTTTAAGTGGTATATCTCAAGCTGATAAAATAAGTAGCTTATAAAAAAATATATTAAAAAATTAACAAAGACCAATATTAATGTTTTCTTTATTTCTAGTAGAATATGCCTAGGTTTTCCATTTTCAACAGCCTTTAATGTATTTTATGTACTAACAGCTCCTCTAAGACGAGTTTTGGAGCGTATTAGTCGAATCGACTAACATTGGTTATAACGTATTAGAAATATGATTGGTTATCCAGGGTTAAGGATCAAAAACCAAATCTTTACTATGTGGTAAATAAAAAGTAAATAGATCAAATTTTGAGGAATTTATAATGGCTTAATTAGCAACATGACGTCACTTTCTACGAGAGGGATGCATACTTAATTTTTTTAAGTTTTAAAGATTTTACTTTAAAGTTAATATCAATGATACTGCAAGCGGTACGATTGTACATTTTGAGGTACACTTTTACTGCCGCAAGTACGAAAGTACGCCTTTTTTTAAAAGGTACATTTTTTAATTTGAACATTTTTCTATAAATTTTGTTTCTTAATAATTTTTATATTTACATGCGTTACTTACCTTTACCTTTAGTGTGTAGAAGTTCTTAACCAAAAAGTGCTACCAATAAAAAAATCGTTAATTTCTATTTACTTGTTTATGGGTGCTTGTCTCAGGCTGTTCTTCTTAAGCTTTCCGCCTTTGGCTTTACGTCCCTTTTTTCGGAGATATTTTTTGTTTATCCAATTTTGTTATTTTTTGGAGGTGATTAAATTTATTTTGATAATTAATGATACGCATGGAAAAGTTAAAGTTTAAAATATTGTTTTTAATAATTCTAAAAAATATAATTTTTTTTATTTTTTTTTAGAATTATATATAAGCTTAATTATATATAAGCTTTCAGAAAAAAATTATTATTTTTAGAATTATTAAAAACAATATTGTAATGAAAATATGCCATCATTAACTTTTCATGTAAAAGTTTAAAGTTGGGTCTATTCGGAAATACATCATGATTTGCAGTATGCACTAAACTGGCATTTTTCAAGAGTCCAAAATGCAGCGTGAATTTTTTAATGCGAATGATGAGTGATGCTTGATAGAAAAATTACATTTAAGAAAGTTTGACATATGCAGTGCAGCAAAATTGACATTTCTGAACATTCTGCTTGTGCTGCAAAGGCAGTTTGCTCATCTTGATGCGTTTCTTATAACGCATAACTTAACAATTATTTTTTAGTAAGATTTTGGTTAAAAAAGTACGTTCTTTGTCAAAAAGGTACATTTTTCTCAATTAAAAATGTACACTTTAAAATTCTCTCATGGGATCACTGGTTAACATACTATCTAGAATGTATTTTGAAATTTAAATTTAGATTATTTCTTTTAACACTAAAAAAAACTTAAAACTTAAAAAATGTTTACATTTTTCCTTTCGGCCTTTGTGGTCTAGTGGAGAGTGCTCTAGACTCTCAACCCAGAGGTCCCTGGTTCGAATCCGGGCTCGGGCATGATTCTTTTCACTTTCTTTATTCTTTTCTGCACATTTAATAATTATGGAAAACAAAAAAATCCACAGCTAAATTTTGGAAAATGTGGAATTAATGGACAGGAACAACTAAGGGCTGGAAATGCTTACCGAGGCTAAGGCATAATATAAGCCTCGGTTGAAAGCAATTCAAATTGTCTTTCACGGTTGTTTCGCCTAATCAATAATTCACGTATGGTTCCAATCAATTCCTCTAAATAATCTATTCTCTCCTTTCAGGTCAAAGACCAAACCTTGTTTGTATAAGGCGCATGCCTTGGTTCTTTGATCTTTTATAAAAAAAAAACATCAAAAATGTTTATTTTATACAATTTTGTGATTTTTGTTTTCTAAATTTTTAGCAAATGCATAATGCGAGAGCCTTTTTAAAGATTGAAGTAAGCCAAAATCAGTATTGTTGGTCATCGAGACTGAACCTTTTTTGTTTTTGTTTATGGAACTACAAGAACTAGTGTAGAACCCACTACACCACTTCCAACCATCTTTCAGAAAAGATCAATTGAAATTCAGAAAAAAATCATTTAAATTTCAAAATAAATCAATTGAAATTCAGAAATCTTTTTGAGTTCCAGAATAAATCAGCAAGGCAATTCTGAATTTGAATTGACCTACTCTGAATTTTAGTGCATCTATCCTTAGATTCAAAAGGAGTTTGTGAATTTCGATTGATCTTTTATGAATTTTAATGGATCCTTTCCGAATTTAAATTGACGTCTACTGAACTTGAATGCATCTATTCCTTATTTGATATTGATTTTCTGAATATCAATTAATATTTTTGATGATTTTAATTTTGATATATCTTTTCTGAATGAAAATTGCAAATGGTACAGAATTCTTCGGAAACAATATAGCACAAATTGCTATTTTAATGCCCTAGCAGCCTAGATAAAGTGCGGTGAAAGAGCATTGAATACTTAGGGATGTGGTCCCTTGACATCAGATGCGGTTTTACCGAAAACTATTGTAACATTCTTCTACACACATTTCGTTGTGGCGCGTGCAACACCACGTTTCATCCGCTGTTCGTTTTCATATACGTATACGCGGTAATGCACGCCCAACGACGATATGTCGTTTTGTATAGCTTTTCAAATAGATTTTTGAGCGATTAAAATTTTTATATATGCACGGTTAGATATCTTGGAATAAATTGTAATACTTTTTGGCTTACATATATGACTACACCAAAATTGTATTAAAATTAAATACTGGCCAAATATTAAAAGTGGTTTTTAATAAAAATATGTATTGAAATTTAATGCTCAGTTCGTATTAATTTTTAATACTGATTTTGTATTAAAAAATATTATAATATTAAAACCCTAGTACCAAATTAATTCCGAAGAGTATAAAATTTTGTTATAAGATTTGAATTGTATTAAAATTTAATTAAAAAGGTTATTGAACTATAATACAGCATGTCTTAAAAATTAAATATAATATTCACAAACATATCGAATTGATTAAAAGGGTATTAAATATTGCTGTAATATTGAACTGTATTAAAATGTAAGACAAAATAAATTTACAAATTTTGTAATCAATTGAAAAGTATTTAAAGTAATACTTTTTGTAGTAAGAATCTCTGCAATACTTTGCTTGTATTGAAATTTATTCCAAGAATTCTAACAGTGTGTATATTATTTTATATATGTTTACTTTAGTATCTCTTTTTTAATTTTCTCACTATAGTTATAACATTTTTCTTTTGTTATTATTGTGGTTTCTTATCACTCATTATGTGATTTTCTGTTTTCTTAGACATGAAAAAAATGTCGAAAAATAGCCAAATTAATATGCAACATGAGCAAAGCTTTAAAAATGATTTCAGACAGCTTTGATGGAGGGCGCTGCAGTTTTCAGTTTTCGGCAGCCTTTGTTCGCCAGGCGTCAAGCGCTTTTTTATGCATATTTAAAAGATTTGTTTTTGTTTGAATTTTTTCCAATAGCTATTTCGTTTGTTGATGACAAAATGATGACAACAATGTCGCTGACACTAAAAAGGTGTCAGAAAGGTGGGCTGGTTGTGCGTGTGTCTATCCATCATACAAACATATACAAAGTTTATTAGCTTCAGCTTAGAATTTCAATTGGGAATCGATCTTTTTCGCTTTGGATTTATACAATTTCATTTTCTCCCCTTTTATTCGTTCGTATTGTTTATTCCTGATATTGTTTACGATGGAGAAGTTTTTGGATTCATGCTTTTTTTTTTGTGGGATAGAAAATGCATTTTTCAGAAGGCTTACTTTTTAAAAGCTTTTAAATATTGATTTATAGTTATTATGGCTCTTAATTTTATGATTAATTTTTTTAATAGTTTTTAGAAACTATTTTGAAAGTGTTGAAATATTTATGACATTCATTGTACGCACATGTGCATTTATCGCACAGTGGGTTAATAAAATAATTTGTGCGCATAAATCATTATAACGGTTAATGTTAATGCGAGTTTTGTTTTGTCGTTGATGGCATGGCATATTTAAATAATATCATTATCAATGGAAAACATACAGTGTGCTTTTTTTTAATATGTCTTTCATTATATTTTATTAATAGTAGTACTTATTTTAGTTATATGAACTATTTAGTATTTTTGTATATTTTCCTTATTTATTTTATATGAAATTTATTCCACAATTTCGAGTATTGACATGGTTAGGTTAGGTTAAAGTAGTGACCGGCCAGAGATATAGCTTGTAAACATTTTCTTTGCATTTTTTTAGTTTTATTTTTTTTTTTTTTTGTTTCTCAGTTTTAATTTTTAAGATTTAATTTTTTTTATTTTTAACATTGAAAAGTATGCCCCGGCAGACGTTGTTCTGCCACAGACCGCATTACTGCCACATACGAAAATGTAAAGAAATGCCAAATATATTCACCATTTTCAGTATAGCTGCCGAAAGTAATCATATGCACTAAATAACCAAATGTTAGTCTAATACGATCAAAACCGTGCAAAATATAGCATTTTTGTTGTTTGTAAGCGGTAAAAAGGGGTGCGGCAAAATTATTTCCCTTAAACCATCTCGTAATCAAAACAAATCGACTGTCCAAATTTCACCTCAATTTAGGTTAAGTCTGGCGCACTTTACTTCACACGACGCAAACTCCCCGAAAAGTGAGTTTAACCAAAGTGGGACAGGCCTATTTTTAGTGCACTTGCCGAGAGTAAGCATAAGAGCTATGTAAATTACAAAATTTTTATCTAATACGACCCAAACCGTTGAAATAAAACATTTTCATTGGTTTGTGGGCGCTTGTAAAAGGGGGGCGTGGAAACCAATTTTTAGTACAGTTGCTGACAGTAACCATACAAACTAAGCCAAAATTTTAGCTCAATCGACCCAGTAGTCAATTTTAATGATTTCTCAAAAAGTGGGTGTGGCTATATAGCGATAACGCCTTTTTTATTACAGTTGCCGAAAGTAACTATACAAACTTAAGTATCAAATGTTAGTCTATTACTACCAAAGCTGCTTGAAATTTAGCATTTTCACTGATTTGTGGGCGCAAAAAGGGGGCGTGGAAAGTTTTCGTGCAGTTGTCGACAGTAACCGTACAAACTAAATTAAAAAATTTTAGCCTTATACGACCCAAACCGACTGAAATGTAACATTTTTATTGATTTTGGGGCGGTAAAAGGGGGTGTGGCAACTTGTTTTTTCCTCAACCATCTTGTACTTGAAACAAATCGACTGCTTAAATTGCAGTACAATCGGTTCAGTAGTTTTGGAGTCTATAGGCATCACACAGGCAGACACACATCGTTTTGCTTTTTATATATATAGATATTGATTTGTGGGCGGTAAAAGTGGGCGTGAAAACATTTATGTATAGTGACCGCCTCTTGGGGCACCTACACAGCAAGTTTCACTACAAAAATGTGTAGAACTCCGGATTTGCCCATTTTTTGTACAGTTACCGACAGTAACCATCTGAACAAAATTACTAAATATTAGTTTTTTACGATCAAAACCGCCTGATATATATTCTTTTTTGGTTTGTGGTCGATAGCGCAAATTTGGCTTACTCACAAAAATACATCCATTTTTATATATATAGATTTTGACTTTGATATTGGTTTTTATTATAAGTTTAAATAATGTTTAAATTTAAATTTTTCCTTTCATATTTTTTTTAAAATTTTGTTTTTATAATCAATTTCTATTCTCTTTATTTGTATTTCGTATTTTGTATTGTTTTTATTTTTTATCTTGTTTCTTGTTTATTGTGTTCTGTATTTTTTTTTATTTTGTACTATGCATTTTTTATTTCTTATTTTGCATTGTGTTTTTGTATAATATATTTTGTATTGTGTTTTTTGTTTTAGGTATTTTGTTATATTGTATTTTGAATTGCATATTTGTGTTTTTTATTTTATATTTTCTAATTTTTAAATTAATATAATTAAATTAATTTTGTCGTAGTTTAATAGTCGTTGTCGTAATCGGTAATTGTGCATGCCACATTCATAGAAAATGACATTATTCGCTAACTAACGATATCAATAATCATCGTTAACGCGGTTGGGAATTCCACTACAGGTGTTCAATTTCATACTCTTGCAAGAGGCTGAGTATTCTTGTCCGATAGTTGTATTATATATAAAGTAGCTGATATACCCGGTGTTACTCGAGAGTCATTTATATTAACATTTTAACATACGCTTCTCGATTAAATGTGTTTTAAATTCTGGAATAATGAAAAATATGTTGAATTTTATTTTTAAGCTACTGTTAGAAAGGTAATTGAACGAACTTTAATCCAAAAAAGTTTTGGAAAATTTTTGTTGTAGGTGGTTCCGTCTCTTGCGGTGTGGTAATAGAATTCAAAGAAGGGGTGCGAAAAACATATTTTAAAAATTAAAAGTAATTTTTATAATTACTTAATCTTAATGCTAGCAAAATTACTTTTTCAACAGTATGAAAATTATGGTGGGACTCAATGCGTCCTTAAGATATGGACATGTCAAAGTCTTAACAAAGATTTATATTAAAAAATATATTGAACATTTTAACAAAAAAAAAATTTAATGAAATATATTAAAAACAGCGGAGATATTGGCATTAAAAGTAAAAACTTTGATTTTCGTATAAATTTTTTCTCATAATTAGCTTTCAATGTTTTATGAAAAATTCGTTGTACTAAAAATGATTGTACTAAAATTTATATTGGCTGCGTTTTTCTCATGGGAGATCAGGATCATATCATCGCATTTGGAAGCAAAGCAAAAACAACAAAAACTCCAGCAAGTGAGCTGGACATTTAAATTGATCCATTTCTATGTTTTTAAGTGTTGAAAGTGAAACTCTAAAAGTAGACAACACTTAGCCGTCATTCACGGCAAGATGACGCTGCGACTGAAAAACTGGCAGCACTGCATTATTTGACATTTTAAAAGTTTGGTAGCAATAGCATTTTCGCAAAAGTGGGGAGGCAAATTAAGACACACAACTGCATAGAGATAAATGGGGACGTTCAAACTATATAGATAATTTTAAAACAAACCCAGTTTTATTAATAGTCTGGTATGAAAAAATAGATTTTTAGCCATAACTTTTGATTGGAAAGAGATATTGGGGTAATTTTTTCACATAAATTGTTTTTGAGACTTTAATTTTTTGTGAAAAATATAAAAACAACATTTTGGAAAAAATACATTTCGCGAAAAAAATCAAAGGGGCGGTCCCTTGTTGTTTTGATGACAAAAACAGTAAAATAATTTTTGCGCTTAGCTGGAAAAATTTTTGCAAATAAATGCTATGTCATATGAAAGGCAGTCAGATGTGCAATTTTTAATTGATTTCATTTTTACAACAACAACAATTTTTGAGTCATTTTTTGAATAAAAAGTCAATATTTTGGACCTTTATTGACATAATCATAAAACACATATACTACACTCACTTAACGGTACAGTTCAACCTATTTTTGTGAAGTGATTTTATTGAACTTTTGAACAAAAAAAATTTGAATGAAATATATTAATGGAGAGCGGAGATATTTGCATCGAAAGAGCAAAATTTGATTTTCGTGTCGTTTTTTTCTCATTCTTAGGTAACGATGTTTTATGAAAAAGTCGTTGTACCGAAAATTTCTCCAATTTTGAATATATGTGAGTGTTTTTGATGTCAAAATAACAAAAAAATTTTTAAAATTAAATACACAAAAATCTCCGATGGTAAAAAGTTATATAATAACAAAATTACCGTTAGTTGAAAATTTTCGGAGGGGGCGTGGCAAAAACTAAGTATGTAACATTTAAGTAAGAATGCACTTAATACGTATACCTAGTTTGAGCCGTTCAGCTGTTTAGATTTGTATAAAGGCCAAACAAACAAACAAACAAACAGAAAATGAGTTTTATTACTATAGATTGTTCATCTTTCTTCGAAATATTTAAATGTTAAAGAGATAGAAATGAGTTTTTTTAAAGGATGTAAACTAAATTAATGCGATTTTTCAGGCCAAGAGTAGCAAGCTTAAAAACTCAACTGGGACGTCTTGCCACTTTAATGGAAGAAAACGCAGATTAGAAGCATCCCTCAACTGCTTTCTTTCCATAGCATCTATGCGTGTCTCATCGTTTTTTCCACTTATATTCAACGCCATGGATGTCGTCGGAAACATGTTTATGTATTTTATTTTTGAAGTGACTTCAGCTTGAGAATTTCAATTGTTCTTTTTTGAATTCACAGTAAAAAGAAAACAAAAATCATTGCCATTCATATCTGTATATAAAGTATAGTATATATAGTAAACTATATATAATAGTATATCTAATATTGTGAAAATCGAATATTCACAATAGATAATACTTACTTACTTACTTAGTTGGCGCTACAACCGTATGTCGGTCTTGGCCTCATCTAAGAATTTGCGCCAGCCATTTCTGTCTTTCGCTTGCTGGCGCCAGTTGGAAATTCCAAGCTTCGTCAGGTTGTCCTCTACTTGGTCTTTCCAACGAAGATGCGGTCGTCCTCTTCTGCGTTGACCGCCGCTGGGTACCGAATCGAATGTTTTCTTCACTGGAGCATCGTCTTTCATGCGCTGAACATGACCAAGCCAGCGAAGCCGCTCGATTTTAATGCGCTTGACTATGTCGATGTCAGCGTACAGCTCATACAGTTCATCATTCCACCGTATTCGGTACTCGCCATTGACGCAGATTGGTCCGTAGATCTTACGAAGAATCTTTCTCTCGAATGCTCCTAAAGTCTTTTCATCTAAACTGCTCAGCGTCCAGGTTTGTGATGCATAAAGTAGGACGGGCATGATGAGCGATTTATAGAGCGTGATTTTCGTTCGTAGAGAGAGGGCTCTGCTTCTCAATTGCCTACTGAGCCCAAAGTAACACCTGTTGGCAAGAGTTATTCTTCGTTTGATCTCAATGCTGATGTCGTTGGTTGAATTAATGCTGGATCCCAGATAGACGAAGTTCTTCACAACCTCGAAGGAGTTATTGTCAACGGTAACGTGGGTTCCAAGACGCTGGGACTGTTTGTTTGTTGACACTAAGTATTTCGTCTTATCTGCATTCACTGCCAGACCCATTCGACTTGACTCTCTTTCTAATCTGGAAAATGCTGCACTGACTTCGCGCGTATTATGGCCAATGATATCAATGTCATCAGCATACGCAAGCAGCATAACACTCTTGTAGAATATTGTGCCACTACGTCTCAGATCAGCAGCTCGGATGATCCTTTCCATCATTATTTAATTTAATTTATTTATTTATTTATAAGCGCTTGTAAGAAATAAACTTATAGTTAAGCACCGATAACATGTGTGGATATAAATCAACAAATTTTTAATATTAAACACTTAAACATAACTTGAACAGAAATTAATTAATTTAATACATTGAGATCAAAAACAGTTTTTTAAAAAAACGACTATAAGAATTTAAAACTGAAAATTAAAAAAAAAAAAAATAAAATAACTTTAAATTAAGAGAGAAAAATATCATTACAAAGAAATGAATTAGGTAAGAAATCGAATGAAAAGAGATAAATGAAGAAAAATAATAGAATAGCGAATCAAGTAAAAATAGATAAAAGTTTTGGTTAGAAGGAAGACAAATAATCTGATAATTTAGATTTAAATATGGCTGTATTGCAAATACGCTGTAGATACGGTGGAAGTGAGTTCCAAAGACGTATGGAATTAACAAAGAACTGACGTTCGGACGCTAAGCAGGCATGTTTTGGTTGGACTAGGTTGTTTCCGCGCTGAGATCTTAAAAATTTTAGTTTATTATATAGGTAAACTGGCTCTTTGGTAAAAATAATTTTGTGCAGAAAAACTAACGCCCTCAAGTTCAAAACACTGTCAAAAGTCAAATTGAATATTTTTTTTGCATACTGGGATATACGGTCGGTTCGTTTAAGTCCGAAGACATAACGAGCGATGTTGTTATAGGAAACGTTCAACTTGCGCTTACTAGCAGCATCACAGTATGCAAAAATTTCGGATCCGTACAATAAGGTGGGGACAAGATACGTTTTAGCTAATAACATTCTTATGTGAAAGGGGGTGAAAAACTGTGTGGCCCATAGGCTACGGAGCATACCATAAACTTTTCCTACAGTGATGTTGACATGATTCGTCCAATCTAAAGTGCTGCTGAAGGTAATACCCAAATTTTTTGCCGTTTTTACAACTTCAATACATGACCCATTTATCGTAACGTCCGGAAAGGGCAAAGAAGAGTTATGTTTTCTCGTTATAATTAAACATTTTGACTTATTTGGGTTTATGCTTAAGCCATTAGCGGAAGCCCAATCGTAAATTTTACACAAATTAGCATTCAGACTATCAACACACGTGGTAATATCACATTTGCGACAGCTAGTATACAGTTGTACATCATCAGCGTACATTTGTATACCACAATTTTGCAGCACAGTTGGTAAGTCGTTTATATAAACCGAAAATAAAAGAGGGCCCATTACAGAGCCTTGAGGAACGCCACGGTTTACAGGTAAGAAATTGGAAGTAACGCTGCCTATATTAACGGCTTGTGATCTGTTTGTGAGATAAGAGGTCATTAGTCGAGTTGCAGTGGCGGAAAAATTAAACACATTTAATAATTTCAAACATAAAATTTGGTGATCAACCGTGTCGAAAGCTTTCGAATGATCTAGCAAAACCAAGAAACTGATTTCATTGCGATCGAGGTTATTTCGAATTTCATCGCTGACGTCAAGTAGAGCAGTCACGCAACTACGCTTAGGTCGGAATCCTGACTGTCTGTCAGTTAGCAGTTTATTGTCCAAAAGAAATTTGTTTATTTGGTAGTACATCAGCGTTTCAAAAACTTTTGATAGATATGGTAAAATTGCTATGGGGCGGAATTCATTACCAGTTTTAGGGATGGGAATAATTTTAGCTTTTTTCCAAATAGCAGGGAATTCTGATTTCGTTATGATGGTATTGAAAATGTTAATAATGAAAGGGGTTAGAGCAGGAAGAAGTAACTTAAAAAACCTGGGATGTATTTCATCGAAACCGACGGCATTAGATTTAATCTCTAAGCAACTTCGCAGTACTTCTGTATATTCAACGCATTGAAAATTAAAAGCTGAGTACGAGTTGATAGATCTCTGAAAGATGCGACAACAGTTGACACTGGGCGCTGACATAGGTATATCTATAAATTTGTTATTTAGAGCCTCGACGTCTACGCTAGTGTCTGTAAGCGAAATATTTCTACCAACTCCAATTTGCCGAATAATATTCCACTTCGTTTTGCTGCCTATGGCAGAGCTAAATTTAGATTCATAATATGCTAACTTGGCAATTTTCACCGCCCTGACCACATTGTTTCTGCATATGCGGAAAATATTATAACGCTCGGGTGTTTTGAGACGTTTCCATTTATTATACGCTGCGTCACGTTTTTTCATTAAACTTTTAAGGGTACTGGAAAACCAGGGCCTTAGAGAGTGCTTTACAACTTTAGTTTTAAGAGGAACATGTTTTTCAAATAATGAATTGACGTTACGTTGTAGGAAATCTAACTTATCATTTACTGATAGCATGTGATAAATTTCTGTCCAGTCGACGTGATTTAGCTCTGTCTGAAGAGAGCTAAAATCTATATTTGTAAAATCTCGGTATGTTATTTTTTGCTCTGGTATTAGCAGCTGAAAATTATAGCAAAGAAAAATCAGGTCATGCTTGGAAAAAACAGGAGCAGATAACTGGTCATAAAGTAAGACTTTATCATTATCACCGACAAAAAAGAGGTCTAGCAGCGAATTTCTATTTTTGGAAAAGTGTGTGGGTGTGGTGCAGTTTGGCGACGTAAGACCAAGTGCACACATATCATCAGATAAATGAGTTTCAACCAATAAATCACAATTAAAATCGCCACAAATTATGATGTCAGCATAGGAGCTTACCACCGATTCAATTTTCAACATTAAGTTTTCTGTATGGACATAACGATTTGGCCTATAAACTGTGCCGACAAGTAGTTTTTTGGATTCATAGATTATGTCAACAAATAGGAATTCAATATTGTCTTCAGAGTTTGATTTACTGATTAAGTTGCATGTAATACCATCTTTAACAAAAATTGCAACCCCACCGGCATGAGACTCTCGATCCGCACGAAATGATCTATAACCCTTTACACTAAAGACACTATTTTGAACAGAAGGCTGAAACCATGTTTCAGATACACAAATTATATCCATGTTTGAGTTTTCAAAAATGTACCGAAACTCATCAATTTTATTATTTAAACTTTGCGCATTAATATGACATACCTGTAGTCCCGTCGCTTGCCTGCTTAATATTCGAATTAAAGCATAGAGATTGTCTCTAGAACAACAACGACCGTAATTATTCGAACTCACAACGGATATGGTTTGAGATAAAAAGACGCGTATTTGCAGCACAGTTAACATTATTATTAACTTTTAATATAAGAAATAAAGAATTAAAAGAAATAAAAATAAGAAAAGAAGTAAGTGTACATATTACGCAAAGAAATGGAATGAAGGAAGCAAATAGAAATAAAAAGAAGATAGATAGGTTAAAGAAAGACAAATTAAATAACGCAAAAACATAAAACTTAAACTTAGGCAGGAACAACTTCATCTTCCGGGCATCTTTCACAAATTCCTTCGGCGGCAAGAACATGGCTGTGCAGCTCGCTTTCATTTTTGATGCGAATACTTTGGGAGCCTTTGTGTAGCCGAATGTGTAAACACCCTCGGACGGTGAAAGCATTGTAAATACTTTTTCGTTTCTTGTAGGTAATAGCAGCATGTAATAGCTTTCTAGTATCAGCGCTGAGGCACTCGTGGATGTAGATATTGTGATCTGCTTCAAAGCCTGCATTGATCAGATTCACGGCTTTCTTAACACGTCTGCGGTAGTCACCAAATGCTTTCAAAACCCGATTTCGGTCATGCGGAGTGTAGAACTTGACGATGATCACAGGGTTTGAATTTTGATTTGTTGTTCTCTGCCTTACCCGAAAAATATCTTTTAATTGCGGTGGTAAAAACTCAATAGAGTGACATACAAGGTTAAAGATGCTCTTAATATTTTCGCCTGTCATTAAAGGCACTCCAAAAATAATTGCATCGGAAGAGTTATGATTTTCACTGCTGTTGTTGGAATTTGATGTCGAAGAGCATCGCTTGAGTTCATCGGTTAGGGCATCACAACGCGAGGAAAGAAGTTCGATGCGATTTTCAAGTGAGCTTAATTTAAGTTCGTAATCACTAAAATTGTTTTTGATGGTTGCAACTTCGCTCTTAAATTCGTTGCTCAATTTAGTCTCGACGTTCGCAATTTCACTCGAGAGACGCTTGAAGAGGATGTCGGAGTGCTGTCGAAGACGGTCCTCTAGCTGTTCCACTTCAACTTTCAACTTAACACTCAAACGCTCTTCTAACGCATAGAGTGCAGTACTAAAAGAGGTTAAGCTGCCACTCTCTGACTTAGGTGTGTTCTCGTTTTTAGAGCGAAGGCCTTGTTGGCGTAGTTGTTCACGCGTTAGTCTTGGACTCGGTGTCATTTAAGGCGTTTAGTTAGTAGTTGGCGCGCAATTAGGGGAAAACGTATGACACAGCAGCTACAATTCGTGTAGCTTAGGATTATTTTGTTTAGTTGTTTTAAGCCACAGACGGCACCGTTTGATGTCTACCAACAAATTACACTCGCGCACTCGTTGTTTTTGTGTTTTTTTCTTTATTTACCAGCTTTTGCATCAAAAATTGACAACAAATAAAGTTCAGCACTGATCGAAAGATTTTGCATACGAATTGCATCTGGGTTTTCTGCAGTAAAGCAAATGTTTAATTCTTTAATTTATGCTAAAATGCAATTAAATGAGTCTATATCCGATGTTTACAAAAACTTCAAAAACGAAAACTTGATAAAACTTGATAAAATATTAAATCTCTGTATAAAAACGAAGCGCACAGAAAGACACGTCTGCACTTCCAAAGAGTGCATTTGACACATTAGGTTGAAAAAGTCGCACGATAAGGAATCACCTTGTCTGAAACCTCGTTTGGTAACAAATGGTGGGGAGAGGTCCTTCCCGGTTTTAACTGCACTGCTGATGTTGCTCAGTGTCATCCTGCAAAGTCGTATTAGTTTTGCAGGAATACCAAATTCAGACATGGTGGAGTACAGGTGCTTCCTTATTGGGCTGTCGAAGGCGGCTTTGTAGTCGACAAAAAGATGCTGGGTGTCGACTTGTTTTTCTTGAGTCTTCTCCAAGATTTGTCGTAGCGTGAAAATCTGGTCGATGGTGGACTTTCCAGGTCTGAAGCCACACTGATAAGGTCCGATCAGTTCGTTTACAATGGGCTTCAATCTTTCACATAAAACGCTCGACAGGACCTTATATGCGATATTAAGAAGGCTTATCCCACGGTAATTGGCACAGATAGTGGGATCGCCTTTCTTGTGGATTGGGCAGAGCACACTGAGATTCCAATCAATCGGAATGCATTCTTCCGACCATATTCTGCATAGAAGCTCGTGAATGCATTTAATTAGAGCTTCGCCTCCATTCTTAAACAGCTCAGCAGGTAAGCCATCAGCTACCGCGGCTTTATTATTTTTAAGCCGAGCTATAGCTGTCAGAACTTCATCATAGTCGGGCAGCGGAACCTCGACGCTGTCATCCGCAATTGGGGTTTCCGGAATATCATCTCTATTGGCGGGATTGTTGTCAGCGTCGCCATTTAGAAGCTTAGAGAAGTGTTCCCTCCATAACGTCAGTGTACTCTGGACATCTGTCACTAGATTCCCGTTTTCATCCTTGCAGGAAGAGGCCCCGGTTTTAAAACCATCGGCAAGGCGTCTTATTTTTCGAAAAATTTTCGGGCCTCATTCCTGTCACCATACATCTCAATCTTCTTCTCCTGCTCGCGCTTCTCCTGCTCGCCTCTCTTTTTTTCCGCCTGAAAATATGTCTCTCTTCCCTCCTCTTTTCTTTGTATCGCTCCTTAGCAGCGCGCGTTACAACCGACTGCAGGGTAGCTTTGTAGGCGGCATCTTTCTCTGCAGTGGCGTCGCGACACTCCTGGTCGTACCACTGGTTTCGGCGAGAGCGTTGGTAGCCAATCACCTGTTCAGCAGCCGCACGCATGGAGTTGGAAATGTGTGTCCACTGCGCGCATATATTATCGATTGGAGGAGTGCTTTGAAGCAGGAGTGAGTGTCGAGTGGCGAAAGCATCGGCTGTCTGTTTCGAATGCAGCTTGTCGACGTCTAGCTTTCTCTGTGTAGGGTTGCGTGTATTTTTAGCTGCGCACAGACGTGTACGGATCTTGGCTGCAACAAGATAGTGATCCGAGTCAATGCTTGCACCCGTCGATCAAAACGTGATCAATTAGATTTTTTGTTTTTTGATCAGGGGACATCCAGGTGGCTTTATTACAATAATATTGAGATACTTGAATCTAGTGCTTCTTACGACCATGTTTAGTGCTGCGGCGAAGTCAATCAGCCTCATTCCGTTATCGGAGGTGTTGTCGTGGAGGCTGAACTTTCCGACTGTTCGACCAAAAATATTTTCCTTGCCCACCTTAGCGTTGAAGTCACCAAGCACAATAGATAATATGAAAGCTTAATTTTTACGATACGCTTGCATTCGTCTATCATGTACCGTATGAAAATCCATAATAGGGGGTAAGTTTTACATTTTTAGAATTATTATTCTTTCTCTTATAAGTTTAATTTTGTCACATGTATCTAGTGTTTTGTATTTATTTTTCTTATGTTCTATATTTTAATTTTTTTATATATATATATATATATATATTGTTTTTGATATTATTGTGTTTAGATATGTTTTTGTTACCATTTTTATTTTAGAGTTTGCTTATTTCTTGTTTGTTATTTTGAGTTTTTTGTCTTTATTTTATTTATATTATTATAATATATTATTTGTATATTTCTTTATTTTTTTATTTTACTTTATAAAATTTTCTTTTCAATTGTTATTCTGTTTTTTGTTTGTATTTTAAAAATTTTTATTATGTCTTTTATAGTTTGTTTATTGTTACATGCATCTCGAGTTTTGTATTTTTTTTTTCCAGGTTTTCTGTATATGTACAATATTAACTTTTTTAATTTATTAATTTTTGACCTTTTTATATTTAATTTTTCTTATTTAATTAAACAAAGAAAAACGAAATATCAGAAATAAAATTGAAATAAATTTAGAAAAAAATCTGACCTATTAATTTTTATCCCCCACGTTTAAAAAACGTAATAGGGGTGTATTAACTTTGTCACTCCATTTGTAACGCTGATAAGGAGGCGTGGCCAGTAGAGAAAGGTATACATATTCTTGATCAGCATCACCTCCTGAGTCGATTCAGCCATGCCGTCTGTCAGTCTGTCCGACTGTGGTCACGATAACAGCCGTAATTTTTTTATCTACATTTTTAGCTATAGTAACGAAATTCAATATATAAGCTTTTTATTCAAAAATGGAGGTCAAGTTCGAAAATGAGCCAAATCGGATGAAAACCACGCCTACCTCCCATACAAACTGACTTAACCAAAACGGTAAAATCTCTTTAAAATCCACAAAAATTAATACATAATGACTTCACATTTTGCACAGCGTTTTTAAAAATTATTATTAACTTTGTGTATAAAATTTATAAAAATCCGATGAAAACCACACCTACCTCCCTTATACAATGACTTTACCAAAACGGTAAAATCTCTTTCAATTCCACAAAAACTAATCTAATGACTTTGCACATTTTGCACAATTTTGCACAAAAGCTTCAACTTTTAATATGCATTTTTAGTATAAAGTTTGTAAAAGTCGAATAAAAATCATGTCTACCTCCCATACAAAGTGAGTTCACCAAAATGGAAAAATCTCTTTCAATTCCATAAAAATTAATCTAATGAATTCAAATTTTGCACAAAACCTTTAACAATTCATATAAACTTTAGGTATGCAATTTGGAAAAATCGTCGTCCGTGTGGGTATTTTAACTTCGGCTCAGTCAAAGCTAATTCCTTACTAGTTTTATTATGTTTTTTATTTATTTGTTTTTATTTCTTGCTTTCAATATAATTTGTTAGATACATATTTTTTTATAATTTATTTATTTTAGTTTTGCTTTGTTTATATTTTGTTTGTTATTGTAATATATAATTGTTTCATTTTATATTACTACTAGCTGAACCCGGTGTGCTTCGCTACCCCCCTCGTATAAAATAAAATTAAAAGTATTTATATATTTACAAAAATTTATTTATTTAATTTAATTATTGCAATGCTTCGCCTCTTTTTTGTTGTAAACCAATTAGAATTCAGCACTGAATCGCATGTAATTTGCTTCATGCTCCCCTTTTTATTTTTAGACCAATCAAAAAGCAGCAATTATACAATCAGCTGTTTCGCAGTAAGTTGTGGGAGAATGAGAATGGGGTTACCCCACTCTCTATTTTAATTAACACGTATTATAAAATCAGCTGTTTTGAAGATAGTGGTGGAAGAAAGAGAATGGGGCTACCGCACTATTTTTTAATTAATATGTATTTTAAATTTGTGGTAAATCAGTTAATAAACGTAGTAAAAAACTAGGTGCAGAAGTGTGCATGGTCTAAAAATATTATCATGTTATTAGCATTCCTGAGTCAAAGCTGAACGCTGTGAAAATTTAAGATCGGTTATCAGGTCCAATATATCGCAAACAAAGGGGCGTGCTCCGCCCAGTTTTCTTTTGGTACGTATTTCTATTCATGCCAACACCATATATAGCAAATACTGCCGCCGTTGGTCAAAAAATGCCCAAGATATGACGATTTTAAATGTTGTGTTATATGGGCGAGGCCACGCCCCTTCGTCCACTCACAACTTTATATAGTCAAGAATTTATTATTTCGTAAGAATAACCTATTGTGAAAATTTAATGACGATCGGTCCAGTAGTTAAGACTATATTGCGATTTTTAATTTTCCTAAAAATGGGCGTGGTCCCACCCACTTTTCTCCTGGTACGTATTTCTAATTATGCCAATACCATATGTACCAAATAGCATCAACGTAGGTCAAAAAATGCCCAAAATATGGCGATTTAAATTTTTGGGTTATATGGGAAGTGCCACGCCCCTTTGTCCAATAAAAACTTCATATAGCCTATTATTCTTTCCAGAGTCATAGTCAAATGCTGTGAAAGTTTCAGAAAGATCGGTCCAAGGGATTGGCCTCCTATAAAGCACAAACAAACAAACAGACAGACAGACATTCATTTTTATATATATAGATTGAAAGCAAATTAATTTTAACTAAAGTAAAATAGGGCGAAAAAAAGTGATTTGGTAATAAAAAATCGATGGCTACCTTACCTGTAGATAAAAAGTATATAAAACTTTAGGTAAATACATATTACAAAAAAAGTATTTTGTATAGCAAACATTGTTAGTGGTATAAGTAAGTATCTGAATTTAAAAAAGGGGGCGGTGAAGTGGGCGTGGTCCATAGTAATATGGCGACGTTAACAGTACTAAGATCAATATAGTACCAAATAAGAAATAATCCGTTGGAAGGAACAAATAAACAAACAGTAGAGAGAACAAAAAGTTTAAAACTTAAATTTGGCGTGAAAAGGGGCGTGAAGGGGGGCGTGGTGTAGGAAATGTTTATTTCTACCTCGCCTGGAGTATAATGTGTATACAATTTGAAGTAAATCTGTTAAAAACTATATGGGAGCCATTACATAATTTTAAAAAGTGGGCGTAAAAGTGGGCGTGGTCGAAAAAAGGACCCTATTAATCATGCCAGAGTCCCAGTTAAATGCTGTGAAAATTTCAGAAAGATCGGTCCAGAGGTTTGGTCTCCTATAAGGTACAAACAAACAAATAAACAAACACACATTCCATTTTATATATATAGATTTATTTTTTATTTGTTTAATTATTTTTTAATTTTTTTTAGTTTAAAGGTTTAAAGGTTTCTTGGATTAAGTTTTTTTTAAAATTTCTATTGTCTTTTATATTTTTTATATTATAACATGCATCTTGTGTTTTGTATTTATTTTTTGTGTTTCCAGTATTGCAAACTTTTATTGTTTGTTTTTGTGTCGAAAAGTTTTTCTCCTTAATTCTTTTTGTCCTCCCTTATAAAACTACTTGACAAAATTTCTTTCTCACCCTATTTGCCAAATTTCCAAGCTCGTTAAAATTTTGTATTCAAAACGTTCGATTACCTCTAATTTTCAACTGTCGCTTTTGTAATTGTTTGACCATTGTTTTTATGATGTCCTTTTGTACTGCTTTAAGAAAAAACAACTTCCGTTTTAGTTCTCTCCATTTTATCATTGCCAACTTTTATACCCAGCCCCCAATAAAATAGCCACAATAAAAATAACATAAGAGAAGTTGCTTCTACTGTCAGCATTTTATGTGTTGTTGCTCATAAAAATCTTAACGGATTTGCGCCTGGACTTAAACCATCTTAGGCCATATGTAGCAATACAAGAGCAGACAGTTAGAAGCATAGACAAGACAAGAGACAGTCAGCCTGGCAGACATCGCCTTTGACACTCAATCTGTCCGTACAGAAGTTAACCGTTACAACACTCAGTCTCGCGATAGTTACCATTTACTTTTTATGATTTTTGTTAATGTCTGTCCGCAAGGCACGTTGAAAGCTCTAAAAAAGGGGATACACCGCGTTCTGGCCCTTGATTATAGCAAATTTGCTTGTTTTTCTTGTTTTGCATTTATACTTTTTATGTTATTGATAACCACGCAATCTGTTGTTCAGCACTTATTATGTACGGCCTTTTTTACTTTCCCAACTTTCTGTTCAACCATTCCCTCACTTCCATGATTTTTATCCGCTTAGCTGTCATAATACTTTTGTGTTCATAAAATCATAATTTTTATTATTCTTACTAACGTTTGCTGCTCACTTTTATGAAGTTATATATGTGTATGAAGTGCAATAAAAACAACAATAGGATTAAAAAAAAATATCGGCAACAACATAAATAAATAAAATATATAATGTAAAAAATGTATTGCTTTCATTGTAAAGTGATTTTAAGCACATGCGTTTTATAACAGTTCTAATTTTTATGGCTTGAAAAAAATAATACTCTAAGGAAAAATGGTTTAGTTTCTTCTTGATTTATATTTAAAAAAAAATCAATTTAATGCCTTTTTTAATACCTTTTCTTTACAACTTTTGCACGTTAAGCTTTTGGGCTTAAAGATTTGATGAATATAGCATTTACATATGACCACAAAATTGTTCTATTGCGTCAGAACGTTGGAAAAGATGAGTCATAATAACTGAAAATGGCTCAATTTTGGAACTTGAAAGATTTTAGCCTTTTTAATTAATTAATTGATTTTTTTGATACTTACTTATATGATATATGTATATTTTTGTAACTATTGAAAGTTTCTCTATTAATTTTATCTTCTCTCTCTTTTCTTTCAGGTAAGTTTTTTGAAAAATCATAAGAAATTAGTTAAAAAGTACTAAAATGACAACAATCGATGTAAGTGGAATAATAATGTGTATTATATTTTGAAACGATATTTTCTAAAATAACCTTTCAAAGCTGCCAGATATGAATTTTTCTGATGCAACTGGTTTTTGTTTACAAAAGAATCAGGTAATCAGAAAAAACAACAGCTTTTCTTTACATTTTTTATTTAGAAACAAAAATTATAAAATAATTAATTAAAAAAAAACTTTTTAACAAAAAAAAAACCACTACAAAGAAAAAAATTATTTTAAATTACTTTTCACATTAATTCTTGGTCAAATTTTATGATTTATTTATATATATAGTAATAAATTGGATATCTCAGGGGCGTCCATTAATTACGTGGGGCATTTAGGGGTGGGGGTTTAAGTAGAATCTCACTAAATCTCACGTGGAGGAGAGAGGGTTCTCGCAAAAATTACGTAATTTTTTATCAGCAAGAAACAGTGTAGAATTATGAGATAACTGGTTAAATTGAGTAAAACGTGTTTCTCTACTAAAATATGACTAAATTTTACACTATAATATTTTTCGCGGTTATGCGTGTGCAACACAGTAGCATAGTAGCTCGTCGATTGTTTTACCACCGGCTAGCTGAACACGCGATTCGACGAGCGCTGCGACTTGTGACAGCGACGCATGTGACAGGACTACTACTTGTTGTGTTTACGTCCGTAAATGTTTATTTCAGTGGTCGACACACATGAAGCACATCCCAGTAAGTACATTCATGCATACAGCATTGATGATATAGGCATACGTTTGATGTTTTGTATGCATGCCAGAATAAATGCAAGCTTATTTCCTTTTTACATGGCGATGTCATACAAGAGCCTGATACTGTGTACCCACAAAATTACTAATGCTGTATGCATGGGGAATTAGTAGTTGTCTATGCATTCATTGTCATTAATACTGCATGCACACACTACCATTAATACTGTGTGCATACATTGTCATTGATATTGTAAGAAAAAAATTACTGGTGTCATTAGTTAATCATCTTATTTATGTTAGTTTTTAATATTTTTATATTAATTTATATTTTGTTAATAAATTATGTACAACTGCACTCCTTAAAGTTTAAATGCACAATGGGAGCTCATATTTTTTAAGCAATACTATGATGCATGCAAGGTTCATGCCTTAGTACTAATACAGCATGCATATTTTGGTATGCACGCTAATGTGTATAAACAACACAAGCATTTCAGCGAATTTGGATAATTGTTGGTTTTTTTTATGACCACACATGCCTTGTCCATGCTTCTACCAGCATACAGCATGCAGGTTTCCTGTTCTGCACAAATGCCCAACACAATCCTTGGTTTATGTTATAATGGTTCCCTAAATATTTCGACTCTAGCGATAGCCATCCGTGAGCTGGAATGGTTTGAAATAACCTCTTAAAATCGAGTTATTTTGTAACTATATTGGCTTGTGTAATTGTTGTAAAAAATAAATTGTCAGAAATTATAGCCGGAAAAAGTTCTTACAATCTGCATAAAAAAATTTAAATTTTTGCAATCGGATTAAAAATAATGCTGTTTTTCATGCATTTTTTCAAATTTTTTTTCACTAAAATTAAAAATTATTTCTAATGCGATCCTCTCTTTCAAGATATCGTTGGAAAGGTTTTGAGTGCTCGCATTGATTCCTAGTCAGAATTGCTTAATTTGATATATGTATATTAAAAATAATATATTAATTATAAAATAAACACCTACTGAAAAAATATCGGAAGAAAGTAAAAAAAAAAATATAAATAAAAGTAATGAAGTTATTAGTATTATTTTGAAAGTGTGAGGCACCTTAATACTAGAGTGCTTTGCCAAGAGTCACACGTATTTTTATGCTCTTTCACTCATTCAATAATTGATTTAGCTATGTTGAGCTGAGAAGCGGCGTCGCTGTGAGATAGTTCGTACTGTCCATACGCTTTCAGAGCTAACTGATAAACTAATTGAGCTGGGGTTCAATATCTCACGAAGTTCAACATACATTCGACTGCTACCTAGACGGGCAGATACGCGCGAGGGTAAGCGCACCGTAGTGAATGTCCCAGTGAAACTGAGCAGTCCTGAAGCTGATAATCATAAAGCACATCAAGACCAACACTTTTGTGTGGCCTCCATAAGGTCGCTGGAGACAGTAGCTTCACTAATTGGTCCTCACTACGTGACTTTTTTATCTCAGGATGATAAAGCCCGTGTTCCCATAGGGATCGTTGTGGCAAACAAGAAGCCGTCTCTTACAGTGGACCAACTTATATAGCAATTAGAAGTGGCAAGCTCTCTTCGTCAACTACAATCAGCCACACTCAAGACTTGAATACTCTTTTAACCCTTGATCCATTTAACAATTTTATGAAGAACGAAGACGGTAAAGTTAAGCCTGTCCTTATCATTTAGAGCGATGGGGGTCCCGATGAGAATCTACGATATCGCAAAGTGATCGCACACGCCATAGAACATTTCAGACAATATGGCAATTAGGGCGGGTCAATTTGTATGGACGAATTTTTTGGAGGTCTGGCTCAGCGAAATTCGTAAAATACATGTAATTTCAAGACTTTTTCTCCACTACAGCATATACAAATTCTGAAAAAAAGCTGTGCGGACTTTCGTAAATAGATTTTGTTCTCAATTATAAAATATGAATGTATGAATGTATGTGTATGAATCTATTTACGAAAGTCCGCACAGCTTTTTTTCAGAATTTGTATATGCTGTAGTGGAGAAAAAGTCTTGAAATTACATGTATTTTACGAATTTCGCTGAGCCAGAATTTGACCCGCCCTAATGACAATATACCTGGACACAATATTTATTGTGACTAATGCTCCAGGCAGAAATGCTTTTAATAGAGTAGAGAGGCGTATGGCTCCCCTCAGTCGGGAGCTAACGGGTTTTGTTT
This sequence comes from Dichetophora obliterata, assembly GCA_963920525.1. Classification (NCBI taxonomy): domain Eukaryota; kingdom Metazoa; phylum Arthropoda; class Insecta; order Diptera; family Sciomyzidae; genus Dichetophora; species Dichetophora obliterata. The sequence goes on along the minus strand of OY986436.1, from coordinate 195,154,228 downwards.
TTCCCCATGAGTTTTTTTGGACACATCTTGACACCAATGGCAGAACAGTAGACGTTAGCCTGGAAAAGGTTAATTTCAAAAAGGCAGGGGAAATTTTGGCTGAAATATGGTCGGCAGTGTGTTTTGACGAACACGAAGTAGTTGCTATATACATAGACCCTAACAATGGCACTTATAACGTTCCAGATCTACCATCTGAAGAATGGTACGCTGAGCACATTAGAGAGAGCCAATGTTTACTTCAGGTTCGCGGTAATTTATTTTTTTCATTTATTTATTTTTCATGTTGTAACGACCAACATAATGAATTATGTTCAATTATTATTTTAGGTTGCAAAATGCGACAATTGGGCCTGCTGTAGCCCACGCCAGAGTGATCTACACTTGATTCTTTAGGACCGTTTTCTGTCACCTCCATACCCTATCACGCATATTGATGGGCATCTGACTATCCCAGATTCTGGTGAGCATGACGGAAAGTTATTTGCTCATTTTTTGATTCGCCACTGCTTACCGATTCAACCTTTGAATGCCTTCATGGACTTGCCCTATGACCTTTATTGCCCCAGTGTACGTGGTGATCTAGAAAAGAGATGCTGCAATACATGCGGTATTAACTTTTCATCCATCACAAGAGCTGCAGAGCATCGGCGCGCAGTCTACCGTGCAGCAGCGCACAAAGTGCGACCTTCACGGATTATCACACGTCAAGCCAATGAGCTTCTATGTGCAAGCGATAACAGTTTAGACTGGCTAAATCAGTGGCGACATGTTGTAACTTCACTATCGAAGCGAAAATCGAAGCGAAGTTTTCGTTCGACAGGCGATTTGGTTTGTTTCGAAGTTATATTCGAACAGCTGCACGCAATCTTTTTTTCTGATACTTGGCATGCTAAAGAACGTGAATCAATATTTTTACAAATTGTTTTATTAATAAAAAATGTCATTTAAACTAAAAATGAAAAATTGGTTATTTTCAACTAATAACATTGTCTGGCAAAAATAAGGGTAACTTAATTTGAACAAATAGTTCTAAGATAACCATATATATACTTTTATTAATGCCAATACTTTTATTATTCCACTAACTTAAAATCATTATTTAAATCTTCTAATTTAAATAAATTATATATAATAAATAAAGCCATGTTTAAATGGATAAATATTTCCGTTTATATTTACTTCGCTTCTCGATCACTGCCACCAAAATAAAGTGATATTTTATCGTAAATATCACCTGTCAATACATTTAACGAACATACCGACTTTCGATAATTTCGACAACTTCGAAACTTTCGAAGTTATAACATTTTGCCACAGAGCGAGGTTGAAGGAACAGATGATTTTACTGAAAATCACATGGACATGTTGGTTCCACTAGTCACTCTCGAGACAGCACATGAGTCCCCATGGACTGAATTAGAATGAATATCCCTTCACCAATTTTAGAAGTTCTCATTTCAAATGACTTACTTTTACTTAATAAGTATTTCATTGTTCGATTTTTTTCATTGTAATTTTAATCTACGATCTCAGTAGTCTTAAATTCTAGTCTCAACTAGTCTTAAATAAAATAATAAAATAAATTACGAGCGTTTTTAATAAGTCCAACACAATAAAGCATAGATTAACATACTTACACTGAAAACACGCATTTTGAACAATCTCCCGTGAGATTAAAGGGGGGAGGGTGTCGAGCAAAATCTCACGAAATCTAACTAAGGGGTGGGGGGTCAACAAATCGTAAAAATCACCTCACGTAAATTTATGGACGCCCCCTTATTATTATTATTTTTTTTTATTGTGTATTATTATCATAAATACATTTATTTCTCTATGTATATAAAACATTTAAAGCAGGAGCGTTTATTTTATAAAAGTCTGATTATATAAGCGCCAACTTTAAATGTTTTATATTCATGGAGAAATAAGAATTTTTATGATAATAATACAAAATAGAAAAAAAAATTATAATAATAAGATATCCCATTTATTACTACATATAAATAAATTATCAAATTTAACCAAGAATTAATGTGATAAGTAATTTAAAATTATTTTTTACTTTGTAGGGGATTTGAAGTTGGTTTTTGTTTTTGTTAAAAAGTGTTTATTTCTTCCTTTTTAAAAAACATGATAACAACTTTTTCCATTCTTGTAATGAATTTTCTTACCCTAGTGTCAACATTATCTGTGAACAGTGTTTTTCTTATATTGCTACGCCCTTTTGTCCTATAACGCCCACTTTATTGACCCTAAATTTTCATAAGTATGCCTGTCTCTCAGTATCCTTAAATATAAAATAAACTGGCCATTTCAGCCCTTGGAAGGACTTTGACCAAGCTTCTATTGATCAATTGTGTTGTGCGTGTTATTAAATGTTTGATCACAAATGACCGAGAACTGGACCTACGTGTTTTATGCCGACTCCGAACGGCTTATGTTCTCAAGAAACTTTATATGGCAATCTTTACTCTCTGAGGTTTGCCATTGTCTGCAGAGAGGTGACGACCGAACAGAAAATTAATTCAATTGAAAAAATTTTCTGTCTGAGCTGTAATTGAACCCGGACTACCGCAGTTCATTAGCTTAGGGGCCACACACTTTACCCACTAGGCTACGGCCGCCACTTTTTTAGACAGGCACCTCCACGTCTAATATATCTATCTGTTGGACAACAAATTGTGGCAATCGGGCAAGTACTTTAGAAGTTATCGATGTACATACATAAAAACAAAAACAAAGAAACCAACCAACCATATCCACTCTCAGTATCCTAGTGTCAATATTATTCGAGTTGCAGCATTTTTATTATATTGCCACGCCCTTTATCGAATAACTCCCACTTTTTTAACCATAATTTTCAATAATTGTTCCTACCCCTGTACCAATTTCTAGAACCCTAGTGCCAATATTAACTGAGATACAGTATTTTTCTTATATTGCCATGCCCTTTTGTCCAACAACGCCTACTTTCATGATATATGAAGTTATTACATGAATTAAATTGTGAGCTTTAGATCAAGTAAGTTTTTGAGAAGGCAACAACATCAACAACTACTCTGTATAGAGTCAATCACTTGACTGACTAGACATTCTGTTTCGGAAATCGCTACAGTTTCCTCTTCAGAAGTCTTTGAGTGATTAAGCTGTGATCAATTCGCATTTGGTTGTGAAAATAGCAACCTTTCAGTTAGAACACTTAGCTTCTGGCGAAGCAAAAAACTCGTTTCATTTTCTATGGTGCATTTCGACAAACTATCGAACACGAATGAATATTGAAATAAATAAAAAAGCAACTAGAACAGATGGCAACCCTTGATAGAGTTGATGGCGGTGATCTATAAATAGCCTACTGCTTTGAAATGTCATATGATTAGCAGCCATACAATTCATAAGAATGAATTCCAGAATCTGCACATTCATATGCTAGTTTAAGCAGTGAGTTGATCACAGCTTAATCACTCAAAGACTACTGAAGAGGAAAATGTAGCGATTTCCGAAACAGACTGTCTAGTCAGCTAAGTGATTGACTCTATACAGAGTTGTTGTTGTTGTTGTTGCCTTCTTAAAAACTTACTTGATCTAAAGCTCACAATTTAATTCATGTGACGCCTACTTTCTTCACAGTAACTTTTCATAATTACGCCTACCCTGTACCTAATTTCAGTACCCTTATGGCAATACTATTTGAGTTACAGCATTTTTATTATATTGCCACGCCCTTAATCGAATAACGCCCACTTTTTAAACATAACTTTTCATAATTGTGCCTACCCCTGTATTAAATTTCAGTACTTTAGTGTTAATATTATTCGATATACAAAGTTTTTCTTATATTGCCACGCTCCTCTGTCGAATACCACCCACTTTTTTAGACAGGCACCTCCACGTCTAATATATCTATCTGTTGGACAACAAATTGTGGCAATCGGGCAAGTACTTTAGAAGTTATCGATGTACATACATAAAAACAAAAACAAAGAAACCAACCAACTTGAGAACCTCCTCCTTTTTGAAGTCGGTTAAAAAATGTTCCTTTGCATATTGCAAAGATCGAACTCGCTGCCTGTTAATTTATAAACTAACCGTTTAGGTCACTCCGCTATCGACGCACCTCGTTACACTCGATATAAGTGCATACATAAAAATTTATTAGAACTAACCCTGCAGTCTTAGGCATCGTGCACGAATATTTCATGTTGATTTCTTTAAGAAACTTACTGCATGAGATAGATTAGTCGATAATTCCTTAACAAATCGGTCTTTTTTCGTTCATCGAAAGCAAAAAGTTTTCAAACAGTGCACGAATTTGGAACTTTTATATGAGATTTTCGTCAACGAAATGTATAAACGAATCAGCATGTTTCGTTACAGAAGAAGAAAAATCGTGCAGGATTCATTCAAGCTTTCTTTCAGACTTCGACTACTGGGAAGCGACGTAGAATATTTTTACTTATACACTGATGTTTTAGTAGAAAACTGTTCAGGCTTTTAATCTTTTTTCACAATGTTTTGCATTCACAGACACTTTTCCGATTAATTAAGCATATAAAAACTAAGCTTTTTCAAATTCATCACTTTTTTTCTTCAGATTTTATGAAAACTTGCAATAGTTAGTTGAAACACAGGGACACAATCAAATTAAAATTAGGGAGGAGAGGGGGGCTCATTTTTGGGGCTCAAGAAAAGATAATTTTAATACAAAAAGAAGTATAAATAGTCAAAGGTATGAAAAAAAAGATTTGAAGCCATTACTTTTGATTGGAAAGAGATATTGGGGTAATTTTTCCAGGTATATTTTGATTTTTTTTTTTTTTAAATATAAAAAGAACACTTCGAAAAAATTTATTTCGCCAAAAAATCAAAAACCCTTGTTTCTGCGCAAAACTGCGCAAACTGCAAATGACCAAATATTTGGCCATTTTATAATATTCAATAACCGAAACCGAAACTGGTTATTGATATGAAAATTTAATTTTTTACAAATAATGTTTTTTTTATTAAAAGGAAACAAAAGTACTTTAATACACATAAGAAAAAAATTTGATATAAAAAAGTGTTATTTGAATATTGATATTTACTATAATAATAAATGACATAATTTTTGTATTTTTATTTTATTACAAAAGCATTGCTTAATTTATATCTTTAGGGCTCTATACACGTAACTTTTAAAACGGATATCGTTTGGACTGCCTAAATATGGCCCAAACTGACAAAAAAGGGCGAAACTGGCCGAAACCGAAACCGAATATTCGGTCGGACACTAGCCATATGAGAGGTAGTCAGAAATGCAATTCTTACTTCATTTTATTTTAACAACAAAAACAACTTTTGAATATTTTTTGTTTAAAAAGTCATTTACACTAACGGTAGAGTTGACAATATTTTTACTAAGGGCAGGTTCTCATGAAACTCGACCAAAAAACTCAATATTTTTTAATTTTTCGATAGCGTATGATTTTATGATTTGATTTATGGTTTGGATGATAACGATTTCATAAAAAAGTTAACGCATACGAAAAGCTCCCATATTTTCTGAAAAATCCTGTTTTTCTCCACGATATCTTAAGAAGTACTCTCAACTTGGATTGACTTGGATTTTTTATTTATTTTAAAGTAGATTAAATTTATTGGATCCTAAGCCTAAATTCAGATAATATTGAACAGTTGTGTTTTTTAAGCACTTTAAAGAGCGAAAAATGTACAAAAAAACGGCTATTTAATATTCAAATGTCCGCCATTTTTTTAAATTTTCAAATTATTTATTGGTATTATAGGTTCAAGCTCCATGAACGTGGAGACCATTTGAGTACCTTTTTTTTAACGTGACGTTTGACGGCGTAATTGCGCTTCACATTACACTTTTATGCACCAAAAAAAAATATGTTCCTATACTTTAAGAATCAATAAATAAGGGCATAAAACTCAAGAAGTCTAAAAATCAATAAATAACAGCATAAAACTCAAGGAGTTCATTTACTTCCTTCTATGAAAAACCAAATTAGGGAAATCAGCGTTTTTTGATCTCTAGATAAGAACCTGCCTTTTGAACTTTTGAAAAAATATTTTGAATAAAATATATTTTAACACTGCGTAGATATTTGTATGGAAAGTCTTTAATTTTCATGTCACTTTTTCTCATTCTTAGGTAACGGATGTTTTAAAAGAAAATTGTTGTACTCAAAATAAAAGATATGTAAATGTTTTTGCTGTCAAAGTAATACAAATTTCTTAAAATTAAGTTGGCGAAAAGCTCCGAAGGTAAAATATATTATAACGTTAGATGAAAAGGTGCAGAAGGGGCGTTACTAAGACTAATGGCGTTTTCGTTTCTCGAAAAAATGTTACATTTTTTATGCCCTCTTTCTGCCATCTTTGAGAATTCCTAATTTTTTCTACTTTTAAGGTCAAAATTTTCGAGAAAAGAACATGATTTAATTACAGAAGTCACTATTTTTTTTCTCAAGAGGCCAGAATTTCCAAAAAGGGCAAAAAAAATATTGCATTTTTTCGTGAAACGAAAACGCCATAAGTAAGTAACGTTTTAATCTAGAATGCACTCAATATGAATATCAAATTTTGAGCGAAATCCGTCCAGCCGTTAAGATTTGTAGTTAGGTTAAAAGAACAAATAAACAGAAAATACGTTTTTTTAGTAGATAATATTTTTTTTTTATTTTTTAATTATTTATTTTAAATTTTTGTCAATATTCGGTATTCGGATAATTTTCGGTAACCAAATCCAACGATTCGTTCTTATGTTGTCATCAAAAATGTAAAAAAACCTTTTAAAAATTGGTTTTTAACAAAAAAAAAAAACTTATCCATTGAATTTGAATTTATTTATTTTTTTTTTTTTTTTTGGTTAGAGAACATATCAGAATTTTATAATGGCTTCCGGAACACAGAAATTTTTGTTCAATTTGTCGGCTAGTGTAATCATTTGTTTTCAATGACAACCACTGCCAATACATACTTCACACATAATTTTGACAATGCTTTTTTAAGACTAATGACTGTATCTTATTCCAAAGATAGACACCTGAGCGCCTAAACCTGTTTTAGGTTGCAAACAGAGTAAGCGCCGAAGCGGACAGGCAGGCAGACAGGCGCAGGAAAACCATGAGAACAAGTGAGATAAAAGTTATTTCTATCTCGTTTCTTCGCAGGTTACTGCCTGCATCTGTCTGCCTGCCTGTCTGAATCGGCGTTCACTCTGTCCGCAACCTTAGAGCCCAAACAGAACCAAGCGGATGTCAGTTGTCGGATTCGCCGTGCTAGAAAATACATGAAAATATATGCAGCCGCCGAAAATGAAGCCGCCGTAGAAATGCGTGACGGAAAAACGCAAGAATAGAATCTATTCTAATTTTTCTCTGACGGCTGGCGAATCTCTCTCTGAATTACTTAAATGTTGCCATATTTTTTCTAAAGATTGGGTACGTTCAGTGTTATTTTCTTAGTTTTTACTATGATCTGACAATCTGTTTTTGTGCCTGTGTTGCATTCATGTAAATTCAAAGCATAATAAAAAATAATTTGAATCATTCCCAACATGAAATGCAACCGTGATCCGACAACCGCTAATATTCTTGATGTGTTCTCAGCGGATTTTGCCGAGAGAGGCCCTACATTCGCTGTGGTTCTGTTCGGGCTCTTAGGTAGATGACAGTATGCAATTACAGGAGTTGTTTCAAAACTAGCCTTTGTTAAGTGAAATTTTTGAATATAGTCTTTCCGTAAGAGCTGTTAGATAGCTCTCTAATTCTCGCATCACCCTAATCGGCGCCTCGTGACCAAGATCGAGTAGAAGACCACCATCGCTGAGACAATCACTGAATAATCGTTTGGATTATTTTTCAGGTAAAAGTAGTGCTAAGAACAAGTGTGTGCATGTTATTACCCCAACACGTGCTGACATACTGATACCCCGGCAGGAAATATGATTGCACATATCTCAAACGATAACAAGTTACAGCTTGTTCTATGTTTTTCTATATTGTTCGTGAAAAATTACTCAAAAATCTGCTTTAGAAATAAATCAAGTTGGCAGGTATTTCCAAAAAAATGCTCTTGGTTTTAGTTTTAAAACAGATAAACTGAAGAGCAAGCATTTGAAAAAATTTCTAAGCAGTATACACATATTTGAAATGAGCCACAACAACCTTGAAACTTACCCAGATATGAGGAATTCCGACTGTCACTTACAACATTTTGATGAACGTCTAAAATATATGACTATCGCTCAATTCTCCGCAGCTTATAACTTTGTCGACACCGCGGCTAAAGCAAATTATTCAAAAAATGTCTACATGGTCGAGTGTGTTTGTTTGTGTGTGTGTGTGTGTGTTCGTGTGTGTTACTAACAGATGGAGCTGTCAAAATATGAAAATGTCAACATGAACATTTTCATAATATGTATGCATAACATGAGCACATAAATAAATTTATGACGACTCAGCGGTCGACAACACGCCTCCTTGCCCCCTCCGCCTTTCTGCCCCCACCGATGACACACAACATGCTGCATAATAATTAAGCTTAAAGCTTCGAATCGCTACAAGTTCAAAACTTGGCGACGGCACTGAGGTCAATCGGGCTGACTTTAAGCTAAGTCGGTCGATTCATTCGTTGGAACAAAGTCGGCACTAAAAACCCAACTCAAAGTGACTACGCCAAAGCAACTACGGTATAGAAAAGGAAAAAGGCAGCAGCAATAACAATTAAACTTAAGAAATTCTTTAAAGTAAAGGTATCCCACTGTGTGGCCTGTGGTTTTGATGTTATTATGTTTGCGCCTTTTTGATTTTTGTTTTTGTGTTTTGCACCTACTCAACATTTTTAGGAACGTGACTACGTCTTTTGTTCGGAGAAGGTCAAAAATTGTTGCCGTTGCTGGTTTTGCCTGCCACTAAATGGAGCAATTTGTGTGTGGTTAAGGGACAAACATTAAGAAGAAGAAAAAGTAAGAAAAAATGCGATTGTGGATTGTTCACAGCTTGTTCTTAATTTGCTCAAAGCAACAACGTAACATGTTACTTTTTTTACGTTATCGTCATTGTTGTAGTTGCTGTTGTTGCAGCAATTTGTTATGCCACGACCCAAGGTATATAAAAAAGTAATACCATGGCTGATTGAAAAAACTGTAATCCTTTTAGCAGAACAGGTTGTGCGTAAAAAAAAGGAGAAATGACAAGCCAAAATCAACTTAGTTTTCTTTTAGATCAAATTTTGTGTGAAAGAGAAATACTCAAAAAGAAAACAACCGAAAATCACAACAATTTGAAGACACAAATCTACCATTTCTAGAATAAATTGCTTTATAGAAAATTCCTCATGCTAACAAACTAATTTTGATTGATGCTCCTTTCCCCTGTCTTCGTCTTCAAAGCGGCTGTCATGTTTGTTCGTTTGTACTGACATGCGTAATATTATTCCGAAAAGCTCCACACATGATCAAAAAGTTACTTAAATTGTAGTCATCTCCTCCGTCGTCGACAAAAATGTTTGTGAAACTCTTCTTCCGAGAACTTTTATTGATGCATTACTTGACCTAAAGTTACCAGAAGATTAATGAACTCAAATCAAAACTAAACAGGCAATACTGGCAGCTAGCTGAGAATCTGTGCAACGACAGTTACACAACAATAACACCAACAACTCAACAAGAACAACAACAACAACTCCTGATGCATGTATGAGTCGGTCAAGTATAACAGCATCTAAACTAAATTTCCAAAGACATCAATCACTGACTAAAGTTTCAATGTTGAGTATCTAAAACAACTGGCGCTGAGGTTGAAGGGTAAAATAAAAGCGGAGTCAGTTAAGAAGTGCTGGCAATAAAAGAATAACCTGTCAAAATATCCAAATTTTATATAATTCTACATACATATGTTGTTAAGAATTTTAAAAAAAAAATAAAAGTGGGTTAAAAATGAAGATATGTCAAAAAAATTAAAATTATTAGTCAAAAGAAAAATAATTAGTCAAAACTTCAAAAATTTTTATGTCCAAAAATTTAAATTTAAAAAAAAAAGATATTTATTTTAAGGTCCAAGATTATTATAAATCTAAATATACATATGTTCCTAAGAATAAAAAAATGAAAAGTCGTTAAAAATTTAAGCTATGTCAAGAAAACTATATAAAAGAAGTATGTGTTAAAACTTATTTAATTTCCATGTCCAAAATATTTTAATAAAAGAAGAAATTCTACTTTACGAAAAATATATTGCTAAGAGTTAAAAAAAAAAGAAAAAGTTTGTAAAAATTATCTAAGTTAAAAAAAATAAATTAAAAAAAAAAGTATAAGACAAAACTTAGTAAGTTTCTAAGAAAATTTTTAATAATTATTTGTTAAAAAGCAGATTTGTAGGTTTGCAAATTCTTAAACTTGTTACGTTTGAGGTGTGCGTGTAAACATATTAGCAGCTCGGATATAACTGAATCAGCAAGGGTAGTTTGTGGCTAAAGTTCAAGAATGATAGAATACAAGGATTGCGCTGAAGACAAGAAAAAGATTACAACAAAATTGTCGTTCTGCGCATGTACGTCATAATATCAATGCTGTTCTGGCGAGCGTTCACTATGCATACGATTTCTACACAGAAATGAAAATTGCATACATTTTAGTTTGTATAATTAAAAGAAAAGAAGTTATTAGAAGAAGAAGCAATTTATTAGAACGAGAAGAAGGTACATTTATTAAGTACTCCTTTGCAAACATTATTTTTACTATTATTTTATTGCGCAACCTTTACATTTTATTGGTCTGAGAAACCAACTTCAGTGAGCATTATTTTTCGAGTTGGATTTTATAATAATGTTTATTATAAGTTTAATTAATGTAGTTTCAACATTCCCAGATATTTTATTTCCATTAATTTACCTGTGAATTGAAAGGATAAATAAATGATGATAGTTTCAAGTTTTTAAATAATGAAACAAATTTTGTTAAGTTAATATATTTTGGTATTTTCGTTTTCGTTTGTGTGCATTTTTTACAATTTTTTGGTTTAGTTTTTGTATTAAAGCATAGTACTCTGTTCAGTTTCATGTGAAATTCTACTCAAATCTCCATACAAAAAGTGACTGCTGCGAAACAAGCGTGGAAATTTTCACAACATGTTCGTCAGAGCAGTACTCTGTTCCGCTGCGTGAAATTATCGCAACATGTTTCTGAGCAACATTTTTTCACGACAATTTAATTGTACTGCCTATTTATTTTGAAGAGAAAAGAGAGATATCATATGAAATCTCCCAACTTATTCTCTGAGTCTCTATGAGAAACGTTGCTATAAAAATTCCTCGCAACAAACTTTAAGTCAGAAATTTCACGCAACTAATAAATAGATGTTTCCAGTGAAATTTTACGCAAATGAACGGAGTACTAGGCTTTACTGCAAACTTCAGGTTTCGGAAAATATTTGTTTGCTACTGTTACCGCAATTAGCAGCTGCTCACTTCATTTTTAAAATTTTAAGTTAAAAACTCGCAAATATACTTCGATGTATACACAATTAAATAAAACACAACTGATCGCAATACGTTTCTCAAAGAAATAATATTGTGACGTAGTTAACTGAACAGCTAGTTATCAAACTCGATTAGCAGAAGTAATTGACCTGCGCAAAGCGCAATCTCTTATTCTATTATTCTTGGCTAAAGTCACCATCGACAAAGTACCAAGAGCCAATGTAAAATGGCTTAGGCTTGAGGTCGAAATGAAATCATGTCATAAACACCCTGTCATAAAATAATTTTGTCCAAAACCACCTGTGAAGTATATATGTACATAAGTGTTCGTTGGGTACAAATGATTTTTATTTGGCGTTCTACACATTGCTGCATTAAAGCAAAGTATACTTTAGATAACAACAAAAACTTATGACTGATTCTTATTGTGTGACATTAAATGCGTTGCCTCTTGTGCTCTTGAAAGCGATTTTGCTGAATAATTCATTTGGTCTAGAATAGATTTGGCTCGCTGAACATGAATCTGAACTCTATGGTTTCGATTTGGTGAAGTTTACTCCTGAAACAGGTAAAAATATGGTACCTGTCTTTTGGCGGTGTTGTGCATTCAAAAGAGAGAAAAATTAAAAGATATGAGAGCACAAAATTTATATTAAATTGACAAAAAAGAGAAAAAATAAATGAAAAGGTAAATATCCAATGGTGAAAGAAAACTTCGAAGATGTTGCCATTAAAGCAATCGATGAAGCCAACGTAGTAAAAACGCGGATTTTTTTAATAAATTCAGGAGCAAAAGAAGTTGTATGAAATAAAATTTTTAAAATATGTTTCCACTCAAAAAGCTGCAAATCTGTATTCATTTCCTGAATAAGCCAGGAAAGAACATAAATAAGTAAAAGTGAGAGGGGTAGAACAGTGCTGCCATATTTTTGTGAGTATAAAAGTCATTGATCAATTCAAAATACGTCAATATCAAATAATTTTGAAAAAACATAAAAAACGAAATGCATATATTTATAAAAATGTATTAATGCATAGTAATAAAAAGACAATGATATTATTTTTATAATAGTATTTCATATGAGACAAAACAGAACAACCATAAGTTCAACTTATTTAGTAACTTGCACTTCGTACTCTTCGTTCGAATTGAATAATGAAGGATTTAATTGTGTTTTAGACATATATAGGACCTGAAAACGTTTAAATCATTATTTTTTGACGTAGAATTACGCTTTACAGCATCGTTGAAGGGGGGTTATTTCAACAAATTTTTTCAAGCACTTGTAACGTTTTTAGTTGACACTTTGGGGCATACCTACACCTTTTAATATTCATCGCACAAAGATAAAATGTATGCCAAAATATCAGTTATAGGGTGAATGAAACGAATATTTTACTTTGAATTTTATCATTTCTTCAAGAAAGTCACAAAATAGCAAAATATAAAAAGAAAAATGCAAATTTTGTATGAGAAAAATTAAGCATTAATTGCTTCAGCAGCTGCTTATGTTGTTGTTGGTTTGGTCTGTGCCGAAATCACGAACGCCACATCGTTTCGTTTGTTAAAGTAAATCGTTTTACATATATGGGACATTTTTTGTCAAATCGATAAGCAAAATGATCGATGCCAATCGTGCTGATATGAATATGTTAGTTTCCATACGGCTATTCAACACAAAAAACAATTTTTTCAAATTTTTTTCAATGATTATTTTTAGTGGAGAAGTAAAAAATATTTACAATAATTTTAATTAATTGTAAAGGACTTTTTATTTAAAAAACAATAAACTAACGCTGGTTTCCTTCAGTCTTCAGTTTTTCTATGTTATTACTTTCTACTGGATTTAGACTTACTTATCATTGTATCATTGTTTTATAATAAATTTTTTCATAAACAACAGGTTTTTTTGAAGTAAAAACTTCTTTAGGCGCGATGAACGATTTCGGTAGAGGGTAAATCTTTGGTTTGCGTCATCATCATTTTGCGAGTAACTCTCGTCATCAGTGCACACAGCGAGTAGTTTTTTAAATGACGCTCTTGGATCCTGACTACAAGGCGCTCAGCAAATGTGGACTACAAGGCGCTCAGCAAATGCGGTTTATTTTCTGCCGCCGATTCGTTCAACCCCTTTAACGTTGCGCAACCGCTGTGAACCTTTTCATTCTCACTGCGTTGTTGTTGTACAGTTAGCTGGCATTTTTTTAGTTTCTTTTTGTAGCTACAGTCGGCATATGAGAACTGATATATTTAAGATAAGAGTTTAAATCAATTTTTGTAATTTTGTATCAATGGCTGAAACTATTTCTTTTAACTAAATATACTACCATATCAAAGTAAATATACACATATAATTCATATTATTTATTTAAATTATTTCATATTCATTGAATTAATTTAGAAATTTAAATCTTATTTATATCTTTTTATATAATAACACAATATACATTAGACCGGTCGTTATTTTCCAAAAAAGTGTCTGATTTTGAAGTGCCGGGCAGATTTTATTTCCTTTTGGTATAAAACCATTAAATTTAAAATTTGGGGCTGATCGGATAATATTTAGTGGCCGCGCCCATCAACCAAAAATTTAAATACATGAAATATATGGAAAAAATTTATATTTACTTAATTAACATAATATATAAAAGGCAAGGGAAGAAAACAGCAATAATTAAGAGATTAAACTTTAAAACTGTGTGGTTTTCCTTTCGAAGAAGTTTTCCTAACACGGTTCCATTCATCATAAATTTTAATTAGTTTTTCACAACATTTGTGTTCTTCACGTATTGGTATTCTAGCTTGTTGCCAAAACACCGATGCCATATTTACAGATAACTTTGCACTCTCTTTGGATGAAAATTTTGCGATTCGCATATTATAAAAGAATACTTGCAAAACTTGACGATTTGAGGGTAATTTAGCTCCCAATATTTGGTGTAATATTCGGCCAATAAGAATAATATTGGAATCCACTGAACTTAGAGTAGTAATTGAAGAAGATGTTGTTGGCAAATCCGCCATTATGAAATTTCCAATTAGTGTCGTGCTAACAAATTATGTATTAATATTTTTTTTATATTTTCACACGAAAAACATGTAAACTAACTTACTTCTTTGAAATTCACACGATACACAAATTTACACAATATTTAATTCTTTTACCGTTTCTTTTTTATAATTATTTGCACTTTTTCCTTAAACAATATCTGACACGCATCAAGACTGAATGAAAATAAAGAATAAAGACTCAAAATACATATATTTTGTGTACTGAGCTATTCGCAACGGTACTTTTTTGTTTTGCTTTGCAACAGCAAGAGAAATATTTCAAAACGATATATATAAAATATTCTCTTTTGTGCACTTAACTTGAAGAATATTGGGTAAATATAAATTTTTTCCATATATTTTATTTATTTAAATTTTTGGTTGATGGGCGCGGCCACTAAATATTATCCGATCAGCCCCAAATTTTAAATTTAATGGTTTTAGACCAAAAGGAAACAGAATCTGCCCGGCACTTCAAAATTTATTTTTAACGACCGGTCTAATATACATGCACGCTAAATATAGACTGTGTTGTGTATTAAAATAAGAATATATAAGAAATAGATATAGTATTAAAATTATATATAATTTAATATAATAAATAGAATTTCGTATAGAAAAAGTGTTGCTTTTCGTGTATTACTAGTCGTTTGTTTGCGTTTTCGATTTACAACATTAGTCGGTAAGAAATAGAACGCTTGGGATAAGCAGACTGTAGTTATTCAATTGCAACTGTAAATATAAATTAATTTTGCAGGTTTTTTGTGTTAGTGTTTTTATCACCAAACAGTGACTCGTTTTGGGTGCAGCGGCTTTTCAATGTATGCGTGCGGGTTTTCTGTGCCCCAAATGCGACAATTTTACTTGTTTACATACCCGCCAAGATCAAAATGAGCTTCATCTGAAAAGATGATTTTTTTGGCAAAATCGGCATCATGATTTTCAAAGTAATTTCGCAATATTTCCCAGCGTTGTTCAAGCGTATACACAACCATATTCATTCAGCGGAAGGATAAAACTAATTATCTGTCAAATCAGACATAAGCTAAGTGTTACCATTCAGGAAATAAGCACTTGATGAAAAAAAAAAACGTTAGATAACCTGTATATATATATATATGTATATTAGGGCGGGTCAAATTCTGGCTCAGCGAAATTCGTAAAATACATGTAATTTCAAGACTTTTTCTCCACTACAGCATATACAAATTCTGAAAAAAGCTGTGCGGACTTTCGTAAATAGATTCATACACATACATTCATACATTCATATTTTATAATTGAGAACAAAATCTATTTAAGAAAGTCCGCACAGCTTTTTTTCAGAATTTGTATATGCTGTAGTGGAGAAAAAGTCTTGAAATTACATGTATTTTACGAATTTCGCTGAGCCAGACCTCCAAAAAATTCGTCCATACAAATTGACCCGCCCTAATGTATATATATGTATATTAGGCCGGGTCGATTTGTGGGGAGGCAAAAGAATCGCCCATTGCTCAGTCAAAATTGTTTTCTTTTTCAAAATAAGAAACTTTGCCCGTGGAACTATACCTCTAAAACGAGTTCTAATGCCCCAATGTTTGACTTTTGTCCCGTAGAGTCAAATTTTGAAAAATCCCTCTTAGACCCATTTAAAGTGCCCCAATCGAGTCCAAATTATTACCGACCCCCACTAACTTTGGAGAGCCGATCCACCCATGCAAGTGGCACACCCCTGGAACCCCCCTGGAACCCGCCTGGGGTGTTCCCCATACAAACAAAGTTCCCCATACAAAGAAATGTTTGTATAGGGATCGGCATGGGTGGATCGACCCTCTAAAGTTAGAAGGGTCGGTCATACAATTGGACTCGATTGGGGCACTCTAAATGGGTCAAAGAGGTATTTTTCAAAATTTGACCCTACGGAATAGTTGGGGCATTAGAATTCGTTTTAGAGGTATAGTTCCTCGGGAAAAGTTTTTTATTTTGACCCCTAGAACACGATTTTCACTGAGCAATGGGCGATTTTTTTGCCTCCCCACAAATCGACCCGGCCTAATATATATAGTTCATATATATGAACAATTTAGCTCATTGAGGAAATTTAAAGAATTTTTAAACCTATCGGTGTTCCAGGGAGTCCTACACTGTTCAGTGTTAAAAAAACCGTGTGAAAGTGCTTGAATTTAATATCCGAAGGAGCATATTTTTTCACACCGATCGGTGAAAAAAAAGTAAATATCAGATAGGTTGTTTATTTTGTACCCTGTTAGGTGTATATTTATAATACGCAAAATGATAATTTTTTTAACACCGAACGGTGTAATTTTTAAATATTCGAAAAGATGTTTTTACAATTTTTATTGAATTGTCATTAAATTTATGAATTGTCAAATGAAATAAGCCCCAAATAAAATTTGATTGGGGCTTATTTCGTTGGGCTTTATTTTGTAATGATATATGACCCAAACCAAAAATTAATCTTTAATCAAGATTGACGAAATTAAACTGAGCAAATTCAATTGAGAAATTTCAATTTCTTATTTGTTGATCAATGAGAATGTGATTTCAGTATTGCTTTTCTTTTTTGCTTTTCTTATTTCACACCGATCGGATAAGTTTGTCATTTTACACCGAGAAAGCGGTGTAAATTAACACCGTTCGGTGTAAAAAATGTAAATAACCGCTCACCGGTGTGAATTTATTTTTAAAATTTTTTAGTGTGTGTACATTTATATAATAACAATTTCGTAATAAACCTGCAAAATAAGTTAATATTTTCAGTAGTAATTGGTCAGCTTATCCTAAGCATTCTATTTTTTTAAACTGTTTAGCATCAATTTCTTATATGAACTAAATATAATTTATATGCTTTAGATATTTCTTAATTTTAGAATATTCTATTTTTAATACGCAATGCAATATAGATATGGTGTACATGTATATGCTTTATGTATATGCTTTAATTTTTTATATTAATTCAATAATGAAATAATTTAAATAAATTACTTTAATTATATGTATTTTTGATATGGTAACATTTTTGCTTAAAAGATATAGTTTCAGTTATATATTAAAAACTTAATACATTGGTATAAGCTCTTAACACAAATAATTCCAATTTCATATGCCAACTGTAGCTACAAAATTAGAATTTACCAAGGATATCTACAAACAAGGACGCACAGAGAAGAACGAGATCATAGCGGAACTTTAAGAACTTTTAGAACTTTTTGATTTTCATCCTACATGTAGGACGGGCTGCAGTATGAGCTTTTGCACATCCTACACGTCCGTCCGACCTATCAAATCCGTCGTACCCCCAATAGTCCAAAACCCCCTATTAGCATGAAAATTCTTATATAGCAGTAAGGCAGTCCGTGGCAGGACAGCGTCTTCCAGGGAATACTAATATTTTATATATAGGTTTTCGCTGCGGTCGGCAGTCTATACTTTTGCTTTTTTTTTTCATTATTTAAATTTAATTTTTTTCATAAAGTTTTTTCTACATGACCTTGTTATTTATTATGTTGATTTTTATGTTATTTATTATGTTGCGCTTAAAATCAAGTATGATTTAAACTATCAAACATTTTGAATTTGTATTTAAATCATATAAAATCAACAATTTTTTTCATATTTTTATTTATGTCTTATTTTATAAAAAAATATTGAATAATTTAAATTCTTGGTTTTTGTTATGTTTTGAGACAATTTTTTTTTTAGTGTAACAATAGTTTAAGACTTTAAGAAACAAAATTGACTTCGAATTTGTGTTGATTATCCAGATCGAGCTTCTGTGCGTCGGAAAATGTTGAAAGAATTTTTTTTTTTTAAATATAATAAAAACCAAATGCAGAAACAGATTGCTATTGCAACAATTTCTCCTTTAATAAAAACCAATTTTTTAAAATCTAGTGAAAAAATGCCCCAATATCAGAAGTAAATAACCTTATTCTTGAGCCCGAGCTCGCTCTCAAAACGACGTCGAAACAAAATTTTTATATTCTTGAAATTTTTAATTTTAACGTTGAGATCTGCAGTGATTGTTCACTCAATTATTGAGCACACTTCGTCAAATAAATATTAAAATTTTGTATCGTCAAAATGGTCTTCGACGACGATTTGTTGATTAAAGTGAGCTCTCGAAGCGGACATTTACTCGACGTGGATTGAAGAACAAGGGTGAATATATCAAAAGAAAAATATCAAAAAAAGTGACAGAGAATTGCTTGACTGAAAGATTAATCTATTAATGCCTTTTATTACTTTAATATAAATAGAACTTAACTAAAATATTTTTAAATCTATTTTTCGGCTGGATTAAGTCCGATTTCCGGTGGATGGGTGACTGACTTAGGGGCATCTGCAAGGAACTTCATTTCAAAAAACTTTATTTTTTTATTTTTTTTTAAATATCAAAGAACCAAGGTGCATGCCTTATACAAACAAGGTTTGGTCTTTGACCTGAAAGGAAAGAATAGATTATTTAGAGGAATTGATTGGAACCATATGTGAATTATTGATTAGGCGAAACAACCGTGAAAGACAATTTGAATTTGAAAATGCTTTGAAATGCTTTGAAAATGCTAATGTCAAGTGTTAATAGTTATTGTGGTAATACTGACGAAAATCATAAAACGTTGATTAACATTCTCTGTAACCAGCGCTCTGGTCTGAGAATTGTACATTTTAATGCAAGAAGTCTTAATGACACTAAGATGGATTGTATAAAGTGTGTCTCGGAATCTGTGTCTCGGAAACTTGCTTTCATGCAGAAAGCTTTAAACTATTTCGAAACGACAGATTGGAAAGTAGAGGTGGTGGTGTTGCAATTTATTGTAAAGAAAACTTAAACGCAAAGGTGGTAGGAATGTCAATTGGATCCGGTGTCGAATTTATAAATATATCTATATCGTATAATAATGTTAAAGTGTTAGTCTCATGCGTATACCATCCGAACCGTAGCTGTATTCTGGAACCAGTATTTACTGAAATATTGAATTGCGTTATTGATTTCGAACATTTTGTCTTGTGTCGTGACTTCAACATAAAACTCTTAACTAACGACAATCTCTCCCGTAAGTTTCTCGATTATGTAGCCCAAGTAGGTCTTAATGTAGTAAATACCATTATGCCAACACGTTTCTCAAACAATGTCTGTCCAAGCTTGTTAGATGTATTTATTGTATCTGATCCTTCACTTGCAATGCTTTTTGATCAAGTCTCATTTGTTTCCGATCATGACCTAATTTTTTGCACTTTGAATATTGATTTTACAAGGACTGCTTCTGAGACCTCTTTACGTTATCGTGACTATAGGTCGACTGATTTTTCATCATTGTTTAATAGTATATCTCAAATAAACTGGTCAGAATGTTGGTTTTTTGAATCTGTCGATGAAAAGCTAAATTTTTTCATAAACAACATTAATAATTTGTTTGATATGCATGATCCCTTGCGCACACGTTACATTACCAATAAAAACTGGTTTACTCAGTCTGTCAAATTAGCACTTAAAAAACGGAACAGAGCGTACAGCAAGTGGAAGCGGCATACCAATTTATTAAACTGGGAGGAATATAAAAAATTCAGGAATGAAGCTACAAATTCTATAAGAGTTTCCAAAAAGTTGTACTTTATGTCAAAATTAAATCCAATTTTACCATCTAAACAGTTGTGGAAAAACCTGAAGAGCTTGGGTGTATATAATAAAGAAACCGAACCGTATGATATTAACCCAAACTTGCTAAATGATTATTTCGTTACTAATTCTACATCTACGGCCTCCTTTATATCTGCGTATGTTGATGAACCTTTCAGTATGTGTCCCTATGAGTTTCAATTTAGCACAGTGAGTGAAATGGACATAGCACGTTGTATTAAAAAAATTAAATCAAACGCCACTGGTGTTGATGGCATCAGCATTAAATTTATTAAATATATTTTACCTTATGTACTGAGTCCACTTGCACATATTATAAATCACTGTTTTACCACTTCCAGGTATCCTTATCTGTGGAAAGTAGCAACTGTTATTCCCATCGCGAAAAAAACCAATGCTTGCGGACCATCCGATTTCCATCCAATAAGCTTATTGTCCTCGTTGTCCAAAATATGCGAGCACCTCATGGCTGAACAAATTGTCCTCCATATAAATACTTTTGACCTAATACATAATTTGCAGTCCGGCTTCCGACCTGGACATAGCTGTTCCTCTGCTGTGGTAAAAATCTTGGATGACATTAGAGTGCCATATGATATGGGCTATTTAAGCTTACTCTACCTGTTAGACTTTTCTGAACGATTTTTTACTGTGTAGAAAACTCATGCATAACTTTGGTTTTTCTGATACGTCTGCTCGTTTCATGTTTAGCTATTTAAATGGCAGGTCTCAAAGAGTAAGGGTAAAAAATAATTTCTCGTCTTTTAAAGTTACCACAAGTGGAGTTCCGCAAGGGTCAGTTTTAAGCCCAATTCTGTTTACCATGTTCATAAATGATATTTTTAGAACATGCAATTATGTAACCATGCATGCTTATGCTGATGACCTGCAGTTGTATATGTCCAGACCCAATTGTCTCTCTTAAGATTTATGTGCAATTGGGCCAAAGCTAATATGCTGGAATTGAACCCTCTTAAATCGTATGTGTTACCGATTTCACAAACACCTTATATGAATCTCGATGTTCCCCCTATTTTTCTAAATGGCGTTGAGCTAAAATTTGTAAGAAAGGCTACTAATCTCGGCTACCAAATAAACTCGTCGTTGTCCTGTGAAGATCATGTAAACTCCTGCGTTAGTAAAATTTATTATGTTCTCAGAAATCTTCAGATGACTGCAGCATTCGTACCTGTTGAAACTAGAAAGAAGCTTGTCTTACAGCTGTAATTGCCAATATTTTCTTATGCGGAAGTTGTTTATAGCAAACTTGACTCGAGATCTATGCACAAAATTCAAGTTGCATTTAACAACTCTACACGCTATGTTTATGGTCTTCGGAGGTATGAGCATATAACACCTTTTAATAAACAGTTATTAGGCCGTAACTTGCTCAGCTATCTTGAAGCAAGAAATTGCATTTTCTTACATAAGGTCATCCTCTCTCGTTGTCCAAGATATCTATTTGAGAAGATAACGTTTTGTAGGTCAAACAGAAGCATGAACCTTGTTATTCCGAGGCATAACTACCTAAACTCTAGCCGATTGTTTTTCGTTAGTGTCATAAGACTATGGAATTCACTTCCAAGAAACATTAAAACAATTTCCAACTCTAAGCACTTTAAGCATTTAATCTTCACCTATTTCTCTTAACTCTATCTCTCCTGTTTCTGATCTTGTTATCCTTTACTAAAACTTAAATTAATTTTTAATTACTTTCTTAAAATTTTTTCCTTTCAATAAAAATTTTTTGGCATTATTATCTTAATAATTTTTATGTATATTTGAAACTGTTTTCTTTTTTTTTTATCCTCAAATAATTGAATTGTATTCCGTTTTATATGATGAGTCAGTAAAATAATCTAAAATTTTTTGAATTAATATCTTTATAATTACTTTAGTAACTATAGTAATAGTTTATTATAGTTTATTTAATTAGTTGTTATCTATTTTTATATGCGGCATGTACATGATTTAAGTCTTAAATGTCAACAATTTGTCTAAATAAATAATAATAATAATTGCTTTTAACCGGAGCTAGTGTTATGCCTTAACCTCGGCAAGCATTTCCAGCCCTTAGTTGTTCCTGTCCATTAATTCCACATTTTCCACAATTTAGCTGTGGATTTTTTTGTTTTCCATAATTCTTAAATGTGCAGGAAAGAATAAAGAAAGTGAAAAGAACCATGCCCGAGCCCGGATTCGAACCAGGGACCTATAGGTTGATAGTCTAGTGCATTCTCCACTAGACTACAAAGGCCGACCTATAGAGAGATAACGAAAGAAATTCGCACGATTTATTTAACGCTGTTTGCTTTTTTCATTTTATTTCTTTTTGATTTTTGGTTATAAAAAGACCTTTAAACTTAACGTTTATTTGATTTATTTTTTAAAGTTTTTTTTATCTCATTTTATTAATACTAATAAGTTCTTTTTGTAATCATAAAAAACTTTGGGATTTATTGAATAAAATAAGTAATAACTTTTGTAATTTTTGTTTATAAGGTTTATGAACTGAATTGTTAAAAATACAGACACTTTAATTTAAATAAAAAAAAAATTGATTACATACTTGATTTTTTCATTTAGTACAATTTTTTTTTAATTTGTATACCAAAATGAAAAAGTCATTTATTAACCCTGCTTCGTACATGAACGGCCTTTTGCGTACTCCTGGTGTAAACAGTTAATCGAAAAAATGTTGATTTTTAGATAAATCCTTAAACTAAGGCAGATTAGATAAGATTAGATTAGATTGTCAAAAAAATTGATTAAATTATTATTCCACAACTTTTTAGACAAATGCTTGAATTCAATCAAAAAGCCATAGATTCTTGAAGAAATTTCTAAAATTTGTTACTACTAACATTTGATTTTTGCTGTAAAAATCTTATTTTTTTCTGTTCTTTTTGCTTTTATTTAAAAAACTTTCTTTTGCTTTATCAGTTTCTTTTTACGTTGTGCTCCCTTGTCATTGTCATTTTACTGACATCCGACGCGTGCACACTCATAAAAATACACTCAAATGTCAGTTAGTGCCTTGTGAACCAACTGATTGTTACTGACAGCCGCGCGACTGACTGGCTGACAGATGAAATTTCAAATTTTTAAAACAAAAAAGCATTTGCGAAAAGCGTCAAAAATACGTCAAAATTATATTCATCAAAAAAAGGGAAAAAACAATACAGAAAAAATTTCCATTTGTTGCCTTTCACATCGCACAGCTTAAATTGCCTCAATTTTGGCTGAATTTAAAAAAATGCTTAAATTGCTAACAATTCAATTTTAATGCCTGGTAAATTTGTTGCTTGCATTCTTTAAAATTAATTCGTTTTGTTGTTTACGTTACACTTTTAATTTCACTGCAACGTCTTTAATTGCATGAATTAAAGGCGTTGATACTTGTTCAATTTTAAGTTAGGCTGCCAAGGCTTAAATATGGCTTACTGTTACTAATGCAATACACGAATTTAATGCGGGAATGCATAATTTTACGAAAATTAACCGAACATAATTTTGAGTGTTTCCAAGCAAAGGAAAACAATTTTTTTATATATATTCAAAGCTTTTGTCCAACTTACAGTTACCACTCCTGCTTTTTATATATTGTTTATTATCCATCATACTGAAAACATAAATCTTATTTCATTTATTCTGTCCTATTTTTTTTCTTTTACTTAATGTGCACTCAAATTTGTCAGCAATAAATTGAAAATATGAGCCACTGACTCACATAAGTATTTGCACACAGCAACTTTATATTTCAAATAAAATGCGAGAAAAAATAAATAACAAATGGCAGCCATTTGCAAATGTTTTCAAACATAAAAAAAGGACTGTTACTTAACCACTGTGAACCCATACTTTAATTGTTGTTATTGTTGTCGTTGCTGATGACACTGCTGTTATTCAAGCTGAAAGCACCATTTTGTTTCCATATATTTGTTTTAGATTGAATAAAAACTCACAAAATGGCATCTATTGCGAGAATGCATAACAATTTATGGCATTTTTAATTGAAATAAATATTGTTACTTATAACGAAAGCACAAAATAAAAAAAAATGTTTTTAAAATCTATTTCGACAGCTTAAATAATGCCAATATAAAATGCACTAAAAAAATTTTAACTCTAAAAAAATGTTGAAAAGTGGATTTATTATTGCTATTCATTGATAAAAGCAATAAAAAATGGAAAAAAGAACTTGATAAAAGCGCATTTCATTTATTTATTTATTTTATTTATGTTTTATTTATTTAAAAAAAAAATTATATTTAAGAGGATTTAATCGGTGCAAGCTTTGGAGGATGTAAAAAATATCAAGGAAAAACCTTTAAAATTATTGAAATTCGAATAAATTTTATATAAAAGAAAAAAAATGTGCAAATTTTTTGATATGAATTTAGAGTAGTCTGTATTTATGTAGGTGTTAATGGTTTTAAGAAATAACTATTTATATTTTCAAATTTTTTATTGCATAATAAACTTTTGCACAATAATTCCATTAAGTACATAAATTTGAAACTTTAAAAACTTGTTCTTGAAGTTTATGTAGTAACGGGTTGTATCAGCTGGAAATGTCCAAAATAGGCCTAAAAAGTCATTCATGTAACATGTCCTCGATAAAAATTATAGCAATTCAAAGATTGTAGCTTCCGCAAATTTTATTTTTACATGTTCTATATGACAAGGTAAAAATATTACGTAGACCGTGTGCTTTTTCTGCCATTCTTAATAATTACACTGTGCAACAGTCAACAAAATAACAGGATTGGCCACCTATATATTGTGGGTCTTAGTGATGGGAAAAAAATATTATCATTAGTTTTTTTTCAACAGTTCCTTCAGATTTGGATATATCGGTTTACTGTCTTTGGCAAAGTTGTAGCTAATCTACCCTCCTAAGCAAAAAAGTCATATCTCCATTTAAGTAGTTTTGAGTAAGTGTCCGACCGAATATTCGGATTCGGTTTCGGTTACGGCCAGTTTCGGCCCTTTTTGGCAGTTTCGGCTAGTATCGGTTGTTCGGCCATATTGAGGCCAAATAGCCGAAACCTTTACTTTTGTTAAAAATTTCGGAACATTTCAAGAATAGCGACAACTATAATTTTGAATTTTTTTTGCAAATTATATGGATTTTGGCCTCCTTACTCCAAATCTGAAAAATTGTAGGCCGCTCGCAATTGGTTTAGAAGTTATGGGCCCCCAAAATTGGAAAAATAGCCTACAAATCTTGCTATTTTTTAAAATTTTTCAACAAAACTACATTCTATGGGTATCATAAGAAAGGTAATTTAAGTACCTATTCAACAAGGTACCTATTCAAATATGAAAATCCATGCCTATCTTTTAAAGATACACACATTTTTACTGTCGCGCTTTCGTAAAAGGGAAATCACTCGCTTTCCAGACATATTGTAAATATAATAGGTATATCTTGAAAAGTTATTAATGGATTTTCATGTTTGATACAAACCAATTTGGATAGGTACTCGCATTACCTTTCTTTTGATACCCATAATGCGGAACACTAAAAAAAAAACAGAAAGATTTGTAGCCCATTTTGCATCTTTGGAGGCCTATAACTTCTTAACCAATTGCCAGCGGCCTTAAATTTGGATTTGGATTTGGATTTAGGAGGTTAAAATCCGTATCATACAACAAAAAAATATTAAAAAAGAGAGTTGTCGCTATTATTATAATAAAAATATTTACAACGCATTGCACAAAAAAAAAAAAAATTACGAATTCGTCTTTAATTTGATTTATCGTGTTAACGCAAAACATATTGGTTAATTTTATGCGTTCGATACTAACGCATAATTTTCGATATTCTCATCTCTTTTGCAATTACCATTGAAGTTTTATAGATGCTTAAGCCAAAAATTGATAATTAAACTTCCGAACGAATTCTGTGTGTGTGGAATAAAGGAAAAGAAAAAGAAATACATATTTCTATTTTTATAATACTAAACCGTTAAGAAAAACAGAAATATTTTTCTTTGTAGTTCTAAAAAAATGAACATTGTGGGTGCATTCTATTTTAAGTGTGTACGGAAGTGTATAATAAATAAAATAAAAAAATTATCTCATTTATTATTATAGTAAATATCAATTAATTATTATAAACTTCAATATTCAAATAAAACTTGTTTTGTGCTAGTAGTACTTTTGTTTTTTTATTAATAAAAACAATCATTTGTAAAAACTTGAATTTTCGTATTAATAACCTGTTTCGGTTCCGGCCGAATATTATTAAATGGCCGAATATTTGGTTTCGGCCAAAATTCCGGTTTCAGTCGGACACTAGTTTTGAGTTATTTAGCTTTTACGTTTTTAATCTTTCTAAGAAACACACTTGAAGTGACCAATTTACATGAATTTTTCTGTCATTTGGTGTTGAAATTAAGTAATCTTAGCTTAACACAAAAATCAGCATCTCATTGACGGTTCCGAATCTGTCCGTTTCTATATTTTGGAATTTTGGCGTTTGTGACTTTCTTTCTTAGGACGGCAGTAGTAGTCTAATGAACAAACTAAAAAATAAAATAAATTCTTAAAATAACACAGTGCAACACACATTTTCGAGGGTGAACCAAACCAATCTCAAACGATAGTATTTGACATCAATAACAAAAGCCCAGGTCGCTTTTTGCTCTACTACGTCACAAATTGTTTTTACAGTGGTTTTAAATTTAAATTTTTTGGTCAAAATGAAATTAAAAAATATAAAAAATTATATGTTAAATATGGGGGCTCACCCCCGAGACAGTGACCCTCATTTTGTGTCATAGTGTAATTTTTTTTATATTTTTTTTTTAAAAAAATAGCGAGATTTCTTTGCTTTTTTTTCGCTTTTTTGGTCATAACTTGAAGGGAATCCAAATTTTTCCTATGCTATCTTTAACAAAATTTTGGCGGAAAAAAATGCAAAAATTCTTGTGAATACATTTATTTGATCTGAACGTGCTTACACTACTTCAAAAGTTCAGAACGATAATTTTTTAATGAGAAATACCGGTTTTAGAGCTGTTTTCGCAGTTTTTCGACCATAACTAAGCAAATTATCAGCACAAATTTTTCGACTAATTTGCAGCAGTAAGAATTGTGAACAACTCTTGAGAGCTAATTTTTTGATTTGAATGTGTCTGCATTACTTAAAAATATCAAATATATATTTTTGTTTTGTTTGAAGTATACATAAGTGATAATAGATGTGTTAAAATAAGTGTTAATAGTCAACTTAAAATTTTTTTCCTGGAAAATAAAAGTTATGCGGCAACCAAAAAATTTTTCTAAAAAATAACAGTTAATTATAAAAAAATTTATTTTAACCCATTTTTGTTATTTATTTGAAACAATTCCAAGAAAGTTGCATACAGTTATCTCCCTGGTATATTTACTTGCAATATTGTAATACGCGTTTTTTTGTTAACGTCAAGCGCGTCGGAAGCTAATTTCATCTGGGGGGGCAGTACAAATGGGGGGCAGTACAAATGGGGGGGCAGTACAAATGGTGGTGCAAAAAAAAGTTCACCAAAATTTTTTCAAAGAAACATGAATGTGAATAAACAAATTTTTTATTTTAGTTTAAAATAAAAAAAATATAAAAATATATAAAAAATATTAAAATTTCATTATTTTTAAAAGTTCTTCCAATTTTAATATTAGAGATCATTCTTTAAAGGATCTTTCATATGGTAATATGAAAATATAAGAAATAATGGTTGCTTTTATAAAGCAAGACTAGGTATATCTTTACATGGTTTAAATGCAATAAAGTACAAAAAGTTATATCAATTTAAATTATTCCAAAATGTTTCTTTCTGTCCTTGCGAGAAACAAACTGTTTCACCACCTCCATCGAATTCAATTCTTCGGTTTTATCTTTGTGAATGTGTATAAGTGCCGCATGAGTGAGTCGTTTCTGTGTCATAGTTGCTCGAAGATACGTTTTAAGTCGTCTTAGTGCACTAAAAGAACGCTCAGATGAATCTGCTGATGCAGGCACAGTCAAAAGCAAAGCAATAAGTTTTTCAACTTAATTTAATAGTTTTTTTTACAGTATCCGAATTTTTCGCAAATTGGGATACAATGCCACTACAATTTCAAGGTGTTTGGCCAGGCAATTGCTTCAGCAATTTCATATGCAAAAAAAGTCATCTGCATAAAGATCTAGTTTTGTTTTTAGATTTTGTTCAGAAGGCACATTTCCGTTGAAGGCTTCGATTACAATATTTTCCAACGATTCCAGAGTGTCAAGATCTGTTTAAATGTACAATAAGATTTACAAAGTGCCAGTTTACACTAGCTTCACTCAACCGACTCACCGAATGTTAAATCAGAGTGTGTCGGTTGAGTGAAGCTGGTGTAAACTTGCAAAAATAAAAAAAAAGTAAAATATCAACCTGTTTGATCGAATCTAGCCGTTATCTCATTTGAGGGAAGATCTAAAATTTCGAAATAATCTTTTCGTAGCCGATCATATAATGGCAACTGTACTGAAGGAACCGGATTTGATGTTTTTTCAAAGCGTCGAGGTGGATTTTCATCAGCTAATTCACAGTAGGGGCTTTCGCGTGGTCCAAAACATTGGACCAACATGGCAGATTATACAACATGTAGTACCATGCGTAAGCTAAAACGATAGTCGAAATTTTTGGTTTTTTTCTGCCGATTGCACAATATTGTACAATTATGTAAAATTACTGCTCAATTGTTAGGGCATCTAAAAGTTGCTTAGCTATTAGCCGGATGTGTTTTGCTTGAGAACTTGCAATTAATGATGTTGCTTTACAAGTTGGATCGTTCGAACGCTCAATCAAATAGTCCCATTAGTTTTCCATCTAACTTATCGTACAACATGTCGTTCAATATGGAAAGCTCCTAAGAACATGTCAAATTTTTTCTTACCAGAGTTGCAAAATTAACAAGCATTAAGCTACATACTTAAGGGTGTTTTAAAACTGAAGTGGTGGGTTTCCAGTAGAAACTCTACATTTTGTTCTATCTTTTTGCAAACAGAGAGAAAGAAAATGGTTATCCGCAAGCATGCTTATGAAGAAGAGAGAAAGAAGAGGAAAATATATAATACAAAAATATTATCGTTGTAAAAAAACTGATATTTTGAATAACTTTTGAAGTTTTCCTTTTAAATTGTTTATCTAGCTAAAAAAGTGGGGGGCAACTGCCCCCTTTCCCCCCTGTTCCAACGCCAATGGTTGACGTTTTAATATACAAACGACTTAAAAGGTTAATAATTATTGTACACCATTTATGAATTCTATTCAAATAGATTGCTTTGACAATAAAGCATAGTACTATGTTTGTTTAAGCATAGTACTCTGTTCAGTTTCATGTGAAATTCCACTCAAATCTCTTTACAAAATATGACAGCTGTGAAACAAGCGTGTAAATTTTCACATTTTCGTCAGAACAGTACTCTGTTCCGCTGCGTGAAATTATCGCAACAAGTTTCTGAGCAACATTTTTTCTTGAAAATTTAATTGTGCTGCCTATTTATTTTGAAGTGAAAAGAGAGAGGTCACATGGAATTTCCCAACTCACTCCCTCAGTCTCTCTGAGAAACGTTGCCATGGGAATTCCTCGCAACAAACTTTAAGTCAAACCATTGATTGGGACTTGAAATTTTAAAACATTTTACAGTTCCGCTCAAATTTAGGGATTTTAAAATTTTTTAATAAAAACGGCGTTTTTAGTTGTAGGAGTGTCAAATTTAGCAGAAACATTTATTTTGATAAGGTGCACCTTCAAATCAATCAAAAAGTCGACTTTGAATTTATTGTAACTTAAGGCTTTTTTGATTTTATATGGCGATATGTTCATTATATATGTATCTTATATATATTACGCAAACGCAAATTTTGTACGGCGTAAGGCTTTTTAAGTACAAGTCCAATCTTAATAAATTTAGTATGGTTTGGTAGGTTTAGACCTGTAGACGTGCAAACTGGACTTTTTATTTCTTAAAAATTTACATTTTTTAAGTTATAGCTAGTTAAAATTTGCATGTTATTGTTGTTGTTATGTTGCTTTTTCTCTTCTTAATTTCAGCATTTGTATTTAGCGCCATCGCTATAAAACTGTTATACTGAAGAATAATATTTTATAATTTCACAGCTATAACCAGTGTTGCCAACCCGAGGAGAGTAAAAATCCATAAATGCGACTTACAAAATCCGTGTAAATCTGTTTAAGCAAATTTATATATTTTTTTTTTCAATTTGAAACTAACAGCTAATAAATTTTTTGTATATTTGATTTTTTTATAAAATTTGCATTAAACTTATAAAAGTTACAAACAACGTAAAACATAACTAAAAGTAAAAATAGCTAACAACTATTACGTTAAGTTATGTTACTATCACTAAAATTTAAAAGCATAACATAAAACGTGACTTTTATTAATTTTAAAAGAACATAAGATTTTTTATTCTGTAATCATTATAAATACAATAACATTGAAATACATTTTAGAGGCACTTTAAGTTTGTTTTAACCCATTAATGATATCGTGTGATATGTCATACGCGATGAAAGCATTTTTCAAAAATTCGCAGCCACTGTAAAGCTTTTGCTTCCAACAGTATGAGAAATTCAAAAATATGGTTTTTCCATAAAAATTCTAAAAATCACCTTAAAAGCCTTTTTGTTTATTTTTCCAGCCAGTTTTAAGTGCAGTATTTCAAGGAAAAGTGAAAAATTCCACTCAGGTGGATTATTTTTTTTTTTTATAAACATCAAGAAGAAAGAATAATTTGAAAAATTGCATTAGGTTAGAGTTGAACGGCTGCGCTACAAAATAAAAATTTTCCAATATCTAATTTTTTGTAATTTTTTCTAATTTTTTAAGTTTTTTTTTTATTTCTTAACTTACTGACCCCTCATTTGTTTACGATCTTATACGCTAACACACATCGCCACACCCAAATCCTTTGGATTTTTTCTTAAACTTCAAGAGTTTTCCGTCTAACATTAATACAAACTAATGCCGAAAATTTCTAAAAATAAACTCAACGAGTTCTGGTGGTGAGCATTAATGGGTTAAGCTGTATGCTTTCGCCTTAAATGAGGCTGCCCACTGGCTCACTTCGAAATTAGATTCCTCAAAACTTTTGTTTTATTTGCAAGTGTTGATAAGCGCAAAGTTTTAACAAATTATGTATGTAAATACATTTTTTAGTGATAAGAACATTTTTTTACCATTCTAAAATTTCTGAAACAACATTTGGTGAAAAAAAGCGAAATCTACGAAAATTCTGTGTGATATTCATAAAAATTAGTAGATTTAAATTATTTTGCAACTGTTGTCCGTTTATCTGTGCAAGGCTTAAATATCTGTAGAAATCCGTTATTTCCGTGTAGTTGGCACCACTGGCTAAAACTATGAATTGATAAATTCAATATCATAGTGATACTGGAATGTTTTCTAACAGTTGAAAAAAGATTTCTAAACGGTTGAACGGAACATTTTTTAATTTTTAAAAATTTATACAAAAATTTAATAAGAAATACCGCGTATATTGCAAAAAGTGCAAAATTAATTTCATTTCAATTTTGATCAGTTGAAAATCTATTCAATAGCTTAAAATCATTGGCGTCGGAAGCGGGGGGCCAAGGGGGCAGTTGCCCCCTACTTTTTTAGCTAGATAAACAATTTAAAAGAAAAAGTTATTCAAAATATCAGTTTTTTTACAACGATAATATTTTTGTAGTATATATTTTCCTCTTCTTTCTCTCTTCTTCATGTTTCATGTGAAGAAATTTTGGTGAACTTTTTTTGCACCACCATTTGTACTGCCCCCCCATTTGTACTGCCCCCCCAGATGAAATTCGCTTCCGACGCGCTTGCTTAAAATAAAATCTAGGTATGTTTGATTTTGGCGTTTTAACGCTACACGGGCTTACTGGTGTTAATATATCTAAAAGAGAACTCAAACATACTTAATTTAAGGTATATTAATATATAAGACTGAGCTAAAACATGCATGCATTTTTAAATAGTATGTTGTACCCTTTGCAATGATAAGTTACGATACCATTTCATTTACCCTTGTTTCACAGGCACTGTTCAATACGTATTCTTACACTCAAAAAATTTTGCATGCAAATATTACTAATCAGTCAGAGTTTCAGTCAAAGCATTTTGCAAAAACTTTGCGTAAAGTGACCACAACTAATACATTTATTTAACTTTTTTAATTAATAAATAAAGTACTTGCCATTAGTATTTTTCTCCATATTTCATCCTGAACTTTTTTTATTTTTAAGAAACTTATTTAGAAGTTGTATATTTGACATCAACTCTATTAATGATAAATAATTTTACATGGAAACGGAGTATGAGCTTGTATAATTTGTTTATTTCGTTGTATGGCCAAATTAAAAAAAATTGATTGGGCAAGTTAAAAAAATATTTCTGCCAGCAAAAAAGGTAAAATTGTCTGATGTGTGATGAAATAAGTAGCTATCAAAATATGTCAAAAATAAGAAGAAAAAAAAACCAAAGAAAAAATATATGCTTTTTATTTCTAGTAATATTTACTATAGTTTTTCCATTTTCATATACACTGAGGAGCAATACTGTAGCATGCTGTAACACTTCTTATTTCAGCAACCGTTATCTTCTCCAAGCAATAACGAATTACAGATTTTTATTTTATAATGTGATTAGAACACTTGTATTCTTTTTTCCAAACAGGTTTGAAGTTGATCTAACAGCAACAAAAAAACTAGCAGGCAAAAATGTAAAAAAAGACAAATGTTGCAGTTTTGCACTCACTCTAAATTTTACATTGTACCGTTATCTATTGCTTATTTTGAAGCCTTTTCTTGATTGCAATATACTTATTAAGTGATAATATAAGCAAGCGGTATGATCAATATTGAAAAAAAAAAACAAATAATAAATTAATTGCGGAAGAGGGAGTCAGTTAGAAAAAAGGTAAAAGATTTACAAATAAGCCACATGACAGTGCAACGCATAAGGGAAAAATATAGTGGAAAGTGTTCCTAGGAACAAAGGAGGTAGATCAAGAAAAATTAGCGACCGTGAGGCCCGACTTCTTGCGAACTTGGTGACCAGCAATGATACAGTCGCTCCTGAAAATTTTAAACATCAGTGCTAGCCAGTGGACAGCACGGCGAAGCATTACGAAAGACATGTGCTGTTAAGGCAGGATTTTGCTGCAGCGCACGAACACTCGACAGTCGCAGATTGGGATATGGTGAGTCTTCTAACTTACATTGTGAAGCAATATTTTTATTCGTTGTTCTTTTGAATTTTAGGTTATTTGGTCTGATGAGACTAAAATCAACCGTTTCCAATCAGATAGTCGTGAGTGGTATTGGACCAAGGACCCAAATACAACCCAACCACTTCATGTAAAGCAAACAATGAAACTTGGTGGTGGTTCAATAATGGTTTGGGGTTGTATTTTGTAAAATGGAGCTGGTGCCTTAATACGCATCGATGGGATTATGAGTAAGGAATAGTGCCTGTCCTTCCTGCAACAAAATCTTAAAAGGAGTAGTGGATAATATGGGTCTTGCTGCTGAAAAAGTAATTTTTTAGCAAGACAATGATCCAAAGCACACTGCATATGTTGTCAAAGACTGGATACAAAAATATAAATTTGCTAATTGAAAATGGCCTCCACAATCTTTGGACATGAATCCATTCGAGAATTTGTGGAGTTTCGTAAATACTCCGCTCAAAGGAGTAAATGAGCTGCGAGAGTGAACTAAGGATGTTTGG
The DNA here is from genome assembly GCA_963920525.1 of Dichetophora obliterata. Lineage (NCBI taxonomy): Eukaryota > Metazoa > Arthropoda > Insecta > Diptera > Sciomyzidae > Dichetophora > Dichetophora obliterata. The sequence continues at coordinate 195,120,274 of OY986436.1, read as the reverse complement.
GAGGCTATACCACCAGAATTTGTGAGGAGGTATACATCCAGTATGCCCAATCGTATCCAGGAATTAAATAAAACAAAAGGATACTGGACATGTTATTAATAATATTTTTTGTCACGAAAATCGTTAAAAAAAAATAAATAAGAAATGAGTGCAAAACTGTAACATTTGCCATTTTTTACATTTTTGTCTGCTAGTTTTTTCGCTTTCGTTAGATTAACTTCAAACCGGTTTAGGAGAAAGAGTAAAAGTGCACCAATAACATTATAAAATAAAAATATGTAATTAGTTATAATTTAGAGAAGATAACGATTGCTGAAATGAGAAGTGTTACATCATGTTACAGTTTTATGGTCCAGTTAGCCTCGCATGGCATAGCAGTGCATGGCTTAACAAGCGTCACATCGAAATCTGTTCAATAGAATTTGTGTGTATCTGATTATGCACAACATGGCAACGCATGGCAATGCTCAGATAAAAACAGAAATGCATCTCTGACTACATAGATAAACATGGAAGATCTATTTCATTTTAATATCTGTGTATTCTTCTATGTATTTGACGTTTTGGCAAAACAGATGTGAAGTTGTAAAATTGTTTGATCAAGTGCGGTTAATTTATTAAAATAAAATCGTTGTATTCTTCTTTTTTATTGTTTTATTTTGACCATGTGACTATGCCTTGCATAATCACCATTTATTTAGCTGTGTGCTAGCTGCTTATCTGCGTTGCATGCGCTGCTGTGCCATGCGAGGCTAACTGGACCATTACTCCTCAGTGTATGTATGAACTTTTTATGTGTGACGAGGAGGAAGAAGAAACCATCTCCCACCTTTTATGTTCCTGTCCCGCGCTCGCTAGATGTAGGCATAAATGTCTGTGGTCGTTCTTCTTTTGCGAGCTTGACGACTTGTCAAGGACAAGCGTCAAACGTCTTTTAAGCTGTACTAAAAGCTTAATACGGTTCCACTCGCTTCAGTCCGAGTGTGCAGCGGTATCAGAATAGACCTTATTGGTCTAACTGAGCTGTGGTAAGTGCAGTATCAAACTTACCTAACCTAACCCCATTCTGAAATTATTAAGTAACCACTCAAATCAACTAAAAAAAGTACACATAGCCAAGGGCGTAGGCAGGATTAAAATTAGGGGGGGGTCAAGCCTTTATTAACTTTTTTTTCCCATATCTTTCATTCATTAATTTTGCGAATCAATGAAAATAGTTCAAAATGAATGTATGGTGTCTTCTTACCTGATGTTTTTATATATAATCGACTTTTTATATATAATCGATTGAGGGAAAAAGACTTTCAACTTATGTATATCAAACAAACGCAAGCCATGAGATTAACTAAAGTTGCATATATATATTAAATTCAGGTTAAAATCATTTTAAAATATTATGTCGTTAAAAAATATGGTTTAAAAAAATTATCAAAAATTCAAAAAAACTCAAAGTAAGGAAACCTCAACAAAATAATACAAAAAATTAAATAAAAAAATAATTTTTTTCTTATTTGAATAAACGTCACCGAAGATTTTACGCAAAACGGTTAATAGTTTCGTCTGGAATGTTTTCCTGGTTTTCTGCCACAAATTTGCGATGCACACTTAACATGCACAAACCTATAATAAAAGAGTTTTGCAAATTTTTCTGAATTGAATTTCATGCGTATTGATCAATTAACAAATCCAACTTGGCGGTGTTCACTTTTTTTTAATGTTTGCTCCAACTCACAGTTAACTGGCGTTGACTGCTCACCATATGGCAGCTCTCATCAACTTAAAATGTAATTCTGGCTGTAGTTAAAAATGAAAAGATTGCTACGATTAACTTACCACTGGCAATAGCCGAGAGAGGTATTTTAAATTTGTAATTTTTTTTGTATGATCCAACCAAGTGCCGAAAAAACGGAAGTGGAAAATATTTTTAAACAATTCAGTATTGGCAATTCCCATATTTATTCGGTTACTTCCGATACTCTAGCCTCCAATACAAACGGTATTGAAAAAAGTTATTTTAATTTCTGTCTAACGAATAATGTTGCAGTTTTTTCCTTTATAAATTACTTGAACTAAAGCTCTAAAAATTTTAACCTTGTAAAATCATGAAAATATTACAATTTAATTATAAACCAAAAAATGTTCACATTATCTACTTCATGCAAATATCTTAGTTAAACTCCCGTTTGAACAGTATACAATATTTTCCAAAATTATACAATATCGCTTCAAAAAAAACTGATTTGCTTTTCAAAAATTCAAACATTGAATCAGGTCTAGATTCAAAGAAAAAGGTAATATTAAGTTAAATGTACGGAATGCCGTAAGTGAACCTAATCCCGTAAATGTTTTTATTTAGTTTTTAATGCCGGAAAATAAGATGCCGTTGTAAAATTCAAAAATATTGTAAATGCCATTGTGTTGAAAAATGTGTCCTTCACAAATTTGCATCACACTCATTTTCAAGATACCGTTAGATTATTCACAGATTATCAGTTAGTCGATGCACATCGCCACATGCGCACGCTGCTCTTTTTTCTTAACAAGAGTATTAAGCCTCAGACTGTGTTTTTTTAAGCCTGTAACTTGAAAATTTGCAAAAATTTAATAATATTTATTTTCGACGAATAAAAATAGTGTTTTAAAAGTGCTTTAAGTGTGTTCGTTTATTTATTAACGTAAGTATAAAAACCCAGCAGTAATTTTAGCTATTTACGGAATTGTGTGCTAAAAATGTTTCGAATGAACCTAATGGCGTGATAGTAACGGTTTTAGGAGAAGTTATTGCTCTTAAATTTACTGAACTGATTATTTAAAATTAATATTTTTTATTGTTTTTAAGTTTTGTTAGCTTTAGTAAACATTCAAGGACGTCTTGAGCTAATTACGTGACATACAATTATTTTTCAAATAATAAATATGTTTGTAAATCATTGATTTTCCTTAAATTTGTCAAAAGTTAAGTTTTTAAAGTAAACTTAAATGGTTTTAAGCTGAAAAAGTAGTGCCAAAATCAAATTAGTTTGTTAGTAAATATAGTCAAAAGCATTTAGTTTCTTATATATAATTTTTACTTTCTGTTTTTAAACAATAAAAACGTCTAAAATCGTTTACGGAATAAAGTTCAAAATTTCTTCAACGTTTCCTTATTCCGTTATATATCACGGCATTAGAGGCATAAGGTTTCTTATTGCGTTGCATTTACTAACGGCAAACCAATTTTTGTAAAAAATTAATTTTTGAGACATATATTACAATGCTAAAGAAATAAGAGGTGAGGGATAAGGCATTATAGTCAAAATTGTGAAAATCTATTCATTTTCTGATTATTTGACTTCATCTTTTAACCGCATTTGAACAAAAGTCTTTTTTTAATAAATTCTTAAAATTTTGTACTTGTTTTTTACTCTCTATTAGATTAAAAATGTCCAAAAAGAAATATACAAGTGAAGTCCTGAATGCACTTAAAGCAATTAATGCTGTCAAAATGGGGGGAATGACATGTTATAAGGAGTCCAAAATTTATAAAATCCAAAACCAGACGTTAGGCGATAAGCTAAAAAATACACTAAACAAATTAACGTCTGAAGGGTTCATTGTTGAATGGGTCCACAACTTGTCAAAAATAGGATTTCCTGTCACCAAAAATCAATTAGTTTTTAATGTCGCTAATTTGGTTAGAGAGCTTGGTTGCCCAAACAATTTTAAAGAAGGCCAACCTGGAAGACACTGGTACGAAGCATTTTTGAAAAGAAATCCTTCAATTAGCGTTAGAATGTCTCAGCGCTTAACCACTGCTCGTCTTAATGCTACAGAAGATAAGATACGGTACTGGTTTGCAAGAGTCTATAAATATGTATCTGAAAATAACCATTTAGATATTTTTAAAGATCCTTCCAGGATATTTAACTGTGACGAATCTGCTTTTTTTCTTTGCCCAAAGGGTCAAGTTGTTTTGACAAAAAAAAAAGGTCAAAGGAAGTATATCATAGATCCGATAACGATGAAAAAGAATGCTTGACATTGTGCTTAGGTGCTTCCGCTGATGGAAAGTTAATGCCAAATCTTGCGCTTTTTTCATACAAAAGAATACCAATAAATATAATCAAAAAATTTCCGAAAGCTAGGGCTATTGGAAAAACAGATTTAGGATGGATTACGTGTCAAAGTTTTTATGAATATATTGCAAACATTCACTAAAAACTATTTTTTTTTTTTGTTATTTTACTCTTTTTTTACACTATTTAAGATTTAAAATTTTTTCAATCCTTTGTAATAAAGTAAACTTTCAAGCAATTTACTGCTGCAATATATTTTATATTTTTTTTTTTTTGTTTTTTTATCAGTGAAATTCATAATTGTTAAACAATTTAAAAAATGCATCAAATGTCATCAAATTATTAAAAAAATATTAAAAACACTTACATCTGTTGTTTAAATTATTTTTACGAAATAAGAGACATCAATTTACGGTATTAGGTTCAATCAACAAATTTTATCACGGAATTAAAAACATTTGGATACATTTGAAATAGTTCTTAAGTTTCTTTAACAAATAGCCTATTTCCCTACCTAGTATTTTTTTACTTAAGGAAATACATGTCCAAATGCTAAAAAAAATATTTTATGTCAATATTTTTTCACATCTCACTAAAACAATTCATTAAAGAAGAAGTTTCCTTAACCTTACGGAATTTCGTACATTTACCTTACACATTAAAAAAGTATCACATATAGAAACTATTAAAAAATTCGTCGAATAAAAAAATCTCAGATTTGCCCCCTCCCCCCTGCGTACAACCTTGCACTCAGCTTTTGCCTTAAAACACCAAACTGGTAAAGTGGCTTTCAGGCAATTTATTTTAAAACACAAATTAATTTATTTTATTTTTTAGAAAGATTTTTCTTTAAATTTAAAAAAGTTAATGTATAGGTACATATTTTTTCATTTAGAAAAAATATAAATTACAATATAAAAAACTTTTCAATAAAATGAAAACATCCCTGTATGCCATAGGGATATTTCAAAATAAACATAATTTTTCCGAACTTTGAGATTCAAACATTTTTGGCAACAGTATAAAAAGAGTTTTTATTCAATGTATGCGTGCGGGTTTTCTGTGCCCCAAATGTGGCAATTTTGCTTGTTTACATACCCGCCAAATCAAAATGAGCTTCATCTGAAAAGATGATTTTTTTTTGCAAATCGGCAACTTCTGTAAGTCGATCGCAGGCCCACTTAGCGAAGCGAAAACGCATTGGATGGTCAGTTGGCTTCAACTCCTAAACCAATTGGACTTTGTATGGCTTCATACCAAGGTCTCTATGCAAAATTCGTCTCAATGATGTCTCCGAAATGTTCAATTGTTGAGAACGACGGTGAATTGATGTTGATGGCGCTTTACGCACACTTTCTGCCACAGCAGCATTATTCTCGGGTGTACGCACCGCTTTTGGCTTTTCACGCTTTGGTTTATCGATGAGGATGCCAGTTTCTTTCACTTTTTTCACAAGATAACGAACATACGGAGCTGACGGTGCTTCTCTTCTTCCAAAATCCGTACGCAATTTTCGCACACATTCTGCAACATTACCATGATTTTCAAAGTAATGCCGCAATATTTCCCAGCGTTGTTCAAGCGTATACACAACCATATTCGTTCAGCGAAAGGATAAAACTGATTATCTGTCAGATCAGACATGATCTAAGTGTTTCACGAAATAAGCACTAGTTGAAAAAAAAAAAGTTATATGGCGGACCCTGCAATAGCACATATTGAATACAACGCAGCACAGTTGTAGTTTTTCAAGATAAACCTGAAATGGTGAAGCTTACATAACATAATTACAGAACATAATGTTCCTATAGTCTTACAAAATTTCCGAAATTTTTTCTGATGTAAGATATTTTTACCCCTTGTATTTAATTTCTCTAAAAACTAACCAACAATCATTTAAACGTCCATCAAGCTTTAATTCGCTGTAATTCAATATTTATGCCTTTACCATAAACCGCTAGAAAGCAGTTACATTATTTGAATTATAGATATTGTGTGGCAACATTAATAAACACCAAAAGGTCATTAAAAATTCATAAAATTAAGACTCTGTCTTTTCATTACAAACCATTATTTAATTCCAGTAAGAGTTTCAAGTTACGCCTCAAGCTCGAACAAAAAAAAAATCTCCTTGACCATCGTACAAACACAACCTCTACCAGTCTAAAATAACCGTCCAATAACAATTTTAACAATTTTTCAAATTGTCAGCTTAGAGACAGAAAACAAGTCTACGAATAATTTAACATGCAATTTTAAATAGATGCTAATCTTGATTGAAAAATTAAGATAAATTTTGAGATTATTTTAAAAGATTGTATAAATAACAACAGGTTGCAAGCGATAAGCGACATCATATTAAACAAAAATAAAAATCGTAACATAATATTAACAAACAAATTGAGTGCAATTAAGTAACAACAGGCAATTAAGTTAAAAGCTCAAGATTGGTCAAGATAACAAAGAGAGTGCAAGAAATAAACTTGGCATAAAAGCTTTGAATGAAAGGGAAAATTAATATAAAACGTTTAAGCGCCACAAATTATGTTTAAACAAGTTGTCACAAACAAACAAAAAATATCTAAAAACCAAAAACTCTTCAGGTCCGCATTAGTTTTAATAACCAAGGTCAACAAATTGACAGCGCATAATAACCATACAAATCACAAAAGGGTCATTAAAATCAAAAGATCTAATCTGGTGGGGGACACTAATTGGAAATGTCAGCAACAAGCTGAAGTGGAACAACATACAAAGAAATAACAATATACACCGCAGACAAGAAGGTGTTAAAAAGTTATTTAAAATCGCATTAAACCATCGTTGCATAGCAAGCGAAGCACTAAATTGCGTGCAGGGTCAATATCATTATCTAACGTTGCTTCCGCCGCCACAATTTATTAAGAAATGTGAATAAATTTATGCATTCTGCAGTAAGTTGTTAGTGTATATAATAACAAAGCTGTGCGTCCTACGCGTGGTTTGTGTCTTGGGTCTTGAAGTTTTTATGAACTTTAATCAAGCTAACGACAATAGGTGAGGCTCAGTTTAGGCCAATTCGAGCTGTTTCTGGCAGCATTTAAAATTGTGACAAAAAAAAATATATGTACCAGGCCGTGACCAAGAAGTTGACTTATTTGGCTCGACTTAAGAACTAGTACTAGTGTGGGAAGGTCATTAAGGTCGATTCAGTGTTTAAATCAATAATATCTTATATGCTTAGAATTATTTGAGTTTAAATTTGATACGCATTTAAAGTCCGAATTTATCACTTTAAATATCTTTGGACCAAAGATATTTTGACTTAATTATTTTCATGAACATGATCAGTGATTAATAACTTCCTCGGCTAATAACAAGTTCATTAGTATTTTTCGGCTAAAACGAATTAACAACACAGTACAACACATAAAAAATACAGAATTTTATTGAGGCATTCTGGCGGGAGAGAAAAAAAAATAACACATGTATTGCCATTTTAAAAGTTTACGTTCGATTAATTTTTACTTCATTTTTTAAGTTCACACTTAGTTCAGTAATTTACTCACATAATAAATTAGGAAATTTTCAAATATTTGTTAGGCTTACAAACCTTAAGTGAAATTTACTATAAAAACATTAGTAAATTTTGTCTCCAACCCTCTGGAACCCATTTTTGTATACCTGTTTTTAACCTATTCAAGATAAGTTTAAAAAAAATATCTTAAAGAGTATTCGCAGAGTTTCCAAATATTTTATGAAAGTGTTCCTAGAAAAATTTGTCTATTTTAAATAAATATTTACTTGGACAATATGTATCTACAGCGTACTTATCTACATATGGGTCATTTTTTAACAAATCGCACACCTTCCAGGATTTGAAGTCTCAGATTCGGCCGAAAATTTTTTTTATTTTATATACGTAAAAAAAGCTTACACGCACGGAGAAAACTGTTTGTTAAATGTATATTTTGGTTAAGCAAAACTTGCGCTTGATTCTCAGCCACTTCAAAATTATGTAAAATTTCAGCAAAAACTAATCAAAATTTGCTATTTCAATTTATAATAACTAAGCAAATATTTGCTTGAATTAAGTCGAAATTTGCTATGCCAATTTATAATAACTAAGTAAAAATTTGCTTTTCAGTTTATAATAAAGTTATCAAAATTTTGTTTGAATTTAATCAAAATTTTGCTTTTTCCTAAATACACGAGGAGTGATTGCAATTTAGCAATCATTTTCTAAAATCACATTGTGATTGAGCAAAGTTTTGCTGATTTGCTTTTAAGCAAAACATTTGCTTGATTCAAGCAAATTAATTTCCTGCGTGCGTGTATCGGGATTTTCCTTGGAAAATTTTTTTACTGAATACCGTTAAGTTAAAATTTTGGAATATGGCAATATTTTGTCAATGTTTGTGTTGCTTAAATCGCAATATCTAGTTCGTTTTAGTTAGCTTTGAGCTTCTTAGATAGTTAATTTGTTTTTCCTTAATTCTAATGTAAAATTATACGGAAATAACGGATTTGGATTCAGCCACCCATTTTTACCTAGTTTTCGCGCTAGCACCGAATTCATTAACAAAAAATAGGGGGCAACCCTACCCACCATATTAAATTTCAAAATTCTGAATTCAGAAATGAAATTTTTTTTTATTTAGCTTACACTGTTAAATGATGTTTAAGACTCCTAAAAATATATTTTACTATGTGGCAATGCTGTGGTAAAAATTTAAGTGGCAGCCCCAACCTCCATATTTAATTTTAAAACTGTGACATTAAATTCGAAATCAAATCCGTTGTCAGAATTCCAAAATGACAAGAATTTTCAAAAATACAAAAAAGTTTATGTGGCAACTGTATCTGCCATCTTGAATTTTAAATTTTGACATTAAATCCGAAATCAGCTACTCCCTAAAAACAAGAACCCTTAAAAGTGTCCTAATACGCTTAAGCTTTTCCTACACAAGCTCATTGAAGTTTTTGGATACTTGCTTTAATTTGGATACTTGCCTTCAATTTCAAGCTTTTCAAGCTTTTTGTCGAAGGCATCAATTTTTCCTTTACTTGGGACTTCGTGCCGTTCGCTTGTAAGCTAGAATACTTGCAAGTCGCAAGCTGTCGTGGGCTTATTTGTATTTAAGTTCAAGTTATACTTGATTGAAAATTATCAAGCTCAAGTAAGCTTTAAGTAAGTACTTGAAATAGACTTGTACAATTCTCTGAAGTGTACCGTTTTAAGCTTATGGTACATGCATGTGCTTATGCAGGCTGTCCTCTCTAACTCGCTGATTTGGCTATATACACATAAAGCGCGAGGTGAACAAAAATTTACATAAAATCTATAAAAAATGGCTCCATTCTTTCCTCCGAGAAAATCCCGATACACGTGTAAGCTTATTTTACGTAAAGAAAATTTTAAAAAATTTTCAGACGAATTGTCAACTTTTATTATTTGCAAATTTCGTGCGATTTGTAAAAGAATGACCCATGTAGAGAAAATTAGTAAGATTTCAATTATATACAGTGAAAAACTCAAATGTTGTAAAATTGAAAGAAAATGTTTTTTTTTTAATTATACGTAAAAATATAAAAATCATTTTCAAAATTTTACTATATAATTCTATATGAAATTAATAAATTTCCTCCTACTTTGACGAAATCTGTAACAAGCTATATATTTATTTAAGAATATTGTGTATGAAACGTAGCTTAAGGCGAATTTACACATTTCATTCAAAACGATGATAGTGAACGTTGAACGATGACAGTGAATAAATTTTTAATTTACATTATTCAAAGTGTAAATTTAAAATTTGATGGATGATTCGGTGTTCAATGTCAAAATATATTCGTTGGTTTGATTAATTTTGTTGACGTTTAAAAGACTTAAATAAATAAAAGCCGGTTAGCAATTAAATAAAAAAATATAAACTTTCTGCATGAAATTATGTTAACATCTTTCAATTGTGTTTCAGTACGAATGACACATCAGTTCGATTTGCTTTCATTTTCATCAAAAGTAGGAAGACCTTCTATTTCTTTCACTGTTCAATGCGGATGACAATCATCTTCATTTTAGAGATGAAACTCAATTTACATTTTTCAAATCAGATGAAATTCGCCTTTACAAATACTTGTCGTTAAAGTAACCAAGTAAAAATAAATCGTTCGAATAACAGTCGCTTTGGTTATTCTGGAATTACTATGCTGTCGCTTATGGGCAAATAGCTTTTTCTACCACAATGACTTTTTTTTGCATCATATAAACATGTCTTCTTGTGAGGCGAATCAGCTATTAATACTTTAAAATTAAACCAAAAAAGTGAATAAGGTATATAACTATACTTTTTGATATACATAGCTAATAATGTAGTAATTATAGAATAAATATTCGTCCCTTGTGCGGCCACTGTTCGAACTTTGCTCGGCCACTTTTTGGCCAAATTTAAAAAAAAAAATACTGTAAATAACGCTGTCCGACTCTTGTTTAGTTACTGTTCGGTCTTACTTAAAAAGTTCAATTTTTACTTTAGATTCCGCTACGATTGTAAGAACATAAAATTTCTTACATGAATGAAGAGATACACTTCCCGAGTTAAAATATAAGCGAGTGTACTGCATTCGATCAGCGCTCGAACATGGGCCGCATGACCTTACAAAGGTCTAACATGGTCGGAAAACAATTAAAAAATCCTAGCGGCTGAAAGTTTTGTCGAACAACGGCCGAACAAGGTCCAATTTAAGTTGTACGGCCACTGTATGCTCTTTGTATGCCACGAAATTTGTTCAAGCGCTTATTAAACAGCGTACAGCGTAAATCGGCTGGAAAGTGATTATTCTGCAATGAAAATGAGCAGATTTTCTTTTACTAACTTCATAACAAAAAAGTTTATTTTGCGACACACATAAATGGTGATACTTTCAACATCAGCATTGCCGAGTGAGGCTTACTTTTCTTGCAGCGCATACATTTGTGTGAAGCTTAAAAATTATATTTGTTATTTTGTTTCGAAAATTGCTTGATTTTTAAAAAGAATGCTCTTAATAAAATGTATGGAATGTCTCATACTGTTATTTTTCAGTTTTTAAAATCATAACGAATATGGGCTCGTCCAAAAAATGGCCTACCAGAGGTGGAAAAAATTTCTAATTAAGGCATTGACTGCTGTTACGAAGTCTGTCCTTTGGTAAACATTTATGAACAATGCATAATATGTGAACAAACTCTTTCTGTGATTCTAATAAGATATTAAGGGTTCTCATCTAAGCATGTAACTGACCCGTAAACATTGTACACCATGTGAACTTACATGCGCGTAAACTATCTGTCAAAATTTGCATGGGCGTGAGTTTACATCATTTCCGAGCCTATTTTGTAGTGTAAACTAGCATGTAAATCTACGTGTGTAAATGAGGGTTGCCTTTCGCGGTAATTATTACATATTTAAAGTAGTTTAAGTAAATTTGAACACGTTTTATTTATTTTTCTATGTTAATGAAGGTTTTTAAAAGGTTTAAAATCTCTAATATTGAAAAAAATTTAACTTTGTCATAAAGTATAATTTTTATGTTGATCATAGAAAAGGTTTTCGTAATTTGTGTTATGTAAAGCTATTTAAATAATGTAAATGTAATGAAAACGTCTGTAACACAAAGATTCCCCCCCCTCCCCAATCTGTTGATAAAGAGTTAAATGTAGTCTAAGCATATCATTGTTTTTTATTTCGCATAAAAAATGAATTTATTTTGTTCTAATACATAAGTATGTTTAGAAGAATTTTCATGTTGAGGAATTCAAAATTGCTTTTAAGTGTGTTGCAAGAACGATTTAATCAAACAAAGTGTTGTTATTAAAATTCCAGCATAAAAAATACCCTCTTCAAGGCTTAATTGAAAACTCGCTGCTCTGTAAAGGGTATCCACCTGTGTTTAAAGTTGTGAATGAGTGTGTTTGCAAAAAAACCGCACAACACATACTCTATAAACAATGTCTATATATATTGTCCACACTTGTGTTTAGCACACTTCCGCCTTCAACAAGACGATGATGATATTGTTGACGATGTTGTTGATTTTGATACCGCTGATGATGAACTTTTTGAGGTTTTTGAAAATGATGAGAATGTTGCTGATGATGATAAAGCATATAAATATGGCTTATATTGCAACATTTTTTTTGCGTTGTTGTTTGCATGCCGCACAGTGGGGCAAAGCTATTCTGTTCCACTCTAATTGATTTTCTGCTCGTAAAATTTGAGTTAGGAGAACAATTTTTTTTTTAAACTGTCGTTATTGATTTTTTCGTCATTTGCCATCATATCTGTCTGGCCGGATTTTCGATTTTCATATACTTTTTTTCACTTCCAAGGTTTCCAAATTCTTATTGAGTTCAAAGGTTGAAAGAACTTGTGCACATTGCAAAAAATTTAACAGCTTTGGAAAATTGATAGTGGTGTGTTCACGAAAACCTGACTGAAAAACTGCACAAATCCTCAACTACACTGGTAAGCGCACTGAATCGTGAATACCCCTAATATATGTCTTTACTTGTTGTAGTTACTGTGAAAATTCTTGTAATAATCTTCGAATTATTCTTTAAAGTCTAGTTCTTCAAATTATTGTTCTTGTTCTTATTCTTGCCCATATTTTCCTAATCCTTGTACTCTTCCTTGTTTCAATCCTTGCCTAACTCCTTCTCACAACCCTTGTCTGAATGCTTGTTCCTATGCCTGCCTATATCTCCTTGTCTAAAGCCTTTTTCAAATCTTTGTCTTAATCCTTGTCCATATCCTTGTATTCCATCACAGTATTTTCACTTAATAGAAAATAGTAGAGTGAAGTGGGGTGATGTGTAACACGCTTTAAATTGCTCCAATAAAAATGTTAAGAAATTAAATTTTGGATTGGTTTAAAGGCCTGTTTCCGGCTGTAGAAACTATTTGAAGTTGTTGTGTTCATGGTTGTTGAATATTTTGAGAAATGGATAAAGTAGAACAAAAATGTCAAACTGTTTCAAACTTTTTTACTGTTTCAAATCGGTGGTGTGATGTTTAACACAAACAAAATGTTAGTTTAAAGACCAGAAACTTTAATTTTTTGTGTTAATTTAGGGTTTTTATGTTTAGTAAAGGTATTATTTTGAAAACTTTATTTAATAACTGCACGTACCGACATTTTTCCATTTTTATTTAGTTTAAATAAAGGCATTCATCAATTTCTTTTAATAGACTTCTGTGATAAGCACTTTCTTCACGTCTTTTTGTAGCACAGTTATGTCTAATAAACAATAAAAAAATACAAGACAAAAATAAACAAAAAAAAAACAAAAGTATAGAATGGAAGAACTTCAATATAGCACACAAAATTATGTCTAAGATGTGTTACACATCACTCCAATGTTAGCAATTTTGAACAATGTGAAAAAAAAACAAAATAATTTGTGATATTAAAAGATATTTAACAGTAGAACATTTTACTCACTTCTGAAATGAAATTTTTAACAAAAACACTATTGTTAGAAACTAAAAATAATACTTTTTGACAAAAAGTTTTCACGCTTTTTAAGAACTCTATGGCAAATATGTCTGTATGCTTCCAACACTTACTAAAAACTAGATAATGTTAAAAGAAATAGATCACAGTTGTTTATTTACTCATATTTCAACATTTGGTATGAGAAATCGAGGTGTTACACATCACCCCACTGCACCTTAGTATTAACAAAAAAAAAATACTTGTATAAATGCTAATATAAGTAGTATTTAGAAAAAGTAGTAAAAAATAGTATAAGTAGTAGCAAATAGTAGTAGAAAATAGTAGTTGAAATAGTGGCAAAAAATTATTAGGAAGTAAGAAATAGTAGTAGAAATATGTAACAAGACGTTACAATTAGGCTTACGATAAATTAAGTATTGCTACTTATATATGCAGCATAGGGTAGGTAACTTTGACAACAACAACGTGACCTACATAAATTGCCAGCCAAAATAACAAGACTCACAGTCTAGCAGCCATAAAACAGCCGCCAAACATTCTTTTCATACACCATACAACAGACGACATATATAATTCCTAAGTAGTTCTTTCTGAAAGCATATAAATAGACACGACAAAACCAGCTAAGGCAGCATTCCTTTTTAGGTGAGCTCAAGCCTAGTAGCTGCTGCCTCGGCTGACCGTCGGTGTATCGTCCGGGGAGGGTGGCGAACTGTAACGTTTGGTTGTTTTTAAGTGAAGTTATTTTTTTATTTTATTATTTTTTGTTTTTGAATGCCACGTCGCTACCTCGGTTGAACGCAAGGTCTTTCACCGGGGCGGCGACGCAGGCACTTGCTGCCACGTCACTACAGCGTTGTCTATAGTAAGATTTTGTTGTTTCATGACGCCACGTCACTATTCCGGTTGACCGCAAGGCCTATTACCGGGACTGCGACGCAGGTACTTTCTGCTACGCCACTACGGCGTGTACAGTTGACCTCTCTACTCTTTTATGTCGTATTAGAAATAACAGAGCATTCCTTTTTAGCGATCCAACCGATTACCGAAGCGATTACCAACGGAGTACCAGTTAATGTAGCGCCTTCCAACCGATTACCGATTACCGAAGCGATTACCAACCGATTACCACAGTGTTTACCAACCAATTACCAAAGCGACTACCAACTGATTACCCATTACTTAAGCAATTACCAACCAGTTACCGATTACCAAAGTGATTACCAACTGATTACCAATTACCGAAGCGATAACCAACTGATTACCGGCTTCTAAAGCAATTGTCAACTGATGACCGAGTACTAAAGCGACAACCAACTGATTACTAAGCGCACTAGTGACTACCCGAAGTTGCATAATTAAGAGGTTATAATAAGGATAACTTATTCAATAAATTAACTTTGAGAATAACTGAAAACTCTGCGTCTTTTATTTTCAAAATAATTTGTGAGAGTTAGTGGACCTTTTCACAGGACCTTGGAGCGGCTGAGTTTTACCTCCACCTTTGATAAAACTACATCACACATACACCATCATTTCATGCAAAGTAGAAAATGGTAGCAGAAATAGGAGTAGAAATAAGTAGCAATAGTAAAATAAATAATACATAAATAGGTATAAAAATAGTATTAGAACTATAAGTGGAAAATAGTTATAAAGTTACTATAAACAGTATTTATTTATTTATTTTTTCATATATATATCTACTGGGCCCAGCCCTAACAGATATCACTTAACCTAATTCCTTAAATAATATTCACATAATTCTTCATCAAAATCGTTCTATTAAAACTAAAATCAACATGTTTAGCAACTATATTACATCGAGATAGACATTTAGATATTGGTTCATTGCTACCATAATTCGTTCTTTGATAATATACATAAAATAAACTTGTTTCTCTTAGACATCTTGTTGGAGCATAAAATGGAATAAGACCAAGCAATTCCGGACCTTGTTGTCTACAATATCTTTAATAAATAACACACTCTGCGTATTGCGTCTAATGGCCAAGCTTTGCAAGCCCAGTAGTTTACAACGGTCACTATACGCAGTCATATTTTCCGACGAAAATAATCGTCTTAGAGCGAATCTCGTAAGCCATTTTTGAATTTTCTCGATTCGATTTATGTCACATTCATAGCAAGGATCCCAGATTATGTTCGCGTATTTGAGAATAGATCTTACCAGACTCACGAAAATTGATTTTAATGTGAATGGGTCTAAAAATTCTTTAGAGTAGTAGAAAGTAGTAGTATAAATATTTATATCACACCGCACCATCTGTACAATAAGGTGTCTTCATACTTTACCCCTTTACCACACCATCATACCATACCTTTTATTTCATTATTTCATTTTTAGTAGAAAATAGTAGAAGCAATAGTAATAGGAAAAAGTAGTAGAAACGTCAAAATAAACTGGGAACCATATCTACGCAATATTTTGCTGCTTTCCGTTTACTTTCATTTGATTGCTCTTGTTTTTGCTTTTTTTTTGTACGTTTGCTTTTATTTTTGCTTATTTGTTTCTGTGTTTTGGTTTTTTTTTCCTTTGCCTTTAGTTTTACTTTTGTATTTGCTTTTGCTCTTGTTTGCTCATTTAATTTTGCTTATGTTTCTTCTTTTTTTTTCTGTTTTTAATTTTGCAATTGCGTTTGATTTTTCATTGGATTTTTATTTGCATTCATTTCGATTTTTGTTTTTGTCTTTGATTTTTACTGACGAGGCTTTAAATACCAAACTTTTCTCTAATACTTAACCTTAGTGCTTCCCAATGTTTCCATGCATCAATAGTGCATTTACGTTATATTAAGATACAGCATTAACGGCTTGATGACATTTCATTTTTTGTGCCATAAACCTTAAGAATTCGTCTTTATTATAGCACTATCAATTTTCCTATAAAATATGATGATAATGAAATGATAATAGTTTTTTTTTATCAAAAGGATAATCTCAACTGTCGTATAATAATTTTATCGTAGTGCCTCAACTGAGCGAATAACAATTCCGTGTAACGATATTGAATTTTTGTTGAATAAGCGTGTCCTTCCGCGATGGGATAATATCATATTTCTTTATTTTTGTCGTAAGGCCTTGTTCCCATTATTCATTTTCCTTTAATAACATTTAACGTAGCGCATTTATTCACTGAGTAATAATTCCATGCAAAGCAGCGACTCGGCTGATGCATATTCGATCTAGAAGAGGCCTTTTTCACAGCGTCATAACGTCATAAATTCGTTGTATATTTTTATGAGAAGGACAAGATACAGACTTTATTGGCTTATAATAAATTTTACCATAGCACCTATACTCAGCGAGTAATAGATATAATGCAAAAATATTTCATTTTGATTACAAAAGTGTATTTTTCGCATTTTGATGACGTCATTATTATTTAAATTTTTCCATGAGGTCATAGAATAAGCGTTTATAGTCGTAACATAATTTTTAAAGTAGCTCTTGTTCTTAACGTTTTCAACTCGAAATTTTTAAGGAAACCACGAGGTAAGCGATAACTTTCTCACGTCAAAAATACGTGTACATTTTTATAAAATTTTGTACAACATTAACTAAAGGGTTTTGTTAGTATATGGCCAAATTATAAAATTAAAAAGTTGCCTAACAAAATCAAGTACTTCACTATTTGGCATAAAGCTCAAATATATGTTATTTTAATAATAAAATACCAATTGTAATTAAAAGTGCCACAATAAGCTTTGAACGAAACACGCAGCAGGTTTCAAAATATTGAAAAAGAAACAGGTTTCAAAATTTTTTTTTACCTTTAAATTTAATTATTGTTTTAAAAAATTGGTTTTTATTAAATATTTCATTTTTCTGTAAAAATTTATATAAATACTCGAAAATAAATAAATTACTCTAAATAGATGTTTGCTGAGGTCAGTTTCGATGTATGTCAAAGACTCATGTACCAAAGTCAGTCTTTGATTAAAATAGGCCGTTCTAGAATGAGCCACTAAGAGGAAAGCCCTCGCCTTTCTTGTCTCAGCACTGTCTTCTTAACTTCAAATGTTGCACATAAACATTTATTTTTCAAGTTAAAATCGTGTTTAAAATTAAAACTTAACACTACTCCAACGTCTGTCTACATGCAAAATGACGCTATGAAACATAAAAACCACTGTAAATGTCTCAAATATGAAATTTATTAATTTAAATTTGGCATATAAAGTTTTTATTTAAGCCTTGAAATTGTGCCATACATCATTTAAATCGGATTGAAACCGCTGACCACCCATACATTTTAATTTCTATATTTTTATAGAAAAAATTACATTAAAAAGTAAAAAAAAAAACTTTTTGCAATTTCATTCATCGGCATTAACAAACATGCCACAAAACTTGCAGCAGTATATTTTTAGAAAAAGCACTCTAAGTGGCTTGAGAATTCAATCAAGTTATCCCGAGTTAAAATATTAGCTGACGAACTGCGGTCAAACATGGTCCCCACGACCGTACAAGGGTCGAACAACGGCCGTATAAGGCCTAAATTAAGTTTCACGGCCGCTGTGCGATTGTTGTATGCCACCAAACTTTTTAAAGTTAATATTCAACAGCAAACGTATGCGTAACAAAAAAAGCAAGCCTAACTTGGTGATTCTGATAGTACACCACTTGTGTGTGGCGCAAAATAATTTTTTTTGTGCTTGAAGCTAGTTAAAAAAAAAACCTGCTCAATTTCATTGTAGAATAATCACTGATCGGCCGATGTACGTCCACTGTACGTCCGTTGTACATCCGATATTATTTAAAAACTGCGTCTGTACGGCCGCTGTTTGGCCACAAAGTCCTTCAGACGGGCCTTGTACGGCCCTTGTACGGCCGAGAAAAATATTTCAAAATAGATCTATTTCGACTGCTGCTTTGCCTTAACTAAAAAAGTTTTTATTTTTACTCGGGATTCAATTAAAAGTATTAAACGTACGGCCGTTCTATTCACTCTCAGTTAAAATTCCTAATGCGGATTAAATTTAACTGGCAGTTAAAAATAACTTTGGAATGAAAATCCAAAGTTAAAATTTCGTTTTTTTCAACCACAGTTAAATCTAACTGGCAGTTAAAAAATATCAGTTAAATTTTAATTTCAATTAAATATTACCCAGGGAAATTTGGGTTTATTGTCAACACAAATGACAGTTTATCATTTGTTTTTACTTATTGTGCGTTTTAAATTTAAGCAATTTTTCACTGACGAGCAAAAAAACAATTTAAAATGGAAAAAAAAAAAACGTGCGCGTTCAGCAAATTTCAGCGCTGCAGAAGAGGAGTTACTTATTAAATGTGTTTTACTCCGGAAGGCAGTCTTGGAGTGCAAAAAGACTGATGCTTGCACTGTTAATGAAAAAAAAAACTTGGGAAGATGTTGCAGTGGATTTCAATTCACGTTGCCCAAATATGGTGGTAAGTTCCACAAAAAATTTGATGTTGACTTTTGTAACCTTTATTTTTCTTAAGGCACGGTCAGCAAAAGCTCTGCGTGAAAAATATGGCAACTCAAAAGCTAAGTTGCGTAAAAATTTGCTGCGGAAAAAGCAAGTCGTAAAGCCACTGGTGGAGGCAAAAGCATGCCCGAATGGCAGCCCAGCAGTGACGCAATGCTAGAACTAGCGCAAATAATTGAAATGTCCATAAGTGGTACTACTCCAAACTGTGCCGATGATGACGACAACGGTGGCTCTTCTGAAATTCAAAATTCGTTCGCAGATTTAGTTGGGAATGTGATTTTGTCGGACAACGATGCGGATGTTGAAGAAGCACCGCCAGTCATAGAGCCGGATGTTGAAGAAGCACCGTCAGTCGTAGAGCCGGAAGTTGAAGAACCACCGCCAGTAAACCCTTTAACACAAGCCAGCGCAAAGAAGAGTGCAGCACCAAATTGGTCTGAGTACTCACCACGTATGCTAAAAAAGCCCGTGAGCACAGCGTTGAAGCGCTCGGCTTCGCGTTCGATTATGGCCAAAAACGAATCAAGCGAGAATCTTAAAATAAAGATGATAAGAAGGGAAATGGAGATGAGAGAAGAACATGCTGAACATGTCCTTCAAGAAAAGGCTGAGCATAACGCTAAGATGGAAGTGTTTGCGGCACAGTTGGTGGAATTGCGCGAAAAGTCAGAGCTGCGCAAAAAAAGATTTTTAATGCTAAAAAATAAGAAATAACATGTCTGATTCTGAATCAGAGTCAGAATAAAATACAGTTAATTATTTTATAAAAAAATTTTGTTTTATTTTCTTTCAAAATGAAGCTAGGAATAATTAGCAAGTGTCTGAAAGTATACAAGAATGAAATTATCACGGGCATTATTTGTTGCATTCCGCTCAGTTGTGTTTACATGTGGCACTTCAGCCATTGATAATATGCCATCAAAATTGTCAATGTTTGTGGGCGGTGTTGGCTCTTTTGCGTCAGTTGCTATATTATGCAAGATTGCACATGCCACTATTATGAGTTTTGTAGTTTCCAATTTTACTCTTAAGCCAAGAGCTAACACCGGAAAACGACGCTTGATTACCCCAAACGTACGCTCGATTACATTGCGTGTTCGAATTTAAACTTTCGTTGTAAATGTACATTGTTGATGTACATTAGATTCGCACTGATGTAAGGAAGTAGCCAAATAATGCGTATTACGATATCCTGAGTCTCCAACTATAATGAAATGGCCAAAGTCACCACGTTCCAACTGCATTTTTAAATTGGAATTATTGAAAATGGTTTGGTCATGTGATGCTCCAGGCCAATGTGCAACGATGTTCGTAACTTTCATGTCAGCTGAACAAACTGCTTGCACACTTAATGAAAACCACCCCTTTCGGTTTCGGAAGTGTTCAGCATTTTCACCACCGGAGACTCAATTCGAACATGTGTACAATCAATTGCACCGATTGATCGTGGAAAGCGGGCAAACGAATAAAATTGTTCTCTGGCAGAAGTCAGATCAGTTTCTGTTCTTGGCATTTGAATATAAGTTGAACGAAGCTGTGCAATTGCAAGAGAGACTTTTTTAATTATGTTCGAGACAGAAGATATGCTCACGCCGGCAAAATCAGATATAGCCACTTGCATGTAGCCTAGCGCGTAGAATCGCAGAGCAATCAGCAACTGAGCGATGGGACTTATATATCGAGATAAAGAGAAACAAGGATTAAACTTAAGAAATGAAGATCAATAGAGACATATTCCTTAAATGGAAGTTTACCTTTTTTGGGTATGGACAAGAGATGGTTTAATCTTTTGCAGCAGTTGAACAACCGATTCTTTTGACAAACGAAAACGATAGATGAAGTCTTTGTTATCCCATTTGTTCAAATTAATGCGCTCATGCATTTTGTATTGTCTTCGCTCAACTAATAACATCCTATCATCTTTGTCCGGATCAAACAAAATAAGTATATCATTGAAAGTATCGCGACGTTGATTTAACTCGCGTAGTTCGTTATTTATTTTAAGAAAATTAACAATTTAAATAAAAACCAAAATGAAATGACGTTTTGATTTGGACATACAAAATTAATTCCTCAGTTTGATTGGGGGTTGATTTCCCAAGTTAGCTAATTCCGTAATTAAATCTTACTGCCAGTTAGCTAACTGGAGAAACTTCAAAAAAATTGGCTAACTGAGAGTGAAAAAACACAATATCATGAATTTTCCTTTTTAATCGCAGATTAAAATTTAACTGAGAGTGAATAAAACGGCCCATATCAAAATAAATTGATAAATTAAAAAATAGGAAATAAAAATCGAAAATTTGGTCAAATAAATTGATAGATGGTTCCATTAAAAACATAAAGAAACACTGTTCCGAAAGCTTTAACTCTGTGCTCAGAAAATCAATTTGAGTAGAAGAATAGCGCTTTGTCCAACTGTGCACCGAATAATCGATGCTGCTTCCTTCAGCTCGTATATTATGGAAAAAAAGCCTTCTATTATTTTTATTAATATCATTTTGCTCCTGTTTCCCTCTCCCCCTCCCCCCTTTGCTACTACGGCTGGCACTTCAGCGTGTTGCTTTTATGATTGTGCTCCGTTATTGGTATCCTTTTTTGCAGCAATTTTTAATAAATGATAAATTTTTCAACTTTGTTTTTTCAAGTGTTTCTTGTTGATATTTATTGCACTTGGGTTGGGTGTTTGTCGGGCAGATCCTATTTGTTGGACGTTATAACTATTCATATAGATATTGGTTTCTGGTCGAATCTGTTGGTTGATAGGATGAAGGTGGTGTTGATGGTGGTAGACCATTATTGTTGTACACTGAAAGCTTTGTTGACGCCGCTGTTAGTGTTGTGTGGTTACGTTGAACTCTTTTAATTGGTTTTCATGAAGCAGCCAGCCTTAAGTCTGGCTGGCATCACGTAAACTTGGTTTGGTTATACATTTTTTTTAAATAATAATGCTGATGTGGGTAGAAGTTTTTTCGGAACATTTTCTTTTTTTAGTGCTCTCTGAGAGATTTATCAAAAAGGCAAGTGTGTGGTGCCGACAAAGTGCTTGGAATGTTGCCCATCGATGCAATTAAAATAGTTGTCCAAACAGCAATAAAAGCATTGGAAAGGCTTTGGTTAAGGGGCAAAAGTAACAGATAAAACCTTTCACCTTTCACATTTTTAATAAATCATATTATTTGTATCAGTTTAAGGATGATCATATATTCTTAATTAATTAATATACTAATATTTATCTGTTTCGAAAAGAGGCAAAACCTTAAAACTTAAACCAATTTTTCCCTTTCACCTCATGTTAAGCAGAAAATCCTGTAATTTTACTCCATGACCTCACATTCATTGTGTTTGCATCCATTGCTATTATATGGGCCACCCCTGCCGCACACGTGCAATACCGCTATCACTGAACATCATTAAAATCCGTAAATGT
The DNA here is from genome assembly GCA_963920525.1 of Dichetophora obliterata. Lineage (NCBI taxonomy): Eukaryota > Metazoa > Arthropoda > Insecta > Diptera > Sciomyzidae > Dichetophora > Dichetophora obliterata. Next base: position 195,097,838 of record OY986436.1, on the reverse strand, counting down.
TTGCAATTTGTAAATGCATCCAGCTGCCAGCTAATTAAAATTGCAACTGCTTCAAATTGTGAAAACGAGCACTGCGACGCATTAATGGCTGATTTTTTGTTCATCTTCTATTTATTGTTGTTGTTGTTGCTATATATTGAGCTGTTGAATAATTGACGCCTAACAGTCAGTCAGTCCGCGCGTTAGTCTGTTCGTTAGTCAGTCAGCCCTTCCGTGTAGTTTTTACTTAGCCAAAGCATGCTGACAATGACTATGAGCATGAATCCAAACTACGTATTCCAGTGAGCTGATCAGATTTGAAACGCGTCGATTGCTTGCATTAGAGCACGTTTTCTCGGAAGTAGAATTTGTAGAAAATGAATGGCATACAATTTTTCTATAGATTTCTATTGTTAAGTTGAGCGTGCCCACACATTATGGCTGCAGTTAAATGCGTTTGGGAGTGAAATTGGAGTGTAATCCATTTATTGAGATGGTATTTATAAAAAAACACATTGGTTTTACTTTCAATGCGTTAAGTAATAAAATAAAAATAACATTTTTGAAACTATTGCAATTGTCGAACACCAAACACAAATTTTTTTTGCATATTGTTAATAAGAAATCGAAAAAACTTTTTTTTTTAAATAAGAGGGCTTTTAAACTTTTTTTAACTTTTTTTAAATTTAATTATATTTATTTTTTAATTAAAAAAATATTTCTGCCCGCGAAATATTATATTTTCCGTGTAGTAACTTTAAATCCAACACTGATCCTTTCAGCTGTCATCTGTTAATAAACATTTGTCAAATATCGACCAAGCTGTGTCATTTGGTTTGTGTTTGACAGAAAAACTCGTGAATTTCGACAAAAATAGAAAACAGTGGCTTTCTTGTACTGATCAAGTAAATATTATTTTTTGTGTTAGAAATTTCACTCTTTCGGATAGCAATCGGCCACCGCTGTTAGTTAGGGGCGGCTCATCTGTAATGCAAGAGATATACTTCCGAACGAGAGCAGTTAAAAGGGTTAATTTGTAAAATCATCACCGAAACCAAAGAAAGGCTTGATACAACAATGGAGACTCGGCACCATCAATTTCTAAGTCAATTTCTAAATAATTAAGAAGTGGTTTACTGAATTCCATTGTGGTCGTACCACCACAAGTGACTCTGAACGTTTAGGTCGCCCCAAAGATGTTGTCACAACAGAAGTCGTCGATAAAATCGATGGAATGCTATTGGACGATCGGACAATGAAAGTGCGTGAGGTTGCTGAGGACTTAGGCATCTGAACTGAGCGAGTACATAACATTTCTAACACTCGACCATAAGCGAAGCAGTGTGACCACTTAAAAGCAGTTAATGGCGATGTTAAATCGCAATCTGAAAGAGTTTTTGCACCGATTCGTAGCCCTTTTTTAAAACATGGATACAGCACAACACACCAAAAACCAAGGAACAGTCAAAGCACCCAATAAAGCTAAGGTGGATCTGTCGGAGAACAAAGTTATGACGACTGTGTTTTGGGATACATGCGGGGTCATTCACATCGATTACCCTGAAAAGGGTAAAAAAAATCACCGGCGAATACTATTCACAGCTGTTAGACAGATTTGACTGTGATTTGAAGCAAAACGACCGCATTTGACGTAGAAAAAAATAACTCTTGCTCTTCTCTTCCGGCGCTCACGCCTGTAGTCGCCATGACGAAAATCCATAAATTGGGCTACAAACTGCTATCCCATCCACCATATGCTCCAGATTAAGCCCTACGACTATTTTCTTTTTCCCAATCGGAAACAATGGATGCAAGAGATTTGGGTCGAATGAAGAGGTATTTTTTTTTTAAAGTGAACCAACCAGATGTATTGATTCGGAAGATGAGTGATAGTGAATTGAAGGGTGGATAGGTAAAGTTTTGTCGGTGAAAAAGTCTTTTGAACTTGCACTGGTCAAAACTGTCGGGAAACATTTTCGCATGAAGACTATTCCAACACTTTAACATGTGACTTAAAAGCCAATTGTCACTGTAATGTTAGATTCTTTTGGGCATCGAGGCCTAATAGTAAATGAGTGGGCTTGTACAGCTGCCCAAGTGAACCTGGGAAATACGTGAGCTAGTGGCGTCGGGACATGTATCTTTTTTAAACACTTCCCATGCTATCTCAAAATTTTGAGAGGATGAAGAGCGTAGATGTACAAAACACGTGAGAGCGAGAACATGCTGTAATGAAAAAGCAGTGTTGCACATTCTGCCTATTTTTTTCTATAAAAGGGTTTTTATTATTTGACATAGCTACAAAAAGCGATGTTGCTTTGACCTAAAATTAGGTCTCACAGCGCAAATTTGTTTGTTTGTTTTTGTTTAAACTTTGGGATAAACGTACAGCCTTTAATATTCAAAGATAAAATATATAACAAAATATCCGTTATGTGGCGAATATTGATAAAATTGTATAACCTTTTTCGCAGGTACAATTAGAACCTCTCATATGCCAGAATATCATGCAAATTTTAAGTTTTATTTTTGCGTAAAATAATAAAAAACAAAATAAATAATTTTCTCAAAATTTTAACAGTCAAAATATTACTAAATTTTTTTGTTTTTTGACAAAATACATACTCGATACGGTAACTGGATAATTTGCACAGTATTTACGATTACAGTTATAAAACGCCCGATTTTTATATCACTGAGGATGCAACATTGATTTTAGGCGGCTCTGAGCACAATGAGCGCAATTATAATTTTCGCAATTTGCGGGTTACCATGCAACTATTTTTTTTTTAAGAATACAAATTATATATTTTTAATTCAATATTAATACTTCCATCAAACATAATATTATACTTTTATTTATAAAATTACGATTTAAAATTATAGAAAACTTCTTCTTTAAATTTGACCTTATTGTAAAAAAAAATAAAATTTATGAAATGAAAATTTCAATTAAAGCGTTTAGTCAAAAATTTGTTTTTTGGAACCGCTAAGTTGGAGAATATAATTTTAACTGTTTTCTTTGCCTCGAAACGCTATCTTCAGGTCGAAACATAATAGGCTCGAGCTGGCTGCAGCTATAGTCAATTTTTATACAACTACATAGGAATGATGCGTACAACCCACAATTGCTCAAGCCAGCTTTTTCGTCAAGTTTCGTTAACTTGATCTAGCTGCAGCCATGAAACAAAGATATACAGATAGCTTACTCCGTGCGCAAAAAATGAAATCTTCTGCGAACTACGTCACTCAAGCTTATCAGCTCCCTGCCAACATTTTGAAGTGTCTTTCATCGTCCAACGCCAAATGCGTCACGTCTAAGTCACTTCCGTACGTTATTTGGAAGATAGTAGTTCCGTTATGCAAAAAATAAACAAAAAAACAAAGGAAGTCATGTAAAGTTTAGTCGCAGTGACTGCGAAATGAAAGTCGCTGAAAAAAAAGATGAAAAAAAACTAGAATAGAACAAAGAACTTTTTGATGTAAGTTCGATTAGTTGGTTTTGTGTTCTGCAGTTAAATCTGCAATTGTAAAAATTACTTGTTTCGTGTTTTTTTGTTTGTTTATTATTTCATTTGAAACCACTATTTTCACAGCCCTTAAGCTCAGAAAATTTAAAAATTTATAAAACCGAAGCAATTAATTTTCAAAATAAAATAAACTTCACCTTAGAAGATATTTCAAATAAAGCTATAGTTTTAGAAAGTCTTGACAGTTCTTTCGCTATATTCCCATTTTTTTAAAAATGGAGTACAATAATGCTTCTGATACAGGTAAAATATTAAAATTATATTAAATGTATGTAAACTTAAATAAATATTTGATCCTTTTATAGATGCCACCTTTACGTTTTTGAGTGATGTGCCCAATGCCCAAGTACAATACATTCCACTGAGGAATAATTCTAATGGTATATTTTTTTATATAGTACTTAATTCTTTCCGATCATTTATTAAAATTTATATTTTTTTAGTAAGGACAACAGCCGAAGACCATGATCAAGGAACTATGTAGACGATCTTGCAGGAGTCGTGTTCTTTGCAAAACAAATTTCAAAAATCCGAATTTAATATTTATTTTTTTAAAAATGCATCTCGAACAGAATTAAATATCATAAAATATACAAACAAAAAAAAAAAAAAACGCTTTTATATATTGCATTTTTAACTTTTACGAGGTCACAAAAATGTGCCTTCTAATAAGTAACTTCTACAAGTCACTAATGCGTGGCTTTCAGAAGTAACGCAGGCGGGGAACAACTTCTCAATACGAAAGTGACTCCTAAGATGAAAAAAAGATATCACACGCGTTGAATTGTAACTTCTTCAAGTCACTTTTAAGGGGGTCCTCTGGTAATCCGAAAATTTTTTTTTCGATTTTTTTTTTTCATATTTCTTTTGCTCAGATACTCAAAAACATTTTCCCAAAAGGATTTTTCAAAATTCGAAATAGTTTAGGAGATACAGGAATTTTTGTGTAGGTATGTTTTCGTCAAAATAACGCATCAGCAAAGTTGTTTATTTGCCTGCAGTCATTAGTCGAAAATTCTGTGGAATTCTTCCAAAATATGTATTGATATTACAAAATATACACACACAGTATGTATACATGCAGTATGTATACATGCAGTATGTATACATGCATGTTTTGATTTAGGGGTTGAAATGATTTTGAGCCCAGGTGTTCACATGAAAGAAGCAAACGAACGAGATTCAGTTTATTTTCGAACGCTGAAAGCTACGCGTGCGCGATAACTGCTGTTGTAAAATAAAAGAAAAATCGTTTTGTGTTTTTTTTTTTGCTATGGATAAAAAAAGCCACCCAAACGCGCCGCGTAATTACGCGTATCGAACAAAAAAGAGGCATTTCCGTGGAAACCAGCACTCCCAAGTAGAGGACACCGACTTTGCCAGCACATCGGCCAAAAAATTGAAGAAAACGCAAGACAATGAAGTCATCATCGAAAACAACCTCCAGTTCTGTTTCTTGGAATTTTTTTCATTTTTCCAAACGCTTGCTGCTCTGGTTATCTGCGCCCAATGTAAACAAAAAATTCGATTTGGAAAAACATGTATGCGTGGAGTCGGCTTCAAAGTGAGTCTGCAGTGCCAATGTAAAGCTACACAGTATATTAATTCTTCGCCGGTGGTCGGTAAATCTTTTGTTGTAAATCGCCGGTTGATATTTGCCATGAGATTGCTTGGAATAGGGAGAGAAGGTATTAATATGTTCTGCGGATTAATGGACATATGCCAAGGATTGTGCCTTGATGCGTACTATGGCACCTTGAAAAACATGCATGTGTCTGCTAAAGCAGTTTACAAGCAGTGCCTGTTGAATGCGGTTAAAGAAGAGCAGGAACAGCAGAAAGAAAAAAATCCTGACTGTGACTCCTCAGTGCTGACCGTTTCAGGGGATGGCACCTGGAAAAAACGGGGATTCTCGTCTCTTTTTGGTGTCACTACGCTCGTCGGTAAACATACCAAAAAAGTGGTTGACTCCGTTGTCAAATCAAGCCTTTGCCAGGCATGCAAAATGTGGGGGAAAAAAAATGACTCTGCAGACTTCGAAGAATGGTACGAATCGCACCAGAAAACATGCACAAACAACCACAGTGGGAGTGCGGGCAAGATGGAGGTAGATGCCGTGAAGGAAATGTTTGCCTCATCGATCGAAAAATATGCCATAAAATATGAAAAATATATTGGCGATGGCGACAGCAAAACCTTCAAGGCCATTATAGACCTTGATCCGTATAACGGCGACCCCGTTGTCCGTTGCACTGGAGGTGAAACGCAAAATTGTAACGAATCGTTCAACTCGCTTTTGTGGACCTTTGCGCCGAAACATATCCACTGTGGTGCTACCACAGTCGAAATCGCAAATTTTCTGGCAACCTGCATTTTCAACGAAGGCTTCACAAGTATTTTAAAAATAATGTCAACAATGGGTATTGTCATCGGCCCACAAGCCGAGATGTATGCTGAATCTCGCGACGGAAAACGACTTCAACGCTCAGAGCTAAAAACGTACGCATCATCGAAAGAGGGTCGCACAGCCCGCAGAGCCCAAAAAGCCATGGAAAACTCGTTTTATGAGATGTAGGAAGGCACACTTTATGGGGCTGGAATTGCCGATTAATATTCGTAAGTATTGTATTAAAAAAATATGTGTTAATGTCATTTGTGTGCCTCAAAATTGAAGTCAAAACTTTAAACGCGTTTTTCTCGAAACCATGTTTTTCAAAACTTTGCGCACGATAACTCAAACAGTTTTTGACCGATTTTGATATATGAGGCATGAAACGACGCAGAATTTACGCCGCTATAGCCCCTACCTCAAACTTGCCGAAAAAATAATGTTTACTATTTTTTTTCTACACTAGACTACAAAAAAAAGGTCGAAATTCGATTTTTCATTTTCAAAGTGGCGGCTCCCCCCCTAAAAAAATTTCGATTTTTGTTTCCGAGGTAGGGGCTATAGGGACATTCATTCTAAGTAACTGAATATTTTTTTTTTTTTTTCAGACGATGTTTACTCTTGGAATCGTGCGCAATTTGGACCCACCTTTTTTCCGGAGAACCTCGTTACCAGGCCGAGAACTTTCTGAACGGTCCATAAATTCACTTTTTCAAAATTTTGTATTTTTTTCAATAAATTAAGCTACCCAAATCAAAAAACGGAACTAAAATATCTTTACTCGTTCTCTTTCCACAATATTTTGAAAAAAGGCTAACATTTGGCATAGATTACCAGAGGACCCCCTTAAGTGACTTCTGCGATAGAAAATGTTGGCAGGGCTGTAACACGTGGTGCATACATACAAAAAAATGTGAAAAAGCAAAAAGTAAACACAAGCAGCAAGCAGCACAATTGCAAGCATTTAAGAAATATTGCATTCATTTAATTCAATTTCTAATATATTGTGCACTTATAGTACGCGTAAATTATAATTTTCAATTTTATTTTATGTAATTAAAATTAGTACTAAAGTTTTAGATGCTTTTAATGAGAATAACAACCATTTTAATTCGGGCCATAAAATGAATTTATAATTTTTTCAATAAACGAGAAGAACAAGAAAATGAAAACGAAGCAATCAAAGTGCTGTCAAACACATCAAGTAACGTTGCTATTTTTTTTGTGTAGGAGAACAAATGGGAGAAAACACCCCTATTATATATGCATTTCTTTTCAATAATAGTACTCAAAAATAAATTTGCTTAAATTTAGTTATTTATTTATTTATAATGTAATATATTTCATTTCAATAAACCAAGTTTCAATAAAAAAAGGTCGATATTTTTTCATCGCTATAAATAAATTATCCCCTTTAAATATATTGTGACTACGTTTTTATTTAGCCACTTTGACAAGCTCGAACTACGTCACAACAAAGATGGCGGACATGCGCAATACTTTATCTATAGATCTTTGTATCATGGCTGCAGCCAAGCAATTTAAATCGAATGTTCCGTAAGGAGTCAGCTGTTTTTTCTTTCAAAAGAATTTATATGAAACTAACATCAACTAATTTTCGTGATTTATTCCTGTTATTACAAATTCAACTGAATAAACCAAACAAAACTAATTAATATACAAATTGGCGATTTTTTTTTTAATGACTTAGGGCCAGTTTTTCAGTACGAGTTTAAACTTTAGTCAAATTAAACCTAGCTTTACTCACCAAAATTGAACGTTTAAGCTCGGTTTAACTTGATATCTTAGCATTCGTTAAAGTTAAATTGACTTAAATTATCAAATAGTGTGTTTTTTTGCCTAAACAAACTCGTTTTGTGAGCAAACTCGTACTGAAAAACTGGCCCTTAAAGACTAGCTCGATCATGTCATTCTGGTCAAATTGAGTATTTAGCATAACTTGAGCTAGCTTTTCGTTGATTTTTGACATTAGTTACAGCCAGCTCGATCCTATTATGTTTGAGCCTTTAATATCAATATTTGAACAGTTCAAAATATACTGACGTTTTGTCTCCACGCTTTGTCTCCACATTGCATTAAAAGCATTTTTAAAACCACAATATTATTAAACTTAATTTGATTTTACACACTAGCTGTCAGTTATAAGATATTTTTAGAACATTTAAAAGATTTAATTTTGAAAGTATGTAATAATAAATATGTCGTAACCCTGTTTTTCTTTTTTTAGCTTACAAAAAATGGTTAGCTCTTTTTAGCTACTTTTGTTAGCAATTTTAGTTACAGGCTCAACATTTTTCTGGCAACACTGATCACGATATAAATGGCGCTTTTTCTTACGCTCTTTCTCATTCCTTCGTGCATGTCCCTCGTTCCTTTTACCCCCGAGTTAATCCAGTATATGCTGTTGCCCGTGCTGCTTGCTGCGGGCAGACAGAACGCCCGTATGGGCAAAACGTCCGTACGTGCGACTTTGGACACCCTACCCTAGAGAGTTGAAAAAAAAGTAATTATTTTCATCCCCTATCGTAAGCATTGCTCAATGTTGAATACTATCGTGAAGCTCCAATAGTATTCAATTTTCGGCCTCATATATGAGATGTACAGTTGCGAACGAAATAATAGCAGTACTCTTATATTCCGAAATGTTTGGAGAAATAATGCTAGTCAACAATTTCGTATCCGGTAAACCCATTATCATTCTTATATGTACTTTCAACGCTGGTCTCAAATATGTACTCAGTTTCTTCCTATATTGTAAAATTTTCCAGATACAGGGTGTTTTTTGTTTTTTTTTACACGTGTTAAGTATTATTGATCTAGAATCTTAGCTACTCACCATAAAATAAAAAATTATATATTGCAATTTAGAAAAAATATCTAATAATATTAAGAAAAAAATTTAAAAAAAAAAAATTATAAATTAGTTAACAATTATTTATCTTTTTAATTTTACAAGTGTCATCTGTTGATCATATACTTTCTATTTTTATTTTTACTTTTGTTTTAAACTATAAATTCTTTATTAATTATTATATGCTATAAGCTGATTATTTATGTTTCACCGTTGTACTTCTTAAAGATTTTTTTGTATCTTACAGTACTAATTTATCCTTAAATAAATACAAACACAAATATCAACTTTTCAAACAGTATATATACTATCGTGTTATGTGCTGTAGCGGTGCTAAAATTTTGAGATTATTCAACGCCATTATTCAACGTACTCCTTACGGCTCAATTTCTTCGCAGTCCGGTGAAAGTTACCGTCCCGTTAAACTCACGACTAGCCGGACATGGAGGTATGATTTTTTAACAAGTTGTGAGTTGACTGGGACAGTTGCTTTTACGGGACTTGAACTTTTATCGATTCGTGCCGTGGTTAAGCCTACCGGTCAAACGTTTTGTCAACAGCTGTTAGTCAACGTCAAAATATCAATGTCATTCACACGACACACGAGAACACACGATTCTACGCAGACGAATAAAGTCAAACTGTTGTTTGAACAATCCCACTTGTAAAAATTTGTCAGTGATGACATTGAAATGCTGAACATTGTGCTCACATGATTTCCTTTTCATTTTCAAACAACATTTTGACTCTATTCGTTTGTGTAGCAACATCGTATTTTCTAACAAGAAGTTTTGCAATGAATTGTGTTTGTGAAAATTATTAATCTTTATGTCTAAAAAAGAACAAAGTTTTATGCAAAACACTTTTTTGCCCAAAAAAATTCCTATAAAATCTATTTATTGAATGTCCTTTACGTATGGATCAAATAATATAAAATTCCGGCTATCTCCACATACAAAATGACGTTATTATAATAGCAAATCCTTTACTAAACCCACAAAAATAACAATTTTATCTTGATATTTAACGCATATGCATTGATATTCAAAGCGTATTCTGAGTATTTAATTTAAATAAAATCCAATGTGACATCATCAAAATAATACAACATTCACAACTTCTAAGACACGGAGGATATTTGAACTTCAGTTCAGTGGAACAAAATTTCTATATAGCTTTATTTACAAATTGTCACTCTTTCTATTGTAATGCACAACACAAAACTTTATTGATTTAAATGGTTCAACATTTTCAAACAAATTATGCCATTTTGATACACTCGTCCACTTAACATGACAACGGCATCGAATTCAGCAAATGATCTCAACTATGGTCAAGAAAATCCACTAGTCAAAGTTTAGAAAATTCAAATTAATGACTTGATCGCGTGCGACTAAATAAAGATCATGATCGACAGATAAAAAAGAGACCAACGAGCGGATGTGCGGACTTTGTAAGCGAGCCAAGTCAATAGTTCAAGTTGCATAAATTAAAGCAAGCAAAAAACAAAAACATTAAAACATACACAAACTAATAGCTGCCAACTGCAGGCACTCACTCCAAAAAAGTAGTTAAATAAATGCGGCCTAAAAAGCAACTAACGTTCGAACGAACGAACGAACAAACGAATGAATGAATGCAAGACCAAAAAATTGTGAGAAAATCAGGCAAAAAAGGCAATGCGACATACTCTCCATATTGCATGTGATTTTTATTTTTATATTGTTTTTTTATCGCATGCAACTTAAACTTCTCTGTAGACAAGCGCAGCGCAACAATTTTGTTAAAACAATTAACGATTTATTAAATAATTGCATGCATATTTAAGCCCATTTACATAATGTTAACTTTGAGCTTGCTAACTGCTACTTGTTGTTGCAATTGTTGCTGTCGTTGTTGTTGTGTTCGTTTTAGTAGTTTTTACTTGTTTCTGTTAATTTGTTAAACTGACTGATGTTGAGTTGATTTGAGCTGAGCTGCAGTTGACTCAAATGTTTTGGGCAGGCGGGTGAGAGGAGAGGCTTAAAATATTTGCATTGCAAATTTTTACGAATTGCCGACACTTGACAATAACTTCATGTATTTATCTAACTAGAGATGCAAGCGGACAGAAGAAAAGGACAGACAAACAGACGTATGAATAGATGGAGACACTGACACAGCGACCGCCCAACTTAACGCCCGATAGACTGCGCCGTCTCACACAATTAGTGGAGGGAATATTATTATCGTCAAACTAGCCATTAATATGCGCCACTACTGTTAGCTACAGTGTTGTACACACGTCTCAGCAACGATTTCTCAGCCACTGACAGATGCGGTCGCGCATGCTTCAAGTTTTTTTATAAATTAAATGGTTTTTTTCATGTCTATTTTGCATAATTTTTACATAACTTTGTGAGTAGATAAATTCTACGAAAATAATCAACGTTCTAATTAAGTGTGTACATATCGCTACCCACATTTAATTAATTTTAAAGTTATAAGCGTTAAGTGCCTGCGTCAGATTGTCTGAGTCAGAATTTAAGTTATTGCGATGGGTTATTTATGAAAAGCCAGATTTTTATTGGTGCGAACAGGGGGCGAACATGTGGCGAACCTTCTCATGTCAACGTGTCTGACTACCTCAGTTTGGCGAGGTTAGTATCACCATGGTGGTATTACAATCGGTTGTATTTCCTGGACTACAGCAAACTGGTCTTAAAAAAATATTATTATATTATTTCGAAAGGATCAACTTTTAACATAATTTTATAGATATTGCTGTTGCAAACATAAGAACAAAATATAATAATATTTTTACGCATATTTATACGCTTTCTTAAGCGTATCTTTATCTTAATCTTTAAGAATTCTTGTTACACAAATTTTTGTCAAGTTATAATTATTACAATCGTAGAATTTCTTATTTAACTATAAGATTTAATTCTAATTTTCAAAACGGGTAAGAAAAAATTTTAAAATTCATTCATATATATTCTTGAGTCAATCTAAAATTCTATATATGCCTATTTGGGTATTATAAGTTTTAGAATACTAACAAAAAATTATGCTAGTATTGGCGTTTTAAAAGTTTTTTGTCTGTGCAATTTTAAATAAAGGTTTTAAGTTTACTATAAATAAAGCTTTTTATCAATATTAAAAGTTTGTAAAATTCTTATTATATGCCTTTTAATAGTTATTGTGTTTACAGATCCATAGTAAAATTTTGTAAGATATATTTTTTAAAATATTTCAACCCCTAGTTCTCTTTTTAATGAACCATTACAAATAAAGCTAAAAAAGTATCTTAAAATAAAGTCGAAGAGGACTAAAATGTTCTAGAAAAATATTCTTTAAAAAATTTCACTATAGGTCTCCTTGGAAGAGAAGGCTCTTTATCGAAGGCTTACTTTTATAAAGTAAAGTCATCTGTTAACTATTTCATATTTTATAAGTATTGCCTAATTCATATGCATCATCGAAATAAATTTTTAATGCGTACTCTTAAGCAGTTAACTATTTTTCTTCATAGATTTACGCTCTAGAAAATTCTTGAAAATTCTTGAATTAAAAGACTTGTTTAAACTTTTCCAAGGACCATTTTTATATAATATTTTAAGCCTGCATGACTATGTTCAAGGATACTTTTATTAATTTTTTTAAAAAGGGTCAAAAAAGACATTAAAAAAGAACTCAAAAGAGTAAAAATAAGAGATAGGCACGTGTAACATTTTTGACGGGCACGCACGAGTACGACGACCATTTGCACGGGCACGCACGAACACGAAATATATTTTTCGTACTTATACGAAAACGCACGAACATGCGAGACAAAACACGAAAAAGCACGAAAAATCACGACTTAAAGCTTTGCAAAGTAGCTATGAAAAAGTTACACACATTTTTTATTTATGTTTCAACTCAAAAATATTGGAATTATTGTAATATACACTCACGGTCAAAAAAAAAGCCGACTTAATAATTTAAAAACAAATATTCTTTTTCTTGAATTAAAACACAGTGTGCTGAAATCGACAAAAAAAAAAGAACAACTAAATTTTATTAAAATTCTTAAAGAGGGATACGTTGAGAGTCCATCGCAACTAATTTTAACTCTCAATGTTTTCATAATTTTTTTCAATTTATTTTTAAACTTTAAGTGTTCGAATTTTGTTGTGCCGACATTCGTTGAATTATCAAAGCCATTTTTGCCTTGTTGAAAATGAAAAACAAATCCTTTTCTTTTGGGTAAAATTTTGAAGGAAATAAGAAATGGGTGCGTTTTGTATGGTAGAAAACAAAGGAATCGGTTTTTGACGAAAAAAAATTACGTAAAAATTAATGCCATTTAGCGAATTCTTAACGGATTTGGATGTTCTTAAATTAAATAGAAAGTTATTTTTACGTGCAATTAATTTTTTTGGAAAAAACAAATATCATTAATGGAACATTATTTAATTAAAATTTATAGAAGAGCTATTTTTTTTAAGTTAAAGAAAAGTACAAGAATTTGCTTTACTGCACGCTTCATTTTTTATTTTATTGGATTTCTTTTAACATAGCCTTATTTTACGCAAAATTCTACGGAAAAGGCATGGATCTACTTTTCATTTCCAACAAGGCAAGTGACTGTAAAAATTCAATGAATGTCGGGCACAACATATTTCGAACACTTTAACTTTAAAAATAAATAAAAAAAATTATGACGACATTGAGAGGTCAAATGAGTTGCGATGGAGTCTCAACATATCTTTCTTTAAGAATTTTAATAAAACTTGGTTGTGCTTTTTCTTTGGTCGATTTCGGCACACTGTGTTTTAGTTCAAGAAAAAGAATATTTGTTTTTAAATTATTAAGTCGGCTTTTTTCTTGACCGTGAGTGTATCATTAGAATGTGTTTTTATTATTTTTATTAGTTTTATTAAAATAACATAATGAACTTATATGAAATAAAAATATAGTTGCTAAAGTGAAAGTAGTTAAATTTTACTGCACGAACACGGAAAAGCACGGACGAAGTTATTTTTTTTGCCACGTAGTGGAACGGAAAAGCACGGCACGCGCCCATCTCTTGTTAGAATAATCTTAAAATTATTTCTTCATCAAATTTTTGTATAGGTCTGTAAAAACAATAGTATGTAGAGTAGGGTGCATCTTTTTTTTTAATTCACTGCTGATAGCATTTTTCTAGTGCTTTACATATTTTATTAACACTATCTTTTACCCACATTTCTGCATTTGCAGTTTTTTATACCTCTCATGATTTAGAAGTGATCAAAAACAGTTATTGCACGCAATACCAGAAATGATCTGAAAAAATTTGATTTTTGCTCTCCTGAAAAGTTAATGAAAAACATATAACTGTTTTTGTTGGCGTAGCGACGATATGTACCTAGTTTAGTAAAAAAATACTAAAAATTCCATTTTTAATTAAAAATGAAAGTAATTTGTTCTTAAAAATTGTATAGTCAGTTTTTGAAAATTTTGTTAAAAATAGTAAACATTGAGTCTCCAACATCAAATTTGGAGAATGAATTAAAAAGGAATGAATGCATCAATACGATATTTTCAAAGTGCCAAAAAAATAGTGGTGCTGACCTTGAAAAATGGGAATGAAATTTTTAGTGGTCAAAAAATTTAAAACTTTTCTCGAAAATGTTTGTAAGAGAGGACACCACACTAAAGAGCAATTCAAGATTTTTAAAATATGTCCTAAATTTTTTTCTTTTGGGACTAACGGTTTAGAAGATATAGTTGTTTGAGTACATGTCCAAATGACAATTTTTGTATTTCTTTAAAATTTTTCACTGTGTATAACTGCAAAAAAAAATTGAAAATTATAAAAAAAATATGCAGATATTTTTCTTTTTTAAAGTACTATCTTCGTGGAAAGTACCAAATATTTACAGAAATGTGAGTTTCGAAAAGCGTCCGATTTGACATGGAATGACCGATATAGGAATGATAATGGGTTTACCGGATACGAAATTTGTAGACTAGTATTATTTATCCAAACATATCTGAATAGAAGAGTATTGCTATTTTTCGCTCGAAGCTGTATATATATTATGCCGGGTCGGTCTCCATAAAAAAAAGTGTTTGATAAACTCGGTTTAAAATAATCTTTGGCTTATTGTTGTACCCTCCACGGAAGGATTTCACAATGTGTTAACCCGTAGAATTCCTGAAGTTTTTTAAAAACGATCCTTTTTTTGGCAAAAAATCCTGTATGGGAAAGCTTTTTGTTCCTAAGAATTTTCAAAAAAAAAAAATAATGAATGCTTCGAAAATGATTAATATCAGCATAAAAAATTTTGAGAAATCTGCGCGTTTTGGGGATTTTTTGTGACTTTTTTGGATGCGTTTTTATGTGATTTAGACCTCAATCGGCATAACTGCCTCATTTCTTATCCGATTATCTTTGATAAGTCACCGTTGGAAAGGTAATAAAATTCTCTTACTTACTTGAACATTTTTGAACGAAGTTAACCCATTGAGGACGGATAAAAATTCCTCCACTTCAGAGGGTTCAATTGGTACCGTGTTTTTAAATTTTATTTTTTTATTTATTTTGATAAACTTAGATTATAGTCTTCTTTGCATGATTAAATATATGTGTAGAGAATTTTATTACCTTCGGTGGCTTATCGGAGATAATCGGAGAAGAAATAGAGTAGTTATGCCAAAAAAGTCACACAAAAAATCTAAAATCCGGAGATTTCTCAAAATTTTTTATGCTGATATTAATAATTTTTGAAGCTTTCATTTTAATTCTTTGGTTTAAAAGCTTTCCCATACAGTAAGTGGGTTTTTGCCTTGAAAAGGAACGTTGTTAAAATATTCCAGGAAGCCTACGTATTAACACATTGTGTATTCCTTCCGTGGAGGGTACAACAATAAGCCAAAGAATATTTTATACCGAGTTTATTAAACACTTTTTTCGACCCGGCCTAGTATAGTACATACAGAACTTTATTGTTGTATTTGTTTTTATGTTAGTAAATAGCTTAATTTTGAGAAAACGTAAGACCTTTATTAAAAAATACTCAGACGTAAACTTTTTGTAAGTCAATAAAAGTATAATATTCGTTTTTTTTATTCACCAGATTTTTTCCAAGAAGACTTTGGTATAGGTCTTCAATTACATTGCGTAACAAAATTAAACATTTTAGTAATGCAAAAGCAAAATAAAATTGTACATTGGTTTGGGAATTGTATAGCTATACAAGGTCATTCAAAAACAATCAACAGCAAATCAACTTTTTTTTGAATCGCTTAAATTTTCGGATCAGTAAAATTATTTTCTTAATCTAGTGGCATTTCAGAAAGAGCACACTTGAAAATGTTAGATTAAGAATTTTGCCAAGAAAAAATTTCCTTTTTGCTTAAGCATTCTACAATAACCACAGCTTATTTAACAATAGTAGCAATGTCAATAATATTGCTAAAAGCTAACAGCAACAACATCATCCTCTTGCTTTATTAACTTTACACCACTCTCTGTTGCAAATAAACACTAAAATTGCATAATACAACAGCAATTCTAACAACTTAAACATTAACATTAACATTCAATATCATAAACAACACGCAAATTGAAATTTGCAATGTAAAGTAGCAAATGTTGCTGTTGTATGTTAAAGCTAATATTTATTGTTTATTTATTGACAAGATTTAAAAAAAAAACTTTGCAAACACTTTCACTGTCTTAAAACAAAGAGTAACTCATTGAAAATAGCAGAACAATAATAAAATGCATGAGCAACACGACAGCAACAACCTTAAAATTGTTACTTTTAATTGTTGAAAGCATGCAATCTAAAATATTTAACAACAACTTGTAGCGATTTGTAGCAATTTATTTTAGTTAGAAGATGAAGCAAGAAATATAAAAAAAAAAATTAAAAAATAAATCCACTGTAAGTAGCAACAACAAAAATTGCTAGCCTTTTTAGAATGCTTCGTTGAACACAAAGTGAAGCATCAAAAGCATTGCAAGCAGCAGTTGCCGCCCATTTATTAAGCGCAAGCAATGTCAAGAAAAGAACCGTATCAGCAACAACAAACACAACAACAACATAACCACCAACAACCAAGGGTACGTATTCTCCATTGTTGATTAAAACAAAACTAATGACATCCATGATTAATTAATAAATACACAAACGATTGCATGTAAGTGTTTTATTTTAGTGTTGTTGTTGTTGTTTTATTTTTCTGCGATTGTTGTATTTTTGTTGTTGCTGTTTTTGCCATTCCAAGTCACTGCAGCTGTTGCAATACGTTGTTATTGTTGCAAGCACATAGTTTTCCGTCACTTTGGTATGTGTTGACGTCAACATGTTGCTAGTATTGCTGGTGTTGCTGCTGTCGCTGGTGTTAATGTTGTCATTTTTGTTGCGGTTTTTATTGGCGTTTCTTGAAGTTTGTTAAATTTTTGTTAGTTCTGAGTTGCATATTTTGACACCTAGAATCAGATAAGTTGGCATTTTATAGGCGTTACACGAATGAAGTTGTTGACACCATGTGTAAGAATGTTGCTAACATTATGTTGCCAAACTAATTGAGAGCGTACTTTTGAAATGATACCTCATAGAACTAAGATAATATCAATGTAAAAACCAAGAAAAGGTTCATTTTGATTTTGTTGTAAAGGCTATAGCTATATATTTGTGCTCAAAAGCGATAATCGCTTAAGTCGACTTTAAACAAAGCTGAGTTATTAATGTAGCTGTTTTCTGAGCAGATAGCTGCATATACACAAAAAATCTGAAAAAATTTAAGAGGTCTTTTTCATTTGAACTGCTAAAAGTAAAACTCTTTTTCGAATTTTTTTTGTACAACTATTGGTTATAGTTAAAAAAATCAGTTGTATACAATACTACATATTGTTAAGTATATGGGGCTTTCCATACAAAATATGCAACCAAAATTTTTTTCCCACAAAATTTTTTTTTTGTTCATATTAGACGTCTTTTTTTATATCAATATAAAATAAGGAGTTTTTAAAAAAATATGTTTTCATAACGTTTTTAAAAAAAGGACCTTATTCAGTCGCTTATACTGCAATAACTGATGAAGATAGAATTATTTGTAAGCTTTCGAATGAGGTTTTCTAAAACAAAATCATATTATTTTTTGATTGCGAAAAATAGAGATTTGCAACAAAGTGGTTTTTTTTCATTTGAACCAATTTTTTTTTAAATAAAATCCAAAATATTATTCTTAATTCTGGTTGAATTTAAGAGTAGACACTTGAATACTTACGGAGCCATGAAAGAACATCTCGTTGTGCCAATAGCCAGTATTCAGTTAAAACACTTGCTTGTAGCGAAGCAAACGATTCAATTCTATGATGTACTTTGGTAAACTCGTCGAACTCTAATGAATAGCGAAAAATAAGAAAAAACTAGAACAGACGGCAATCCTGGTAGAGTTTAAGGCTTGATCTAAAAATAACTACTGTTTTAATGTCATATGATTAAATGGCCGATGAGAACATTAAATTCTAACGAATATGTTCGAACAATTATCAATTCATATAACACTTAAACAGTGGGTTGGTCACAGCTTAATCACTCACGACTACTTTAGAGCAGAGTTGTAAATCCCATAGCTCTTTTAGCTCACTTTCAACAACTTAAATATTTCCGTGTGTGTTGTAATTCGAGGAATTATGTACATGACATTGTTTGCTCGCATCGGAAGCTACCCAGTAGTCCAAGTCTGAAAGAAATCTTGAATTAATCATATACGATTTTTCTTCCTCTTTGACGAAACATGCTGATTTGTTTATACATTTCATTGACGAAAATCTCATGCAAAAGTTCAAGAAAACAAGACAGATTTTTTAAAGAATTATCGACAAATGTAGCTCAAGCAGTAAATTTCTTTAAGAAATCATCATGACACATTCGTGCACGATGCCTTGGACTGCAGGGTAGCTATCATTGTTATTGCTGCTGTGTGTTTTTTTGTTGGTATTTTCTCGTAGCGCACACTAAAAGTGGTGGCGAGTTTTTGTTGTAGCATTTTCAATAGCACTGTCTGCAATCATTTTTTTTTATTTACTGGCTGCGTGTAATACTTGGGCCTCGTCAGATGCTTAAAACCTATTTTAGCAATTTTTTTTTGTTTTTTAGTGTTTGTTTTATGGTTTTTTCGTCGCCATCGAAGCTTTTCTTGTTCATTTGTGTCGTCGCAGCTGCGACAGTAGGTGTTTTAGGGTAGTCCGATTTTTTGGGCGTGTACTCCGATGCACCAGTGATCCGTAGTTATAGCCGTGATTTTGGCTGCTTCCCACCGGGCTATTGAAAGCATGTCCTGTGTTCAGTTTAGTTTGTAAAGGGGCCATAACTTCCTTGCTGTGTTGCAAGTAATCAAGACTCTCCACCTACGACCTGCTGAGGCCATTTAGTAAGAGTAATACCTTGAACACATTGATGACGACAGCAACAGTGCGTCAAATGTCAAATTATATTTACATGCTTTTCTTATGGAGGTGAAAGTGGTGAAAATGTTGTAACGACAATGAGTGATTGCAACAAAGTCGCTGTCGTCGGTTTAGAATTTTTCCTAATTTGACGTGCGACAACAGAGCAATATAAGTGTTTGTGTATACGTGAATGAAACAATCTAATGATACTTCCAGATTGTTGTTTCTTTCTTCATGTTGTTTCGCACTGTTGCAGTCGTCGTCAATGTGTTCAGTACATAACTTCCTACCTTAACGGTGTTCAGTGGAATTGCGACTGATTCCGCTCTTAAAACGTCAAGGTAGGATCCCCGCCTAGCCAGTTCATCCGCCGTTTCATTGCCACAAATGTACCTATGGCCGGGAACCCAAATTATGGTAATGTTAAGTTGGTTGCTAAGCCGGGCCAGTTCATCCTTAAACTGCCCTACCAGTTTGGAGTTGCTGTTTGTCGCAGCTAAAGCTTTGATGGCATCTTGGCTATCCGTTACAAAAGCTGCACTAAGGTGGTTGGTGCTGGCTCTACTTAAAGCGCGACAAGCTTCTCTTATTGATAAAAGCTCGGCCAGGAAAACGCTGGCTGAATCCAGTAGACGAAAAGCTTCCACCACTCCCAGCTTCTCTGAGTATATACCAGCTCCCACTCCGTACTCCATCTTGGAGCCGACAATGTAGAAGGAAACATCGAAGACTAAGTCAGGTCCTCCATTGCGCCACTCTACCCTGGTGGGGAACTTGAACTTAAAGGATTTTGTGAAGTCGAGTTTAGGAGTGTCATAGTCCGTGTTATTCGGAACCAGTTCCTGAGGTAAAGGCTTTAGAATGTTGCTGTGTCCATATGGTCTGCTTCGTCAGTTGAAGGACTTTCTGAGTCTAACTGCACTGTTGGTTGCAGTAAGCTTGATATGTATATCTATAGGAAGTAGGTGTGTCAAGATATTAAGTGCATCGATGGGGCATGAGCGGATCGCTGGATCCTGGTATAGGCCAATCTGTCAAATGCCAATCAGACCACATATTTTTGTTTTTTGGTGCTTGGTTTTATTTTGAACAAAAAATTTTAAAACATACCTAATTTTTTCCTTTTCCTTTCCATAAATTCATCTGAATTTATAAACACGTATTCTACACAGATATAGTAAATTTTTTTCGAAAATACAACTTTTTCGAGTTAAAAAGACCTCCTTAAATTTAGAAACTCTATTTAAAATTCAGAAAAGAAATGAAATTAAAAGAACTAAATTTTTCTTATAACCTCATGATTTGGGTCACATATCATTTATATCCATGTAATAATCATACTATTGTTCTTTTTAATTTTATGTACACTGATCATATTTTTTTTTTAATTTATATATATGAATGCAAATCTTTAAATTATTTTCAAACTTTTATATAAACTTAAACGTCATTTGGTGACGTGTTCCTTTAAGTTTCATGTTCCTGTAAGTTATTTTTTCAAACACAACGTATTAAAAAAAAGCTTTAACCCTAGGATGTGCGACTGCCTAGGAGGCGGTAAGTGACCCTTATGGGCCTCGCGAGGCCCATAAATCATGGTCAGATGTCTTTACGAATTTTGTCCATCTATATGTCCTATCGCAAGCTGCTATTATGTAGAAGTATTATTAAACACTACATCTGTTAAGGGGGTAATTTTTAGGGGGTTTCTTAAGGGGTGCCTTAAAATGTAAAATTACTTTTTCATGGCACAAGTTAACTTTTGACTGATTTATATATTTTCTAAACAAAAATTTACAAAAAACTATAAATGAGGAAACGATCGTTGAACTGTTGTGCTGAATTTATAACTATTCAGCAGCGTAGTCATGGCGCTGACAAATGTTCTGCCAGGTGTCGTGTTCAAGGCATAAGAATTTTCTTCGCTTTTTTAATAAAATCGTCGAACGTGATCGATTGTGTTTGCACATATTTTTTTTTTAGCAGCTTACAGACATTTCCCATACATGGATGGTTCACTTACGTCCTTGTTATAAAAACAGATCAGTTTGTTTTACGAAAATAATGAAAATTATTTTTAATTTGTTTTGTTACGTCTAGAAAACATTAGAGGTAGTTGGCATAAAATATTTCGGCGCTCAGAACCAAGCAAAAAATGTATGACTTCTCAAAGTGGGCCAAAATGGGCCTCGAAAAGCCCAGTTGCACATCCTAGGGTTAAGCAACTTGTCGCTATATGATAACAGGTATTATTGTAATCGTTCAACAATAGAAAAATATTTAATTTTTATCAGGTTATTTTAAATAATAAAATAAAAATACCATCAAATTTTTATAGGGTAAAAATTATGAATTTTTTTTTTTTAAATTCAAAGTTCTATATCTAAGAAGGTGTATTTAGCAAAATTATCATAAATTATCATAATAAACATGACATATGACATGACATACAGTGGTGATCACGAATTTAGCACACACTGTGTAAGTAACTCTAATTTGAAATTTTTTACATCTTAGCTTGAGAATTGTAATCAAATATTTTTTGTTGAGTATTGTCTATGAAGTGAACTCTATGTACCGTTAGTTGGTTTTTTAGTTTTTCTTAAATTTTCTGACATATTTCAAGTAGTATGAATCAATGTGGTTTAAATGCTGGATACGAATTGAGCACAGGCTAGAACTACTGTTCCATATCGTATTTTATTTTCGTTGACATATGACATGACATATGACATGACATGACATATGACATGACATATGACATGACATATGACATGACATATGACATGACATATGACATGACATATGACATGACATATGACATGACATATGACATGACATATGACATGACATATGACATGACATATGACATGACATATGACATGACATATGACATGACATATGACATGACATATGACATGACATATGACATGACATATGACATTTTGCTAACTCAGAAAATCTCCTTTTTTACAGAACATTTTTATTTGGCGCCTGAAATTAGCCCGAATCCAACGAACTTTTTTTTAAGAAATAATTCGGGAGAGCAAAACTTCACTCTTTGGATTTTGACTTTCGTCCAAAATTATTTTCAATAACTCAAACTCTAGAGCAGTGGTTCTGAACCGTTTTTAGTAGCACCCCCTTTCTATGACCACGTCAAACTAGCGCCCCCCTTCCAAAAATTATTTTAAGTTCAATAAATTTTCCTGTTTTATATAATTAGTTTTTATTTAAAAAAAATAACATTATTTTATACAACTTTAAATAAATAATATAATTATTCTAAAAAATTAGATCATTGGTTTTGAAAAAACATATTTCAGTGTACTTTTTAAAAATAATTCATAACTCTTAACATGAAAAAAAAACTTTATATAAAAATATGCTGGTTCATTTAAAAATTTTTTTATCAAATACTTGTTTATATTTTATTTTAAAATGTAGTGAAAGTGTTTGACCACTGCTGTTTCATTGCAATTTTTAAATGTAAAGTTATTGTTAAGTGTTTTGATAAATTGTTAAATATTCTGTTAAAACAAGTGACAAAACGTAGGGAAAAATTGCATTTCTAGTTTACATTTAAAAATTGCAAATGAACAGTAATGGTCAAAAACCTCCATTATAAAAAAATAATAAAGTAATTTATTTATATTGAAATTGCTCAAAAAAATCACTTCGTTTTTATATTTGTACTAGATTGAGTAAGTGTCGATCATTTTTGACTTTTACTTTTTTATTCTGTATAACGAAAATGCACACCAACGACGAGCATGACACGAGAAGCAATAGAATTTTGTATAGAAAAAAGTATTACTTCTCGTGTCTTGCTTGTCGTTGGTGTGCTGTTTCGTGATACAGAATAATGCAGTTAGTCTTGACCTATTTTTTTTATTGTTAATACAACTGAGAAGCTTGACTCACACAAAAATGTGGAGGAAAGCTGCACTAAAAGGCGTAATGTCTCTGCACTAACCAGAGGATAAATTAAGCGGTATTTTGACCAAAATTCCTCAGAAACTATAAGTTAAAACTGACCTTTGGCACATGAATCACTCTTCACTAAATGGGTCACGAACAAGCTTATATTTTAATTTTTCTGACGAAAGGGAGTTAAGGTAAGCAATCAGAAGATTCTTTGCTGAAAATTTCTGGCGCCTCCTGAAAATGGCTCACACCTCCCTAGGCGCACCCCACCAGTTGAGAACCACTGCTCTAGAACAACTTGATATTTCATCATAGAAATATCTAATACTTTAATTTGTGAAAAGTCAATCAACATCTGAACTAGCCAAAATGGTAAGTTCAATAACAAGAATAGTTTAGATTCTGGAGTCTTTACATAAAATATTTTAGAGTTCAACGTATTGAACGAATTTTAAACAATGCCACAGCAAGAGTACAAAAGTCATTAATTTAACTGCTGTCACAACTCTGTGACAATAATGCAAATTTCTTTGAATTCCTCTTAAATGAAACTCATTCAACAAATCTTCATTTGAAAAAGTATAAAGCTTTACAATCCTAACGGCAACTACAGCACGTTGCCACCCAGCAACAGTATGCATTCATTCACTGACAATGTTGTGAATGTAAACTGCATTTTTTAATAAATAAAAAAATAAAAATCTTATAACAGTAATTTATGTTTTGTTTTCTTTTCATATTTTTATTTCTTATTTTATCAACATTATCTTTTATGATTCATTATAGTAATTGTTAAGTGTTGAAAATGTTTGTCGTTGCTGTTAGTTTGTTGTTGTTGTCGATGTTGCTGCTGCTCTTTTGTTGTTGTTAAATGTTATTTTGATTAATTTAAGTGGCATTAACAATCGTGTCACTTTTAAGCCCATTATTAAAGCATGCAACGCCACACTTAACAATTTTTACACATTGATATGCAATGCAGAGAGCATAGCTGTTGAACTTCACTCGTACAGTGTTTCACACACATGGTTTCAGCATCTCAAAGGGTGAGCGTTAATTTTTGGTAATGGTGATTGTGTGCGTGTATGTTTAAATTTATGATTTTACTCATGCATGTAAATTATTGTGGCTAGATTGAGGCTCGGTAGTATTTGTTTTTGGGGGACATGCGTGACAAGCAATTTCTTGTAACTGTTTAGTAGATTTTTTTTTCTCACTTAATGGGGCGTTAGGAGCTGTACAGTTGTCATCGTAATGGGAGATGTTGAAAATAAGCGAGTGACTGTATCGCATAACTTCCTATTGCATTATTTAGGGTTCGGCGCAATTTGCTGGTCGTTAACTTTAGAAATGGTAACCATGAGTTATGGTGAAGAAATTAAATGTAATTTCTTTATATTTGGTGTGGAATTTTAATAAGAGCTTTAGTAGAGTTGTTGTAGTTGCTGTTTTTTTGGACATGAAGTTGTAATTGAAGTTAAAAGATGAGCTGTTAAGCATAAACATAAAAAAGCTTAATTATCATCATGAGTGTTTTGAATAGTTTTGGGGTAATCAGCACGATTTCTTTTATGTCTTTTTTACTCGTGTCGGCTATGAATAGTTTTATTACAATTTTCTCAGAAACATTCCCAAAATTTATTAATATATATGTCTTATAATGACGTCATTTTAAAAGCTTTTGATTTAAACACTGTTAGAAAATGTAGTTAAAACTCTTTCAATGCTGAAATAAACTTCAAGGTACTTGCTTCGATTGAAGTAAATTTTTGGAATTAATTTCAAACTAGTATCGCCATTGCGACTGCTAGTTCAAAAATCTTTAGGCGCTGAAAATGTTACAAATGAAAATTAATAGGCATCATCAGCATTTTATAGCGCATATTAATCAAAGTACTACCATGCATTATTGGAAAACTTTTGAATGAGCAGGTGTCTGTAATTATAAGAATTTTTTCGCAATAATTTTTTAAATATTCATTTTTGTGTTTTTTTTCTCGCGGTCTATTAACAGTATATTAAAACAGCATGGCGTTAAAAATGGCTTAAAACTAGCAACGCATTAATTGTTCTTGAGAGCTTGAAGCACTCTTAATGCACCCGCTTTTGGCTCCATAAACCACTGTTGACCTCGCTGACTTTTAATGGTTTATTAAAATGCGTTAAGTGAGTAATATAAATTGAAATTATATTAATGATTAACTGCTTGAAGCATAAAAGCTGCTTCTAGTGGTAGCAACGCTCTCTAGTGGCTGCTTTTGGTGATCAGTTAAATACAAAGAAAAAGTATTTTGCATATTATTTATATGTTTTTCACACAATTTCCAAGGCTACAATTTTTAATGTGACAATAAGCTTATATTATAAGCTGTTGCATTGCGTATTAAGCTTGGCAGCAAATGAGGCCATTGATTATACAAAAAAAATATAAATAAATTACACAGGATTTAAGACAAAATAGTACGCAAAAATAACTTTTTTACAGTTTTTATCATGTTAAAGTATAAATATAGCTTCATTGCTTCATAGTTATTGCTTTAAAGCTTTAATAAAACTTAAACTTTTATTTAAGCGTTAGAGCTTTGCATTTTGAAAGCTAGACTAAAATCAAACTAAAAGAAGATATGCATTCAACCTCTCCTGAAACTTATATTAAATTACACAATTGTATCTTTAAGTTGTTAGGTAAATACAATTTTTTTAACATACATTTATTTTTGATGAAATGGAAATGGTTTTTACACCTTACACTTTAAACATTCTGAGCAAGCAATTTAGCTTGAAATCCAATGGAAGTCAAACAGATTTCCAGCCTTTTTCTACAAACTCTGGCGTAGATATCCATTTGATCTCAGTCTGAGAAACAAGGCATTCTCCTGGAAAAAGATACATAAGTTCTCGAACATTTTATCTTTGTTTGGATTTCAACATTTTTTCTCCATTTAAGTACATTAGCTATTCAATATTTTCTCAGCGAGATATACATTTATCCTCCAGGTTGATATAATTTTGAACTCTTATTTAATTCTCAATTTTAAATCATTGGTATTCCAACATATTCTCAATTTTTCTCATTTTATATTTGTGAGTTCACTTAGAAAATTATTGAAATAGTTTGCAATTTAAGTTTTTTTCCTTTATTTATTTTATTAAAACTTTTTGCACATACAGCGATGTGCAAAGAAATAGGGACTTTTGTATTTTTATATTTAAAGCTGCATGAATTTTATACAAGGTGCCCCAGATAAAGCATTAATACCCTCAGGTGGTGATTCTCCTTGATTAGAAAGTATAAAACTTTATAGATGAGGATCACCCCTCCCCCCTTTTGGAGCTAGAAAGTGAAAACTTGAAAATATGTGTCATTACGTCTTACTTTATATTTTATTTATCTCTTAACTGATCTCCAAAGTCAATAGCATCTGGAAAAAGAGACTAAATGACCTTCAAACAATGATACAAAAATCGTTTTCTAAGCGTACCACACTAAATGCAAACTGTTTTACTTGTAGTAATTTCGAATAAAAAAGTAGTTGTGCTTGCATTGAGTACTCAATTACTATGCCAAGTTTAAAACCAAGTCAATAGAAAACTTTATCATTAAAAAAATTACATCATTAAATCATTCAAAAAACTTATTTAATATTCGAGATATTTATTATCAAAGTTGAATTCAGAATTTTTTTCTTAAAGGTGTTTTTCTTTTGCAAAATGTTTTATAAATAAGTTAATGTTAATATAATTAACTTTTCAATTAGTTCTAAACTTTGGAAATCGGATAAAAGATACATTAAATATGGAGTAAAATGTAATGACACTTATTTTCCAGTTTTTCCTCTCTAGCTCCCAAAGGGGGAGGGGTTACCATCATTCTTACGTATTTTTTTTCAAAATTAATTATGGGGAGTCACCAACCGAGAGAATTAATGCTATATCTGGGGCACCTTGTATATAATTCATGCAGCTTTAATTATAAAAATGCAGGTGTCCCTACTTCTTTGCACATCACTGTATGTATATAATATACAAGGTTGTTAAAAAATACTTAAATAACATTTAAAATGCAATTTGGGAGTTATGCAATTATTTCATTTCATCTACTAAAATTTCACTTTAAGTGAAGGTCGGGCAAACATTTTTAGATAGTTGAAAAAGTTTGGGTTTCCTTGTTTTGGTTGTACAACAGCTTTTTCTTTAAACGATTGCCTGTTTGCTGAAAAAAGGATATACACGTTTTCTGGAACTACTCGTTATCTCATCTGTATCGCAATTTTAAAAACCAGCAACGCAGTCACACACAGTAGATCTCCAGCAGCAGCGGAAGATCTAGCAACATCTCCAACAGTAAGTTTTTCGCTGCCTCCTCGAACCGCAAGCAACTCCAACACCTGCCTCACTTCGGGTTTAAATTTTTTATTTTTGTGCATTTTCACAAAATTCACTATTTTTTTGTTCAATATTCATATATTTTTTTTATATTCATTTTTATTTAACACACAAATTTTACTATTTTTTTTTTATTTTTGTAGTCGAATTTTAGTGATCTGTTTTTCATGGCCAACTAAGTTTCAAAAGTATTAAAATTACGGCGTTGACAAAAAGAAATATTGTTTGAGTAAACTTGAACAAAAATATTGAATATCAGACCGAAAACTTACATTTTCTCCAGTATTGGAAAAATGCTGGTGTATTAAAATGTATATCTCACCGAGAAACTAATATTTTCTCTAACATTGGAGAAAATCAGTTTTCTGTGCTTATTGGGATTAATCAAAATTTTATCTAAGTCAACAACTACATCAACAAAATTTTCGAATAAAATTCATTAAAACCATAAGGAATATTCACGATGTAGTGTATTTGTAATTAATTTTTACAATATTTACAACTTATTGTGAACGAAACTTCAATACAAAAGTTGTATTTTTTAAATAAGTAGATTTTTGTATGTACTTTTGTTTAGAAATATAAATTGAAATCATCATTTAATTGAAGCAAATCATAAAAATTGTTGAAACGAAACACTAAATTATATTAATTTTTAATAAATAAATTCACAGTGCAGGTGGTAGCAGCCTCTATGTTGAGTAGAAATGCTTTTGCGTTCAGTTGATCAAATACACAACGGAATTTACAAATAATACGATAGGGTTTCGTCTTTGCTATAGGGTTGTATTTTGTACGCTGTGCATTTTGTTTTTGTTATTTAAAAAATTTAATATAAAATATAAAAAATTTACTACATATATCAAAAATACTCAATACAAGGGCAATACACCACATCGTGAACACATCTCATATTGAATATGGCTTAGCTCAAAAAGCTCTACTAATTAAAATTACCAGTAAAAGTGTCATAGGCGTCCACAGGAGGGGGGGCAGCGCCTCCCCTAGGCAGTGAAAATTTTTAAAATATCTTCATATGAAATCAAAAAGCCGTAAGCTACAATTAAAAAATTTTACGGGAGAGTCAAAAAACTTTCTAAATTGTAATTGTAAGCTGCGCTCAAACTTAGGGATTTTAGAATTGAATTAGAATAGAATTTGAATAAAAACGTCGTTTTTAGTTATAGGAGTGTAAGATTTAGCAGGAAAATGAATTTTGATAAGGTGCATCAATAATCAATAAAAATGTCGACTTTGAGTTTATTGAAACTTACGGCTTTTTTGATTTTATGTGACGATATTTTCATTATACATACATGTTAATATATTTTGAAGAGAAATCAAAAACATTTTTTTAAAGTATATTTATAAATAAAGCTTAGCTAAACCATGCATGCATTTTAATTAGTATGTTGTATTCGTCGCAGTGATAAGTTACGATACCATTTCATTTACCCTTGCTTCACAGGCACTTTTCAATACGTATTCTTACACTTGAAAAATGTTGTGTAAATATTACTTATGATTACGTCTATTCTACGAATTTTTGTTTTTAGTTTTCAGTCACGAATAGGATTCGTAGATTGGATGTAGTTTGGTAAATGTTACAAATATTTTATTCGTATTCGTACAAAAACAAATGTATATTGTACGAATACATTTGTTACATTCAATAATAACGAAAACTAAAACATTCTATGTGAGCTGGGGTTTGAACCATTGTTTTTTAGCTTAAGGGCCACGTACTTTTTCAGTAGACTACGGCCATTTTCCAATCATACATTTCCTTATATTTGGTAATTGTTCAACAAACCAGGCTGAAAGATTTCGGTTGTAAATTTTTTAAACTCAACTTTTACTTCGTACGTTCTACGAATCAGGCCGCTCGCAATTGGTTTATGAGTTACAGGCTTCCAAAACAATGGTCTAAACATTTTACTGAATTTATTCATTTAAAAAAAATATTTTGAAGTTTTTGTAATCTTATTTGAAAAGCGGAAAACTTGGGGGATAAGGAGTAATTAATGCAATTTTTTTAAAGGATAAAGGAGACCTCACATTATTTAATTTACTAAATTACTAAGAATATTTGGTGAGAAAAAATTTTAAATGAAATTAAATTACATGAAGAAAAAAAATAAATTTGATAATGTTTCGGGAATGATACGAGAAAAATTTTTACTCTTTGAATTAAATATAATTTTCTTATGTGTACAAGCGTGTGTCAGCTGGTGAATCATGATAACAACTTTAGTACCAAAACTCTCAAAAAATAGAATTATATAGGTTAAATTTTCTTTATGTGCTTTCTAGACTCATTTATGCCTTTATCCCCCCCTAGAACAAATCCTGCAGACTCCCTTGGATTACATTATTAAAAAGTGTGACTTTTTAAGTTTTTTTCTTAATTTAAAGTTTTACAGTCTTGAAGCTAGAAAAAGTAACACAGGTTACTTTAAATTCTTTGATACTAACAACTAAAGCAAAAAAAAATACTACCAAATACAATACGTTAAATTTTTTTAATGAATGATAAAAAATTCGAGCTTTTAAGCTTTTTCGTAACATAAAACATATAAATTTTAATTATGAAGAGAGGAACCTTAAAACTATGCAGCCCCGAGTAAAAATATTAGCGGTCGAACAACTGTCGAACATGGGCCTTACGGTCGTACAAGGGTCGAACATGACCTAAAAATAATCCAAAAAGACTTAAGGCCGAAATTTGGGTCGAACAACGGTCGTGCAAGGCCTAAATTAAGTTTTACGAACGCTGTACTCAAGTTGTATGCTACCAAGATTTTTCAAAGCTCTTTTTCAATAGAAAATGTATGCGCAACAACAAAAGCAAGACTTATAGTATCGCTATTTGCGTGTGGCGCAAAGGATTTTTTTATCTGAAGTATGTATGTAAAAATAATAAACACAAGAACCACAATCGTTGACCTTCAAATTTGTCAAACCGCATAGTTAAATACAAATGCAAGCACAAATAACAAAAATAAAAATCTACTTGCCTATAAAATTTTGACGAACATCTTATAAAACAACAAACGCATCCACAAATAAAAAAATCCTCCTCTGTATGATGCTGATAGCACCGTTACTTGCTTTTGCCGCTGTACGACCCTTGTACGGCCGCTGTTTGGCCAAAAAGTAAAAAAAATATTTAAAAAGAAGCCATAGCTGAAAAGTCTGTTATTTTTGCTCAAGGAGACCTTGTTAAAAAATGAGACCTTTCAAAGTTTTTTAAGTATTTGTTACAGAAGAAAGCCTGTAAATGAATAAAATACTATCGATCCCAGACAGATTATTCGAACATATTTTCTTATGGTTCTTCTGATAAATTTGAAAGTGATTAAATTATTTAAAATCAATATATTATTTATACAAAAATAATATAAAAATATAAATAGTTATAAAAAATAGTCTATGTTATTTTTATTAGATTTGGTTTAAACTTATACCAAATATTTCATGTCACAGAAAAGTATTGTAAACAACATTTATTTTCTCTAGGATTAGTTTTACTATTTTTTGCCGCTTGCTATATGTGCTCGTTACACTTTGCGTCGTTGCCTGACAAGGTCCCCAAAAACTTTATTTATAAATATTCAGTGCATTTTTTGTATTTTTTTTTTCCAAATTATTATTTGTTTTTAACCGACAGGATAGGGTAACAGAATAAAATATTAAAAAAATATTGTATTTAGTTTTTTGGTACTGCTTCGGTGGCTCCTTGTAGACCTTGTGCAGCAAAACCGACATAAGTGACTTCAACCCGACCATTATAATGAAAATTTTCACATAATTGTGTCGTATCTAATTTTATTAGCTTCTATACATCCCATTTAAGGAAGTCAGGAAGGCTGCAGCTTTTGGTCGAATCATATTGAAATCCTTCATCGTTGAAAACTTTCTAACATCAGGGGGTTAACATTTCAGTAAATTTTTTACAACAAAGATTTAAAAAAAAGCAGTGTTAAAAACATTTTTGACTAGAAATTAAACTTTAGCAATAAGAGCTTTTAAGTTTTACTTAAAATAAGATTTGTAATTTTGATGAAAAGAGTGACAAGTTCAAATAACAAAAGCTGCTGTTCACATTATGCTTATCTATCAGTTTCAGCTCCAATACGATTTATAAGCTTTCACAAAATTTAAAAATTAGAAAAAGTAGGAAATTTTAGAAAAAACTGCTTAGTTTTATAATTATTTATATTTGAAATTGCTTCTTAAAGCCTTTCACTTTATATAAATTTTAAGCCTTAAATAATTGCTTATACTATGTACATTGCACATACTTGCTTGAATATGTAAATATTCCTTATTTTCGGAGTGAAACTTTAGTAAAGATAAGTTTCAACTTTTTTCACACGCTATATTGAGAATTTGAAAAATGTTTATAAATATCCTAACATGAAATATGAAAGTGATTTGTACTTGTTGTGGGTTTTTACCTGATTTTAATTTTATTGCTGCCTTAATTTATTGCTTTTTTTAATTTGATTTTTCATTATTTAAAAAGCTTGTTGTTGTTATGGATTGCAAACTCTGGTTGCTGGCAGCACTTGTGAATTATTTATTTTATATCCACTGTTAACTAATTTTTATCCGGTACAAAGCAAATAAAAAGCAACAATCAATTGCTTACTGGTTTGATTGATTGATTTATGAATTTATTGATACATCCCGCATACAAGTAGTTTTCAATTTATGATTTATGTTTTGATGTTACTGCTGCTGTTGTTGTGGTACTCGTAGTTATTAGTGTTGTTTTTACCCATCATTGAGTTTCGTTAAGCCCAAGATAAACTTTCACTTCTGGAAAGATCAAGTCCGCATCGCTCTCATGGTCAACAGATATCATCGATCATAATGTCCTAACAGTTAACTAGTCCACTTGTTGCACTTTATGTCTATAAAAGTTATACGCGAAACTTTCCATTTTATTAACGCATTAAGGAGTGAATTCTTTTTATTTGTTTTAAAGAATTTATTTGTCAAATTCAGATGTTAAATGCAGCAGCTTTCAAAATAGATGTGATAGTAATATCCATAAAGAATTTTTTTTGCTTTTACCAAATATGGCCGAAATATCATTTCATTAACAAATGTTTCATTCATCTTTATGATTTTTTTAAAAGCCAATTTATTTGTGAAAATAACTAAGCCTTTGATTTACTAATAAAATATAATGTATAAAATATATTAAAAGGTAAACATATAATTTTACATACCCAAAAAGTATCAAGTCTAAAGTCTTAAACTTAACGCTGAATGTGTATAAAGATGGTTGAACAAGAATATACTGTTAATTTTTATAGGATTATCCAAAAATAGGGTTATTCAAAGAAAGCTTTGGAATGAGAAAGGTATTATGTTTAAGCTCGTATGATACTTCATTGTGTTGTCCAATTTTTATTTATTGACAATGAAACTAGAGCAGTTGAAATAGTGCTAAAGCTAAAATTCAAGAAGTGTGAGTGTATACGCATAAAGTACGAATTGGACAAAAAAATGAGTGACGGACAGCATTTTCAATGCATTGTTTTTGACGCTTCTCTCAATTCGTTCGTCGTTAAGTTTCGATCAAATATTAAGTGTCAAAAACAAGCTTGCGCTCTTTCTTCCGCAGCCAAGAAGAACAGAGAGATAAAATAGTAACGTTGCGGAGATGTAAAAATTGGCATGATGCATGCTTTCATCCTTTTCCAACAATATATCTAGCCCACGCGCCACTTGTTTTCAGATTTTGAAATTGGAGAAAACAATAAAGTATCATACGGGCTTTAGGAGGAAGGGAGTTGGTGAAAACTCAGCACAGAATTTTTACTTTTGAAAATTAACAAGTTTTAAACTAACAAACTGTAAATTGTAAAAGCAATACATCTGTCAAATTTTTGCTATTGCCATACAAGGGCAATTTGAGAAGTTAGTGACTTTTTAATTTCCCGCGTAGTAACTTTAAATGCAACACTGATCCTGTCAACTACCATCTGTAAGTAACAGTACGAACCCTGGCAATAGTCTACTGTCAATACAAGGGCTCGGATTTTGATGACCTAAAAAACTGCAAACAAATTACCTAAAAAATGACTAAAATGACCTAAAAACTGCAGAAAACTACCTAAAAATTGAAAAAAATTACCTAAATAACGCAAACATAACTTGGAATATACCTTGAAAAATATATTGTGTATGGAAATACTTAGGATTTTCTTTTTAAATTGAATAGTTTATTTGTTATTAACAATAATCTGATGATTTTTTAGGCAAATTTTTCACTTTCCACTTTAGAAGAGCGCCATTTGGCCGAAAATCAATATATCAAAAATATCCTTCGTACTTCTATAGCTGATATTATATATAGTAAAAAAATTCATTGGATTTTTGTAACTCAAAAACTACAGGAGTTATTTGTTCGCCCGTGGACCCTTTAAAAATCGAAGACGTCATACCAAATACGCTGCACAGCCGCCATTTTGAAATTTAACGTTATAAAAAAATTATTGTATACAGTCACCGATATGTATAATAAACACCTTTTTTGGAATCTTGATTTATTGCGTAGTATTTCTGAAAAAACAATTCGAAGTATGCATATTTTTCAGGCGTCTAGAGTGGCCAAATCCCTTAAGCTGATCAACATGTTTTTTTTTTGATTGGAGAGTTTTGTTCAGATATTATTACAAATATAACCCGTTGATGAAAAGCACCGTTCTGATTCTATGCTAGTTGTAGAAATAGTTGTAAGATAATCGTAAACAATTTTTAGGTTTCGATTCACCTTCACCATAAAAAAAAAAATGATTTCCTAAGTAAGAGTATCTGACAATTTTGAAATACATAGTTTACTTCCCGATGCTGCAATTCTTCTAAAACTTTGCATAGTCTTTGCACCAGTGATTCACACTCATCGTCCAAACAATCTTTTTCAGCCTCAAGAAAAGGTTTTTCTTATTCTATGTTCATATCAACTTAAAATTAAATGTTTTCATTTACATGGATATTTGTAATAGAAATTTTTTATTTAAAAATCGCGGGGTCCTGAAAGACAATCCCGGGACTTAAAAAGGCTTAAATCATCTGAGATCCTTTCTAAAACCTCCTTTCCTACCTAGTACTTCCCTAGTACCCAAACCCCTGTCACACAATGTTGTAAAGTTTTAATTCCCTTCTGGCCATAATATTTTAACACCACTGGTTATTGGAAATATTTAAAAATTTTTGTCACATTTATTATTTTTTAAGCCGTATAACTTTTTAAAAAATATAAAAACAACTTTTTGTTTTGAGGGTAGCTCATGATTTTCGTTGATAAAAACTGTTTATTGAAATACGTGTCAAAATGAAGCAACTTTTGTAAATAAATTATATATCATATGAAGGAGTGTGGAAAAGGAAAATTAAAAGAACCAATAAAATTTACAACAAAATAAACTTTTTTTTTATGAACGCATCAAAGCCAGTCGTACCTTTTTTTTTAATTAGTATTTTATTCAACATATTAGTACAATAAGAACAAGTTCTTTTACTATACAAAGCAATAATCTTAAAAGTAAAGTATTACAAGTGACATTGTTTTAAAATTTAAATTTGACATAAAGTTTGATATAAGTTTTTTAATGAAGAATAAATATTACTGTATAATTCAGCTTACATTAAAATAAGTAAAAGTAACAGGAAGTAAAGAAGACATTTTAAAATAAAATATATGAAATAAAAGTAAAATAGAAAAAAGGGAACGAAGAGGAAAGAGCTGAAGTTTAAAAAGAGAGAAAGTTTAAATATATGAAGAAATTATGTAAAAAAATTAAAAATAGCTTGCCTAAAGTTCCCAATTGCATTTATTGATTTTAAGTGATTAGATAAGGTATTCCATAATCTAATGGCGTTAATGAAGAAGAGTCTAGTAGAGTTTAGAAATTTAAAATTCGGTACTATAAGCAATTTACTTCTAGCTGAATGGCAAAACTGTAGTTTATCAAAAAGGTACCGTGGAGTTTTCAAATGAATTAGCTTATTGGAAAAAAAAAACAGTTTCTGGCGTTAATATAACTTATAATGCTGCAGCCGAGAATAGCATTCTTAAACTGCGAAAGATGATCAAATTTTCGAATTCCGTAAACATACCTAGTTGTGTGGTTGAATGCTACTTGTTGCTTATGTTCAGAGCTTGAATCTAATTTGCAATACACATGTTCATGTAATATTAGTTGTATTACATGCTTACGCCTGGTTTGTATGGGTGTAAAATCTCTCAGAATGCTATATATTTTGCGTATTACGCTATTCACATGATCGGTGCATGTCATTGTTGAATTAATGTGAAAACCAAGACTTACAACATTTGTGACCAGCTTAAGTTTTTTGTCCCCTATAAATAGATCTGGAATATTCTCCGGAAAGATTTTTGTCCTATTTTTGAGCAAATATTTAATATTTCAGATGTTTTTTGAAGTACTTTAATTTTTTCCAAAGTTATTTAATTGAACTTTCAGACAAAAACAATTTGATGGAAATCGATTAGAAAATGGTTGAGATATTTGCTTACAAAATCAAAACTTAAAATTTCAATAGTTTTTTTCTCATTCTGAGGCGATGGCTTTGCTTCAAGGATTGTATTGATATACAGTTGTCGAGATATAGCAATAATTTTGATGTCATAATAATGGGAATTTTTGAACATACTATGCGGGGAAAATATTACCAAAAAACTGTCGTATACCGTTATTTTTCGCACCCACGACTTTTCATACAAAAATACGTTATAAGCAAATTATATGCCTAAATAACGGAAATTTTTCCAAATTTATTATTTAGAAGAAATTTGACGATCACAATATATATTCACACATGTTACATAAAAAATGCTTATTGTAGGGTATCCGTAAGAGTTACCGAAAAATGTCTGGAGTGTTTTAGGTGAAACATCTTAGCAATGTCTAAAATGCCTTCTTACACCATGTTCCTTTATCTATTTTATACTTTATTTACCATTCTAGACCCTGTCAATCCTGACATCTCAGTCAAACTGAAATAAATATTAAAGTAAATGCTTTTCTTTTAAATATTTAAAATATTTATTGAAAATAAACTTGAAACTCTTAAACTATTTTTTAAGAACGTTTACCAAAGTAAAGTATAAGAAAAAAAAACGAAAAAGTTGATTAAGAAATTGATTAAGAACTATTCGCTTTGGTAATTATGCTTTCTCATTCACATTAAAGCGAGTTCGTATCTTAAGCCTTTTTGCCATTTTTTCAACTTCTAACGCTCATATCTGCTAAACGCTATAACCTTTTAAAAATCTAGCAATTTTTTGCATACCTACAGCTTAAGACCTTTCTTATAATTTATCAAGTGTTTGTGTAGCGTTTGTAGATTTCTTGGAATAATGGGACCTTTACAGGAATATATACATAGAAGAAGAAGATGACGTGAACTCAAAAATTGTGAAATTATATTAGAATAGATTATTTGTTTATTAAATATTATTGTTATATATGTTTTTAGAAAGTCTATTGTAAACAAAATTTACCTATAAAACAAAATTAACATAAAAATAAACTGTTTTGAACTTGCCAACTAAAAAAACAAAAATTGCTTATATGAAAAAGTGCTACGTTTGTAAATTATAAAATGCAAGCAAATACGTTTAATAGCAAATACGCATCGCTTCTTCATATTATTCTTTTGGGTATATATATAACTTCGAAATTATAATTAAATCTAGCGAACATAGCGAAGTGACCTTATATGCTTTGAGTCTGCCTGCAGACTGAAAACTTTTTAGCCAGCCAGAATTTATGTACGCATACTTGGCTGGAAAAGCCAGATTAGATTAAAAAGTTATAGTTCTTACGCGGGTAGCAATCAGAAAGCTTTCTATGCTGCCATAAGAAAAATACGATGGCAGAGAAAGATCTTTGCCCGCTAGCGGCAGCCCAGTGGGCATTTCAGCGAGTGCTACGCAAAAGAAGGCATGCTACCACTGCTATTATTGGTGTCAATACACCTTCCATGATCACTGCATTGATGAGTACTTCTGTAAGGCCTATCTTTTGAAGGTTCTGATTCTTTCCATTTTATTTTATATGAACAAATTTACAAAAAAAATTAAAAAAAAAATTTTAAATACACAGAACAGTTTGTAAAAAATTGTAGATTTTACAAAACAAAAAAAAAATATATTTTGTCCGAGTTGGGTCTCGAAGCTCTCTCGAGGCTCCCGAAAGCTTACTTTCATTTGTATTGATGCAAAATAAGCGAATGATTCTGAACAACCACTATAGACGAGTGGGTAAGATGTCGGAACGCCGCATGAGAGGAGCATGGTTCAAATCCGAAATTGTTGGTCGTTTTTTATTTGAAGTTGATATTTATGTTGCTTTTCCTTCTAACGTGACGTCTCGAAACAGCGCTTCTGGCAGGTCTCTTTTGAGCAAGGAGAGCGGAAGGCCTGACAAATTTTCCCATTTCATACAAGCAATACAATGGAGTTTGCAAGGAGTGTGGATGGCCTTTTAAAACCTAACGCAGGCCTGCTAGAAGGCCTTGGAACTACTCCAATTACCCACTGGGAGCATGCTTCTCAATGCATTGAAAGAACCACACACAACGAACGGTGATTGCTAACCAACAAAATAAATGCCAATTCACTACGACTGCTTTTAATTTCACTACATGAATATAATAAAATATATACATAAATTAGCAAAATCAATTATTTCAAGAACAAAAGCAAATAACGAGACATCAGCGTCAGTAACTTGAAGTGAAAGTGAAGCATTATTTTTCTTATTAGCGCATGCATAACAAATGTCTTGTCAGCACTTGAGCAAATTTGATGAACTACAAATGATATTGTTTTTGTTTTAGTCCATGCGTTTGTACAAGTTTTTGTTTTGGCATTAGCTTGAAGGCAGCATTGATGATAGAGTATTGCACCAAAGGAATCAATGTTCGACCCGTGTTCGACCGCTGTTTAGAGGAGTGAACTTTTTATATTTTAAACTCATGTTTGACCAATGTGTGGTCGTTCAGTCCTTGTTCAACTGATTATATTCTTACTCGGGATAATGTAAACTTACAATATATTTTTATTCCCAACAAATATTATTGTGAAAATTATTTCGAGGTTTTTTTAACATCTGTTTTTTTTTAAAGAAAGTTTTTATTTTTATTCAATGTTCGACCATTGTTGGGCTGTGCGGTCCTTTTTCGACTGATTGCATTCTTACTCGGAATGATCAAAATGGAGAATTTTGTATTGTATTTTTATAAATATTATTGCATGGTTATTTTTTTAATATTTTTTTTCATAGAACACAAAATATGATTTATTTTAATTAAGATTCTGAAGTATTTTGAAATAAAAGTTTTTGATTTTAATGCCACAATATTAAAATGAAAATCTTCAAAGTCAGCGCAGACATGTTATGATGGCAAAACTAGTTAAGTGCCAAAATCAATAAATTAATAAAGTTGTCAGAACTATTGAAAAGCCGGCTGTTGCTTTTGTGTAGCTAAACAAGATAGCGATAGCAACAACGAGCTAATAAAATAACATATAAAATGAACTCACGAATGGCTGTGGCTCTGATTGCTTAGCCAATCATAAATGCAAATATTTATTGCGATTTCATTAACCATCCATCCCAGTGCAGCCACAGAGTCTGGCGGTGAAGCAACAACAAGCAAAGCGAGCGACTAGATATATGATGATGGAGATGGAAGTGACGATGGCAATGGCGATGGTGGTGGTGATGGTGGTGGTGTTGGCGAAGTTGCTAATAGTTATGGTGATACCGATGGTGTAGTCCAGCAAAGTTTATTGCCACCAAAGGCAGCGAAGGCCAGCAATCGACGTCGACTGAGTCGATGCAAATGAAACTGAAAATAAGATTCGTTTTTATTTTTGATTTTTGGCACAACAAATGACGTAAATGCATAAATTTAACCAATAAACAGACCTCATTCGCAGCGGTAAAAGAGGTGATGGAGCGGTTAAGGGGGCTAAAAAGGTGTTGGTGGTGATCAGAAGCGAGACGTTGGTGAAGGCATAACATTACGGCTCACTGTCAGTTCACAGCAGTAATATTGTAAACATCATGCAGGTCATCATCAAAGCTCATTGTTGTTGTTGGCAGTGCCTTTTTTATTTGTTTTTGGAGCTCAACATGATGAATTGCGAATTGACAACGGCATTGAAATCGATGTCAACTCAATTTGGCAGGAGTTTCGTTGGCGATTAGTTTTACAAGAGCTGATGTTGTTGGTGTTGTTGAATCTGGCCAGAGTTGTTATGGTTGAACAAAACAAAAAAAAAAAAACGAAACCAATTAAAAGTAGAATTCCATTTCCTGGCAAACCAGAGCGAATTGTTCCAGCGAAAACATCAGTTTTGCCAATTATAGTCAATTGATTGATTTATGTATTTATTCCGAAAAAATCCAGCACTTTGATTGCTGTTGTTCCTTTGAAAATTTCACTTGACAAACAATGATTGCAGTCAATAATTAAAAGACCATTGATCTGCAACATGAACAGTGACAACACCAACAAAAACACAAGAAAAACAACAGTACAAAAACAATATAACTATCCACGGTGAGAAATAATTTTCTTATATTGAGAAATCATTTTACTTGATTCACGAAGATATGAAATCAATTCAAGAATATACACGGTCAAAAAACTTAGACTAAATTGTAATAAATTCTGTATTGTTAGTATTTTTAACCGTGTGTGGACTTTGTCTGGACTTGCGATTAGTCCGGACTTAAGCCTTACAAATAAAAAAATAATTATAGTATCTATTTACTATTAAAAATTGTGTCTGTGTGAACACAAAAAATTAATGTTTTTTTTTTGTTATTAAATATACCGGTAAATATAAAACGAATTCATACTTACTAAATTATTGTTTTTTGTTACTACTATTTTGAAAGCTAAAGTATCAAAGATGATAAGAAAAAAAAAATCATCAGCTTTTCATTTAATAAAGTTAAGAACTTTGCTGTAAACTTTTTAGTAAAAAACATGCTTTGTACAAGAAAAGCAGAAATGTAGCAAAATTGTGGATGCAATCCATCTATTTGCAATCTTGTGTATTCATATCAATGCCTCAAATTCTACTGTCAATTTTGAATTTTTTTTTTTGTTCATAGTCACCAACAAAAACTAGTGACAAAATATAAAAATAAATAAAAATTAAAGTTTTTTCTAAATGACCTTGTTATTTATTATGTTGATTTTATATGATTTAAATACAAATTCTAAATATTTGATAGTTTAAATCATACTTGATTTTAAATACAAATTCTAGTTGTTTGATAGTTTAAAATCTTTTATTGAGCTTTAGGTCAAGGTTAGAACAATTAATTGTTCTAACGAATCTTTCCAAAGAAACAACAACAACGTTCATGTTAAAAACGTTGTTGTTCTTGTTTCTTTGCGAAGAATCTTATTAATTGTTTATTGATTGATTAATTGTTCTAACCTTGACCTAAAATTGCAAACTGTTTGCTAAATTTGTATGGTACTTTAAAATAATGCTAAATTTCAGCAAAAACTAATAAAAATTTGCAATTTCAATTTATAATAACTAAGCAAATATTTGCTTGAATTAAATAGAAATTTGCTATTACATTTAATAATAAGTAAGCAAATATTTGCTTGAATTTAATTAAAAATATTTACTTAATTCAAGCAAATATTTGCTTAGTTATTATAAATTAAAATATCAAATTTTGATTAGTTTTTGCTGAAATCTAGCATTTTTTTGAAGTGAAAGAATTATTAACATTAAACTAAATTTAAAAATTACCACCATCTGAAGATTTGAACCTCGGTCTCGTGAGTGTAAGTGCATGGGCTTATCCATTCGACCATCGCAATTGTTCAACAATCATCGCCTAATTTTCTTGATTAAGAATAAACATGTGCTCGTGTGTTTAGTAGAAATTTGCTGGAATAGGGGAGACTGGGGTAACTCCGTCTTTGAGGCACCTCCAGAAATGGCTTTTTTGGTATGAAACAGTTATTTGGCAGCACTGTTTATTCGTATGATTTTATCCATCACTAGTAAAAATAACTCTCACAAAGTTTGCCATCTCTATCTAAACAGCTGATGAAGCAACAAGTGATTTTGTGTTTTGAAGTGAATTGCTGTAATTTTTGGGTTCTTACACGTAAGTATTTTGTGCTCTTAATTTTCAAATATTTAAAAAATGTGTGTTAAAAAATGAAATT
This sequence comes from Dichetophora obliterata, assembly GCA_963920525.1. Lineage (NCBI taxonomy): Eukaryota > Metazoa > Arthropoda > Insecta > Diptera > Sciomyzidae > Dichetophora > Dichetophora obliterata. Next base: position 195,056,079 of record OY986436.1, on the reverse strand, counting down.
TATAATATTAGTTTCATGATTCAAAGTGATAGAAATGAAAAAGAAATGGTAAAAATTATACAAACAATGAAAAAATTAAAAAATGAAGTAGATACGGCGTTTGATGTTATGCCGAATATGCCCCATGCTGAAAAACATTTCTGCCGAATGTGACACATTATAAATTTAATACTTTTTGCTTGTTTTAGGTAAATCAACATTGTTTTCGTTTTGGAAATGGTCCGAAATTATAAACGTAAGAACGTGGTCAAATTGATGAAAATGCAATGAAAAAAGCAATAGCAGATATTTTGAGTGGCATACAGACTGCAACATCTGCCGACAGAAAATACCAAATTAAGCGACAAACAATTGAAACGCGAATAAAAAACGAGATCCTTTAGGAGATATAAATGCTGATGAGACTACTAATACTCTAAACTCTCATTCAAAATACACTTAAAAGCAAGTTTTTACCAAGGAAGAAGAGAAAGAGCTCGTTGACTACATAAAAAAATGTGCATCATTGCAATATGGTTTATCATATGATGCTTTCCGAAAGTTAGCATATGAATATGGTAGCATTAATAGTAAAACACTTCCGGAAAAATGGAATTTAAATAAACAAGCAAGCGTAGACTGGCTATATGCGTTTATGAAACAAAATCCGAGCCTAAGTCTCCGTAAGCCAGAGAAAACCAGTTTGGCAAGGTTGACTGGGTTTAATAAAGAAGCTGTAGGCAAATTTTATGAAAATCTTAAATGTCTATATCTGACTCACTCATTCGAACCAAAAGATATTTTTAATTTGGATGAAACTGGTATTACGCCTATCCTTGATTCACCGAAAGTTTGCGGAATAATATTTAACACTTTTATTTATTTACTAGCTATGTAATTGTATTCTATTTTCTAGTTTATTGCAAAAAAAGGCAGACGGCAGTTTGGGCGAGCTACATCAGCTGAGAGAGGCAGTTTGGTTACGCTTGTGGGAATAATCAGCGCAAGCGGAAAGCGACTGCCTCCAGTTTACGTTTTTCCACGTCAGCACTATAGCGATAAATGTAATGGATGTGTTACAGGCTCTCGCGGACTCATAAGCAAAAGTGGTTGGATGATTTCAGTGTTGTTTAAAGATGTCCTAACACACATTCAGAAGAACACAAATTGTTGCAAAGAGCGACCGATTCTTTTACTTCTCGACAACCACGCATCTCACTGTAGTATGGATGGTATTATATTCCAGGGAGAACGGTATACATATTTTTACGTTCCCACCACATGCTTCACATCGTCTCCAGCTACTTGACGTATCAGTTTACGGTCCTTTTAAGAAATTTCTTCAATTATATTTTACTGATTTTTTGACAAATAATCCAGGAAAGAGGATCACGATGTACGAAATTGCACGTTTATAAAACATACCATTTCAAAGAGGATTGAAGTCTGAAAATATCAGTAGTGGTTTTAAAGCAACTGGCATTTATCCTTTTAACTCCCAACAATTTGATGAAGATGACTTTGCTTTGAAAAATCAATCCGATAAGGATGCTGCTATAGAAGATGCAGTTCAGCTTCTGCCTGGTGAGTTTGCTTCGGAAAATCAATCGGATATGGATGCTGTTATAGAAGATGGAGTTCAGCCCTGTAACCCAGTAGCCTTTAAATCACCGTAAAAGATTCGGCCAGAAGCCCGCAAAACATCAGAACAGATTCGACCAGTACACCGCTTAACTGCTTCTAAAAAGACTTCCAACTCTGGAACTTCCCGAGTTTTGACAAGTACGGCTGAGAAGAAAAAGGCGGAAGAACAGCAACTTAAAATTAATTCAAAATTAGCGGAAAAGAATTTAAAGTTTCGAGAAAAAGGAAGAACTCACAATGCATCCAAATCTCGTAAAAATAAAAACAGCTACGATGTTGAAAAGAACTAGCAAAAGAAACCTAAAAACGTAAGGTAGTGGATCTTTTGTCGTAAGCGACGATATGCCGGAAGAAAGCGAATTCTCAAATTATAAATTGACTGATGACGTTGACCTTAACATAGGCGATTACATTCTTGTAGTGATGGCTCAAAACTGCAAGAAAGCAATTTATTATGTTGCAGAAATCATTGAGAGCCTTGGCGACTGCACATTCACAATCAGTTTTCTTCGAAAACTTCCAGCTGCAATACCGGCATTTGTTAAGCCTGTAATTGATGATATTTCTCTGGTGTTGCGAAGCGAAATAGAAATGAAGCTTCCAGATCCATCAAATCCGGCTTCGACATCTCGTTGTTGCACAAAATTATTTTTTAATGTCAATCTCAACAAGTATAACATACGATAATGCTTTTCAATGCATAATTCTTTGTTTTTTTTTTTTCTAAATACTTTTTAATAAAAATGTGTTTGATAACAAAAAATACTTTGACCAATCACTTTATAGTACTAAATATATTGAACGACGAAGGTGCCCGCCAAATGCGGAAGCTACCCCTACATGGGGTAGATTCAGCCAAAATTAATTTTTTTAAACATAAAAAAAAAAGTTATAAATTAAACTTCTGGAAGAAACTTCGGACAAAGATTTTAATTTAAAATAATTAGATAATGTTATAAGCCAGCAGACCAAATAGTTCAAATTTGCAAATAGTTCCTTGAGTTAAGTAAAAATTTGCTATTTGAATTTATAATAACCTAGCAAATATTTGCTTGAATAAAGCAGAAATTTGCTATTACAATTTATAATAACTAAGCAAATATTTGCTTGAATTAAGTAAAAATTTGCAATTTGAATTTATAATAACTAAACAATTATTTGCTTGGGTTAAGTGAAAATTTGCTATCAGTTTATAATAACTTAGGAAATATTTGCTTGAATTTAATGTAATTTTGCTTTTTTTTAACCCATTTCCAGCTATTGGTGCATTTTTGCACCAGTAACTTTAGAATTTTCTCCAGGTGAGCACGAAAGTAATATTATCTGGCACTGTAGGGATTATATTAGCATGGACCTTTGACAATATACATTATTTTTGGTTTGAGTCGATTCGGTCGTTTACTTGGATTTTATGCCCATGCCGAATCGCAATATTTGGGTTTTTTTTTTGATTTTTGAAAAATCCGGAAAAAATTCAAATCGCAATATCGAAAATTGCTTTTCTATAGTAACTATTATAAGTTTTAAATTTTATGTTAAAATAAATTTAGAGCCTGTTTGCTGTTTTAAAATGGGCAGGTACGGTTGTGAAGGTATGTGGTGCAGCTAGTGGTGCAAAAATGCACCAGTGCGGCCAGCTCTTACCTGTTTAGATACAATTTTTAAATTTTGCCAGATAAAGTTTAGGGCCATATATAGACTCTGGACGAAGTTTCATCGATTTTTGCCCGGTAGTTAAGGAGCCACCGGAAATGGGTTAATACATGAGGAGTAATTTCAATTTCAAGCAATCTTTTTCTAAAATCGCATCGTGATTGAGCAAAGTTTTGCTGAATTTTTTTTAAGCAAAACATTTTCTTGATTCAAGCAAAATAGATTTCTCCGTGTACTTGCATTCGTTATGTTGCAAAATAAGGGTAACTTTCTTAAAAAAATAAGATGAACGAGTGGATAAGGTGTTGGACTAGCACAACAAATCATGAACTGGTCAGAAAACTTTTTTATGTTAAGTTGATATTTATATTGCTTTTTTTTAAACTTTTTTCGGATTAAAAATTTAAAATTTTTTCTTGGATTAAAAAGTAATATTTTTTTGGTGTTGTCCTTCATGTAATCCAAAAAAGTTTAAAATTTATTCCAAGCTTTTTAACCGTGTACCAAATGAGTAAAATTTTTCATCTAGAATTTCATTTTTCAGAAATCTTCTTGATTCCATAGAGAAAATCTTATTAAAACTTATTACACTTACACGGTTAGAAATCTTGGACTAAATTTTAGTCCCACTAAAATATTACTGCATTTTTTTAAGCCTTGCGGTTTAAAATTAGAGCTTTGCAAATACTAACTCATAATTAAAACTTTTCTGTACTATTGTAGATTTTAAACCAAAAGAATATTACAGCATCCATTTTAACTTTTTGGTTTAAATATTAGCTTTTTGGTTTCAATTTTAGCCTTTTTGGCTTAAATTTGTGTACAATTCTGTATTACTTTTTGTTTTTAATACAATCTGTACTTAATTCTTGTACACTTGGATACCAAATTTGGATCAAGACCCGTAAAAAGTTAGCCTTGCAATGCTACGACTCAATATTAGGCTACTCGGTTCATATGTTTGTTTATCGCGCTTTTTATGTGTAGGCCAGTGCGCTTTTTTCGATTTTAGGATGACATTTGCATTATCTCAGAAACTTTAAAAGCTGGGGCCATGAAATTTTGTACAAGTGTGATTCAGCCTAAAAAAAACAGCACATAAAATTAGAATTCTAGGTCAACTGTATCGCCTACCTCCCATACAAACCATATTTTTTTAATAAAAAAAACCCGCGTAAAAATGCCCTTTTTCTGTTTTTATAGAGTAAATTTAGTTTATATAACTTCACTTAAACGTCATGTTGCAAATATTTTAAATCGGATAACTTTTAAATATATCTCCGATAAAACAATATTACCAAATTAACGAAATTTAAAAAAAAAATTGGAAAAAAATGGTTGCTTATACAAAATAAGGTCACAACTTGTTTTGTGTAAGCCGTTGACTCATATTTTCAATACGTCACTCCGTGAAGGGAAATTTTTAGAGATCTGGAAGATATCGGCAATGACTCCAATTTTCAAATCGGGATCAAGGCAAAATATTGCAAATGATCGACCGATAGCTAAATTACAACTTTTTCCTAAAATTTTTGAATCTTTGGTAAAAAATAAAATTTATAACTCCATTAAAACTAGATTATCTGAGATGCAGCATGGATTTGTGTAAGGTAACTCTACCTCTACGAATCTAACTCTTTTTACACACTTTCTGTCCAATGATATGGAAAAAGTCATCAAGTAGACGTTATATTCACGGATTTCGCAAAGGCTTTCGATGGAGTTCAACACTATGTTTTGATTAATAAGCTAAGTAGCCTCGGATTCCATTCCTCGCTACTTCTATGGTTAGAGAGCTACCTTGTTGGTCGTCAACAATAAGTTCAAATTGGTAATAATTTATCTAAATACATTGACAATTATTCAGGGGTACGCCAAGGTAGCCACCTAGGTCCTCTGTTGTTTGTTCTGTTTATCAATGATCCTCCGAATTATGTTCGCTTCTCTGAGTGCCAGATGTATGCTGATGATGTAAAGATCTTTAGATGAATGGACTCTCACGAAGACTCCCTATTGCTTCAACGTGACATGGATAGCCTCCAATTTTGGTGTGGGACTAATAAATTGCATCTTAACGTGTCTAAATGTAATGTAATGTCTTTTTCTATGAAGAATGAACTTTTCGAAGGTTCTTATGGTATTAATACGGTATTGATCGAGAGAGTCGACTTGAAGAAAGACTTAGGGGTTTTATTTGAGCGAAAGTTAAGCTTTGTCAAACATTTTGATGCTATTATATCAAAAGCGAATGCGATGATGGGATTTTTATCGCGCAATACTAAAGAGTTTTCCGATCCCTTTACCGTGAGGACCATTTTCTTTTCAATTGTAAGATCGGTTTTAGAGTATAATTGTGTTGTCTGGGACCCTCAATATTCTATACATATTAAAAGAATTGAAAATATACAAAGGCGTTTCACTAGGTAATTCGCAAGCTCCACTGGGATTTTATGCCTTCCTATGAAGCGCGATGTGCTCTTCTTGGACTAAAGTCTTTGGAGTTCCAGCGAAAGTATTTTCTCGCCTTATTTGCTCGGGATGTAGTGATGAATCTTCTATCTCTTTTCAAATTTTATGCACCTGAAAGAAATTTTAGGTAAAGGCAATTGTTCTATATACCCTACAGAAGAACTAATTATGGCAAACGTGACCTGGTTTACAATATGACCAAAACGTTCAACATTATCTGCAGCTCGATTGAAATCACCCAAAATAGGGAAGCATTTAAGAACGATATCATGCTGAATTAATTTTATAACCTACGATTAAATTATGTGCTTACAGTAACTGTATAACAATAAATGTTAATAGTTGATTGAATAAATAAATAAAAAATAAATAAATAAATAAATTATGAATTCGATTTCGTTTTTCTTCAAATTTAGGAGTACCTACAAGTTGTCTTAGAAATCAGTGCATTTTAGGGCAAACTTTGATTTTGAAGACTTTTTTTAAATTTAGTGGTTTTTCCTAAAAGCAGCTAGATGCAGCAGGTTTTTACAAAAACAGAAGGTAGAAGTACGATATTTCATGATAATTATAGCCTTCGACTTAAATAATGCATAATTAGCTAAATATTTTCTACTAAATTTTAATAAATTTTCATTGCTTGAAAAATTTACAGTCAGTTTTCAACGATTTTCTATTTTTATTCATTTACATATTTTATAGTATTTTATATTAAATTCAATGGCGATTAAAACATAAAAAAGTCAACAAAATAAAACCTTGAAGTATAATTTGTGCTCGAAGTTATTATTGTTTAAACTTGACTTTATTTTTTGGGTTTTATTGAGCTTATTTTTGTTGAAAAAGTTTTGACTTTGACGAATTTTATAGAAAAAACCATGCAATACATCAAGTTTTTAATACCACATCCATAATACATGTTTTATATTTTTTACAAAATTTAAAAAAAACCACCCAAATGTCATCCATTTGGTCCTTGACCCCAATAATTTTTAGAGCAAAAAACTTGGTCTCTTCGATACAAAAATATCGATATATCATTCTTTAAGATCAGACTGTAAATGTCGAAAATATGACAAAAACTCAAATGAAAAAACCCTACATTCGGCAAAAAAATTCAACTTTTTTTTTAAATAGTTCTACTGGGATAATCGAAATACTTTCTTCGCAAGAGCTTAATAATTTTTTTTATTTTATGACCTTGGAAAATTTCATTAGGATTATAGAAATCTGGGTAAGTATCTGTAAGTAAGTAGGGATCTGGTGGGTAAGTACTAGAACGTGGTGCTTGACACCAATGACCTTTAGAGCAAAAAAGTTGTACTTATCGATAGACAAAAACATTGATAGGAAGATCGGACTGTAAATACCGAAGATATGAAGAAAAACTTAAGAGCGCGACCCCTACGTTCGGTCAAAAAATAAATGTTATCGAAATTGTCTTTATAAATGCTTCAGATTAGCTGGTGTGCGGCATACGTGTCCTTGTTTTCCTGTAAGGTTATACGGTCTAGTATATATCAATTCAAATCAAAAATATATAAAAAGCATTGATCTACTCTAAATTCAAATTAGTTTTACCTAAATTTTAGTTGATTTTTTGCTCTGAATTTGAATTGGGAATGGTGTAGAATCTGGAACAAATCTGCAATTGAAACAATTAATTCTTAATGCAAGCATTCAGCGAAATGCATAAAGAAATTATATTCTTTTCTTAAGGGGGGAAACCCAAGTAACTCACGAAAAATAGGCGTATTTTCAGGAATTTTTTTGGCTCAATGGAAAGGTCAATCAAAAATCTGTAAAACAAGTTTAATAATATAAGTATTGATGCATAAAAAGTAATTTAAAAAATTGTTTTTGCAAAATGGCGGATATGCAGCATTTGTTTGAAGGCTCCTATTTGTTGAAGGGGTCCATGGCCGGACCCTTAACACCCTTAATTTTTAATCTGGAACAAAAAAAAAATTTGGTCAGTTTCTTTTTATCAACAACTATCGACACACGTAAGATTTTTTCGATATATTGATTTTTCGCGAAATGGTGCGTGATCGAGCAAAACAGTTACAATTTTCAGAAAAACAAAAATCATAAAAGTGTTGAAAAAACAAAAAACTTTTTAACATAAAAAAAAATCAACTTCAAAACCACTACGGAGTAAAAAATAATTTTAAATTACTTTTCATATTAATCTTTGATCAATTTTGTTAATTTATTTATATACATTATTAAATTGGAAATCTTATTACTATAATTTTTTTTCTATTTTGTATTATTATCATAAACATATTAATTTCTCCATGAATATAAAACCTTTAAATAAGCAGCGTTTATTTTATAAAATTCTGATTAAATAAGCGTCTGATATCTCTATCTGTTGACAAAAAATTGTGGCAATCAGGCAAGTACTTTAGGAGTAATCGATATACATACATTTAAAAGTCCTGTTTAAAGTCGGTTAAAAAGTAAGAAATATAAAAAATCCTTCATGTGTCGATTGATCAACTATATTGAATACTAGCTGATATACCCGGTGTTACTCGAGAGTCATTTATATAAAAATTTTCATATACACTTTTCGATTTAATGTTTTTGTAAATTTTGAAATTTTGTAAAAACGTGTTAAATTTAAGTTTGAGACGACTATAAAAATATTAGTTAAAAAATTTACCAAGCTTTTTTAACGAAAAAATTATTTTATCACTGTTTTTTACAAATCAAAAACTGTTTTTTAGTTCTAAACTGAATTTACTGGCTACTGGTAAGCATGTTACTTGCACTTCGCTAATGAAAATCAAATTTATAAAAATCTTCCTAAAATTTTTTAGTAGTTTTTCCAGTTGAAATATAACAATTAGATTGTCTCTAAATAAAAAATTAATATAAATTGAGTCAGATAGTCGATGCAATTTCTTAAATCTTCTGAATTCCTATTTTATACGAAAAATTGCACAGTCGTTTTTTAATGTAAATTAGCCAAAAAGGTGTAAGTTAAGAAAGCAGTCGATTTTTCTTCTGAATTCCTATTTTATACGAAAAATTGCACAGTCGTTTTTTAATGTAAATTAGCCAAAAAGGTGTAAGTTAAGAAAGCAGTCGATTTTTAATTTTTATTATAAAATATACAGCAACCTGTAGCAATAGTATCGACGTTAACAGATCGACATAAATCCAGCTGAAAAATTTGCAAGAACAGTGCAAGAAGTGCTATTATGTTATTTGCTGCAAGTTTACGCTGTGTGCGAAAAGAACTAAATTGGATAACAGTTACTGACTTTTCTAATATATTGGAATCGTGTCGGTAGTGCAGTACATATTCCTAATTTATAATATTTTCCAGCATACTTCCAGTATACTTTTCAGCATACTTTCGGTTAGTATGCAATTGAACCGAAAAATTTGTTCAATGCAGCCAAGCTTACAACCATGATTGGAGAGTTAAAATGTCAAAATTTCGCTGTGTTTAATATGTCGGTACATTTAATTGGCGTGGAAATTTGACTTTCAACAATATAGTTCAAATAACACATTAAACATGAAAAATTAACTCTTACAGCATTCTTATTCACAGTCATCTTTTCGATGATACAATGATATAAATAGAACATTTAAAGTACCATTGATAAAGAACTGAGTTACAACGGTGAAACAATAGTGAGAAAAATGAAAAATCACAACAAAACAAATTTAACAGGAGGGGGGCGGGGGGTGGGGAGGCAAAAAGTATAGATTTCTTTAGCCATAACTTTTGATTGGAAAGAGATATTGGGTTAATTTTTTCACATAAATTATTTTTGAGACTTGATTTTTTTGTAAAAAATATAAAAACAACATTTTGGAAAAAATAAATTTCGCGAAAAAAATCAAAGGGGGTACCCTTGTTGTTTTGATGACAAAAACAGTAAAATAATTTTTGCGCTTAGCTGGAAGAATTTTTGCAAATAAATGCTATGTCATATGAAAGGTAGCCAGATGTGCAATTTTTAATTGATTTCATTTTTACAACAACAACAATTTTTGAGTCATTTTTTGAGTAAAAAGTCAATATTTTGGACCTTTTTTGACATAATCATAAAACATATATACACTGACTTAACGGTACAGTTCAACCTATTTTTGTGAAGTGATTTTATTGAACTTTTGAACAAAAAAATTTGAATGAAATATATTAATGGACAGCGGAGATATTTGCATCGAAAGACCAAACTTTGATTTTCATGTCGTTTTTTTCTCATTCTTAGGTAACGATGTTTTATGAAAAAGTCGTTGTACTGAAAATTTCTCCAATTTTGAAGATATGTGAGTGTTTTTGACGTCAAAATAACAAAAAAATTTTAAAATTAAATACACAAAAATCTCCGATACTAAAAAGTTTTATAATAACAAAATTACCGTTAGTTGAAAAATTTCAGAGGGGGCGTGGCAAAAACTAAGTATGTAACATTTTAAGTTGGGATAAACTTAATATGTGTACTTAGTTTGAGCAAAATCCGTTGAGCCGTTTAGATTTGTATAAAGGCCAAACAAACAAACAAACAGAAAATGAGTTTTATTACTATAGATAGATAGATAGTCAGTTGTATGAAAAAATAGATTTTTAGCCATAACTTTTGATTGGAAAGAGATATTGGGTTAATTTTTTCACATAAATTATTTTTGAGACTTGAATTTTTTGTAAAAAATATAAAAACAACATTTTGGAAAAAATAAATTTCGCGAAAAAAATCAAAGGGGGTACCCTTGTTGTTTTGATGACAAAAACAGTAAAATAATTTTTGCGCTTAGCTGGAAGAATTTTTGCAAATAAATGCTATGTCATATGAAAGGTAGCCAGATGTGCAATTTTTAATTGATTTCATTTTTACAACAACAACAATTTTTGAGTCATTTTTTGAGTAAAAAGTCAATATTTTGGACCTTTTTTGACATAATCATAAAACATATATACACTGACTTAACGGTACAGTTCAACCTATTTTTGTGAAGTGATTTTATTGAACTTTTGAACAAAAAAATTTGAATGAAATATATTAATGGACAGCGGAGATATTTGCATCGAAAGACCAAACTTTGATTTTCATGTCGTTTTTTTCTCATTCTTAGGTAACGATGTTTTATGAAAAAGTCGTTGTACTGAAAATTTCTCCAATTTTGAAGATATGTGAGTGTTTTTGACGTCAAAATAACAAAAAAATTTTAAAATTAAATACACAAAAATCTCCGATACTAAAAAGTTTTATAATAACAAAATTACCGTTAGTTGAAAAATTTCAGAGGGGGCGTGGCAAAAACTAAGTATGTAACATTTTAAGTTGGGATAAACTTAATATGTGTACTTAGTTTGAGCAAAATCCGTTGAGCCGTTTAGATTTGTATAAAGGCCAAACAAACAAACAAACAGAAAATGAGTTTTATTACTATAGATAGTCAGTTGTATGAAAAAATAGATTTTTAGCCATAACTTTTGATTGGAAAGAGATATTGGGTTAATTTTTCACATAAATTATTTTTGAGACTTGACTTTTTTGTAAAAAATATAAAAACAACATTTTGGAAAAAATAAATTTCGCGAAAAAAATCAAAGGGTACCCTTGTTGTTTTGATGACAAAAACAGTAAAATAATTTTTGCGCTTAGCTGGAAGAATTTTTGCAAATAAATGCTATGTCATATGAAAGGTAGCCAGATGTGCAATTTTTAATTGATTTCATTTTTACAACAACAACAATTTTTGAGTCATTTTTTGAGTAAAAAGTCAATATTTTGGACCTTTTTTGACATAATCATAAAACATATATACACTGACTTAACGGTACAGTTCAACCTATTTTTGTGAAGTGATTTTATTGAACTTTTGAACAAAAAAAATTTGAATGAAATATATTAATGGACAGCGGAGATATTTGCATCGAAAGACCAAACTTTGATTTTCATGTCGTTTTTTTCTCATTCTTAGGTAACGATGTTTTATGAAAAAGTCGTTGTACTGAAAATTTCTCCAATTTTGAAGATATGTGAGTGTTTTTGACGTCAAAATAACAAAAAAATTTTAAAATTAAATACACAAAAATCTCCGATACTAAAAAGTTTTATAATAACAAAATTACCGTTAGTTGAAAAATTTCAGAGGGGGCGTGGCAAAAACTAAGTATGTAACATTTTAAGTTGGGATAAACTTAATATGTGTACTTAGTTTGAGCAAAATCCGTTGAGCCGTTTAGATTTGTATAAAGGCCAAACAAACAAACAAACAGAAAATGAGTTTTATTACTATAGATAGATAGATAGTCAGTTGTATGAAAAAATAGATTTTTAGCCATAACTTTTGATTGGAAAGAGATATTGGGTTAATTTTTTCACATAAATTATTTTTGAGACTTGAATTTTTTGTAAAAAATATAAAAACAACATTTTGGAAAAAATAAATTTCGCGAAAAAAATCAAAGGGGGTACCCTTGTTGTTTTGATGACAAAAACAGTAAAATAATTTTTGCGCTTAGCTGGAAGAATTTTTGCAAATAAATGCTATGTCATATGAAAGGTAGCCAGATGTGCAATTTTTAATTGATTTCATTTTTACAACAACAACAATTTTTGAGTCATTTTTTGAGTAAAAAGTCAATATTTTGGACCTTTTTTGACATAATCATAAAACATATATACACTGACTTAACGGTACAGTTCAACCTATTTTTGTGAAGTGATTTTATTGAACTTTTGAACAAAAAAATTTGAATGAAATATATTAATGGACAGCGGAGATATTTGCATCGAAAGACCAAACTTTGATTTTCATGTCGTTTTTTTCTCATTCTTAGGTAACGATGTTTTATGAAAAAGTCGTTGTACTGAAAATTTCTCCAATTTTGAAGATATGTGAGTGTTTTTGACGTCAAAATAACAAAAAAATTTTAAAATTAAATACACAAAAATCTCCGATACTAAAAAGTTTTATAATAACAAAATTACCGTTAGTTGAAAAATTTCAGAGGGGGCGTGGCAAAAACTAAGTATGTAACATTTTAAGTTGGGATAAACTTAATATGTGTACTTAGTTTGAGCAAAATCCGTTGAGCCGTTTAGATTTGTATAAAGGCCAAACAAACAAACAAACAGAAAATGAGTTTTATTACTATAGATAGTCAGTTGTATGAAAAAATAGATTTTTAGCCATAACTTTTGATTGGAAAGAGATATTGGGTTAATTTTTCACATAAATTATTTTTGAGACTTGACTTTTTTGTAAAAAATATAAAAACAACATTTTGGAAAAAATAAATTTCGCGAAAAAAATCAAAGGGTAATTTGTAATTTTGTAAAAACGTGTTAAATTTAAGTTTGAGACGACTATAAAAATATTAGTTAAAAAATTTACCAAGCTTTTTTAACGAAAAAATTATTTTATCACTGTTTTTTACAAATCAAAAACTGTTTTTTAGTTCTAAACTGAATTTACTGGCTACTGGTAAGCATGTTACTTGCACTTCGCTAATGAAAATCAAATTTATAAAAATCTTCCTAAAATTTTTTAGTAGTTTTTCCAGTTGAAATATAACAATTAGATTGTCTCTAAATAAAAAATTAATATAAATTGAGTCAGATAGTCGATGCAATTTCTTAAATCTTCTGAATTCCTATTTTATACGAAAAATTGCACAGTCGTTTTTTAATGTAAATTAGCCAAAAAGGTGTAAGTTAAGAAAGCAGTCGATTTTTCTTCTGAATTCCTATTTTATACGAAAAATTGCACAGTCGTTTTTTAATGTAAATTAGCCAAAAAGGTGTAAGTTAAGAAAGCAGTCGATTTTTAATTTTTATTATAAAATATACAGCAACCTGTAGCAATAGTATCGACGTTAACAGATCGACATAAATCCAGCTGAAAAATTTGCAAGAACAGTGCAAGAAGTGCTATTATGTTATTTGCTGCAAGTTTACGCTGTGTGCGAAAAGAACTAAATTGGATAACAGTTACTGACTTTTCTAATATATTGGAATCGTGTCGGTAGTGCAGTACATATTCCTAATTTATAATATTTTCCAGCATACTTTTCAGCATACTTTCGGTTAGTATGCAATTGAACCGAAAAATTTGTTCAATGCAGCCAAGCTTACAACCATGATTGGAGAGTTAAAATGTCAAAATTTCGCTGTGTTTAATATGTCGGTACATTTAATTGGCGTGGAAATTTGACTTTCAACAATATAGTTCAAATAACACATTAAACATGAAAAATTAACTCTTACAGCATTCTTATTCACAGTCATCTTTTCGATGATACAATGATATAAATAGAACATTTAAAGTACCATTGATAAAGAACTGAGTTACAACGGTGAAACAATAGTGAGAAAAATGAAAAATCACAACAAAACAAATTTAACAGGAGGGGGGCGGGGGGTGGGGAGGCAAAAAGTATAGATTTCTTTAGCCATAACTTTTGATTGGAAAGAGATATTGGGTTAATTTTTTCACATAAATTATTTTTGAGACTTGATTTTTTTGTAAAAAATATAAAAACAACATTTTGGAAAAAATAAATTTCGCGAAAAAAATCAAAGGGGGTACCCTTGTTGTTTTGATGACAAAAACAGTAAAATAATTTTTGCGCTTAGCTGGAAGAATTTTTGCAAATAAATGCTATGTCATATGAAAGGTAGCCAGATGTGCAATTTTTAATTGATTTCATTTTTACAACAACAACAATTTTTGAGTCATTTTTTGAGTAAAAAGTCAATATTTTGGACCTTTTTTGACATAATCATAAAACATATATACACTGACTTAACGGTACAGTTCAACCTATTTTTGTGAAGTGATTTTATTGAACTTTTGAACAAAAAAATTTGAATGAAATATATTAATGGACAGCGGAGATATTTGCATCGAAAGACCAAACTTTGATTTTCATGTCGTTTTTTTCTCATTCTTAGGTAACGATGTTTTATGAAAAAGTCGTTGTACTGAAAATTTCTCCAATTTTGAAGATATGTGAGTGTTTTTGACGTCAAAATAACAAAAAAATTTTAAAATTAAATACACAAAAATCTCCGATACTAAAAAGTTTTATAATAACAAAATTACCGTTAGTTGAAAAATTTCAGAGGGGGCGTGGCAAAAACTAAGTATGTAACATTTTAAGTTGGGATAAACTTAATATGTGTACTTAGTTTGAGCAAAATCCGTTGAGCCGTTTAGATTTGTATAAAGGCCAAACAAACAAACAAACAGAAAATGAGTTTTATTACTATAGATAGATAGATAGTCAGTTGTATGAAAAAATAGATTTTTAGCCATAACTTTTGATTGGAAAGAGATATTGGGTTAATTTTTTCACATAAATTATTTTTGAGACTTGAATTTTTTGTAAAAAATATAAAAACAACATTTTGGAAAAAATAAATTTCGCGAAAAAAATCAAAGGGGGTACCCTTGTTGTTTTGATGACAAAAACAGTAAAATAATTTTTGCGCTTAGCTGGAAGAATTTTTGCAAATAAATGCTATGTCATATGAAAGGTAGCCAGATGTGCAATTTTTAATTGATTTCATTTTTACAACAACAACAATTTTTGAGTCATTTTTTGAGTAAAAAGTCAATATTTTGGACCTTTTTTGACATAATCATAAAACATATATACACTGACTTAACGGTACAGTTCAACCTATTTTTGTGAAGTGATTTTATTGAACTTTTGAACAAAAAAATTTGAATGAAATATATTAATGGACAGCGGAGATATTTGCATCGAAAGACCAAACTTTGATTTTCATGTCGTTTTTTTCTCATTCTTAGGTAACGATGTTTTATGAAAAAGTCGTTGTACTGAAAATTTCTCCAATTTTGAAGATATGTGAGTGTTTTTGACGTCAAAATAACAAAAAAATTTTAAAATTAAATACACAAAAATCTCCGATACTAAAAAGTTTTATAATAACAAAATTACCGTTAGTTGAAAAATTTCAGAGGGGGCGTGGCAAAAACTAAGTATGTAACATTTTAAGTTGGGATAAACTTAATATGTGTACTTAGTTTGAGCAAAATCCGTTGAGCCGTTTAGATTTGTATAAAGGCCAAACAAACAAACAAACAGAAAATGAGTTTTATTACTATAGATAGTCAGTTGTATGAAAAAATAGATTTTTAGCCATAACTTTTGATTGGAAAGAGATATTGGGTTAATTTTTCACATAAATTATTTTTGAGACTTGACTTTTTTGTAAAAAATATAAAAACAACATTTTGGAAAAAATAAATTTCGCGAAAAAAATCAAAGGGTACCCTTGTTGTTTTGATGACAAAAACAGTAAAATAATTTTTGCGCTTAGCTGGAAGAATTTTTGCAAATAAATGCTATGTCATATGAAAGGTAGCCAGATGTGCAATTTTTAATTGATTTCATTTTTACAACAACAACAATTTTTGAGTCATTTTTTGAGTAAAAAGTCAATATTTTGGACCTTTTTTGACATAATCATAAAACATATATACACTGACTTAACGGTACAGTTCAACCTATTTTTGTGAAGTGATTTTATTGAACTTTTGAACAAAAAAAATTTGAATGAAATATATTAATGGACAGCGGAGATATTTGCATCGAAAGACCAAACTTTGATTTTCATGTCGTTTTTTTCTCATTCTTAGGTAACGATGTTTTATGAAAAAGTCGTTGTACTGAAAATTTCTCCAATTTTGAAGATATGTGAGTGTTTTTGACGTCAAAATAACAAAAAAATTTTAAAATTAAATACACAAAAATCTCCGATACTAAAAAGTTTTATAATAACAAAATTACCGTTAGTTGAAAAATTTCAGAGGGGGCGTGGCAAAAACTAAGTATGTAACATTTTAAGTTGGGATAAACTTAATATGTGTACTTAGTTTGAGCAAAATCCGTTGAGCCGTTTAGATTTGTATAAAGGCCAAACAAACAAACAAACAGAAAATGAGTTTTATTACTATAGATAGATAGATAGTCAGTTGTATGAAAAAATAGATTTTTAGCCATAACTTTTGATTGGAAAGAGATATTGGGTTAATTTTTTCACATAAATTATTTTTGAGACTTGAATTTTTTGTAAAAAATATAAAAACAACATTTTGGAAAAAATAAATTTCGCGAAAAAAATCAAAGGGGGTACCCTTGTTGTTTTGATGACAAAAACAGTAAAATAATTTTTGCGCTTAGCTGGAAGAATTTTTGCAAATAAATGCTATGTCATATGAAAGGTAGCCAGATGTGCAATTTTTAATTGATTTCATTTTTACAACAACAACAATTTTTGAGTCATTTTTTGAGTAAAAAGTCAATATTTTGGACCTTTTTTGACATAATCATAAAACATATATACACTGACTTAACGGTACAGTTCAACCTATTTTTGTGAAGTGATTTTATTGAACTTTTGAACAAAAAAATTTGAATGAAATATATTAATGGACAGCGGAGATATTTGCATCGAAAGACCAAACTTTGATTTTCATGTCGTTTTTTTCTCATTCTTAGGTAACGATGTTTTATGAAAAAGTCGTTGTACTGAAAATTTCTCCAATTTTGAAGATATGTGAGTGTTTTTGACGTCAAAATAACAAAAAAATTTTAAAATTAAATACACAAAAATCTCCGATACTAAAAAGTTTTATAATAACAAAATTACCGTTAGTTGAAAAATTTCAGAGGGGGCGTGGCAAAAACTAAGTATGTAACATTTTAAGTTGGGATAAACTTAATATGTGTACTTAGTTTGAGCAAAATCCGTTGAGCCGTTTAGATTTGTATAAAGGCCAAACAAACAAACAAACAGAAAATGAGTTTTATTACTATAGATAGTCAGTTGTATGAAAAAATAGATTTTTAGCCATAACTTTTGATTGGAAAGAGATATTGGGTTAATTTTTCACATAAATTATTTTTGAGACTTGACTTTTTTGTAAAAAATATAAAAACAACATTTTGGAAAAAATAAATTTCGCGAAAAAAATCAAAGGGTACCCTTGTTGTTTTGATGACAAAAACAGTAAAATAATTTTTGCGCTTAGCTGGAAGAATTTTTGCAAATAAATGCTATGTCATATGAAAGGTAGCCAGATGTGCAATTTTTAATTGATTTCATTTTTACAACAACAACAATTTTTGAGTCATTTTTTGAGTAAAAAGTCAATATTTTGGACCTTTTTTGACATAATCATAAAACATATATACACTGACTTAACGGTACAGTTCAACCTATTTTTGTGAAGTGATTTTATTGAACTTTTGAACAAAAAAAATTTGAATGAAATATATTAATGGACAGCGGAGATATTTGCATCGAAAGACCAAACTTTGATTTTCATGTCGTTTTTTTCTCATTCTTAGGTAACGATGTTTTATGAAAAAGTCGTTGTACTGAAAATTTCTCCAATTTTGAAGATATGTGAGTGTTTTTGACGTCAAAATAACAAAAAAATTTTAAAATTAAATACACAAAAATCTCCGATACTAAAAAGTTTTATAATAACAAAATTACCGTTAGTTGAAAAATTTCAGAGGGGGCGTGGCAAAAACTAAGTATGTAACATTTTAAGTTGGGATAAACTTAATATGTGTACTTAGTTTGAGCAAAATCCGTTGAGCCGTTTAGATTTGTATAAAGGCCAAACAAACAAACAAACAGAAAATGAGTTTTATTACTATAGATAGATAGATAGTCAGTTGTATGAAAAAATAGATTTTTAGCCATAACTTTTGATTGGAAAGAGATATTGGGTTAATTTTTTCACATAAATTATTTTTGAGACTTGAATTTTTTGTAAAAAATATAAAAACAACATTTTGGAAAAAATAAATTTCGCGAAAAAAATCAAAGGGGGTACCCTTGTTGTTTTGATGACAAAAACAGTAAAATAATTTTTGCGCTTAGCTGGAAGAATTTTTGCAAATAAATGCTATGTCATATGAAAGGTAGCCAGATGTGCAATTTTTAATTGATTTCATTTTTACAACAACAACAATTTTTGAGTCATTTTTTGAGTAAAAAGTCAATATTTTGGACCTTTTTTGACATAATCATAAAACATATATACACTGACTTAACGGTACAGTTCAACCTATTTTTGTGAAGTGATTTTATTGAACTTTTGAACAAAAAAATTTGAATGAAATATATTAATGGACAGCGGAGATATTTGCATCGAAAGACCAAACTTTGATTTTCATGTCGTTTTTTTCTCATTCTTAGGTAACGATGTTTTATGAAAAAGTCGTTGTACTGAAAATTTCTCCAATTTTGAAGATATGTGAGTGTTTTTGACGTCAAAATAACAAAAAAATTTTAAAATTAAATACACAAAAATCTCCGATACTAAAAAGTTTTATAATAACAAAATTACCGTTAGTTGAAAAATTTCAGAGGGGGCGTGGCAAAAACTAAGTATGTAACATTTTAAGTTGGGATAAACTTAATATGTGTACTTAGTTTGAGCAAAATCCGTTGAGCCGTTTAGATTTGTATAAAGGCCAAACAAACAAACAAACAGAAAATGAGTTTTATTACTATAGATAGTCAGTTGTATGAAAAAATAGATTTTTAGCCATAACTTTTGATTGGAAAGAGATATTGGGTTAATTTTTTCACATAAATTATTTTTGAGACTTGATTTTTTTGTAAAAAATATAAAAACAACATTTTGGAAAAAATAAATTTCGCGAAAAAAATCAAAGGGGGTACCCTTGTTGTTTTGATGACAAAAACAGTAAAATAATTTTTGCGCTTAGCTGGAAGAATTTTTGCAAATAAATGCTATGTCATATGAAAGGTAGCCAGATGTGCAATTTTTAATTGATTTCATTTTTACAACAACAACAATTTTTGAGTCATTTTTTGAGTAAAAAGTCAATATTTTGGACCTTTTTTGACATAATCATAAAACATATATACACTGACTTAACGGTACAGTTCAACCTATTTTTGTGAAGTGATTTTATTGAACTTTTGAACAAAAAAATTTGAATGAAATATATTAATGGACAGCGGAGATATTTGCATCGAAAGACCAAACTTTGATTTTCATGTCGTTTTTTTCTCATTCTTAGGTAACGATGTTTTATGAAAAAGTCGTTGTACAGAAAATTTCTCCAATTTTGAAGATATGTGAGTGTTTTTGACGTCAAAATAACAAAAAAATTTTAAAATTAAATACACAAAAATCTCCGATACTAAAAAGTTTTATAATAACAAAATTACCGTTAGTTGAAAAATTTCAGAGGGGGCGTGGCAAAAACTAAGTATGTAACATTTTAAGTTGGGATAAACTTAATATGTGTACTTAGTTTGAGCAAAATCCGTTGAGCCGTTTAGATTTGTATAAAGGCCAAACAAACAAACAAACAGAAAATGAGTTTTATTACTATAGATAGTCAGTTGTATGAAAAAATAGATTTTTAGCCATAACTTTTGATTGGAAAGAGATATTGGGTTAATTTTTCACATAAATTATTTTTGAGACTTGACTTTTTTGTAAAAAATATAAAAACAACATTTTGGAAAAAATAAATTTCGCGAAAAAAATCAAAGGGTACCCTTGTTGTTTTGATGACAAAAACAGTAAAATAATTTTTGCGCTTAGCTGGAAGAATTTTTGCAAATAAATGCTATGTCATATGAAAGGTAGCCAGATGTGCAATTTTTAATTGATTTCATTTTTACAACAACAACAATTTTTGAGTCATTTTTTGAGTAAAAAGTCAATATTTTGGACCTTTTTTGACATAATCATAAAACATATATACACTGACTTAACGGTACAGTTCAACCTATTTTTGTGAAGTGATTTTATTGAACTTTTGAACAAAAAAAATTTGAATGAAATATATTAATGGACAGCGGAGATATTTGCATCGAAAGACCAAACTTTGATTTTCATGTCGTTTTTTTCTCATTCTTAGGTAACGATGTTTTATGAAAAAGTCGTTGTACTGAAAATTTCTCCAATTTTGAAGATATGTGAGTGTTTTTGACGTCAAAATAACAAAAAAATTTTAAAATTAAATACACAAAAATCTCCGATACTAAAAAGTTTTATAATAACAAAATTACCGTTAGTTGAAAAATTTCAGAGGGGGCGTGGCAAAAACTAAGTATGTAACATTTTAAGTTGGGATAAACTTAATATGTGTACTTAGTTTGAGCAAAATCCGTTGAGCCGTTTAGATTTGTATAAAGGCCAAACAAACAAACAAACAGAAAATGAGTTTTATTACTATAGATAGATAGATAGTCAGTTGTATGAAAAAATAGATTTTTAGCCATAACTTTTGATTGGAAAGAGATATTGGGTTAATTTTTTCACATAAATTATTTTTGAGACTTGAATTTTTTGTAAAAAATATAAAAACAACATTTTGGAAAAAATAAATTTCGCGAAAAAAATCAAAGGGGGTACCCTTGTTGTTTTGATGACAAAAACAGTAAAATAATTTTTGCGCTTAGCTGGAAGAATTTTTGCAAATAAATGCTATGTCATATGAAAGGTAGCCAGATGTGCAATTTTTAATTGATTTCATTTTTACAACAACAACAATTTTTGAGTCATTTTTTGAGTAAAAAGTCAATATTTTGGACCTTTTTTGACATAATCATAAAACATATATACACTGACTTAACGGTACAGTTCAACCTATTTTTGTGAAGTGATTTTATTGATTTTTTGAACAAAAAAATTTGAATGAAATATATTAATGGACAGCGGAGATATTTGCATCGAAAGACCAAACTTTGATTTTCATGTCGTTTTTTTCTCATTCTTAGGTAACGATGTTTTATGAAAAAGTCGTTGTACTGAAAATTTCTCCAATTTTGAAGATATGTGAGTGTTTTTGACGTCAAAATAACAAAAAAATTTTAAAATTAAATACACAAAAATCTCCGATACTAAAAAGTTTTATAATAACAAAATTACCGTTAGTTGAAAAATTTCAGAGGGGGCGTGGCAAAAACTAAGTATGTAACATTTTAAGTTGGGATAAACTTAATATGTGTACTTAGTTTGAGCAAAATCCGTTGAGCCGTTTAGATTTGTATAAAGGCCAAACAAACAAACAAACAGAAAATGAGTTTTATTACTATAGATAGTCAGTTGTATGAAAAAATAGATTTTTAGCCATAACTTTTGATTGGAAAGAGATATTGGGTTAATTTTTTCACATAAATTATTTTTGAGACTTGATTTTTTTGTAAAAAATATAAAAACAACATTTTGGAAAAAATAAATTTCGCGAAAAAAATCAAAGGGGGTACCCTTGTTGTTTTGATGACAAAAACAGTAAAATAATTTTTGCGCTTAGCTGGAAGAATTTTTGCAAATAAATGCTATGTCATATGAAAGGTAGCCAGATGTGCAATTTTTAATTGATTTCATTTTTACAACAACAACAATTTTTGAGTCATTTTTTGAGTAAAAAGTCAATATTTTGGACCTTTTTTGACATAATCATAAAACATATATACACTGACTTAACGGTACAGTTCAACCTATTTTTGTGAAGTGATTTTATTGAACTTTTGAACAAAAAAATTTGAATGAAATATATTAATGGACAGCGGAGATATTTGCATCGAAAGACCAAACTTTGATTTTCATGTCGTTTTTTTCTCATTCTTAGGTAACGATGTTTTATGAAAAAGTCGTTGTACTGAAAATTTCTCCAATTTTGAAGATATGTGAGTGTTTTTGACGTCAAAATAACAAAAAAATTTTAAAATTAAATACACAAAAATCTCCGATACTAAAAAGTTTTATAATAACAAAATTACCGTTAGTTGAAAAATTTCAGAGGGGGCGTGGCAAAAACTAAGTATGTAACATTTTAAGTTGGGATAAACTTAATATGTGTACTTAGTTTGAGCAAAATCCGTTGAGCCGTTTAGATTTGTATAAAGGCCAAACAAACAAACAAACAGAAAATGAGTTTTATTACTATAGATAGATAGATAGTCAGTTGTATGAAAAAATAGATTTTTAGCCATAACTTTTGATTGGAAAGAGATATTGGGTTAATTTTTTCACATAAATTATTTTTGAGACTTGAATTTTTTGTAAAAAATATAAAAACAACATTTTGGAAAAAATAAATTTCGCGAAAAAAATCAAAGGGGGTACCCTTGTTGTTTTGATGACAAAAACAGTAAAATAATTTTTGCGCTTAGCTGGAAGAATTTTTGCAAATAAATGCTATGTCATATGAAAGGTAGCCAGATGTGCAATTTTTAATTGATTTCATTTTTACAACAACAACAATTTTTGAGTCATTTTTTGAGTAAAAAGTCAATATTTTGGACCTTTTTTGACATAATCATAAAACATATATACACTGACTTAACGGTACAGTTCAACCTATTTTTGTGAAGTGATTTTATTGAACTTTTGAACAAAAAAATTTGAATGAAATATATTAATGGACAGCGGAGATATTTGCATCGAAAGACCAAACTTTGATTTTCATGTCGTTTTTTTCTCATTCTTAGGTAACGATGTTTTATGAAAAAGTCGTTGTACTGAAAATTTCTCCAATTTTGAAGATATGTGAGTGTTTTTGACGTCAAAATAACAAAAAAATTTTAAAATTAAATACACAAAAATCTCCGATACTAAAAAGTTTTATAATAACAAAATTACCGTTAGTTGAAAAATTTCAGAGGGGGCGTGGCAAAAACTAAGTATGTAACATTTTAAGTTGGGATAAACTTAATATGTGTACTTAGTTTGAGCAAAATCCGTTGAGCCGTTTAGATTTGTATAAAGGCCAAACAAACAAACAAACAGAAAATGAGTTTTATTACTATAGATAGTCAGTTGTATGAAAAAATAGATTTTTAGCCATAACTTTTGATTGGAAAGAGATATTGGGTTAATTTTTTCACATAAATTATTTTTGAGACTTGACTTTTTTGTAAAAAATATAAAAACAACATTTTGGAAAAAATAAATTTCGCGAAAAAAATCAAAGGGTACCCTTGTTGTTTTGATGACAAAAACAGTAAAATAATTTTTGCGCTTAGCTGGAAGAATTTTTGCAAATAAATGCTATGTCATATGAAAGGTAGCCAGATGTGCAATTTTTAATTGATTTCATTTTTACAACAACAACAATTTTTGAGTCATTTTTTGAGTAAAAAGTCAATATTTTGGACCTTTTTTGACATAATCATAAAACATATATACACTGACTTAACGGTACAGTTCAACCTATTTTTGTGAAGTGATTTTATTGAACTTTTGAACAAAAAAAATTTGAATGAAATATATTAATGGATGACTCTATTTGCATCGAAAGACCAAACTTTGATTTTCATGTCGTTTTTTTCTCATTCTTAGGTAACGATGTTTTATGAAAAAGTCGTTGTACTGAAAATTTCTCCAATTTTGAAGATATGTGAGTGTTTTTGACGTCAAAATAACAAAAAAATTTTAAAATTAAATACACAAAAATCTCCGATACTAAAAAGTTTTATAATAACAAAATTACCGTTAGTTGAAAAATTTCAGAGGGGGCGTGGCAAAAACTAAGTATGTAACATTTTAAGTTGGGATAAACTTAATATGTGTACTTAGTTTGAGCAAAATCCGTTGAGCCGTTTAGATTTGTATAAAGGCCAAACAAACAAACAAACAGAAAATGAGTTTTATTACTATAGATAGTCAGTTGTATGAAAAAATAGATTTTTAGCCATAACTTTTGATTGGAAAGAGATATTGGGTTAATTTTTTCACATAAATTATTTTTGAGACTTGACTTTTTTGTAAAAAATATAAAAACAACATTTTGGAAAAAATAAATTTCGCGAAAAAAATCAAAGGGGGTACCCTTGTTGTTTTGATGACAAAAACAGTAAAATAATTTTTGCGCTTAGCTGGAAAAATTTTTACAAATAAATGCTATGTCATATGAAAGGTAGCCAGATGTGCAATTTTTAATTGATTTCATTTTTACAACAACAACAATTTTTGAGTCATTTTTTGAGTAAAAAGTCAATATTTTGGACCTTTTTTGACATAATCATAAAACATATATACACTGACTTAACGGTACAGTTCAACCTATTTTTGTGAAGTGATTTTATTGAACTTTTGAACAAAAAAATTTGAATGAAATATATTAATGGACAGCGGAGATATTTGCATCGAAAGACCAAACTTTGATTTTCATGTCGTTTTTTTCTCATTCTTAGGTAACGATGTTTTATGAAAAAGTCGTTGTACTGAAAATTTCTCCAATTTTGAAGATATGTGAGTGTTTTTGACGTCAAAATAACAAAAAAATTTTAAAATTAAATACACAAAAATCTCCGATACTAAAAAGTTTTATAATAACAAAATTACCGTTAGTTGAAAAATTTCAGAGGGGGCGTGGCAAAAACTAAGTATGTAACATTTTAAGTTGGGATAAACTTAATATGTGTACTTAGTTTGAGCAAAATCCGTTGAGCCGTTTAGATTTGTATAAAGGCCAAACAAACAAACAAACAGAAAATGAGTTTTATTACTATAGATAGTCAGTTGTATGAAAAAATAGATTTTTAGCCATAACTTTTGATTGGAAAGAGATATTGGGTTAATTTTTTCACATAAATTATTTTTGAGACTTGACTTTTTTGTAAAAAATATAAAAACAACATTTTGGAAAAAATAAATTTCGCGAAAAAAATCAAAGGGTACCCTTGTTGTTTTGATGACAAAAACAGTAAAATAATTTTTGCGCTTAGCTGGAAGAATTTTTGCAAATAAATGCTATGTCATATGAAAGGTAGCCAGATGTGCAATTTTTAATTGATTTCATTTTTACAACAACAACAATTTTTGAGTCATTTTTTGAGTAAAAAGTCAATATTTTGGACCTTTTTTGACATAATCATAAAACATATATACACTGACTTAACGGTACAGTTCAACCTATTTTTGTGAAGTGATTTTATTGAACTTTTGAACAAAAAAAATTTGAATGAAATATATTAATGGATGACTCTATTTGCATCGAAAGACCAAACTTTGATTTTCATGTCGTTTTTTTCTCATTCTTAGGTAACGATGTTTTATGAAAAAGTCGTTGTACTGAAAATTTCTCCAATTTTGAAGATATGTGAGTGTTTTTGACGTCAAAATAACAAAAAAATTTTAAAATTAAATACACAAAAATCTCCGATACTAAAAAGTTTTATAATAACAAAATTACCGTTAGTTGAAAAATTTCAGAGGGGGCGTGGCAAAAACTAAGTATGTAACATTTTAAGTTGGGATAAACTTAATATGTGTACTTAGTTTGAGCAAAATCCGTTGAGCCGTTTAGATTTGTATAAAGGCCAAACAAACAAACAAACAGAAAATGAGTTTTATTACTATAGATAGTCAGTTGTATGAAAAAATAGATTTTTAGCCATAACTTTTGATTGGAAAGAGATATTGGGTTAATTTTTTCACATAAATTATTTTTGAGACTTGACTTTTTTGTAAAAAATATAAAAACAACATTTTGGAAAAAATAAATTTCGCGAAAAAAATCAAAGGGGGTACCCTTGTTGTTTTGATGACAAAAACAGTAAAATAATTTTTGCGCTTAGCTGGAAAAATTTTTACAAATAAATGCTATGTCATATGAAAGGTAGCCAGATGTGCAATTTTTAATTGATTTCATTTTTACAACAACAACAATTTTTGAGTCATTTTTTGAGTAAAAAGTCAATATTTTGGACCTTTTTTGACATAATCATAAAACATATATACACTGACTTAACGGTACAGTTCAACCTATTTTTGTGAAGTGATTTTATTGAACTTTTGAACAAAAAAATTTGAATGAAATATATTAATGGACAGCGGAGATATTTGCATCGAAAGACCAAACTTTGATTTTCATGTCGTTTTTTTCTCATTCTTAGGTAACGATGTTTTATGAAAAAGTCGTTGTACTGAAAATTTCTCCAATTTTGAAGATATGTGAGTGTTTTTGACGTCAAAATAACAAAAAAATTTTAAAATTAAATACACAAAAATCTCCGATACTAAAAAGTTTTATAATAACAAAATTACCGTTAGTTGAAAAATTTCAGAGGGGGCGTGGCAAAAACTAAGTATGTAACATTTTAAGTTGGGATAAACTTAATATGTGTACTTAGTTTGAGCAAAATCCGTTGAGCCGTTTAGATTTGTATAAAGGCCAAACAAACAAACAAACAGAAAATGAGTTTTATTACTATAGATAGTCAGTTGTATGAAAAAATAGATTTTTAGCCATAACTTTTGATTGGAAAGAGATATTGGGTTAATTTTTTCACATAAATTATTTTTGAGACTTGACTTTTTTGTAAAAAATATAAAAACAACATTTTGGAAAAAATAAATTTCGCGAAAAAAATCAAAGGGGGTACCCTTGTTGTTTTGATGACAAAAACAGTAAAATAATTTTTGCGCTTAGCTGGAAGAATTTTTGCAAATAAATGCTATGTCATATGAAAGGTAGCCAGATGTGCAATTTTTAATTGATTTCATTTTTACAACAACAACAATTTTTGAGTCATTTTTTGAGTAAAAAGTCAATATTTTGGACCTTTTTTGACATAATCATAAAACATATATACACTGACTTAACGGTACAGTTCAACCTATTTTTGTGAAGTGATTTTATTGAACTTTTGAACAAAAAAAATTTGAATGAAATATATTAATGGACAGCGGAGATATTTGCATCGAAAGACCAAACTTTGATTTTCATGTCGTTTTTTTCTCATTCTTAGGTAACGATGTTTTATGAAAAAGTCGTTGTACTGAAAATTTCTCCAATTTTGAAGATATGTGAGTGTTTTTGACGTCAAAATAACAAAAAAATTTTAAAATTAAATACACAAAAATCTCTGATACTAAAAAGTTTTATAATAACAAAATTACCGTTAGTTGAAAAATTTCAGAGGGGGCGTGGCAAAAACTAAGTATGTAACATTTTAAGTTGGGATAAACTTAATATGTGTACTTAGTTTGAGCAAAATCCGTTGAGCCGTTTAGATTTGTATAAAGGCCAAACAAACAAACAAACAGAAAATGAGTTTTATTACTATAGATAGTCAGTTGTATGAAAAAATAGATTTTTAGCCATAACTTTTGATTGGAAAGAGATATTGGGTTAATTTTTTCACATAAATTATTTTTGAGACTTGATTTTTTTGTAAAAAATATAAAAACAACATTTTGGAAAAAATAAATTTCGCGAAAAAAATCAAAGGGGGTACGTACCCTTGTTGTTTTGATGACAAAAACAGTAAAATAATTTTTGCGCTTAGCTGGAAGAATTTTTGCAAATAAATGCTATGTCATATGAAAGGTAGCCAGATGTGCAATTTTTAATTGATTTCATTTTTACAACAACAACAATTTTTGAGTCATTTTTTGAGTAAAAAGTCAATATTTTGGACCTTTTTTGACATAATCATAAAACATATATACACTGACTTAACGGTACAGTTCAACCTATTTTTGTGAAGTGATTTTATTGAACTTTTGAACAAAAAAATTTGAATGAAATATATTAATGGACAGCGGAGATATTTGCATCGAAAGACCAAACTTTGATTTTCATGTCGTTTTTTTCTCATTCTTAGGTAACGATGTTTTATGAAAAAGTCGTTGTACTGAAAATTTCTCCAATTTTGAAGATATGTGAGTGTTTTTGACGTCAAAATAACAAAAAAATTTTAAAATTAAATACACAAAAATCTCCGATACTAAAAAGTTTTATAATAACAAAATTACCGTTAGTTGAAAAATTTCAGAGGGGGCGTGGCAAAAACTAAGTATGTAACATTTTAAGTTGGGATAAACTTAATATGTGTACTTAGTTTGAGCAAAATCCGTTGAGCCGTTTAGATTTGTATAAAGGCCAAACAAACAAACAAACAGAAAATGAGTTTTATTACTATAGATAGATAGTCAGTTGTATGAAAAAATAGATTTTTAGCCATAACTTTTGATTGGAAAGAGATATTGGGTTAATTTTTTCACATAAATTATTTTTGAGACTTGACTTTTTTGTAAAAAATATAAAAACAACATTTTGGAAAAAATAAATTTCGCGAAAAAAATCAAAGGGGGTACCCTTGTTGTTTTGATGACAAAAACAGTAAAATAATTTTTGCGCTTAGCTAGAAGAATTTTTGCAAATAAATGCTATGTCATATGAAAGGTAGCCAGATGTGCAATTTTTAATTGATTTCATTTTTACAACAACAACAATTTTTGAGTCATTTTTTGAGTAAAAAGTCAATATTTTGGACCTTTTTTGACATAATCATAAAACATATATACACTGACTTAACGGTACAGTTCAACCTATTTTTGTGAAGTGATTTTATTGAACTTTTGAACAAAAAAAATTTGAATGAAATATATTAATGGACAGCGGAGATATTTGCATCGAAAGACCAAACTTTGATTTTCATGTCGTTTTTTTCTCATTCTTAGGTAACGATGTTTTATGAAAAAGTCGTTGTACTGAAAATTTCTCCAATTTTGAAGATATGTGAGTGTTTTTGACGTCAAAATAACAAAAAAATTTTAAAATTAAATACACAAGAATCTCCGATACTAAAAAGTTTTATAATAACAAAATTACCGTTAGTTGAAAAATTTCAGAGGGGGCGTGGCAAAAACTAAGTATGTAACATTTTAAGTTGGGATAAACTTAATATGTGTACTTAGTTTGAGCAAAATCCGTTGAGCCGTTTAGATTTGTATAAAGGCCAAACAAACAAACAAACAGAAAATGAGTTTTATTACTATAGATACTGTTTCAAATCGATCGGTGACGATTTGCTCAAGTTATGTGTCCGGTTGTGGTTCCGATAAAAACGCGTTTAAAGTTTTTAGTACTACAAATTCGTATAATATTTTCATATACCCCTAACTGCAAAATGGAAAATTTTGGCATTTATAAACTTTTGCCGGATTTTATCTATTGGTATATTATTTTTAACTCTTTCAGACCGTGATGCATCGAATGTGCGGGTAACTTTTAGTCTAAATATCTTTACTGCTATTTCACGAATGTTTATCAATTTTACATTTATCGACTACGCAGGTTATTGTTTATGTTTACCTTTCATTTTGTAAGCTGTTAATTTTGTCGTTTCTTAAATTTTCACGAAATTCGTGCGTCACATATAATTTTTTTTTGAATGAGTCGTAGAAGTTAGTTGTTTTTTTCGTATACTAAAATACTAATAGCGCAATTTTGGTGAAGTTTACACATTTTAACTAAAAAAATAATATATTTTAAAATCTCAAATGATTTGACAACATTTGATGCAAAAAAAAATATTTTTAGTACAAACTTCCGTTTCTTGAAAATCCTTAAAGGCTATGAAAATATCAAAATTTAGGTATTGAATATGTTTTCATATCATATAAAAACCATTTACTCCAGAGAATCATTAAACAATTTTCAGTAGCTTAGCGTCAGGTCTGAAAGGGATATGACCCTAAAACATCTTTAAAGCGAAAATAAATTGTCGATTTTTTCAAAATTTTACTTAGTTTTCCCCCCTTAATTAAATCAAGAAAATGCTTGTGTTCATAAGGAATGTATGTAGTTGCATTATTTAAGCATTTCTAATTAAAATTAAGTACTCGTTT
This sequence comes from Dichetophora obliterata, assembly GCA_963920525.1. Taxonomy (NCBI): domain Eukaryota; kingdom Metazoa; phylum Arthropoda; class Insecta; order Diptera; family Sciomyzidae; genus Dichetophora; species Dichetophora obliterata. The sequence goes on along the minus strand of OY986436.1, from coordinate 195,025,677 downwards.
CTAGTGAAGAATTTGAAACAAGCAAATTGTTTCTTTTTAGAAAAAAATTCTCATTTTAAGCAAAATGCTTTAAAAATATAGGATAGTAAGAAAATTATTAACTTAGATCAAGCAAATTATTATCATTTCAGGAGTATTTTAGAGTAGAATCAAGAAAAAATATACTGAAGTTTTAGGAAAATGCTTCCTGGACTAAACAATTTTTTCTTAGACTAATACATTTGTAGTTTTCTTGATACAGGAAAAACATTGTTTAAAATGAGAATCTTATGTATGAATGAGAAGCGATAACTGTCGTGCTTAGTTTAAGCATAGTATGCTTAATTTTTTTCTCCGTGTGCTGTCGCTTTTCTCTTGCTGAACTATCTCCATTTGTTAATCTCCCGCTCACATTTATTCGTTCGACTAATTAAATGCGAAAATGTTGTTGCTTATCTTGCAACAAAAACAAAAACAACAACCAACCAACAATATTTTGTATTCCATCAGGAATTCCACATCCTTGCATCATTAACATCATCATCGTCATCATCATCATCAACTTCAAAGCCATTCACACACAGCCTGCTCATTGCAGCTGAATTTCGTTGTCTGCGCTTGTCTTTGACTTTGTTGCTTGAATTCATAAGTTTTGAACATTGAATGAATTGAATGTGACTCTGACTTTCACGCAGTTAGTTTAACAAATTGTTGCATTTATAAATAAATAAATAAATAATTGATTATAGTAGCACAGATACGGAGTAAACGAACTAGTGCTCGTAGCTAGCTGTTGAGTTACGTGGTGCAATTAAAATTTCCAGCCGTGAGAAATCAATGATATTTTGGAGGAAAAGCATTAGTGGCACCAATTTTAGTGAACAGTCAAGATTTAACGAAAAAAGTAGTTGAAATTACTCCATTGATTGAAGAGAATTTGTTGTAGTGTAGGAAGCGAGTGATAAAATACGTGGACAAATCAATTTTAATTAAAAATCTATCCAAGTATAAACATTTCATGTGTTCAACTCAAACGATAGCTTACAACTTTTTCAAGTTTTTGTTGTTACCAGCAAAAGTACTTAAATCTTTTTCGCTATATGATGAATTAGCGGTGAATTATAAATAGTGAATGATGAATTTTGAATAGAGGAAAGTTGATTCAATGGGGACTGTAGCTTGATGATTGCTGAATGATGAATCGTGAATAGTGAATATTAAATAGTTGAATGATGAATTTTAAATGAAAAAATTACGTTTAATGAATGTTGATGAGTGATGATTAAAAATTGTTGATAGACGATTGACGATTGATTAATGCTGAATAAGGGTTGATGTTTGATGATTGCTGATTGACGGTTAATTATTGATGATCGAACATTTATTCCTGCTTGACAAGTAATCATCGGAAACTTATAACCATGGATCATGACCAGGCTTGCCAACTCGGGGGAATTCCCCCCATTTGGGTGGAATTTAGACTCGATGGGAGAGTGGGGAATGAGTTAATTTTTGTGTGGGAATTGGTTTAATTTTACTCTTTTTTCTAAATTAATTTCAAAATCATAGCAAATTACCAAATTTTACTTATTAATATGCTTAAAAACTTTTTCTAAGTTTCTTTATTGCTGAACATACTCATTGCATTACAAAGCTCAGTTAGAAACTCAGTTAGCTTTGACTGATTTAATGTACAATCACAAGTGATTGCAAGAAGTTAACTTGTTTTTTATACTCTCACTGCGTGAGGGGTATACTAACTTTGTCACTCCGTTTGTAACGCTAATAAGGACGTGTTGTATGTCCTTTCCATTTTTCATCAGCATCACCTCCTGAGTCGATTTAGCCATATTATTCGTCTGTCTGTCTGTCCATTGACACGCTTACAGCCACATTTTTTTAGCTATCGTAATGAAATTCTAAACAAAAAGGATGATTTGAATTTCAGAAAAGATGAAGTAATACTCAGAAATTCAATTAAAATTCAGAATAGATCAAAGTAAATTCAGAAAAGATCAATTGAAATGCAGACAACGTCAACTGAATTTCAGAAAAGATTAAGTGATACTAAGAAAATATGAATTGAAATGTAGAAAAAACATTTGAAATTCAGAATAGATCAAGTAAATTCAGAAAAGATCACTTGAAATTTAATTTGAAATTTAGACTATATCAATTACAATTCAGAAATTCTATTTGAAATTTAGAAATAACTATTGCGACTCAAAAGAGGTCAATTGAACTTCAGAAGGGATCATTCAGAAAAGAACACGATTCACGACTCATTATTTACTATACATCTTTCATTATTCATCAATCATTAACCACCAAGCATCAATCAAAAATCATGAATCATGAAGAATCAACCAGCAACTGCCAATCATAGATCCATCATAAAGAATTATCAATTTTAAACCACAAATTTATTATCAATTGTAAAAGCAACAATCAATTATAAAATCATAAATTTCCTCTAAAAATTTTGTATCATCAATAATAAGTCACGATCAGGGCTGTTAACTCATTTAAATTCAATTACCCAATTCTGGGAATCAAATTCCCACATTTTGCAACCGATTCCCTCCAAAAAAATATACCATTAAAAAAACTAAGAACAAGTTTGAGAATGAGCAAAATCAGATCAAAACCACGCATACCTCCCACACAATGTAACTTTAACAAAATGGTAAAAGCTCTTCAAATGCCACAGAAATTAATATATTGATTTGAAATTTTGCACACATGCTTTTGCGTTAAATATTCATCATATATTTGAAATTTGTCAAAATCAAACGAAAATCACGCCTACCTCTATACAAATTGACTTTAAAAAACGGTAAACCTTTTAAAATTCCACCAAAATTCATTTAATGACTTGAAATGTGTGCTTAAGTTTTAACCGCAAACATGCACTGAGAGTATAAAATTTTTAGAAATCGAATGAAAACCGCGCCTACCTCCCATACAAAGTAACTTTATGCAAACGGTAAATCTCCTCAAATTTCACAAAAGTAATAATATGGCTACAAATTTTACAAATAACTTTTAATCATAATTATGCACTCGATGTTTGGAATTTGGTAAAAAGAAACTAAAAACTTCGTCTTCCTCCCATACAAAGTAACGTCTACATAATAGTAAAACCTATTATCAATTATAAAACATGATGTTTTAAACTATATTTTTTACACATAAGCTTTGCTAATTAGTTATAAATTTAAAATGTTTGGATAAAAACTACGACGCGTCATCAAAATAATACAACATTGACAACTGATAATATACTAAAAAAAGAGATGTGGGGGTATTTTAACTTTGGTCCAGTCAAAGATAATACCATATTAGTTTTTATTCTATTTATTAAGAAACCTAAAACAGATCTTTAGAATGTAGTGCATTTAAAAATATTTTAGAAAAGTTGAATTTTTTTAAAAATATTTAAATTCTTAGTATATAGTTTTTATAAAAAGGCCTTTAATAATCTTATAATCTTTTTTATGTTGTTTAATAGTTTTTGTCCAAATACCCATACAATGTTTTAAAAATGTTTTGTCCAAATTTTTTATGGATGTTTACATATGGGCTAAAAAATCTAACTGATAAAAATATTTTTTCTGGGGGGAATCGGTTGAAAAATGTGGGAATTTCATCCCCAGAGTAGGGGAATTGGATTGAAATGAGTTGGCAGCCCTGATCAGGACTTATTATTGATGATACAAAATGAATGAAGGACAATTTATGATTTTATAATTGACTAGTATTCCCCGGCAGACGTTGTTCGGGCCAAGACCGCCTTAATGCCATATACGAAAATGTCAAGAAATGCCAAAAATATTCACCATTTTCAGTATAACTGCCAAAAGTACCCATATGAATTAAATTACCAAATTTTAGTCAAATACAATCAAAACTGTTTGAAATATAGAATTTTTGTTGTTTTGTAAGCGGTAAAAAGGGGTGCGGCAAAATTATTTCCCTTAAACCATCTCGTACACGAAACAAATCGACTGCCAAAATTTTATCTCAATTTAGCTAAAGCCTGGCGCACTTTGCTTCACTCTACGCTGACCCCCCGAAAAGTTAGTTTAACTAAAGTGGGACAGGCCTATTTTTAGTGCACTTGCCGAGAGTAACCATATGAGCTAAATTACAAAATTTTTGTCTAATACGACCCAAACCGTTGAAATAAAATGTTTTCATTGGTTTGTGGGCGATAAAAGGGGGCGTGGAAACCAATTTTTAGTACAGTTACTGACAGTAACCATACAAACTAAGCCACAATTTTAGCTCAATCGACCCAGTAGTCAATTTTAATGATTTCTCAAAAACTGGGTGTGCCTATATAGCGATAACGCCCATTTTTAGTACAGTTGCCGAAAGTAATCATACAAAATTAAGGAAAAAGTGTTAGTCTTATACGGAAAAACTACTTGATATATGTATAAGATTTTCACTGATTTGTGGGCGGAAAAAGGGGGCGTGGAAACAAATTTTTCGTACTGTTGGTGACAGTAACCATACAAACCAAATTACCAAATTTAAGTCTTATACATCCAAAACCGTATAAAATAAAGTATTTTCATTGGTTCGTGGGCGATAAAAGGGTGCGTGGACACACACATTAGCACAATTAGCGACAGTAACCATAAAAACTAAATTAGCAAATTTAAGCCTAATACGATAAAAAAACCGTGTTAAATAAAGCATTTTAATTGATTTGGTTGAGGTAAAAGGTTTTTGGCAAAGCATTTTCTCTTCTTAAACCATCTCCTATCTGAAACATATCGACTGTCCAAATTTCAGATCAATCGGCCCAGTAGTTTTTTAGTCTATAGGCTTCACGTAGACAGACAGTTAGACAGTGTTTTGCTTTTTATGTATATAGATTGTTGCTGCTTTATGATTGACGTTTTGTGATTGATGATTGATAATAAATTTGTGGTTTAAAATTGATAATACAATTGATAAAAAATATAAAAAATGATGGATCTATGATTGGCGTTTGCTGGTTGCTGATTGATTCTTCATGATTTATGAATGGTGATATATGATTGTTGATTGATGTTTGGTGGTTAATGATTGATGAATAATGAAAGCAGAGATAAAGAGATGGCACTATGTTCGATTTTACGTTACATTGGTTCCAATACTAACATAAAACATTTATAAGTGGTCGTAAAATCAACGGAAAACAACCCTGGTTTATGGTAGATTGAAGAATTTCACCAGTTACGTTTGAGGTCCGATAACTGTAAAACTGCATATTATTGGAACAAAATGGGTAACAAAAGGTATACCAAAAAATACTTCTGAAATGCAATGGAAAGCATCCCTGAAACATCATGGTGAAATTTTCTTAGAATAATTACACCATAGGAATAAGTCCAAGCAGTGTTGCCGTTAGAAAAAATTTATGGATACTGTATTCGTACTCATATATGAATATACTATTTTTCTATTTTTTTTGGGAATAAGTAAAGGTATATTGTTTTGCAAAATTCTTAAAAACGAATAATTTTTAAATTTAATATAAATAAAGGGCAATAGCAACCCATTTTATTTATATTACACTTAACTGAATAAGCTATGAAATTACTTTTTTATGTATTTATATATTATTTTCTTTAATAGCTGTTAAATAATTATTACTTATCGTATTCATTAGCAATTCGATTATATTTATAAAATTGTAAAATAATTGATTAAGTACAATTCTTTTCTGTTTATAATCGTAATATAATTATAAAAATCGCAAAATAATTACGATTACTTTAGATGTCGAAAATAATCAAAAAGAATTAAAAGTAATCAAGAAAAATAAGCAGAGTACTTTTAGAAATTATGTTTGATTCTTTTTTTTATTAGCAGCGGTAACAGAGAAGGAACCATGAACCCAAAGTTCCACCACTTTTGTTAATAAAACTGATTAAGTTTTCATATAACTGTGTGAACTGAAAAAGTCGTAACAGCGTATGGGCGATTTCAATTAAAAATGACTGCTTGCACTTCACAACCTCACCGTTGAAACGATTCGAGTCGACCTCAAGCAGAATCAAAAATAATTTCTAAAAGTAGTCGGATTATTGTTTCTTGATAACTTTTTATTCTTTTTGATTATTTTCGTAATTCCAAATAGTCATAATTATTTTTTGATTATTTGTAATCGAAATCAATTACTTATCAAAAACATCTCCCTCAAGGATTTTATAATGATTATAATTATTTTTAAAATAAAATCTAATTGTTTATTAATCGTAATCGCTATTTAACAGTTATGTTTTGTATTTAGTTTTTTGTATAAATATCAAACTTTTACAATTAATGTAATAAACATACAATAATTTATAAAAAATATAAAAATAACACAAAATATAACAGACTAAAGTACTGAAATGTACATATGTTCCTTTTTAAGGCAGGAGCAGGTTGTCTAAAATTGTTATCTTCTTTTTCTTCGTAAAATTTCAAAAGTATAGTTTTTGAGAATTTACTGTTAAATTTTTGTAAGGATACTGACGTTATCTCCGCTTCTACAGCCGTTTTAGCAGATATCGAGCGCACAGCAGAAATATACATGCTCACTCCCTTTACACTTATTTATCGCAAAACTACTTTTTTCGGCAATGTGTTGTATCGAAAACAAAAGCTATTCAGCCGAATCATCTGAAATTTTAATAAGTTATTCACATCAGTGGCTTTCGCTATCAAAATTTCAAAAAATCGTATATTTTACACTGAATAACCAGTAAAAACCCTGTTTTGGGACTTAAATTTCAAAAACGCGTCAAAATCAAAAATTTGTATTGCAATATACTTTTAAAATTTACATATCATTGTTCATTATTTTAACTTTTAAAAAAATAAATCCTAAAAATATTTAAAATATTCAAGCAAAATATTAAGACTTTAATATTATTATTTATTATTTTATAAATGTACATGCTTTGTTTCTTACTATGACATTTTAACAAAGCTATTTGTTCGTCTTCAAATTAAATAAATAGAATTGTTATGAAAGCTTAAAAAATTGGGTTTAAGTACTGTAATATGTGAATACTTTTTTCGGAAGTGGATACATTTGTGACCTTTTCATGGATATTTTTTTCAGAATCGTCGCGGCAACACTGATCTGAGGTGAATTCACTTACACAGTAAATGAGTTGCACCAAAGCACAAAAAAATGGAAAAAACATATGTTTTGGCGTCACAAAATTTAAGTTTCCTATCTCTTTATCTCTGAATGAAAGATGTATAGTAAATAATGAATCGTGAATCGTCAATAGGTAATTTGTGATAACACGTGATGAAAGATGATAAATTGTTGAGTGATGAGTAACGACTAATGAATTCACAAATTTCAGTTGATCTCTTCTGAATTTCTATTGTTCTTTTCTGAGCGATCACTTTTGAAGTTTAATTGATCTCTTTTGTGTCTCAATGTTTTTTTCTGAATTTTAAATAGAATTTCTGAATTGAAATTGATCTAGTCTAAATTTCAAATAAAATTTCAAGTGATTTTTCTGAATTTGACTTGATCTATTCTGAATTTGAAATGATTTTTCTACATTTCAATTCCTCTTTTCTGAGTATCACTTAATCTTTTCAGAAATTGAATTGATGTTTTCTGCATTTCAATTTATCTTTTCTAAATTTCAATTGATCTATTCTGAATTTCAAATAGTTTCTCTACATTTCAATTTATCTTTTCTAAGAATCACTTCATATTTTCTAAATTTTAATTGTATTTCTTGCAGTTCAATCAGGTGCGTACCCAGAAAAAATTTCGGGGGGGGGAAGAAGGTTCATAATTTATTTTTATATTGGACTTGTTCCAATTGGTTTATATAATGTAATATTTTTATAATTAATGTCTAATCTATTTAATTTTGGGCTTGTGCATTTAAAATTTCTTCCGTGGTTACTTTCACATCCCTGTGAGGATGTAGAAGAGCTAACCCATTGAATCTCTCTTCTCCAGTTTTACTTCTCATGTATGTTTAAAGTCTTCGAATTGACGAAAACAAGCGTTCGCTTGAAGGACTGAAACCGGACAAGTTGCACCAATCTTAAGGAATCGGCTTATTGATGGATATATCATTGCATCGAAATAATTAAGGGATTCGATAAACGTTACAGGTCGATTTGTCTGATTCAAGCAGTGCTTAAAAATATGGGGTAAGAAATGTTGATCAAAATCAATATGTACACCGAAGAAATCATCACGTTTTAAAATTCAACACAATGCCTTTAATAGCAAAGCATATTCTTTCATACAAAATTTAAAAAATTTTCAAGCAATGTTTTAACCACAATATGTAATAAAAAAAATATGTCAAAGTAGGAATAAATTGATTTCTATAAATCACCCGTTTCATATTGAAGTGTAATATGAGTTGCACTTATCATCTCCGATTGGGCTCAAATTTTATTCTTAGATTGGGTTATTGTTTAGAAAACCAAATCCGGATTTTAAGATTTAAGATTTTTTTTTTCGGACCCACAGCCATGCGAATGCCAAAATAGGGTCTATATTGAGACTACAGCTGCATTCCCGTGGCACTAGATCAGATCAAATCTCAGTGGAACAACTTTAGTTTAACTTTATAACAATTTGGCACCACTGTCTTGAAACAGCTGTTAAAAGAACAATTACTAAAGAAAACAGCAAATATTATAGCTTTTTTGGCAAAACTAACAAACGTTTTTCTAAACACGTACGAATTTTAATGGTTTATATAATTTTAATTGTTATCAATTTAATGCAACTTACTATTTATTTTCAACTTGATCCATTTGAATTACTCTGTAATTTGATTAAGCGATAAATTGTCAAAATACGAAAATTAATAGTTATTAAGATTTACTAACTATGTTCGTTTTGATACAAAATGTTTGAAACTTGGCAAAATTTTTAGATCAGAAACAGAGCCAGAAATCTAGCTTCTTCTAATTTTTGTTTATGTTTTTGTTTTGTGAATAAAATGAATAAAATGTGAATCAATTTAAATTCGATTTTCGTAAATAGGGTAACATTGGAAAGGTTATTTTGTCTACTTTAAAGGTTCTCCTCAATAATTCTAAGTATATCCTTCTGTTATATGTATTTTTTTTTAAAAAAAAAGCAGACTGAATAAAATTTGTTTCACTTTACTAAGGGAAAAATACAAAACTTTTGAAAAAATTATGTCCAAAAAATCCTTTACCTTTCCAACTATATAAAATAAAAGTGTGCTCTTAAAGTTTCAATAAATTTTTATTGCAAATTCAACTATCGTTTATATTTATTGTGAAAAAGCTACAATACATAGAGACTTAAACAATTTTTTACGTAAATAATATAAAAAAAACATTCCAAAGTACATTTTTTGTTTGTTTTTAACCCCCAAAAAATCTCTGCATACGAGCCTGATTTCAATTGATCTATTCTCTATTCATTTCTCTATTCTATTTCAATTCATTTTTTCTGAGTTTTAATTGATCTTTTCTGAATTTCAAATGGAATTTCTCTATTTTAATAGTGGTTTTGTGAGTTGTAAATGATCTATTCTAAATTTCGAATGATTTTTTTCTGAATTCCAGTTGATCTTTTCTAATGCTTATTTTATCTTTTCTGAGAATCACTTAATCTTTTCTGAATTTCAAATAGAATTCTCAATTTGAATTGATGTTTTCTGAACATCACTTCTGAATTGATATTTTCTGAATATTATATGGTCTATTCAAAATTTTTATTGATCTATTCTGAATTTCAAGTGATCTTTTCTGTATTTCACTTAAATTTTTCTGAATTATAATTGATCTTTTTTTAAATTTTAATTGATCCTTTCAAAATTTCAAGAATATTCAAATATTTTAATATGAATTTCTGATTTTAAATTGATTTATTCTGATTAATTTAAATTGATCTTTTCTGAACTGCAATTGATGGAATTTATGAATCGGTGTTTTCTGAATTTTAATTATTCTATTCAAAATTTAAATTTTTCTATTCTAAATTTTAAAAATAATACTAAATTTTAGTTGATCAATTTAGATTTTCAAATGGAAGTGTAAATCTCAATTGATCTATTTTGAGTTTCAACAGATCTTTTCTAAATCTAAATTTATCTTTTCTGATTAACAACTGGAAATGGTATAGATAAAAAAATCATTCAGAAAACTAAACCAGAGGAAAGTATAATAAAACAGTGTTCATGTTTTTTACGAAATATACTGCAAATTTTTTCAGTAATCGGTAAAAATTTATTTTTACTGCAATTTTTTCCAGTAATCAGTAAAAATGTATTATTACTGCAACTTTTTCCAGTAATCAGTAAAAATTTAATGGCAATGAAAATTGAATTTCAATATCAGTAAAAATTTATTATTACTGCAATTTTACTTGGTACTGCAAAGTGCCCATCTATGGTAAAAAAGAAAATGTGCAATAAAATACAAAAAAAAAATAACAAGATACTCAGTATGTAGTCCTCAGCTCTCATATATACTAGAGCAGGGCAGGGCAGGGCATTCTAACACAGTTACATTTTATTTTGTCTTGTTAGTATTGGTGCAGTCTCGAATAGCGTACACTGAGCGAAATAGTTGTCAAAATTATCTAGATTTGCAAGTTTGTATGTTTATACCTCCACAAATACTGTAATATTTGTTTATTTTTTATTTTTGGTATTGCTCACTATTTATTTTATGTCATTAATGCTCCAACATTTTTATCTAAGTAAGTAAATTATGTTAGTCAGAAATCAGTCCAACATTTTTTTAGGTGTTGTGTTTTTGTTTAAATATTATTAAATCTTTATATATACGAATCATTAAAATTATAATCAAAACCTCAAAAAATTAAGTATAAATAATCAATGAATACAAAGATGTAATATGAAAAAAATAATGCAAAGAATCTTAATAGGCGATATGTATGAATTATATTAAACCTTAAAAAAATAACAACTATATGCATAAGAATTATGAATCTGCAAACCAAAAAGTTGGTTTTTTTAAAGTGTACATAAAATTTCCGACATAGGTCTTCACAGCATGACCGTCAGCGAACGACTGAATTATATTCTCTGCTGTTGTGAGTTTTGTGTACATGTGAAAAGTTACGCTCAGAGAGCGCTCAGTGAGCTATGGGGCGCCCAGCGCTGCTTTAGAGCAGAGGTCGGCAAAACTCAAACTGAGTGTGTGTTGGTGAGAGCAAATATTCTGCAGTGAAAAAAATTTATGCTGCATATGATTTTAAAATTTGTACACTTGCACACAAAAGTGATTTAATGAAACTACTTCAAACATACTATGGCAAAGGTATGTTATTAATAAGTTCAGAAATGTTAATTTTGTTATCGCAGTTTCTTATTAAAAGAATGCTTTTTAGAAGAGAATTAGTTAATCTATTTCGCTGCTTTGAGCATATGAATTTCAGGTCGGAAAAAATTTGTTCACAAAAGTAGGTGGAAGGATAAAAAGCTAACAGTTTGTAAGAAACTGCTTTTAGTTTTGGGTAAAAGCTGCCATCAATGGTTTTCCAGAATTCTACAATATGCTGTTCATCGATCATTTCTATTTCGGTTCGGAGAATTATCAATTCAGATTGAATCTGGAATTCATACTTCGTTACATCACATTTTAAAGGATTTTCAAATAAATTAAATAACGGCTGCATTTCTTCAAAGTCTTTAAATCTCTTTTCAAAACTATTTATAAGGGTTCCTATTATGTCAATGTGTTCATTCTTTTGTTCGCTTGTAATATTTTCAAAAAATGATGCTCTTGGGAAACTTGAATAATTTTCTTCTTGAATATTAGCTAAAAGTAAAAATAGTGTTGTTTTGAATTCAAAAATGCTATTGTATGAATTGTAAACAGTCTTATTTTTTCCTTGAAGCTGAAGGTTTAGCTTATTTACGAAATTGGTTATATCTGTTAAAAATGCAAAATCCAAATTAAAGCTATTGTCTTGTAAAGCATCTATTAAATGTTCAGTATTATCTATTTTTTCGATTTTCAAAAACTGCATTACTTTATCCCTTAGATCGTAAAGCCTGGAAAGGCAATCGCCACGACTGAGCCACCTTACTTCTGTGAACATTTTCAGGTCATAATGTTCGGCGTCGGTATTTTTAAGAAATTGAACAAATTTCCTATGGGTTAGAGAATGATGTCCTCCTCTTATTGTGTTAATAATTTTCTCTGCTGTTTTCATGGCTGGAAATGTGCTCAAAAACTTTGAAGCAAGTGCAACCTGGTGCATGATGCAATGAAGAGATGACATTTCGATCCCATGCTTTATCAATTGACCCACAAATCCATCATTTCTACCAACCATAACTATATGAAGAGATATTATGGTTGACAATGTCACTTTAAGTTTCTTTTGGGTTTCCAGATGGTTCATTTCATTATCTGCTGCCATCTGTCCATATTAGAAAGCCATAACTTGAATTTTTGTAACACAGAATCTCTTTTTTCCCTAAAAATCCTATATTTTTCAACTCTATTCAATTTAGTTAATTCATTATGAGAATGTTCATAATGCCTTTTAAAAGCGTCTTCGCGAGGACTTTTGAATGCTGTGTAACAAATTAAGCATTGCATTTCATTAAAGGCATTCCTAAATAAGAAAAATTTTTCGCATATATTTTCAGCTTCCATTTTGCGCACGATGTTCTCACTTCGGTGGCTCAAAGCCGAATGAACAAAATAACATATTTTGCGCTGTGTGGTTGAACGAAAGAGCGCAAAATACGAAAGAGCGTAAGCGTCTGTGTGAATTGGTTTTCCACAATTGTGGTATGGAGTGCCGATCTATGCTTTAGAGTGAATAAAAATCACTTTACTTACCTCAGTAAAAATATTATCAGGTGAGCAGTGGTCGAACATCGTTCGAACGTGGACCGCACGCCCAAAATATGGTCGAACATGGCCTAAAAAAAGTCAAAAAATCTAGCGGTCGAAAGTTAGGTGGAACAATGGCCGTGAAAGGCCTAAATTAAGTTGTACGCCCGTTGTATGATACCATCTTCTTTAAGCTCTTATTCAGCAGCAAACTAATGCGCAACAACAAAAGCAAGCTTTACTTGGCGATGCTGATATTGGTTATATCGCCACTTGTGTGGCACAAATTAATTGTTTTGTGCATGAAATTAGTTGTTTGAATACAATGCCCCAGTAAATTTTCAACTAAAACAGCATGATTTTGTTTTATATTTTATTTACTGTGTGCAATATTATTATCTGTTAATCTGTTAAAAGCAATATGAACCTTTTCCTCAACAGCAATTAAATTACAAAAACTAATAATTACATCTATAACAACTAATAAATCTAAACAATTTACTTCTGTTTGTTATTTCTGCTAATTTTCATTGTAGAATAATCACTGTTTGGCCGATGTACGGCCGCTGCTTGGGGCAAAAGTCCTGGAAACAACTTTTGTGTGGCCAAGAAAAATATTTAAAATTTGGGCTTTTTCGGCCGCTGTCCGGCTTTAGCTTTAAATTTCTTATTTTTACTCGGGTAATGCCTTTTTAGTGACGGACGAAAAATATTTTTTGGAATTAAGGAAACTGCCAATGTTTCTCTTTTCATTGGCGTAAATCACTTAACAACAATCACGGACAGTTACACTAATGATCACGCTAACATAAATTAATAAAATTCAATCCTGCTGCCTAATGCGCATCCTGTCGCTCATAGATCTTAAAGAGTATTTAAATTTGCCTTACGCTGTAAAACGTCATCACTTTCCCACTTAATTGTTGCGGTGTCATTAACAGCTTCAACAGATCACATTTTGTGGTCATATTAATAGATGCTCAATTAATTTCACCGCAAATCGTCGCCTCATCATGCGAAGTAGATGGCAATGCGGCGATCATTTAAGACACAGCTTGACGTGATCAAAAACGAGCTGTTTATCATCGTAATACAGGCGCGTACCCAGGAAAATGTTTCGGGGGTTTTTAATTTTGTTTTTTTTTTTTTTGACTTATTCCAATATATATATATTTTTTTCGGGCTAGTGCATTTAAAATTTCTTGCGTTGTCACTTCCACATCCCTGTGAATATTAAGAAGAGCTGGAAGTTTTGAGATTTTTTCGTGGTCCCATAGCCATGCGAATGCCAAAATAGGTTATATTTTGAGACAACGTTGCTCACACTCAAAAATGTTTGTGTGTAAATGTTACTTATCACTGCGTCCATTCTACGAATTATATTCGTAGTTTTCAGCCACGAATAGGATTCGTAGAATCGACGTTTATTGGTATATATTACGAATATTTTAATCGTAAAAACCAGCCAAAAAAAAAAAATTTCTGTCTGAGCTGGGGTTCGAACCTCGGCTCTTTAGCTTACGGGCCACGCACTCTACCAGTAGGCTACAGCCACTTGACAATCAAACAGTTTCTTATGTTCTGTATATATTCTACAAACAAGGCTGAACGATTTCGGTTTTCAATTCCTTAAACTCTACTAATAATTCGTACATTCTACTCATAATTTGTACGGTCAGCCTATGAATGAATTGTTTCTACTAATACTATTTTCTATTCGTAAATAGTACAAAAGCATTAATAAACTACGAATGTAATGAAAGAAATTATGAAATTATTCGTACGACAAATTTACGAATATTATTATTTATATATACACAATCATTCGTACAATGCACTAATACGAATTGATTTATTTTTGTTTACGAATATCATAAGTATATAAAACAAATATATTTGAAGATACAACAGCAGGCATTGGAAAGATTTTATGAATGAATTCGAAAAGATATCACAATAAAAATACTTTGTAAATTGTACGCATATTTGTAGAATGTACGAATATTTTGGTTACTTATATCATTCGTAGAAATTTTACTAATAAATTTTTTGAGTGTAGTCAATTTAAATGCGGTTTTTGTAAACAGGGTATCATTGTAAATTTTATTTTGAGAGAAAAATACTAAATTTTTGAAAAAGTTGCAGTTACATGACCCATTATTAATTTTAAAGTTTAATACCATGCTTTAGAGAAACAGGCGCTATAATTTTTTTTTTCATTTTCATTATATTTATTGACATGATATTTATTGTGAAAAGGATACAATACACAGAGACTTAAAAATTTTTGACATAAGAAATAAAAATAAAAATTTTCAAAGTACATTTTTTGTTTGTATTTAAACGCATCTTCCACATCCTAGCTCCTCAAAACAAAGTGCATATTAATAAGATTACGAAAACCTTAACTACTATTATAAGGTTTGGTTACAAATTTCCCCCGCTACGGGAATCAAAAGCATTGAAAATGACAGCATTTTTTAACAATAAACTAACTAATTCTAGTAAAGGTTGTAGCTACAAGTACCCTTATTAAAATGCACTTTGATTTTTTTGCTTTCGATACATTGGGAGAAGAAGATTCATTTAAAACAAACAAAAAATATATTTCGGAATAATTTTTATTTTATTTACACTGGGGATAAAAACCGTCTTTAAAATTAAACAAAAAATGTTTAAATATAAAATTAACGCTTTTGCATTTATACAAGACTAAATTTAAAATAAGCGTATTAAATTTTCAACACGAACTCATCTATTTTTGAATAATTTTATTATTATTTTTATTTTATTATTATTTTCTTATTCTGTTTTTGCAAAAAGAGAAAAATACGTCGATATCTGAGATTGAAATGAAAAAATTATGTGCAGTAAAATCCTTGACAATAATTGCCAATTGAGACTAAGCTGAGAAAAATCGCGATTTTACATTTGATTGTGTGAAAATATTTTTAAATTGGTTTTACAAATAATGGACATTAGATGAAATACAAACTAATTTATTATTTCAATATTTAAAATATTTCAATATTTTATACGCAATAAAACGCAAACTCCATCGAATGAAGTTGAAATATGGTATTCGAGGAGTTTTAGGGGTCGCTAATTACGAATTTGGCTTCGAAAACTACAAAATACTAAGAAAATGGCACCGAAAAAATGGCGGTTTGACTTTATTGTTTTTAATTTAAGAATAATGTTGTAAAATTATGCTTTAAATATTTGTTTTCAATACTTACGTTATTGTTTTCAATTGTTTTTTAGAAAATGTGTTTCTAAACTGTAAGTGTTAACTATAAAAGTATACTTAATAACATTGCTTTGAAAAAAACAATTTTGTTTTAAATTTAACTGCACAAACATTTGAGTTTAACTTAAATGAAATTGTTTCAAGATCTATTTCAAAAATAAATTCATTAAATATGAACACAGTTTCATTAAATTTTAACACATATTTCCTCAGTGAACTTACAAAAATTTTAAGTCTATATATTATAGTCTTTTCACAGTAAATGTTTTAAATTGAGTTTTTTATTTTTTTTTTCAATGTGCAATGTCATCTAAAGATCTTTGTCGTGACAATAAACACACAACGGCTGCCATGTTGTGCTGAGTATTTCTCTCGTAGCTCGTTAAAATTTGTTCATTTCGGGGGAGGGGTTTCAATCCCCAAACTTTCCCCTCTGCGAACTCGCCTGTCGTAATAATAATGATAATGATGATGATGAGCAGCACCACAATTTGTCAATCATAATAAAAATTAAAATCACAATCATAGAAATAAATACAAACAAGGAAATGCATAGAAACATAAACGTTGCTTTGAATTGGTTAGCGATACATACTTTGATGATTGCGTGCATGCAGACTCGCAAATAATCTATCAGATAGTTTAGTTGACTGAGTGAGATCACGCTATTTGCGGCAGCAACTGAGATTGATTACAATTAAAATTGTTTGAATAGCAGAAAAATATTGAGGCTATTCATGTTTAAGTATTTAGAGGCGATTTTGTGTGGTTTTCTTTTTGTGTGATTTGTGTGAATTTTTAGCCATAGTTTAATAGCTTTTATTAATATTAATATTTTCTAATTTTTTGTGTCTCTTTTTTTCTCTCTCTCTCTTTTACAGGTAAGTTTATGGAAAATCATTTGCTTGTTATTCAGTAGCCACAACAATTAATGTAAGTTATTTTATTGGTATGAAAATTAGAAGAGATATTCTATGCATTATCACGATTCTCGAGGACTTGCAAATAAATAATTCTTAGGTTACGAAATAATTTAAAGACGTTCACTTTAATCTCTTCAAATGTTTGTGTTAATATCTTTAAGTAATATTTAATTGAACTTGGATTACATGAAGAAAGCTCCGCCATTTTTAATTACATGATAAAATGCATATGTGCTACGATGTGCCTACTGTGTGCTATCCTGTGCCACTTTGAACAGTGGGACAAAGCATTTCTGTTCCAACCATCTGTCTGACCATTGTGTTGCTTTTCTTTTCAAATTTTTTACAATTTTCATTGCACAAGTAAAATTTTTACTGCAAACCAAATATATAAATAAAAATTAGACCGAAGAGTTAAAATTGGAATTATTATAACTATCACTTTCTATCAAACCCAAATTTCGATTTTCGTTTACTGTTTTTAATAATTTTTGTACACAAAAGGAAATTTTTATTTAAAATTAAACATAATAGTCTGAGTAATATAAACTTTTTTGATAAATGTCCTTTTCAAATTATCTATCAACTTATCGTACTCGAATTTAAATTTCCATTTTCTGTTTTTGACAATTTTTGTATTGGAAAAATTAATTTTTATTAAAAAACAAAATTTTTCAAAAATATTTTTTATAAAAATGTAATTTAAAATTATATATCAGTCTGCCTAACTGCCTTTTTTTTAGTTTTTTTTTAATTTTTATAACCTTTTATATTTACGATATAAAAGTTTCTTTTCGTAAATTTTCGTAAAGCGACAACTTAAAAAAAAGTTTTTTAGAATATGTGTTGTTTTTAATTATCTATCAAGAGCATAGGTAATTCTCGATTTTCATTTTCGAGATGGATTTTGATATAAATTTTCTATTCAGAATAGGTGAATAACAAGATTACCTTTTTTTCAAAAAAATTATCTACTTTCAAAAAAGTTTATACAAACATAAAAAAAAATTCATCAATAATCAGCCAAAAACTTTAAATTACAAGAATTTTTTGAGGCATATTTGGTTTTTTCTAAAAACTGGCCAATTCAAAAATCCAAAAGTAACTTAAAAGATTTCGAAAAATTTAAAGAATTGTTTGCCAAATCTAAGCATTTTTTGTTTCATAAAATTTTTTTGCAAAATTTATACTTTTCAAGTGAAGAAACCATACGGAAGACTTTTTTTTTCCATTTTATTGATAAATGGATTTTTCAATAAAAAAAAATTTGGAAAAACAAAAGATAATGGGTAATCAAAAATGTTGTTTGATTGACTAAAAAAAGAACTTTTAAAAGAAGTTAAAGTAATGTTTTCCATTTCAAATTCAATTGAAATTTGAATTCTTTTAAGAAATAAAAAAGATTCAGTCAGAAAAATTACCTTAGAGATTGGCTAAAAAATGCAATTAATACAAAGATTTATCAAACTCTACGACCAGCAAATCAATTTGGTTAGAACAGTAGAGCTTTGCCCAATGTTTTCAGAACATTCCTCAGACATTCAAAAGTTCTGCTGCAATGTTCTCGATATGTGCTGCAGTTTGCCATAAAAAATTAAAAAAGAGGCGTGTCATGGCGTACAGAATCTTTTAAAAAGATAGAAATTTAATAAAAATAATAATAATAGTTAATAAGAATTTATATTTTCGTATTGTTTTGATTTAGATTTTGACTAAGTTTATATATTCAAATTTATATAAAAATGTACTACTTACTTTGTTGGCGCTACAACCGTATATCGGTCTTGGCCTCATCTAAGAATTTGCGCCAGCCATTTCTGTCCTTCGCTTGCTGACGCCAGTTGGAAATTCCAAGCTTCGTCAGGTTGTCCTCTACTTGGTCTTTCCAATGAAGATGCGGTCGTCCTCTTCTGCGTTGACCGCCGCTCGGTACCGAATCGAAAATTTTCTTCACTGGAGCATCGTCTTTCATGCGCAGAACATGACCTAGCCAGCGAAGCCGCTCGATTTTAATGCGCTTGACTATGTCGATGTCAGCGTACAGCTCATACAGTTCATCATTCCACCGTATTCGGTACTCGCCATTGACGCAGATTGGTCCGTAGATCTTACGAAGAATCTTTCTCTCGAATGCTCCTAAAGTCTTTTCATCTAAACTGCTCAGCGTCCAGGTTTGTGATGCGTAAAGTAGGACGGGCATGATGAGCGATTTATAGAGCGTATTTTCGATCTTCGCAATTGCCTACTGAGCCCAAAGTAACACCTGTTGGCAAGAGTTACTCTTCGTTTTATCTCAATGCTGATGTCGTTGGTTGAGTTTATGCTGGATCCCAGATAGACGAATTCCTTTAAAAACTCAAAGGAGGTATTGTCAACTATAACGTGGATTCCAAGACGCTGGGACTGTTTGTTTGTTGACACCAATTATTTCGTATTATCTGCATTCACTGCCAGACCCATTCGACTTGACTCTCTTTCTAATCTGGAAAATGCTGCACTGACTTCGCGCGTATTATGGCCAATGATATCTATGTCATCAGCATACGCAAGCAGCATAACACTCTTGTAGAATATTGTGCCACTACGTCTCAGATCAGCAGCTTGGATGATCTTCTCCATCATTAGATTGAAAAAGTCGCACGATAAGGAATCACCTTGTCTGAAACCTCGTTTGGTAACAAATGGTGGGGAGAGATCCTTCCCGATTTTAACTGCGCTGCTGGTGTTGCTCAGTGTCATCCTGCAAAGTCGTATTAGTTTTGCAGGAATACTAAATTCAGACATGGTGGAGAATAGGTGCTTCCTTATTGGGCTGTCGAAGGCGGCTTTGTAGTCGACAAAAAAATGGTGGGTGTCGACTTATTTTCTTGAGTCTTCTCCAAGATTTGTCGTAGCGTGAAAATCTGGTCGATGGTGGACTTTCCAGGTCTAAAGTCACACTGATAAGGTCCAATCAGTTCGTTTACAATGGGCTTCAATCTTTCACATAAAACGCTCGACAGGACCTTATATGCTATATTAAGAAGACTTATCCCACGGTAATTGGCACAGATAGTAGGATCGCCTTTCTTGTGGATTGGGCAGAGCATACTGAGATTCCAATCGTTCGGAATGCATTTTTCTACCATATTCTACATAGAAGCTCGTGAATGCATTTAAGTAGAGCTTCGCCTCCGTTCTTAAACAGCTCAGCAGGTAAGCCATCAGCTCCTGTGGCTTTATTACTTTTAAGCCGATCTAAAGCTGTTAGAACTTCATCATAGTCGGGCAGCGAAACCTCGATGCTGTCATCCGTAATTGGGGTTTCCGGAATATCATATCTATTGGCAGGATTGTTGTCAGCGCCGCAATTTAGAAGCTTAGAGAAGTGTTCCCTCCATAACGTCAGTGTACTCTGGACATCTGTCACTAGATTCCCGTTTTCATCCTTGCAGGAAGAGGCCCCGGTTTTAAAACCATCGGCAAGGCGTCTTATTTTTTCGAAAAAGTTTCGGGCCTCATTCCTGTTACAATACATCCCAATCTTCTCCTGTTCGCGCTCTTCTGCCTCTCTTTTTTTCCACCTGAAAATACGTCTCTCTTCCCTCTTCTTTTCTTTGTATCACTCCTTAGCAGCGCTCGTTACAACCGACTGCAGGGTGGCTCTGTAGGCGGCGTATTTCTCTGCAGTGGTGTCGCGACACTCCTGGTCGTACCACTGGTTTCAGCGAGAGCGGTGGTAGCCAATTACCTCTTCAGCAGCCGCACGCATGTAGTTAGAAATGTGTGTCCATTGCGCTCATATATTATCGATTAGAGGAGTGCTTTGAAGCAGGAGTGAGAGTCGAGTGGCGAAAGCTTCGGCTGTCTATTTCGATTGCAGCTTGTCGACGTCTAGCTTTCTCTGTGTAGGGTTGCGTGTATTCTTAGCTGCGAACAGACGTGTACGGATCTTGGCTGCGACAAGTGTCAGTGACAGTGATCCGAGTCAATGTTTGCACCACGGATCGTGCGTACATCCAATACACTGGAAGAGTGCCTTCTGTCGATCAAAACGTGATCAATTTGATTTTTGGTTTTTTGATCAGGGGACATCCAGGTGGCTTTATGAATATTGAGATGATTGAATCTAGTGCTACTTACGACCATGTTTCGTGCTGCGGCGAAGTCAATCAGCGTCATTCCGTTATCGGAGGTGTTGTCATGGAGGCTGAACTTTCCGACTGTTGGACCAAATATATGTTCCTTGCCCACCTTAGCGTTGAAGTCACCAGACACGATTTTTACGTCGTGACGGGGGCAGCGCTCGCAAGCATTTTCAAGGCGCTCGTAGAAAATTTCCTTGGTCTCATCTTCCTTGTCTTTTGTCGGAGCGTGCGCACATATTAGGCTTATATTAAAAAATTTAACTTTGATGTGGGTTATGGCAAGCCGTTCGTTCACGTTGCCCGGGAAATACCACGTGGAGGTATGAGTCGGCTTGAGGCGATTTCACAAGGATTATGCTGGACACTGAATATTCTGCATAAAAAATTTTATTCGACTTCCAATAATGTGAGCATGCAAATTAAATCTGATTCTTGTGGCACACAGAAGCATATTCTGACAAAGCCTTAGCTGTCCATTGCTAAACTTACGAGTTTGTGCTGGATAAAAGCAAAGGTGCCATTTCTAAAAATATACTTACTATAAAAGATATGAACGATACTAAAAAATATTTAATTCAGATTCTTAAAATTAAAAAATTTGAGAATTTATTGTAATTTATCTAGGGTTTACTGTAGCACAACTTGAGGTCAATACAGCACAAGGGTCAAATTTCGAAATTTTATATTTATAAAGCACAAACGTAAAAAAACACTAAGCCTATAAAAAACTTTTTTTTATTAACTTTATTAACAATCTGTCGGTACGACAATAGGCAAATTTGATGAATATTAAAGTAACATTTGCAGCAGCACTCCATTGAGTGCCACTAGAATATATACAATATTTATGGAACAAAAATTTGTTAGAAAATTACACATTATAGCACACATCAAGCACAATGTAGCACATAGTTTTTGTTACAAAAATATAGCAAAAATGGTGGATGTGACTTTATGCTTATTTTTCTCAGCTAGTTTATAACAATGTTTGGGGAAATGATTAACGTCTCCTTCAACTAATCTTTATAAACTCTTGTCTTTTAACTGAAATTTACATTCCTCTACAACAAAGAATCTTATGTATTTGTTTTTCTTTTAAGCTTACTAAATGTCTAATCAATCAGCCACAATTGACTTCAATTGAAATCAGATGCATTTAAATTGCTCTTCTTCATAGCAATTAAGTTGTTATTACTTAGACTATGAAGCTCTTTCACACTCAACACATACATGTTGTCTCACTCAGTAACTCACTCTACCTTCTTCTTTCCTCACTTTGTGTAACTTAAAACTGGCAACTGCGTGTGCCATTGCTTTTCGATTAATTATGCTCATAGCTACTTTTAGACGCATCTGCTAGATGCTTTCGAATAATAAATATTCTAGGAAATTGTCTGCATTTAATTGAGCTCAACTCATGCTTAAATCACACACAAACTCACTACACACACATACTTATACATACATTCATGGAAATTCCAAACTTTTTCCATTCATTTCAATGCAGAAACTTTGTGGGATTTATATTCGTTTATTCATTTATTATTCATAGCAGCAGCTAAATGAATCATTCCTGTTCATTCAAATTATGTTTGGAAGCTGATTTATACTAGGAAATTTCAGCAAAACTTTCAAAGTTATTTAAAGTCTTAAAATCAATAAGACAATAATAAGAATCATATTGAATATTATTAGTTCAAGACTCTTCAAAATTCTTACTCACTAAAAGACAAGATTTTTCATTCTGGACAGCTATTTTTTTGTACAAGATTTGGCTTTTAGTTCATTTTAAATGCCATTAAAAAAATCAATTTCTTGTTTTTCATGGTTCACAAAATACTCGCAAACATCACCTGCAGCAAGTCGCGCAAATTTGTCATGCTTCTCTCAGGCTTAAAATTGCTCTTAAATCCACAGATACTAAGACTTTCAGACTGCAATGCTGTGCTTTTGAGATCATTAAAAAAAAAATTAACCTCATGGGTCTCTTTCTTTCCGTCCAACTACATCCAATGTGTGTGGTCCGAACCAATTTTCCACAAATTCTTTCAAACAAAGAAATGCTTTGAGTGGTGACACACACACACACACATATCCACTTTATGGATCAGCCACAGCGTGCTACAATTGATGACGTCCGTGAACCTGACTTAGCCAAGAAGCTTATGCAAACCTGCACACTCGAAATTCCCAATGCGGCACCAGCATCAACTCCAGCCCCAGCCCAAGCACCAAATCAAATGTAAATCTATGCTGAATGTTGAAAAATGCACTCATTTAAATTGCTTAGCCGCGCAGGCGTTCAACGAAGCAAAACGCTGATCGGCGTTACCAGATAAACGCTTTCAAACGTTGCATTGAAAAGCGTGCGAGTAATAGAAGGAAACCCTCATGATTGACAAGACAAACGTACTCAGATCTATTTTGGAAAAATAAATAAAAAATAGATTTCAACCACAATAGCAACAATTGTTGCTGCTAACTGCTCGTGCGCAATTTCAACTGTTGCTTTTATTTTTTTCTTTATTCTATTTGCTGTTGTTGATGGCGCACTTTGCCACATAGCTTTATAAATGAGTCGCCGCAAGCTCACCAAATAATTCGTGCAACCAAGTCGCGTTTGTTAACCAAGCAAGCGCTGTGGGCGAAGTTCTGGCAGCAGCAATTCATGAAAAACGTCACAGACAGCGTCAATCACACCATGTACATATATGTATGCATGTAAAATAAGAATAATGAAAAGAGTAAAAAAGAATGAAAATAAGGGAAAAAATAAATTAATTAAATGAAAACAAAAAAAAAAATAATGTGCTGTGATGTGCCCATTGTGTGCTATCATGTGCTATATTGAAAATTAAAATTATTCCAATAAAATGTTCTTACGATGCTTCTTACCTTGGGGCTTAAAGCAAAGTATTAAAAGTTTAATATGCAACGGCATTGCATGGAATTATACTTGGATTTGACAATCACAATTTGTTGTGTCTGGTTCTTTTAATGCATTGAAGTGCATGCTGTCGCTTGTGATTAAGAGCTTTTTCTGCCACCATGTGTTTCTTATGGCAGCATAGAAAGCTTTCTGCTTGCTAGTGTTGGGTATGGGTTCTGCCAATCCCCCTTTTTCAATGCCCATACAATGATGTCAGCAAAACTGCATTTTTAAATTGAGGTCGAATACCGAATTTCGACTCCAAAGTTATTTGATATCGAAAATTTGGTTTGTATGCGAGGTGGCACGCCCCCTTTTTTAATCGAAAGACCATCATTGGAATGTTTTTAATAACTTCCTAAATTTACATGAAACTGAATTCCAAAGGTTGTGCGACCTATATTTCCGAAGCTATTCAATATTGAAAATTTTGGGATGCATTTGAGATGCCACTTTCCTTTATTTATTTAGTGGTTTCGGAGTCTTAACATGGTACACACATACCCACATACGTATACATTAGGGAGTCCAGTCCCGGAAGTTTTTCGATCCCGGGATTATCGGAATTGAAAATGTCAGTCAATTTTTTATTATTAAATAATAAATTTTATTACTTGAAACTAAGAAATGTAGGGCAAAGGGCTAGGTTGTGAACCGGGTTTTGTTTTTGGACTCCAAATTTTCACAGAATAAAGATATCGAATCAAGATACCGTTGGAAAGGTGAACATAAAACGCAACTTTTATGTTTAAACAGATTGACTTTTTGATAAAAATTTACATCTCTACGGCCAATTTTTTAAGGACGCGACTTTTGGCTCTTCCAAAAAAGTGGCTGGGTTGTAAACCATCTGGCAAATACCAATAAAAGTCGGAGAATGCGAAGTAAAACTCCCATTATTTTTTAATAAGTTGAGATTTTATTTATTCAGAAGGCCTCAAGAGATAAAACAATATAAAACGCCGCACAGTGTAACGAGGTGGACAAAAGTAGTTATGAAAAAAGTAATAAACTCGTAAAAGTAAGTGTGCAAATTAATAGTTAGGAGTCTTAATTACCTGAATCTAAGAGGATTATTTGATATCTTTCCGTTTGTGGTAGTTATAGTACTTAAATGAAGCCTTGAACATTTTATGAAATTTCAAGAAAAAAATTTTTATGGTTTTGTACTGAATATTTTGTTGTATATTTTCCAAAATCTCAAAAATTTTAGTAAAATTCATATAAGGGACTTTAGCAAAAATTCATTTCACAAGTTCTTGCTAAAAAACACAACTTAGAAAATATAAATAAAAAAATGTTCATACACCACAAAAAAGGTCTTAGAAATCCGAAAAAAAAATTTTTTATATACAGGGTTGTTAATATTCTAAGCGCCCATCTGGCAACACTGTAACTTTCCGCAGTGATGCCAAATCTACTAATGACATACCGCGTTTGAAGCGTCATTCCAAGCAAATGTTTACAATGGAACAGTACACGCCACGCCAACGCTCTAAAATTGTTGAAATTTACATTCAACAAAACAAGTCAATAGTGAAAACTCAACTCAATGAGCGATGAAGCTCATTTTCAGTTGAACGGAACGGTAAACAAACAAAATTGCCGTATTTATGCCACTGAAAATCCACAAGAGATTCAAGAGGTACCTCTTCACGATGCAAAAGTCACTGTTTGGTGCGGCGTTTGTGCTAAAATGCTCATTGGGCCGTTCTTTTTCGAATATGATAATGGCCACAGAGTTACTGTCAATCAGGAGCGTTATCGCGATATGATAAACAATTTTTTCATGCCAATCGTTCGTCGAAAGCGTATCAGGCACTACTGGTTTCAACAAAACGGCGCGCCAGCACACACAAGCCGCACTACAATCGATTTTTTGAAGCAATTGTTCCCTGGCCGTTTGATGTCAAAAAATGGTGATTTCGATTGGCCGCCAAGATCACCAGATTTAACGCCTCCAGACTTCTTTTTGTGGGGTTATTTGAAATCAAAGGTTTACGTCAACAAGCCAAAGACCCTAGAAGGGTTGAAAACCAACATCCGTCAAGAAATAACCGCCATTCCCATCGAAATGTTGAAGAAAACCATGGAAAATGCTGCAAAACGGGCACAATATGTCGTAGAGGCCAATGGCGACCATTTACGAGATATCATATTCAAGAAATAATGTAAGCAAATCTACTTGAACTTAATTAAATGATACTCATGACGAACAGACAAAAAATTGTGGTTTCTTTGATTTATTTAAAAATAAAATGGGGGGCGCTTCGAATATTGGCAACCCTGTACAATTACAGAATAAAAACATTTGTTTTTTTTAGTTTTGAATATGTCTTAACACATGCCTTTCTTAACACATTTTCACAATTTGGTCTCAGACTACATTACAATAAGGATTTTATGACCACTTTTTTAAAGCATGTGTTGACGAAAATGCGCAAGTTTAAATGAAAAAATAACAAATTTGTTATTAAGTTTCAAACGCAATCAAACAAAAAGAACATTTTTGTTTTTTTTAATATTTAAGTATGTCTTAACAGAACTTTTTTCAACACATTCTCAAAATTTGGAACGCCGGAAATTATATATAAATATTTCATGACCTGTTTCTGGAGCATTTTTCATAAAGTTTCAACATAATTTCAAAATAAAAATATTTTTGTATATTTTTATTTTTAAGTATGTCGTAAAGTATACCTTTCTTAACACATTCCCAAAATTTCGTCTCAGACTACTTTCAAATAAGTATTTAAAATAAGCACGTTTTGACGAAAATGAGCACTAATTGCAAACCAAAAAATACTTGACGGGGTGACATTCCACGTTTGAAACAAAAAAAGGCTTCAATTTAAGGTGACAGTGCACTCCTGGATTTTAAAAAATTAAATTTTTAAAAAGCAACTTTTGTAAGAAATTAAAGAGATATCTTATTGAAACTTTGCATATTTATTTTTATGTACAAAAAAGAATACAATAATTTTTTTTTTAATTTTTCCAGTTTTTTTTTTTTGACTGCTTTAGGTTTTCGAAAATAAGATAAGAAATCACGGCGTGCGTTATTTTGGCTCACTGGAACGTCTGAGTTTTGGAACGGAGTTTTAATTAGCATCGAAGCCGCTATAGATTGAACTAAATAAAAATTTGTTTGGCCAAAATTGACAAAATGGCGGCGTGTTTTCGAAATTTGCCGATTTTTGGGACCAAAAAATTCCTTGAAAATCAAAAATCACTTTACCGATCGTTCTATCCGTAGTTCAATCTATATATTTATTTATTTGTATATTTATATTTATATATATATGTGTACAATAACATATTAGAATTTCAGAACGATCAGTCCAGCAGTTTTTTTTTTATTACGAAAAACGCTTAAAAGTTTTTAACACTGATGTATAATCAGCCCTGACGCTCTGCGTTTACAACCTCTACCATTTAACATAGAAATTTATTTCGAATTTTATATCATTAAAAATATAAAAAAATCGAGTTTTTGAAAATTCAGGCGTGTACTGTCCCCTTAAAGCTTTAATGTGCATAGTATAATGCATAATGCATAGAGACTTGAAATTTTTTTACGTAAATAATACAAAACACGGTGTGCAGGAAGCAACTTTTATTCAACCTGAAATGTTGACGAAATCTGAGTATGCAGATGTTTGAAGTACAATCTAAAAACGCGTAATTATTGTTTTTGAAATCCTATGAGTTCGTTTAAGGGGGGAATCAATTTTTTGTAGTAAAAAAATATATGTTTTTTATATCATAGTAAAACTATTAAAAAATATGTCCTCAAAGTTTAAAAAACGGTTTAATTTCAAATATTTGCATTTTAAGAAATGAAAAAATTCCATTTAGTAATAGATCCGGTAAGCGATTGTCTGTTGTTATGAATCCAAAAGAGCAAAAAAGAATAATTTTTTAAAAAATATATTTAGATAATATTATGAGAAATTCAGGCGCAAGCGTCAGACAAACGAGAAATGTTGCTTATTTTATTCGAAGGAGAAAAAGTTGAAATTCGATTTCACAAAATTACGCCTCATATGTTACTAAAAAAGTTAACACTCTGAAAAATGTTTGCAAAACTTATAATTTACGGTTTGACGTGGTTTCAAACAAATCAAAAGAAATTCAATCCATGGTATCAATCAGCCCATGCATCTGAGTTATAATAAGCGAAACTATGATGAAAGAAATGGCTGACGGAGGACAGGGCTTCTTTAAAATTAGTTTAACAATGCTTCCAGAAAATTATTCTTCAGCGTACCGAGATGAAGATGAAAACGATGAACAAACATTTTAATTAAAAGCTATACAATAAATAAGGCAATGCAAACAAAGAAACAAAGTTGACAAGTGCAAAACGGTTAGAAATGCTGTGTATTGTCCCAAACATACAGAAGCATAAAGTAATATTTCTACTTTGTTCGATTTAACAAAAATCAATAAAACACCCAGAGACTTACTGCCGACTTTAAATTAATTTTAATTGTCAATGGTCTAATGCTTCATGTCCATGCTCATATTGCTTTGATAGCTTACAAAATTTAAAAGAACTGAATCGAAAAAAACAATCTTTCATAATTTAATAAATTTTCTTCTCTTGATTTGGATAATCCACCGCTATAAATCCACCATTGCTAAAAAAAAGTGATGATTATTCCGGAATTACATATAATGCAGGGATTCGTCAATTGTTTTGAGATGGATTAGTTCCAATCCTCAGTAGACAAAAGGCACTGATTTGGCCAATAAAACCTAATTTAACACAATTAAACTATCATTGCGAAACATTTGAAAGCAATGCCTGCCGTACCCTTTTGAAAAACGCAGATAAGTTAAATGATCCTGAGAAATATCAAAATATTGGAAATTTACGATTAGTTCCGTTTATTAACGCTCTAAAAGCTATGAACAACATTATTAACTGCGGCTTTTCTACTCAAAAGTGTGATAACTTTTAAGAGTACATTGAAAAATTTATAAAAATGTTTGAAGCTTTAGAAGTTTCCAATACATTGAAAGCTAATGCAACACCTTACTCATTGTCTGGAGTACCTAAATAGAGATGGACTCAATATACGGTCTACACAAGCAGGGAAATCCATTCGCAAGGAATTTTTAAAACATTGGAATCGAAGAAAAGTTAATTCAATGAATAATGCAGCATATTTACCGAAGTTGCAGGTAGCAGTTGTTGCTTTTTCATCTCTAAATATGTAAATATTAAAGTCATTACACAATGAAAAAAATAGTATTACAGGTAATAAAGACAAACTTTATCTAACTAGTTTTCTTCAAAATTTATACTTTTTTGCTATTTTGGATTTATAATAACACACGTTTTCTTACCGGTCCATTACTAAATGGAATTTTTTCATTTCTTAAAATGCAAATATTTGAAATTAAACCGTTTTTTAAACTTTGAGGACATATTTTTTAATAGTTTTACTATGATATAAAAAACATAGATTTTTTTTACTACAAAAAATTGATTCACCCCCTTAAACGAACTCATAGGATGTTAAAAACAATGAATTCTGCATCTGTAGATGGTTCTTCAAACATCTGCATACTCAGATTGCGTCGACAGTTCAGGTTGAATAAAAGTTGCTTCCTGCACACCGTGAAAAATCGATATCCTACAAATTTTATTTTTTTTTAATATATATGCATCTTATTCTTGCTAGGTGGTGACGAAAAAAGTGGTCTTCAGCCAGTGCGAAAATTTCTCGAGATAAACGCATCTGATTGCGTCGTAGTTTATCTTAATGTGTTTGTTAGGGTTTTGACTACAACATTCACTAGAATTATTAAGATTGGTTACAGTTTACTCTCCCTAATTTTACGCTGTCATTTTCAACCATTAAGATCCCCGTTGGTAAGAATTGTAGTGAAGGCTGAAGGCTTATATGTAAAAAATATGTAAAAATATTAATTGCATTGCTTTAGAAGCTATAAATAGTTTAGAAAAATTAGCTTAACCCAGATATGCCTAAAAGTTATTGAAAAGGTAAAAATGATTTATCTCCCTGCAATTGCACTTAAAAGTTGATAAGAAAAAGAATTTTAAACTGAGATAAACTCTTTTATTCAGAAAAGGTGAGTTTAAGGCTGACCTATATATAGGACATTAGGCAAATGAGCTATGTATTGAAGAAAAATTATTTGTGTGTATGAAATGAAATAAAGCATTTGACATGCACTCCGATATCGCATTTCGAGCGCCTTGTCGTAGTTTTTTGGTGACAAAAACCGCATCGTGTTTGTTTCTCTTGCAGAGCAACAAAATGGTCCAGATGGTCATATCGAGAAATTTCCCCTTCCGAGCTGCTTGGGCGTCCTTTTTGATAAGATGGTCGTTTTTTATTCTGTGTCAGCAATGAAATTGCAATAACTCTTCTAAATTTCAAATGGTCCAAGTTTCCGCCATGTTTGCGGAGTAAATACCAAGCATTCTGGACCGCCATATCGATGCAATGAGTCAGCAAGGAAATGTACCATTTTTTGCCTCTAAAGGAAATTCTATATAGACTAATGTTTTGATCCGACCGATCGACTCCTCCCATGTTGGAGTTGTACTTACTTATGAGATGCGGTTGCTCTAATTGGATGTTCTTTTTTCCTTTTGTGAATAGCGCGTAACCATATGAATCGGTGAAACCCCCACACAATTCGAAATGAGACAAACCACATTGTTATCGTGCCATTTCGTAGCGATTATATTTTGATCATCAATTTTAGCATAATCATAGCCTCCTCGCTTCTTTTTTTTTAATTCATTTGAATTTATCCAAGTAATTCCTCTCAAACGATTTTCCCTTACTGTACCAGTTGCATACAAATTCCATTCCGTGAGCTTTTCAATCAAAGGTATCGAAGTAAAGAAGTTATCAAAAAAGATATGGAACTTTAGGTTTGGAAATTTTGCACACAAGGCTTGTGCATATTCTAAGACCACTCCAGCGCCAACTCCAAACTCTGCATAGGATTGACTAATATTTGTTGACGCCCCTTGGTACGGTTCAAACCAGTTAATGTAGCCCAAGCGGGTGGTACCAACCCACAACTTATATCCGTATCGTATTGGCTTTCCGTGAATATACTGCTTACAGCCATGGCGTCCATAATATGGTACCATAGCTTCGTCAACTGAATGCATCTCTTCTACAGGAGAGTTCTCCATGAATTTTTTTATTTTGTAGTCGAAACAAAGGTCTTACTTTTGCAAATTTGTCCGCGCTGTCCAAGTGTGCATTGTTACATACATGGAAATTAGAAAAAATAAATTCAAACCTATCTCTAGATATTGCTTCCGATACCATGGCATTGTGACCATCATTTTCGCGCCCCCCGAAAATTCGTCGCCTTGGTACTTGTATATATCCGCTAAGTATCAACACTCCAATAAATGCCAAAATCTCCTGTCTTTCTATGTTTCCGTTCCGATTTTTTTGTTGTGCATAAGTATTGCTTTCAGTCAAAATGAGTTCTATTACTTCCTCATCAAAAAACTTGGTGAACAGTTCTAACGGACTCTCAGAACACGGAATATTATCAGGAATTTCAAAAACTGTCACTGGCGGAATCAAATCTTTCTTGACCCAATTGTATTTTCTTGGCCTTTTTATGTACTTATTCTTGCCTGGTGGCATTTGTTTTTGCAGTAAGCTTAGCGGCAAATCATCATCAGAATCCTCGGACGTAATATTTCCGTTGTTGCTGGAATCTCGAAATTTTATTTCTGCTGAAGCCTGCAGTTGAGTACTGGGTAGGTTATCCATCGATACTGCGTCTTCAGCCCCAGAATCTTCATCCGTCAAGTCAGCGTTTTCTGGCGGAAAAATTGTTACTTCCTCCGCTCTAGCAGCCGAATCTTCATCGTCCGCTAATAAACTAAGTGCTTCATGGAGTGAAAGTCCTCTGAAATAAAATTACATCAAAAGATATAGATCTGCCTAATGTACTATTTATAGGACACCTATTTTTTATTCTTCAAAAGTATGTTAAATGCTATACAAAATTAATTACAACTAAAGCTTACCGAAAATATATCTTTTTCTCTTTTTATTAACAGTGAAATACAATTTTTATTTCGATTTTAAATATTTTATATTAGCTTACCTTGTAAAGCGCACGTGGAAATTCTGCATTGCTAAGATTTATATTTCACTTACTTTAAATATCAATTAAACTTAATGAATCACTTGTAATACACTTTGCTTTCTTGACTGCCTGAAGCATACTGAGCAGATAATTGCTTTGAATACTTTTGTGCACATTCTCATTTGTGCATGATTCGACAAGAAATTGGTGTCCTATATTTAGGTCAATAGGCATATCTGGGTTAAATCGTACGCGTGAAAACTTTTGAGAACTATGCAATATAGATCTATTCCGTGGGTTACTGCTTTCATCGGATCCTTTTATATCTTCTCTTAGAAAAATATTGAAAAAAAACCAGTATAATGATAATGAAAACAGTGAATTAATTTTAAATGCTGATCATGATACGAATGATGACAAAATTGATTTAATTTCTGATCTCGATTTATCTGACCTTGTGTCGAGTAGCTCAATGAATTACTCTGATGACAGTCAATAATTTTGTCTGTTATTTTCTCTCATTCTGAAGATTTATATAAAATTTAAGCAAACCCATGTATTAAAATAAAAATACTTTTTATTTTAATAAAATTCATTCAATAATGTGTGGTAGCTCGTGAAGGACGTGGCTATTCTGAATAAAATAATTATATGATAATTAAGTGAAACCAGCTAAAAATAAACAAGTTCATTTCATTTCTTATACTTTCTACAACTGGAGATATTGCACTTTTATTCTTAATTTTGTATAGGAGGTGGGTGAAGTGCTTAGCAGATCTTGTTGAAATTTTTATATGGTAATTATATAAATCAAGTAAATAAAAAGTAAATTAATTTTGTTCCTTTCACTTTCTACACCTGGAGATATTGCACTTTTAATCTTCATTTTGTATGAGAGGTGGGCAAAAGGCATGATATATCTTTATTAAACTTTTTTTATGATAATTATGTGAATGTAGTTAGTTTGTATGGGAGGTAAATAAATTATCACACATATGATAATTATGTGAATGAAGTTAATAAAAAAAGTTAACTTTTTTTTTCTAAAACTTTCTACAACTCGAAATGCACTTTTAATCTTCATTTTGTATGGGAGGTGGATGAAGGGCGTGGAAAGTGTAGATGAAATTTTTATATGGTCTGTTTGTGTACCCAATCAATAAAAAAATTTGTTAATTTGGTTTTTACACTTTCCACAACTCGAGATATTGCACTTTTATTGTTAAGTTTGTATGGGAGGTGGGCGAAGGGCGTGTCCGATATTGATGAAAATTTGTGTGACTTTTATATTTACGTAATAATGACGTATGCTAAATACCATGCACCGAAGATGATTCCTTCTAGTTTTGTCCCTCATCCCATAGACCTCGTTACACTGTGCTCCGCCGCTTAGGCTAAAAAACGTGATGAAAGGAAGTGTTCAATCATAATTTTCTTCATCTTCATTCAAATCAATGTCGCAATGTCGCAATGTCGCAATGTTGGCATGTGAAATACAAAAGCGTTCGAATATTGACGAACTTCAAGTGGAGTTGCAATCGATGCAGTTTTTGGGGTTCAGTTCTTTAACCAAAAACCTTAAACAAATGGTGCAAAAATCAATGTCCTCAAAGGATGGTTTTAATGGTTCTTGGGACGCTTGGGAAGTGCTGGTTGTGCCTTCTTCCATGCTGCTTTTGCTGGTGGTTTTGACTTTGTCTCTCGGCCACGTTTCGAAGGTTTCTTTGGGTTGGCTGCCTGTAATAGCCTAATTTTATCCAGAAGTGACAAAATACTAGTGCTTACTGACGAAATTTCACAGTACAAGTCCAGTCTAATCACCACAGTGGTTCACAACCCAGCCATGACACCATTTTGGAAACGTCGAAAACAACGACACTTCCAATAATATTTCAACATACAAATATATTTATTTATTTATTTATTTATTGGCCAAACAAGGCAATGCAATTTACTTATTCTAACTTATTCTAACAGGTTTTGTTTACTTATTACTAAGTTTTTTGTTTTTCTTCTCCCCTCTCCTTGTTTTCATTTTATTTTTTATTTGGTGCTCTTAGTGGGCATACTCCGCCCACCGGATTGACATGATTTCAAAAACCATGTCAAAACTAAGAGAAGAGGAGGAAAACAAGAGAGACTATATACACACTTAAGATACGATGTATATGCACCGATGTATATTATTCTTTAAGACTATAAGGAAAAAAGGACGTAAATGGGAGATTTGGAGAGGGATGTTAAAGAATTTTGATTTATTAAACTAAATGCTTATACATATAAATCCATACATGTATGTAGTTTATCTGAGGCCTGTGTTAATTCTGATTACTGAGTGGTTTTTATAGGGTTTGCTTGAAAGAGGATTTGGACATAGAAGGTGAGTAGTATATAGAGATATTATTAAATTCTCTGCAACAACGATTGATGGGTTCATTATTTGCATATGTAGTTTGGTGCTGATATTCAGTTAACAATCGAGTATGCCTAGTGCGTCTAATTGGATCGTTAAAGGAAATCATATTATAAATATATTCGCTGTGAATAGCACCATTAATTACATCAAATGTGAAGCATGAGCCCAATAACGATCTTCTTGTTGATAGTGGCATCAAATTTAAAAGGCTGAGTCTATGTTCATATGATGGAAGGCTAAAATAATCATGGGGGTTGTACGTATCTCTAAGCGCGTATAGTAAGAACTGCTTTTGAATAGACTCAATTCTTTCTCCATGGGAATCGAAAGATGGATTCCAAATTATGCATGCATATTCAAGTATTGGGCGCACTAATGAACGGTACAAGGATGTAGTGACCCATATATTCTTGAATTCATTTGCACGTCTTTTTATAAAACCGAGCTGTTTGCTGGCCCTGGACACAATTTTATCATAGTGCAGATTAAAGCGCATCTTGCAATCTAAGACAACTCCAAGATCCACTATATGGTTGACCCTTTTTAGTTCGATACTATTGAGGTGGTAGGTATGTAATGTTACGTTGTTTTTACGAGAAAAGCTAATAACATTGCATTTACTGACATTAAGATGTAGTTTATTTTGAAAACACCATTGCTCAAGAGACAACAATTTTGATTGCAAAAAATTTACATCCACATCTGATTGAATTGAATAGTACATTTTTAAATCATCTGCATACATAAGATGTGGGATATCGTTAAGAACTTCTGACAGATCGGATATGAATATGTTGAAAAGAAGAGGACCAAGATGACTACCTTGCGGAACTCCCGAGGAGACTGCAATTTTTTTCGATAGAACACCCTGGAATTTAACAAACTGGGATCTGCCGTTTAAATATGATTTTAGCCAACTTATTATGGACCCTGCAACACCAAATTTTTCTAACTTATATATAAGAATGTTGTGATCAACTCGATCAAAAGCTTTACTGAAATCAGTATAAACAGCATCTATTTGGTGCCCTTTTTCCATTTTGACTAAAACATCTGATACCATAATCATGAGATTAGTGGTGGTAGATCGCCCTTTTCGGAACCCGTGTTGCTGCTCATTTAGACGTGGGTTAATGAAACTTGTTAGCTTTTCACAAATAAGTTTTTCAAAAAATTTTGGAATGGCTGACAAGATTGCTATGCCTCTATAATTTTCAACTGATCTTTTATCACCATTCTTGTAAATTGGCGTAAGATGAGATGATTTCCAATATGAAAGAAATGTCCCACAAACCAGTGATTTGTTAAAGATTATGTGTAATGGCAATAGCAGTTGGTCTAAACATCGCACCGAAAAGCTTGTAGGTATTAAGTCTGGTCCTGGTCCCTTTAATATATCCAGTTCTTTTATTGCATTAGAAATCTCTTCCTGGGTTAAATATAAACTATCAACTATAATAGTTGAGCTAGGAGAAGTTTCAGATAAGGTGGTAGGAAGACAAAAGACCTCCTTAAAGTGATCGGCATACAAGTTGCTTATTTCAAGAGAATTGGACGAAGTGACATTACCGTTAAACATAGACGATGGATAGCCGCTAGATTTGAGCTTCATGTTAACAAAGTCAAAGAATTTTCTCGGCTCTTGGACAATTTTTTCTCCGATCATAAAATTTTTATTTTTATTAGATCATAAAAAAGGATCAAAACACTAAATAAATATATATTACACTCACCTTTTTGGAATAACTTTACTCGCTTGGATAGCACTTTGAAAAAAGTCGAAAAAGTTTTAACAATCGATTTTCAAACACGGTTTCTGTAGCTGCAACAAGCAATAGGTCTGTAAAATAAGGTGTAACTACAAAACCTGAGTCACAAAAGACAAATTTGCCAGTTGAAAGATTGGCGATATGTCAATTAGGGAATGACAAATAAGTAATGGCTCACCACCCAGCCCTTTCCCCTTAATTAATTAATTTATAAAGCACCAACAAAAAAAAAAAAAAAAAAACAAATTAAAGGTATTCACAATTGCGTGAATACCTTTAATTGTTTTCAGTGTACTTAAAAACCCCGTGGTATTGATACCACACTTTACCGAGCGGTTTTTACATGTTTTGTTGTTTGACATGAAATCTCTTAAAACCAAAAGTGTGGTCATTTTAAGTAGACCAATGATATGTTTAACGAACATAGTTTTTAAAGTTCCATAAATCGGTTGCCGTTTATTTTCTAATTGCAAAAATGGAAGAAGCTCAATATGTAAGTTAAACTTTTTTATGCCATCTATTAATAAAATATGTAAAATTTGTTTGCAAAAAAAATAAAAAAATTAATTACAGAATTATGTATTATGTATTTTGTATGGGAAATTATAATTTTTCAATGAATTGCAATAAAAAAAATTTATAATTTCTAGATTTTTTTTATGTTTTCAATTTATTGACTAGAATAAGAAATAAAAAATTTTTTATAAATAAAATGGAACCAAATAAACAAAAATGTAAGCAAAAATTAAGGTTTAATTTCTGGTATTTTCGCTCATGGTTCACGTATGGATGGTCCTGCATCGTCATCAGGTAATCTTCCTCCTTCTTCTTCATCTTCATAATCTTCTTCATCACTTCTTTTGTGCGTATCAGCTTCATTGAATTTTGTCAGATAACAAATTTCACACACGCGAAAATAGTGTATATAGCACGTCAGATTCAAGCATAATTCGCAAACGGCTGTTGTTTTGTTGTCCTTTAT
Organism: Dichetophora obliterata; assembly: GCA_963920525.1. Classification (NCBI taxonomy): domain Eukaryota; kingdom Metazoa; phylum Arthropoda; class Insecta; order Diptera; family Sciomyzidae; genus Dichetophora; species Dichetophora obliterata. The sequence continues at coordinate 194,988,362 of OY986436.1, read as the reverse complement.
TTGTTGGCTTTTTTACATTCTTCGCATCTGCAATTAGGATTTTTTACCTGAGTATGTGAATGAGAAATAAAGTGATTAGAGAAAGAATGTAAGAATATTAAAAATTTGACTAAGAGAAAGGTTTAGTTTTTACCTATATATCTGGCATTTTACACTTTACAGCAGGAGCTTCTTTTGTATTGAAACCGATCAAATCCATTGCAATTGTGGTAGATTTTCTCAAATTTGGACTTTTTGACCTTATTTCCAATTGTTTTTCTGCTAATACATAGGCTAACTGCTTCAAGAATATCTTTCTCTTGTCATGTTTATTTGCACTCCATATAGGATTACACAATTCACACAATTCACACAAACGAAATGCAGCGAGTGCAGCAACATCGATCATATTGAAAAAGAGCAACATTGGCCATCGAGCACATCTTCGTTTGCAAGTATACCCACGTAGCATCTTGTCAAATGTATCGATACCGCCTTTGTGTCAGGCCTGTTGCCAGGGTGGGGAAAGGGGGGCAATTCCCCCTCTATTACAACCGTTTTCACCCTGGCCAAATCAGATAATGAAAAAATTTAAATTAATAACACAGTACAACACAAAAATTCCAAACAAAAAATCACTTATCCCAGCTGACAGTACTCGATGAGAGGAGAAAAGTTATTTCTGGATTTTGCTAGATTGGTTGCCGTTCGTTTTTTACGAGCCTCTATAGTTTTTTCGCCAAATTCGATTTTGAGCACTTTTTTGCAATTTTCTTCTATTTTTCGCATGGCCATAGTTCGAAAAATGCTGTAAATTTTTTTTTGCAGTCTTCAGAAAGTTGTAGCTCTTGACTCGGCCAACAAAAATGCCGAATATATTAAGTCGGAAGAATTTCATCTTCATGCTCAAAACCCCAAAAATGTCGAAAAAATTACCACTTTTTTCACCGATTTTTTCTGTTTTTCGACTACAGCTCTTGAACTATTGAAAATTTTACCAAACAATCAAGCGGAGAAATGTAGCCTATAAAATTATGAACAACTTTTTAGTACATAACAACTTCATACGACCACTCCTTGATACAGATTTGGCCATACAAATGTGATTAATTTTAATTTTTTTTTTTATTTTATTATTTTTATTGAGCAAAAGTTTAAAAAAGGCACATGTATTATTTTTTTGCAATTTAGTATTAAATTTTCTAATTAAAGTGAAAAACATGAAAATATATGAAAGATTATGAAAAAATGTATAAAAAAAGGCATCAAAAGGGTATTAATTTGTATTTTTTTTTTTTTTGTTAATCAGTATCGTCGATGTCCATTTGGGCTGTCTGGCGTGAAGTTGATGATTTGATAGTTGACGTTCCAGAAGTGGAAGGCCGAGATTTCTTTGCAGCTGGTTCGCTTGATTCGTCGTCTGATTCTGAGTTTAAAATAGCCACGGCGATATCTTCTGCGTCATTTCCAGTTTTTGAAGTGAATAACGGTATATCTTCTTCTGTATGTCCTTCTTTATCATCCTCCGTCAACTCGTGCTCGAATTGTGATATCTTTTGAGACCAGCAGCATACTTCAGCAATCATTGCGTCGATTTTCTTACCTTTGAAACGTCTTTCCATCGGCATGGTTACCTGGTGGAATCGTTCACCCTGCTCGTCTGATTCTGTGGGTAGTTGTTTCAGGAACACGTCCAGATGATGGTGCATAAAATGCAGTTTTAATGTCATCGATGCATGAATGGAATCAAAGGCAGTGATCATATTCTTCACCAATTGCGTTGCTTTCTCATTGTCCACGCGGTTTTTACCCAAAACATATTGAATAACTGCTTTTATTGCAATCCAAGCCTCAAGTTTTTTGGCAGACAATACTTGCGTGAAAGCTTCACTCTTAATGAGTTTGCGGATGTCTGGTTCATTTAACACACCTGTTAAAAAATGAGAAAAAGCAACAAGTAACATACATAAAAAACAGTGCGAATATAGCGAAATGAATCAACATTAATGCTAAAAAATGAAATACAATACCTGCAGTAATTTTATCATTGCTTAGTTTCGGAAATATTCCTTTCAAACAATCGAAAATCTTATCGTTACCTTTGACGGCCACTTTGATAAACTTTTTCACGATGCCCAATTTTATATCAATTAACGGTTTGTTGAACAAATTCAAATGCTTTTGATTCTTCAGATCTCTTTTCACCCAATGTGTGGCCTTATAGTGGTCATGTTTATACCGCGAATCCCATGTGCAGTAGAAGCAGAAGAATTTAGGGAAGCCGCCTTTTTCAATGACACCTTGCAAAATATTTACTACTTTTAAGTAGCAGCAAATTTTCCAGTTATGCTGCGTATATTTGATTTTGTCCAATATATCTGCCATGACTTCATAACATTCCTTCATATTCGTTCCGAATGCCAACGGGATGGATGGCATTTTATTTGTAACGTGTAATAATACAGCCTTCAAACTTGACGTGGAGCCATCTATAAATAATCTCCAGTCGGCAGCATTATATTCCATACCAGAGAACTGCAATGAGTATCCGACAGAATTCGGATACCCAAATCATACCCGAGTGTCGTGCTGTTCTGAACTCTATCCATACTTAATAATATGTGTAAAATACTTATAGGCATTCGGCTCATTAGCATTTTTTCGGTTATAAGTACATTCTCATATCCGAGAGCGGCGTGATCCGATCCACTTCGAGCCGTTTATAATGAGTGCGTTGAGTCAGTTTGTTACAAAAGCGCTCGATCCGAATGTATTTTGAGTGTACTCTGAGTACTGCTCCTTCTCTGCCAACGTCTCTTAGCGTTAATTAGTTTTTTTTTTGTGTATGCACTTTTCGTAAGTATTTGTCTGCAGGCCATGTGAGCTCTCATTTTTTGTTTGTTTTTTCTCGAAAACGAGTTTTTGGTATTTTATTGTTGCACTCTATGGAGAAAGAAACAATAACAACGCTTGTGATTTTGGTTTGTTAGACATAAACAAAAATAACACAAAACCAAAAGGCCGGCGCACAGTGATTAAAAGTTGGAAATAAATACCAAAACTGATGATCTCTTTTTGTGATTTTTTTTTCTTTGCGTTGCTTAAGAATATTCAAACTCACATGATTCCAAAATATTTATCAGAAATATATGTATATAGGTTTTCTGTGTAGACGCCTTAATATACGATTGATGTAAAAATGTTGAAAAAATTTCGTAAAATATTGATATTTTTCAAGTCTGTAATAAACAATTGAGAAAACGTATTGCAATCTGGTTTTTTTAAGTACACAAAACATTATTGAAAAAGTTTTTTGCATTCTTGAAATATTTTTTTTTTATTTTTGCAATAAATTTCTTATGCAAAGTTGATATGACAAAAAAACGTAAATTTATTTTTTTGCAGAATAAAACATAATGATCTATGGATGTCGACGATATTTTAAATAAAGAAATGCTTTTATTGGACTGTAAGTTGAGCGATTAAAAAAAACTGACAGAAATTTTTGAGTCCTTGAACAACATTTGGTAAATGCGTTTAGAAGAAAATATAGATATGTTTAGTCTCAAGGTTTATTGCTATAGTCATTTTCTTTAGTATTATTTTTGAGGCATTTTTTGTTTAACGATCACTTCTTACGAGTTAAAATCGTTAAATTTTTAATGTAAATAGTGAAAGCATTTACTTACTAAATACGATAAATGCTTTAAAAATGTTATTATTCTTCTTTTGCAATACTTTATATTTGCAGAGTACTTAAATATTCTATAGTGTGTTTCTCAGTCTATTAATTTACTATGTTAATATATGTAAATTAAATATTTTTTTAAATAATTACAACTAAATTGAATTAGTAAAACAGTAATGTGATATGTATAAAGTTAAATTAATTCACATTATCTTATAGCTTACTATGAAACATTTTAATGAGTTTCGCAATAAAATGCTTTCAAAACTATTCAAACATTCAAATTCCCTTGTCAAGAAATGTTCTTCAAACATCTTCAATTAGCTGAAAGTGAAATATATATTCTTTGATTCTAAACAACAGAATTAGAATACGTACACGGAGAAAATTAATTTGCTTGAATCAAGCAAATGTTTTGCTTAAAAGCAAATCAGCAAAACTTTGCTCAATCACAATGTGATTTAAGAAAAAGATTGCTAAATTGCAATCACTCCTCGATTATTTAGGAAAAAGTAAAATTTTGATTACATTCAAATTTTTACTTAATTTCAGCAAAAATTTGCTTAGTTATTATAAATGGGAGGAGCAAATGCTTACTTAATTCAAGCAAATATTTGCTTAGTTGTTATATATTAGAAAAGCATATTTTGATTAGTTTTTGCTAAAATTTTGCATAATGTTGAAGTGGCTTAGAATCAAGCGCAAGTTTTGCTTAACCACAATACTAATTTTGCAAACAGTTTTCTCCGTGTATGCAAGCCATGTTTTTATGCTACACGACCTGTGCTCACTTTATCACAATGCTAAAAAGTATGCTATTATCTTTTTTAACTGTTGATAGTATCACATTTACAACCAGTGCCAATTTGTGGCAAAAAGCATGAGGTTCACTCCTTTTTTTGGAATTCAAACGAAACGATAAGCTTTTTTTTGATGATTTTTTTTTTGTTTTTATAAAAAGCAAACAAATAATATTTTTGAATACTATGAAACTTTAATTTAGACAGTTTAGATGCAGCGCTTCATTGAACTTGGAATACGGAAAAACACGTGAAGTGGAAAATTTCGTATGGGAGGTGGGCGTGGCAGAAAATACTTTTTTTATAATAGACATATATTGAAGATTTCTGACAGAATGGTTCTTGTATTGGTTTAAGACAAAAAAAATATGGCGTTTTAAATATTTGTGTTGTATGGGAGGCAGGCGTGATTGAGGGCGGATTTAAAAATATTTTTGTGTGTATTCTAATAAGGCAAATTCCAAATAATACACAAAATTTAATTGGTTTACGATGAGTCCTTCTATTTATTGACAACTTTTGTATGGGGCTCAACCACTGTGCGGCGCACGTGTCTGTTTGCTTCTTGTGCGTAAACACGTGCAATAGAAGTGTAATTTATATTATGCGCATGTGATTTGGTAACTGAAAGCTACAGAAAAATAAAAAAATACTTTACAAATTTAATAATAATTGCTGATTGCAGAAAATGAATGACTTACGATACTATCGAAACTGCGTATTATTTTTAAGCCTTAACAACGTTACCTCATGCGCAGCTTTCACTGTGCACGATAAAAACAAAAAGCAACACAAGAATAACACATCTGTTATTCAGCATTTAGATATGCGTAGGAAAAAATAGCACAAAACAAATACAAAAAACTCGCTCACTATTTACTGCTGCGCTCTACTGCGCTCTCTTTCATATCCGTGGCAGATGAGCCGAGTGATTCGGCTACTTGTGTCGATTATGAGTATTTGGGCAAGTAGGATAAGTATCAGCAAGACGACAACAACCATAAGTATTTATGAACCGAAAAAACCCGATCTTTCCTGATCCGACTCATGACTTAGGATACTCATATTTATTTGAGCCGCCGCATTCTAGCTTCGTAGAAGAGAATATGAGTCGAGTTGTGTGCGCTTAGGGTGAGTAGGTTTTTGTACTTATTTTTTTCGGATATACTCAGAGTCGCAAAAAAGCTATCCGTTGCAGATCTCTGTTCCATACCCATTTTGTTCACTAAGGCTTTTATGTCGTTGCAATATGTGAACGTATTCAAATCATTGACGTTGTATAGTTTTTGGAACTCAGCTTGGCGTTTACGGTAACCGCTGGAGATAACGTTTTTCTGTGTTAGATTTCTGCGCTTCATACATGTAGTGAAAAATTCGGCATCACGCTGCGAAAAACGAAATTTGGCTACGAGGAAATCGATTTCTTCTTGTGCTAGTGGCTTTGATGCGTCATCTGCGATTTCAGGGAAAAAATCCGGATCGAAGTCACCATAGTTGGTGTTTCCCGTTTCTGATGTCATCATTGATAGCATACTCGGACTCGGTGGTTTTGGTACTTCGGCATCATCGGGCATCGGTATTGGTAATTCAGCGGAGTTAGTGGCATTATATACTTTTGCTCTGCGTTTTTTTCTATTAATTTCTTTGGTAAAATTTACGCAAGCGTAGCACTTGTCTGGGTCATGTACCCCGGACGTATTTCTTACCCACAGCATTGGCTTGACATACCGTAAACATAAATTTCTTTGATGCAACCACCCCAAGAGATTGCCATAACATAATGAACACACCGTATTTGGCGTATGTTCGTCGCCACTTGTATCCTCTTCACCGAAATAAAGTTTATGCGAGTTTAAAATTATTAGAAAATAAATTTTTTCGTTCTTGTTTTCCATGTTTTGGCTCTAGTTTACCACAAACGTAACAGAAACTATCTAATTTCGAGCATCTTTCCATTTTCAATCACTCACTTCAATCACTTATATAAAAAAAATAGAATGACAAAAATTTACCATTGCATCTGTTGATTTCAAGTGTAAAACCACAACCAACTTCGCGCGTCACAGCTGATTGTCACCACTGCTGTAAATGAGGTCAAACAGGGTTGATCTTACACAATAGTGATGCCAAGTCGTGTCATGGAGTTATGTGGGTTAACTTATATAAGTTTACTTTGTTCTTTCATAAAAAAAACAACAACAACGATTTTGATAAATACGCATTTATTTTGTTGTTTCGTTTATAAACGAAAATAAAAAAAGCGCAAAAATTTTTGTCAAGGTGTGGTCATATGAAGTTGGTATGTACGAAAAAATTGTTCATAATTTTATAGGCTACATTTCTCCCCTTGATTGTTTGGTAAAATTTTCAATAGTTCAAGAGCTGTAGTCGAAAAACAGAAAAAATCGGTGAAGAAAGTGGTAATTTTTTCGACATTTTTGGGGTTTTGAGCATGAAGATGACATTTTTCCGACTTAATATATTCAGCATTTTTGTTGGCCGAGCCATGAGCTACAACTTTGCTGAAGACTGCAAAAAAAAATTCACAGCATTTTTCGAACTATGGCCATGTGAAAAATAGAAGAAAATTGCAAAAAAGTGCTCAAAATCGAATTTGGCAAAAAACCATAGAGGCTCATAAAAAACGAACGGCAACCAATCTAGCAAAATCCAGAAATTACTTTTCTCCTCTCATCGAGTACTTTCGGCTGGGATAAGTGATTTTTTGTTTGGAGTCAAAAAGTTGAATATTGCGTCACAGTGTAATTAACCCGAAGCACCCTGTCGTTGCCATATGGCAACGCAAACACAAACACTTAAAATGTGCTTATTTTAGCTTAAACCATTTTATATTTGCATTAACAGGTCATTCTGAAAATTAAAAAAAAAAATTTACTCAGGGTGATTCGGGTTAATATGCATTTTGTTGATATATTTGTTTATTGCTTTAAAATTAGTTTAGTTTAAAATAACAAAAAATATACACATTCACCTTATTCATGACTTGAATATGTATATGAAATTTGTTTAACAAAACATTTCAGACAAATTGTTACAATTTTTCAAATTTCTACTGTATTTCTATTGTATTTCTTCCGTTGCGTGTACAGTTGAGAGCAAAAGGACATTTTTATTTGCATTCATGGTATAGCTCACCAGCTCGCACGAATTTGAAAAACAGAAAACAGCAGTGTTCGGGCCTCGCTTTTTCGCTTCTTGAATTGATGTGAACAATTTTGGCAGTTCACGTTTGTTCATTCTTATTGTACCTGTTATGGTTGTGTTTTTTACAGCCAAATCATATGCCAATTTATAACTCATGAAAAAATTGTCCACTGTCAGATTTGCATCAAGATATAAACAGTTTTCTACAAAATGCATTACTAGATCGTGAGCAATTCCAGTCGATCCATTTTGATTCAGTTGCTGGCCTAAATACACTTCTGCCGAAGGTGGGTAATTTGTTTGCGAATAGACCAACCAAAATATGTTGATACCATATTTGCCAGGCTTTGACGGTATATACTGTCTAAAGCTACAACGGTTACGTGTTGAGAGCAACTGTTTATCAGCAACCAAGTTTAAAGACGGAACAGATGCCATCGTCAAGATATTTTGAAATGTTCCCAAATGTAGCGAATAAATCGACACAGTTGTTCAAAACGAAAGCATGCCATGACTGCTCGATAAAAAGGCATACTGGACTTGTCGAAGAGATCAGTGGTTCTAACAGTATGTGATTTTTTGGCACCAGAGTAAATCAATATTGCAATGAAATCATATAATTCGTCGATATCGGTATCTTTCCATTTTCGAATATTTTACGTTGGATTTGCTCGACATATATTCTTTTGACTTTGAGGTTAGTTTCGATCGCGATTTATCCAACGAGATCGTGGGAAAACACGCATGAATGTTTTTTGCTTGTTATTGAAATTTTCCTTGCAATATGCAAATGAATGCAACTTTTGTTTCATACGAGCAGTTCGCTCCTTTTCATCTTCGTTTGGCATCGACCACCAAACGGTTTTGTCGCCTTTTCCGTGCCCGGTGTACTTTTGACCACGATTTCGATTAACTGTTTGTTCTCCTTCTCCTTGTTCTTGTCACTCAATTCTTGATCCTCTTTCAAATTATCATCGGACACATACTTTGGATCCACTATCGAATCATCAAAATCACTCTCATCTTCGTATGGTTCAATTTCCGATTCATCGTTCGCTTCTATGCAAAAAAAATACATTAACTCTTCTTTCTTCTTCAGCCGAAATTTCTTGAAGCCACCTATGCTCATTATTACGGCCCCACATTTTTTTTCTTTTGATAAAATTTCAAGCATAAGCAACACCACAACTTTTTAATGTTATCAAACACGATTGCAAAACACGTGCAAAACAACCAGGAAATTTCACATAAACTGAACAACTTCAGCGAGAACGCGGGAAAAATATAATAAGCAAAAAAGAAAATGCAAAATAAACGGATTCCCGTGCAATATGTGTGACGAACAGAGAGGGGCGCTGTACGTATGGTGAACATGTGTGTTCTGAGTCAATATTTCACATATACATATGCATATTAATATGAAAATTCACTAGTGTGTAGCTGAAAGTTTGATCTTTTAAATTCTATTGGTTATAATGAGTTTGTTTAGATTTTTAGTAACTTTATTTGCATTTAAAGGTTGTCTGGGGCGCTGAGCGCCCATAGTACAGACTAAAGATTAAGACAAATTAAAGTTGGAAAAGAATTTACAATATTAAATTTTTTTTAAGTAATAAAGTAATACATTAAGCTGATCAACGCGTATTATTTTTAATTAGAGAGTTTTGTTCGGATCTTGTTACAAAAATAACCCACTGATGAGAAGCACTGTTCTGATTCTATGCAAGCTAGTTAGATAAATAGTTGTACGATAATCGTAAGTAATTTGTAAGTTTCGATTACGATGGCTGTCACCACAAAAAAAAAATATTTCCTAAGCTATTTCCTAATTATTTCCTAACAATTTTGGAATACATAGCTGCCTTCCTGATGTTGCAAATCATTCTAAAACTTTGGAAAGTTTTTGCTCCAGTGATTCACACTCACCGTTCTAATAATCTTTTTCAGCCTCAATAAAAGGTTTTTCTAATTCCTTAATCATATCAACTTAAATTGAAATAGTTGCATTTACATGAATTTTTGCTATGGAATCTTTTTGTTTAAAAATCCCGGGATCCCGGAAAGGAAATTTCGGCATTTAAAGGGTCTTATATCGGGTCTTATATTAGATGGACGGAAAAAGTAGGCGTGGCAACATTTATATATATACAGTGACCGGCACTTGGTCCTTTGCACCTACATACCAAGTTTCACTTTCAAAACGTGTACAGTTTAGAAATTCTAATATTTGTGGGCGTTGAGAAAGTGTGACACGCCCATTTTTTTCCAGTTTCCGACAGTAACCATATGAACTAATTACTAAATTTTAGTGTTCTACGGTACAATTCAACTGAATTGTAGCATTTCTAGGTATTTGTGGGCGGTAAAAGTGGGAGTAGAAACATTTATATATATAGTGACCGGGTCTGGAACCCACAGCAACTACATACCAAGTTTCACTATCAAAACGTGAATATCTCAGGAATTTAAATTTTTTATGAAAAGGGGCGCAGATAAAGTGCGAACGCGCCCATTTTGTTTAAGGTTTTTGATAGTAAACATACGAACTAAGCTACCAAATTTGATTACTACATGATCAAAACCGTTTGATATAGAAGCTCTATTGATTTGTGGACAGTAAAAGAGGGTGTGGAACATTTATTTATATATTGGCCGCCGTATGCACCTACATACCAAGTTTCACTGTAAAAACGTGTACACCACCGGTATTAGCGTAAATATTGTGCGACCACGCCCATTATTTGTACAGCAGTAACCATCTGAGCAATATTACTAAATTTTAGTTTTTTGAGTTAAAATCCCCCTAATATAAAGAATTTTTGGTTTGTGGGCGATATCGAAAATTTTGGTTGTTTGGGAGGTACTCCACCCCTTGAGGCCGTGGGCCCCTCTAAACTTTAGAAAAATATTTTTTAGTGAAAAGATAGAAATTCAAAACAGTTTTACTTATTATTAAAATAGCATTGAAGTTTTTAATATTTATTAAAGCTTAATTTTTTTTATTACAAACTTTGGTCTGACACATTTATTATTTGATAAAAAACGTTTGTAAAAAGCTTTAATTGGTAACTCTGACATATATTTATAATGCATTCTGAGCGGCACAATTCGTTAGTCGATTTTTCACCAACACTAACTGTTACCGCCACTGTCTTCGATGTTTCATTTCCATATACAAGACTGTTCCATATACAAAACGTCAAAGTTATAGCTTTAATCAAGCGCCACTTTAAGAAAAAAGCTAAAATCATTTTTCTTTTCTTTACTGAACATCCAAAGAATTATAACTTCATTATTTGCAATTGATGCGCTAGTTTTAATACTAAAAAGTAATTTATTTCAATCATTTACTAAAATCATTTGTAATCCCAATTATCTTATAATCTTTATATAACAATAGGAATTTTAACGAATCCGAATATAATTACACCCAAAGCAATAAATTGTGCGTTTGTATTTGGGCGATTAAAATCCTGTGGAAACTTGGCGCTCGGACAAAACTCCGGCAACACTAACGTTCGTTGTCATAACTAACGAAACTAAATTGGCTGTTCAAAACAAAATTTCTGATTGAATTTATTTGTGCATTTTTTAATTTATATTTTATTTTAAAAATAGAAATATAAAAAGCTTTTTGTTAGTAAGTTTAAATCACGTTACTGCAAATTATATGGTCTATGTTTATTTTCTTACTATTACAGTCAAGAAAATAAAATTGAGTGACAATGAGACCATAATGGAAGAGGATGATGAGTTGCTTGCACCCTTTTGCGAGTTTTTTCTATCTATTTACGTCTATCTAAGTCTGCTTCTTCTAGCACATGCAATGGGTCGGCCGATGTGCTTTACTGAGTACATCTCAGAAATTGCAAATGCTCAAATAGCCTTGGGTTCCTCCTCAAATCTACGGTTTTAAGGAGGACACCATTGGATACAAACCGAAATTTTGTCACAATTTTATACAAACCAATCGCCGTGGTTAATATACTCAAAAAATTTAATTGGTGCACTTTGCTTGTACTATTCCCTTTTTCCACCTAAAAACGTTCAAGTCATTTTTGGATCTCTCGGTATAAAGCCTTTCACAAAATATAAAAATGTGCATGGGTATTGCAGAAGCCAAGCCAGTGGCACATGTGATCAGCAGAAGCAGCTCACGCATTAATTACTGACCTGCTTATTGATGTAATGATGCTATCTGGTCACAAGAAATTACTGGAACAAAATCGAAAGGTTTTGTCTTCGATTATTTCGGTTATAGTTTTTTGTGAATCTCACTACTTGCCAGTTTGTGGAAAAGACCAATCCTTCAATCATCCAGTTTAGTGAATACTGCTTCACGCAAAAATGAAAATCGGCATCCAGCAACATTATCTTTCAAATATTGGGAGTAGTCGCTGTTCATACCATATCTCGACTTATTAAAATCATCCTTACAACGGCGTTTTTATTCCTTTAAAGCGTGCACAGAAATTTGATGTAAGAGAAAAAAGAGAAACTGAATGATGATTTTTTAAATTGCTTTGCTAAAGATTCGCGCAGATTAATACTTCGATTTTCGCTTTTGTTAAATCGCGATTAATTTAGTCTAGTTTCCAATTTAATTTTATATTTTTCTCAATAAAGTCAATATATAAAAAAATAAATTTTTATTTATTAGCTGCATGAAACAAAAAATGGCCACCCCTGAGTAAAATCTTGCCTACGCCCATGCAAATATTATTATTATTATTATTATTATTCTTTATTCTCATAGTAAAAAAGTTTTGACAAGATTATTAAAAATACAATCACTAGAACAATTATTACTTATAAGAATAGTATTGACATTTAGTATTAGAATAAATAGTGTTAAATGCCACTTCAATAAATATATAAAACTAAATTAATTGTGTTAACATAAAAAGTGTTTTGTGGGGTGAATTGAATCAAACAATATAATTAAAAAAAAGTTATAAAAATTAACAATTATTATTAGAAGAGAAAAAAATTATTTCTGTCTAAAAAATAAAGAACAAACAAAAATTAGCTAATGGAGCGCAACAAAAATTCAACTTCCGAGTGGTCTAACTCAAAGATCCACAATTTTATTTTTCTTAAGAAAGTACTCAAATTTCTTTCAAGGCGTATACTTGCAGGGAGTCTATTGTAAAGTCTATAAGATAAAATCGAAAAAAAATTACGATAGTGGGTTGTGCGAAAAACTGGAACAGTCACGGTAGAATATTGGTTCGTTCTTAAGTTGTAATTACCATATATGGGATTCTGCATATACCCACTTCTTTTAAAAAATATTTTTAGAACTTTAAAATAATACAGATGCCTTAATGGTAAGATTTTTAGACGCCTAAATAGATTAATAGATGCAGTCAAGCGATTTACTTTACAGATTATTCTAACGGCACTCTTTTGTAATATTAACAGGGGACGTATATTATTCAGATAAGCACCTCCCCAGCAACTCATACCATATTTTAATCTAGAATGAAAAATCCCGTAGTATATTTTAGTTAATGTACTTTCAAAACAAAAATGTCTTAGTTTATAAAAGCATCGTAATGAAGAAAAAAGATATTTCTTCAACAATGAAATGTGTGCGGTCCAGGTAAGATGTTCATCAACCATTACTCCTAAATATTTATAGCAAGAAACCCTTTCGACAACAAAGCAATTAGTACTGCAAGGAATTCTACTGTTATAGGTTGAACCCATGTCATGACTCGTATCCGATGTTAATCTAAATCGACAACAATCATAACCATGAAAACTTATATCAATTTCCGGCGATACTATATTACATTACTAAAATACATTACTTTAGTCTTCCTGCTAACAAGTAACTTATGTTCTGCAAACCAAACTCTCAGTAAATAAACGTCATGATTTATATCTGCAATTAAGTTAAGGGGGTTAACTGATGCATACCCAATGGCTAGATCATCGGCAAAAGCAGTAACTTTACCAGCAAAATTTAGAGAAAAAAGAGAATTAATATAAACTAGAAATAGAACCGGACCAAGTACAGAGCCTTGGGGAACTCCTATATTTATACATTTAGAGTCACTTAGTTCGCTACAAATTTTTACTCTCTGCTTTCTGCAATTCCAAAAAGACATAAGCCAATTGAAAATAAAGCCACGAAAGCCAACATTATGCAGTTTTTTCAGAAGAATATTGTGGTCAACCATGTCAAAAGCCTTTGTTATATCAACAAAGAGGCCAGCACAATTTTTCTTATCATCAAGACCTTTGTAAATCGATGTACAGAAATCAAGTAGTGCGTCTTCAGTTGAGAGACAAGTTCTAAATCCATACTGACAAGAACTGAAAAAATGTTGTCTGTTCAGAAAAGCTAAAATCCTCGCCTTAAGGGCTTTTTCGAAAATTTTTGAAATTGAAGATAACAAACAAATAGGTCTGTAATTATTAGTATCTCTCCTGCAACCTGTTTTAAAAAGCGGAATAACAATTGCGTCTTTGAGTTGGTCAGGAAATATTCCAGATAGGACACTTAAGTTAAATATATGTTTTAAAATATCAATTATATTTAGTGCAATGTTTTTTAGAATATTGTTTGAAATATCATCAATGCCACCAGAGTTCGAGTTTTTTAAGGATTTGATTATTCTTAGTAGCTCAAGACCAGAAATCGGCTCAAAATAAAAACTGTCATTAGAAAAGTGTTCTAAATTGGAAGAAGAGCTTATGCATGCTTCCTCCGGAAATAGAAGCTGCCTAGACGTTGCAAAATGATTATTGAAATCATTTGAAATTTGCTTTATATCAGTAACGATATTAGATCCATTATTTAAAACGAACGAATCCGCGTGATTGGCTACATTACGATTTAAAATGTTATTAACAACTTTCCATTCTTTTTTTGGGTTCCCTTGTGCAATTAGAATCTGGTTTTGATAGTAATGATTTCTACAAGATTTTATTTCAATATTTAAATTTTTACAAATACTAGTATAACGTTGTTTTAAACTGACATTAAACGGATGTTTCCAGCATTTATTTTTTAGTTTATTTTTTAGCTTAATTTTCTCAAGTAGGCTACGAGTCATAAATGGTTTCAACATACGCTCTGAATTTCTAAGAACAGTTGCAGAACTAAAACAATTAACAAGATTTGTCAAAATACTTAGGAATATGGTATATGCATGAGATACATTTTGTTCGGCATAAACAAGCTCCCAATCTTCGAAACGTAAAGCATTATTAAGTTGTACAAAATTAATTTTCCTGACTTTTACAGGAGATTTATGATAATTAATTTCTTGTTGTCCAAGACTGTTTAAAAGAATACCCGTTAGACAATGATCCGTCACACGAAGATCTACGTTTATTCCAAAACAGAAGTTGAGAGGTATTTTAGCAAAACGACCAAGTACATGGTCAAGACAAGTACCTGACACAGGTCTGGTAGGTTCATTAACGAAGGAAATTAGTCCATTTTCAGCCGTGAGAGTTAGATATGAATCTAAATGTTGGTTGGTGTGTAGTAGTTCTAGATTAAAATCACCCAGTAAAACAAGATTAGCCGAATGATCATTACTTAAAAATAGTGAAAACTCATCCAAAAACAATGAAACGGGATGCGAATGAAATCTATATAAGCAAATGTCTTTGTTTAAGCAAAAGGAAATTTTTATTACATCTGCGCTTGTCAGATTCCAGCAATTTACATTACAATTAAAACAATTGCGCACGAATACACCTACTCCACCTGCAGTATACGAATCATTAGTGTTAGCAAAAAAAGAGAATCCGGGAATATTATAGTCATCGATTTCGAACGAAAAAATCCAGATTTCAGACAAAAAAATTATATCTGGCAAGTAGTTAAGTGCTTGAAGATTACAAATCAAATTATCGAAGTTTTGTCGTAAGCTCCTTATATTTTGGTGTACAACTAATAATTTTTGATGGCTTAGTATAGAAATATCTTCAAAATTATTAATGGTGAAAATAGTAGGGTTGTTGTTTGTAAGATCATTCTCATAGTTATCCATATATTAATTTAAAAAGTTGTTTGCTGTAAATTAAATATAATTGAGGTCTTCAAAAGATCTTACAACAACAATCCTACTACCATCATCTTTTTTCATAAAAAATTTAGAATTACTAAACCATAAATACTTAAAATTCTTATGCTTTTGGGCTGATTTAGCAGACATAAACAATGCTTTGTTATACTTAGTAAAACAATCATTTATTAAAAATATAGAGGGACCTTATTTATAACTGCTGAACTATTATTATTAAACCATTTTTAAGCTTACGTAAAGATAAACAGTACACTTGTAAATGCTAAAACTTAGGTTTTATATTTGTAAAATTATAAATTATAAAGGGCTAACAAAAGTGGATTTTAACGAAATCGTAAAAAATTAGTTACTGCCTTTTGTTATTGTACGGGAGATGTTTGAACATATTTTAAAGAAATTTCTTTGAAATGGTTGCGCTATAATTTTCATCTGTGTAGCCACTCATTAATTTTCTTGTTTATAATTCAGTTAACAGCGACAAAAACTTGTTGTACCTCAAGTCAACCCACATTTCTTACGTTCACTTCTTTTCTCACTGCTGTAAAAATTATGTAATAAATAACAGTTATGCGCCAATCTTATTCTTTCGTCCAAGCAAGTCCTTTGCAGGAAGTTAAAATAAAATAACAAGCTTTACTTACGTGCTATTTTACTAAGTTTTTTTTGTTTGTTTGTGGAGAAAGTAGTAGGTATCGCAAAGAAAGTTCCTGAAAGATTGCAACAACACAACAGCAGCAACAACAATAATAGAGAATAGAAGAGCAGAATCCAGAACCAGCCATAAAAAAACAACAGTACTAAAAAAAAAAATAACAGCAGACATAACAATAAAAACCATATTTTTTACATTTTATGCAAGATGCAGTTAACAATGACTCGGCGTGGAAACTAGTAGTGCTGCACATTATCGTCATCTTAAACAGGCTTGTGCCATTTCTGCTGAGCTAACTTTGTTCACTACTTATTTCATAGTGGTAACTTTTCTTCTGGTGCATCTGAATCTGTATCTGCCAACCAACATCTTACTTCTTGGTTGCACTTTTGCTAGACTTCTAGCTTGCATGCAAGATAAAAAGTTTTAGCAAAAGCTGCAGCAACATGCTGGCAAGAAGCAAGTTGGTGATGCTACGACGCTATTGGATTCGTAAAATAATGGCTTCCATTTTTTTCATTGCACTCGCCATGCATACTGCCGGTAGCTTTTTATCCTGCAGGATTGTAGTATTTCTTAGTTTTTATTATGTTTCTTTTCTAAGTAAACTAGTCTTAAAATAGCAACAACAATAAAAACAGCAGCAGCAATATTAGCTAAACTGTCACAAAAGCAAGGCACAGCAGCGTATTGTCTGCAACCGGAAGCGGAAGTGTGTCAGCAAGGAAACGGTAGTTCGGCTACGTGGTAGCGCACCAGTGTTAGTGTTTGTGTGCGGGAGAGTGTGGCTTAAGTGTGTGGCTTGTTATTATCCGGCATGATATGGCAACAAAACAAAAAGCTGTACGTTTTTTTATCACAACTCAGACACGCTGTAATGCTTACATGTTTTGTGTTATTGTTAGTGTTGTTGTTGTTGTTGTTGCTGTTGCTGTTGCTGTTGCTGTTGCTGTTGTTATACTTCTATGCTCTCTTGTGGCTGACTGGGTGTCCCCATTTTTTTTTTCCTCTATACGTGGCTGTGACAATATGTTGACTTCAACACACAAACAAGCGATGCCGGGTATTTTTTGACTTTCTTATATCCTGGCAGCACTTTCTTGACTTTCGCTTAGTCCTTGTTTTGTTCCCGTTGATATAGTTGTTTTCAAGTGAGTTAGTAGTTCATATTGTTGTTGTGGTTTATGTTTCCGTTACATAATTTTTTTATTTAATTTTTTGCAAATGTTTCACTTTTGCATTTTCTTATGCAACGCTTAACAAGGCAGAACAACAGTGTGTCTAAAAAGTTTTTTTTTTCAAAAGTAAAACTAAAAACAAAAATTTGCGCAAAATACAAATAAAACAGTCAGATTTGAAAGTAATTTCATGCTAAATAAAACCACTTAAATGCCACACAAAACTTTCGATGTCTACAAACTACTTTCAAATTGAATATTTGTGAGTTTTTTTGGTATTTTAATTACTGTGTAATTATATTTTTTAAAGAAATGATGCAACAATACTCTCTAGTAAAAAATAAGTAACAATGAATTTCCATAGCAATTGCAAAAAAAAAGTTTTAACAATTTTAAACAGTTTTGACAACGAAATCAAAGAAAAAATAGTATAACATATTGTTTTTGTGTGAAATATGTAAGCTAAAAACTTTATAGTGCCACTGTTTCTTCCACATGTTTTTTTTACCATATTAAAAAATTTTCCACACTTCCTTCCCCATGACTTCAATAAAAAAAAAAATAATCTTTTTTTAATACAACATAAAATTAACCCTGTAAAAACATAATATTTTCAAAAAAAATTATGGCTGATACAAAATGTTTGAAAGACTTTCTTATTTAAGGGAACTAAATGTACCTTTTTAACTAGACTTAATTCGAAATTTTTTATTTTTTTTTTTAAAAAGCTGAGAAAACTTTATATAATTTATGAAATATAAAAGATGCGTTGTTCTTAAATTTTATATTTTTAGAATTTAATTGATGTTTTCGTAATTTCAGAAAGAATTTATGAATTTCAATTGACCTTTTGTGAAATACAACTGTAGATGGTGAAAAATCGACTGTGAAAAATTTGAATAAATAAGATCTAAAAACAAAAATATAACTTACCATCTTCATTGTTAGATTTTATCTAGAAAGCAACCTTAGAGCTTGATAAGATTTTAAGCAAAACTTTTCAAGATGATAATTCTGATGATTTCTGATACTCATTTTCCACTCTCTAGACAGAATCTCGAATACTAATGAAACTTCCCTTCATAACAAGATTTTTCCAAGTATTTCTCCTCAAAGTTAATTTAGAATGCAAAAGTTCAACTGCAAAATAAGTTCTCAGGTACATTGGCTAATGATTCGTGATTCGAATTCAGCTATAAATAAAATTACTATTATTTGAAAAATGCTTAAACAGACATCAAGGACGAAGCCAAATATTACTTGCAACTTCGAAACAATAAATGGTTTCTTTTATAACTTTGCAAGTTTAAATGACACAAAAATTCCTTATAAATAGAACTACATATTTGGGCTGTTAAAGTCATAACAACCGTAACCAGATAAAAACTAAAGTCAAATTTGAGAAGCTAAGCAAATATTGTGCTTAACTCAAAATTATTTTCCATTTTTCTTTTTATTTCCATTTCAATTTGATATTTTTGGTGGTCACACGAAACTTGATTGCCGTGCAATTTTGTCGGAAAGGCAAGAGAAAGGAGGCACATGAGAGCTAAAATAATGCTGACATGAAGTAGAAAAATGTATGACTGTTTCGAAAAATGAGTTAAAAAAATTCTATGAGGTATATTTATCGCATTTGTCACTATATTGACTTTCATCCACCTCTTATAAGAGATATTTTAGAGTAAAGTCAAACCAGAGCTCAATAGTAATAATAAAACACTTGTCACCTAGTCTGCTTTTGGCGATTTTCGGAAGCGCACCAAATCTGCTGTCAATCTGAGGGATGCTGGACTTGACTTGGATGTTAACATTTTTATTCATGTGGTCGATACCCACAAACTCTTGCAAGCTGCCATTTCTTGTAAACGTCAGAAGAGAGCATCTTTAATGCGATTTTCTTTAGTGCCCTGTTACGGTGGTGGTCATGGTCTCATCATGGTCATGCATTGTTGTTGTTTCAATGTAAATTAAACATTTGAGAGCGAGAGCAAGAGGTCACCAAATGATTCGACAAAAATATGAAATCATGGGATCAAAAAAGTGTTGCGTTGTGGAATTATTCACAACATTTGTGTTTAGGCACGAAAATAGTACACTTTTAGTACGAAATGTATGAAAGCAGTTATGAAATCTGCTTAATAGCAACACTCATCGGTTGAAAAATACTGAAAGTAGCAATAAGTGTACTGGTGCTTATATATCATATGACCACCAGCATAACATACTTTCATCACACAGCTCATCAAACGAAAAAAGAGAGTAAAAAGTGTCATGACTAGGGATCATATGACGACCACTGTAACAACAACCTTAGAGGCAGTGTTTACATCAAAAAAGTTAAAAATTCTGAAAGCATTCTCATCAGTAGCATGGATGAGCTACATAGTTATTCTTGTGATGTCGGTGCTGCTTTTTCGTCTCCTGCCATTTAAATATTTATGCTCCGTTCAGTTTATATTTATGTTCATTTCTGCAATTTTATTAGTTTGTTTTAAGCCTTTTCTCTTACCATTTTATATCTTTTTAATCTCTTTATTTTCTTTCTTGCCTATAAAATTTATTTATTTATTTTAACAAGAGCAAAGACTCAGGATCGTCATATCCGACACTCCATAAGGGAATGCCCTGCAGCATAATTTTATACAAAATACAGGATATACATTAACTTTATAATTACATATATGTATGTCTATCATTTAAAAAAATTTCAGAAAGAAAAAAAAGAAATATATAAACTGGATATTATTCAAAAAATTATTAAAATAATTACAATCTATAGCTCACATGGAGCTGGAGGCGAAAATAGTTAAGTATTTAATGTTAAAAATTACATCAATTTATTAAAGAGAGGGGGGTCATAATTAATGATAAAAAAAAACTAATAAAAAGGAAAAAATAAGGTAAACAGAATAAAATTTACTAATACAGCATAAAATCAA
This sequence comes from Dichetophora obliterata, assembly GCA_963920525.1. Lineage (NCBI taxonomy): Eukaryota > Metazoa > Arthropoda > Insecta > Diptera > Sciomyzidae > Dichetophora > Dichetophora obliterata. Next base: position 194,967,907 of record OY986436.1, on the reverse strand, counting down.
ATTGCAAAAATTCGGGTAGACATTTCACAAATAAAATTAAATGACTACACGGAGGAGTTCATCAACATCATAATAAGTCAATGTGAGAAGCCATAATTTTACTTTTTTGATAAATAAAGGTTTACTGCGAATAGATCGAATGGAAATGGGCAGCCTATTAAAGAGTCTTGGAGCAACTGCTATATAAAACCTCAATAGAAATTGATAGTTGTGTTGTGGGATAGATACCAAGTCCCGAGTATTAACTCTTAAGTTATAGTTATTGTATCTCAACAAAAAGCCACATCGACTGAAAAATGTGTTTAAGACTTTAAATTAGTTAAGATGTTTAAGAGGCAGAATATTCAGGTCAATAAATAGAGGCAGACTACTTTCACGGCGATCTTTTTTAAGAATAAGACGAATGGAATGTTTTTGCGATACTAAAAACGGATATACTTTATTGTTATGCGTACCACCCAACATGTCAATCCATACTCCAACTTTGACTGAAAGATACCGAAATATATGCACTTTAAGAGCCTGTAACAACAATATGGTTTCAACAAATATAAATACCTAGTCGCGGCCATAAGATACTTTTTCAGTGCACGCTCAGAAATCTTGGATTAAATTCTAATACAAACTGTATTGTATATATGACCACACCAGAATTGTATTACAATCTAATACACTACATATATTACAATTGATTTTTATTCTCTCATTGGAATTAATTTTAATACATGCTTGTATTAAAATATTTTTGACAAAAAAAAAATTAACGAAACATGTGGGATTCGAACCCACTACGTTAAGGTTATTAAGTATTTGGCTCTACCAACTGCTCTATGAAGCCACATGTATAAAGAAATGATAAACATGCATAAGAGCCGAACCAAGCCGAACGCTGTTTTTACAGACTAATCCAAACTGTATTAAAAAGTATTCCAGGTTTTATTAAAAAATGCATGATTCCAACGATTGGATTAAATTCTAATACAAAAAGTATAAAAAATGCATGATTCCAACGATTGGATTAAATTCTAATACAAAAAGTATTAAAAAATGCATGATTCCAACGATTGGATTAGAATTTAATCCAAGATTTCTGAGCGTGTAAATAGACTCCGAACAAAGAAATTTTTCACATTTCCCACAGTGAAAGAAAAAGTTACCAAAATCTAGATCTCTGCCAAAAACATTAAAAAACTTAATTCTCGTTTTGTAACTACTAAAGAGCTGCACGAGTATGCTTGAAACGCTGTTCAACACATTCTCAGCTTTTCAATCACGCTTCCCATTCGCATTTATAAAAGCGAAACGAGCGAGCCAGATCAGAATGCGTTTGTATTGTTAGAGAATTGCGATATGAGAGAATGTTGACGTTAGAGAATGGATACGTGAGAGAAATGAAACATGAGAGAACGAATTCAACGAAACAGCACTGCAGTTCTCGTTTCTTTCGCTTTGAAAAATGAAACAAGCGAAACATGCATTGGATGAAGTCGTGCACAAATCACGTAGCCTTTTTACTGCTCGTCATTTAAGTCTTTGCGCTGTTTGTAACAGAACTGTCGCGCAAAGACTTAAGACACGAGCAGTAAAAAAAGATACGAGATTTTTGCAGCTCCCCTGTATAGGGGGGAGTAAATGCGATAGTTTGTATATCGGCTAACTTTTAAAAACATTAAATAAAAAGCATGTTAATTTTTTTAAAGCAAACATTTATTAAGGATAAAAACAAAAAAAGTTCAAAAGAATTCATTTCATGTAAAAACAAAACAAAAAGTATTTTTCTTTATACTTGGTACAACAATGGTAAAGCTTTTCATTGGTTTTTAACTTAGTAGGTACAACTTACGCTATGAGATCGCTCAGTCTCACTGTTCCACTTCTTCTGTTTCGCTTTTATTCGCTGTATTCGAATGCAAGAACATGATATGACTAATTGTGGAGTCATTGGAGCAAATATGGGTCCTCCGATCAGAAATTAAATTCCTTGCAAATGAAAATACTCTTTCGGAAGGAGCGCTGCTAGCCGGGGTTGCAAATAATTTGCAACTTACTTTATATAGCAGTGGGAATTCGTTGTGTAAGTCCCACCATTGCAAAACATTGAAGTCATCATGAAAAGTAACATTCAAGTTACTATAAAGTCGAACCTCATCAGACACTCTATCGGTTGACTCAAACATATTAGACTGGCACACGAAATCTTCCAGAGCTTCCGAATTTATTGACGATTTCACATGTGGCATACTTCGGCTGTCCTGACCACAAAAGTCCTCATCATACATCTTCATTTGGCGCTTACATTCATCTATTATTTCAGTTTTTTCGCCTTCGTCAAAAAAAATGAGTTTATTAGCCGGAGGATTCAAAAACAGACCAATTTTGTGGAAAACTGTTAGATTTTGCATAACAACGTTTTGGATGTTTGTAGTCAAATTCTCTTTAAATGTTTTAATAACGACTACATCATCATCTTTGTGTAAAAATTATTTTTTAAAAGATGTACGTGCGCAAAGGCGATGTGCATCGTTGGATATTTTTCGCCTTGAAGCAACTTGGAGGCTTTTTCAAATTGTTGAAGAACGTCCACTAAGGCGCTTACAATGTGCAGATTTATACCATCAATACGACGTAATTCTCCCTTTTCCTGCAATAATTTGATGATTTCGGACCAGTTCTTTTGAATAGACTCTAATAAGTAAAATATGGTGTTCCACTAAGTAAGGTGCAATATATAGCTAAAAATTTAGAGCAAAGTTGACAAACTCTGAGCTTAATCATTCAAGTCGGAAAAATCTCCTACAAATTTTTTTTCACAAAATGATTTTTTATACATAAGGCAAAACAATTTAACTATACCAAAGCGATCACAGAACTTTCATCAAAACGACCCAGCCTAGTGCATATTGAGTGGTGCTAGAGAAAATCGTTGTCCCAAAAAATTTGGAAAATGACCAACGAAAGATAAACAATACAAACAACATGGCCATTTTATTTGATCTTTAAGCCCATATTTTTAATTAAACATAATTCTTTAATATTAGCACACGAACATACAAATTTAAAACATCACTTACCTCATAACAATCCATTGTTTTTATTATTTTAGCACTATGTATAAATTTGTTTCACGCTGAATCACTGCACGGTCAACATCAATTCCTATGAACCTCTATGAGCTTTTCTCCGCTTTCATACGACAAATCAAAACAATCAACACATTCTCTTACTATTCCAACATTTCCATAATATGATGGAAACTTGAGAGTAGATTACGCTCTCACATGCATGTTTCCATTCGTTTTTTGAAAGGGTGGGTTTCGTCTCGATTGCTTGTCTCTCAGCAGATCGAGTCAAAACTCGTTTCGCGCGTCAGAATGTCTCTCAATTAGAGTTCTGTTTTCACTTCATTCTTAGTACGCAGAAAACGAAAACATTCATGCAGCTCTTTAGTAACTACACGCTCAGAAATCTTGGATTAAATTCTAATCCAATCGTTGGAATCATGCATTTTTTAATACTTTTTGTATTAGAATTTAATCCAATCGTTGGAATCATGCATTTTTTATACTTTTTGTATTAGAATTTAATCCAATCGTTGGAATCATGCATTTTTTATACTTTTTGTATTAGAATTTAATCCAATCGTTGGACTCATGCATTTTTCAGCGTTCGGCTTGGTTCGGCTCTTATGCATGTTTATCATTTCTTTATACATGTGGCTTCATAGAGCAATTGGTAGAGCCAAATACTTAATAACCTTAACGTAGTGGGTTCGAATCCCACATGTTTCGTTAATTTTTTTTTTTGTCAAAAATATTTTAATACAGCATGTATTAAAATTAATTCCAATGAGAGAATAAAAATCAATTGTAATATATGTAGGGTATTAGATTGTAATACAATTCTGGTGTGGTCATATATACAATACAGTTTGTATTAGAATTTAATCCAAGATTTCTGAGCGTGTAAGGATCAACCTATGAACTTTGAACCAGTGACTTAATACTTGCAAATCATGATTTATGTCCGCAATCAGGGATAATGAAGAACTACTAGTGAAAGTACAGGCCATATCGTCAGCAAATGCATTTATATTGCTTACAAAGCCTTGCGAGAATAGTGAATTATTGAAAGAGAATTGGGCCAAGCACTGAACCTTGAGGTACACCCAAAACTATGGACAATGAAGAACTCAAGAACTCTTCACTTTTTGTTGTCTATTGGATAGATAAGAACTGAGCAAATTATAAAAGGAGCTTCTAAATCCAAAATTATATAATTAAGTCAACAAAATAGAGTGAATGACGGTATTTAATGCCTAAGTAATATCTATAAAGAGTGCAGCTGTTATATGCTTATTATTAAGGCCAGAGTAAACATTATTACAGAAATTAAATAGAGCATCTTCAGTAGATAGCCCTGCCCTGAATACAAATTGCCATTTACTAAAAAGTTTGTTCTTTTCAATAAAATTGACTATTTCCAATTGCAAAAACTTACAATATTTTGATGCAGATTGAAAAAACTTTTTAAGGCCTATAATTTCGATTTTTTTTCAACTACATAATACGATAAATATTAACAAAAAACTTGATTTTTGGAGGTTTTTGCAAAATGGTTTAGCTCACTGGGGGTTATCGTAATAGCGAAAATATTTTGGGTATTAAAAAGATGAAGGTCCATTAGGGGTGTTCACATTTTAAACCACTCATCAAATCATTTGTCGAATACAATAGAACAACGTGAAATTTCCATGGAATTGCAACGTTGTTTTATTGGATTTGACAAACGAATTGATGAGTGTGAACAGGGCAATTAGAGGTGTACAAATGAAACCTTAATATACAGGGTGCCAGTGTAAAAGTACGAATATATACGGAAGTGTATGAGGAGGCCGAGTTAAGCACAAAATTTTATGGGAGAAGGTTTATTTTCGCACCCTTAGGAGTTACGAAGTAAACTGTGTTTTCATGACTGTGCATCATACTATTGCTTATAGTAGAAAAACTAAGAGCTCATTTCAAAGGCAATGAATTGGTCTTTCTAACGGTATATCAATTAACCCACCTGACCTATCCGTTTCTGAGCTGTGCTCGTGGGAAGATGAAAGAGATCCGTTGAATCTACAAAAAATCAAGTGTGACCGCAATTTTCTCAGAATTTCGATCAGAATAGTTTCAAATTTTTTAGCATCAAATGTGTGATTTATTTAATTTTCTTTCTAACGACATCAAAATCATAAAATATCTTTAAAAGTAAAAAGTTAGTTGTATTCCAAAAATTAAAATTAAATTAAATATCATAAGTCTTATGCTAAAAGTTTTTTGATTTATTACGCGAAATTCGGAGAAAATTGCGCTCAAACTTGAAATTTTGTAGTTTAAACGGATTTTTTTTTCATCTTCACACGAGTACAGCACAGAAATGGATAATTTGGGTTTGTTTGTTGATACACTGTTACAAAGGTCAATTAATTACCTTTGAAATGAGGCCCTTAAAAGAAGTTTTCTAGGAGTTAGATTTTTTTTTAAAAGATCAAAAAACCAAGGCATGCGCGTTATAAAAACAAGGTTTGGTATTTGACCGGAAAGGAAAGGTATAGATTATTTAGAGGAATTGATTGGAACCATACGTGAATTATTGATTGGGCGAAACTAACGTGAAAGATAATTTGAATTGCTTTTAATCGAGGCTAGTGTTTTGCCTTAACCTCGGCAAGCATTTCCAGCCCTTAGTTGTTTCTGTCCTTTAATTCCACATTTTTCACAATTTAGTAGTGGATTGTTAGTTTTTCGATAATTCTTAAATGTAGGAAAAAAACAAAGAAAGTGAAAAGAACCATGTCTGAGCCCGGATTCGAACAAGGGACCTCTGTGTTGATAGTCTATCGCACTCTCCACTAGACTACAAAGGCCGACAATGATTTTCTGTTTGAATTTGCTTTCAACTATGAAAAACACAAATAGCAACAGCGGTGCTTTACAGCAGCAGCTATCGATTTTGGCATGCGGTACTGCTGTGCTTTGTGCAAAATCGGCAAAGAATGATGAATATTTTTTATGTTAAAAGTTGTGTCACAGTTTCTTATAAATTTTGTGCAGTGCAGGTTGAAAAAATTTCAGGAGATATAGAAGAATTTTAGCTAGAATCCTATTAAACATAAATTCCATTAGAAAATAAACATTATAAATATTTACTTTTAACATGAAAACACTTATCATTGTCTGCAGAATCTGCTAAAAAAATATTACAAGCAATAGCAGCAGCGTAGCGAGTGCAAACAGCTACGGCACGACTCTGCATAAAACAAAGCAGCACAGCATGCAAAAATCGATAGCTGCCTGCTTGAAAAATGTTAAAAAGCGACAGCAACAGCAAGAAGACGACTTCAAAATTCGATAGCTTGCTGTGGCTTCGATAATTTTCTAAAATTACAGCAAAAACCGAACGTTCGCTGCTGCTGGAACTATTTGTTTCTTTCGTAGTTTGCAGCCGAAGCAAAATTTATTTCTGGAAATAAAGCGCAGCCAAAGAAAAACTTTGATGCTTTTGCTAATTTGGCAGCAGAAATTTAAGCCCTTAACTATAGTATGCATCAAAGTAATGAAATAACAGTTTATAATGTAAATCCTAAGGGTGCGAAAATCGACCCCCTCCCCCTTCTATACGATTTTTTGCTCCACTCGACCAGCTCTTTCACCTCCGTAAATATTCGTACTCTTACACTGGACACTTTGCATACGTATTTTTGTTTTGTTTGTATGGAAATTTAAATGGTTCGATAAATTTTCATCAGATTAATATAAATTACTTACAATGCAAAAGGTACAGAAACGCCAAACTAATGATCAATTAATATAAATTTATGCGAAATATTCTCAACACCAGCACTTTTCACTATAATTGGCCGCATTCAGCGCAGACAACAGTTGGCAACTGTTGTGTAAAAATTCGCTGAATGGTACATATTTGGTAGCGCTAACTAAAACTGATAAAGTAGCGAACGCCTTTTAATCAAGCGAACAAATTCTATGCTACATGAACACAACTGTTTGCTTAACTGTCAGATGCTCTTACTGACGCTGTTAAATTAATAAACGCAGAAAGAACGCAGCAAATTTAAGTGAGAAACTTTTGCAATTGAATTAAATTTACATAATAATGAAATTGAATCTAACTTCTGACGTGTAGAGTAGCAACACATTCAGAGAAAAACATCGTGAACTAAGGTAGCGCTACCATTACAGTTCACAACAGTTGTCTGCGCTGAATGCGGCCGTTGATACTTTCTTATCGTACACCGACAAACAAACGCGAACTTGGCCTTCCATGTCGATCGCTTTTTTGACAGATACATAAATTTGTTTTGTTTGCACAACAAAAGCAATGAGAAGAAGTAAGCTGAAGCAAAGTGAATTCAGCGAACAACAACAACAACGAAACATATGGAAATATTTTTTTCAACTAATTTATAAACTAAATAGAATTTCGAAATTTTGGCTTCTTAAGGAAATAATCTTAGAGGCGTATAGGGACACGAATATCATATCGATACTTTAGAGTATCGATACTTTTTCTTCCGATACGAGTATTTTTTCGATGCTTCGGGTCTATTCGATATTTGATGGTATCGATTCTTTTTACCTAGTATCGAAACAAAATGTGCATCATTGTACAAAGAAAATTAAATGTTGCCAAAAAAATCAGATGCATAAAAATTTTTACACGCAATGCAGCGTACAATTTTGCATTTGTTCGTTTTAAGCAAATAAAAATAAGTGGAATCACCACCAATATGGTTAAGCACCTAAAATATCATCGAGAACAGTAAGTTTCCCCAACTTTTTGGTGTTTTTTATTTCTAAATGTTTGTTAAATTTTGTTGAACAACGAAAGCAATAAAGAAAACGCAAGAGATAAACAAAAAACTTTTATTTTTGTATTAACATTTTTTTAAACAGGTTTTGCAAATATTACAGTTTTCAAAAATATTCATAAACGATTTCTTTATTTTCATTTTTAAAATCATTTTTCCATAACTTATAATAACTAAATGGTTTTTATCACAACATATTACTATAGTAATAATAGCAAAAAAATTGTATTAGCTTTTCTTAACATGAGCTCAAAAATAAGTATTTAATTTTATTTATTTTTTCATTTTCATATAACTTAAATCGTATTTTTATTTAAAATATAGTGATATATAAATGTGTGATTATCAGATTTATGATTGCTTCTTAAGTTTTACAGGACTGTTAAAAGGACTTTATTTTGATCACCGCAACAACCCTGTAATTCCAAAACTTTTTGCAAATAAATCAAAAATATATTTAAAGAATACTTTAAGTCATTTTGAGTGAGAAGTATTTATTTTTTTTTTGTGTTCGATAGGCCAGAAAAGAGCATTTTGATGATTTTCGCAAAAAAATTTTAAATTTGAACAGCTGCAACTTTAGTGTCTGAATTTTGATTTTTGCACACAATAACTCAAGACTATGCTTAAATTTTCTACAAAAAATTTTATAAAATTTTGCATATTTGGAGTTTTGGGGATTTTTTTTCATTAAAATACCTAAACTCAACATTTCTGAAATGGTGCTCATCTAACAAAAATGTTCATAACTGCCAGTTTCTTGAGCGTAATCGAATGATAAATGATGATTCACGATACTACATTCTTTGCTCTACCATGCAAAAAATACAAAAAAGTATTCGATATTCATGGCATCGATACTTTTCTTTCAATATTTTGTGGGCATCGATACTTTTCTTTCGATACCAAAAAAGTAGGTATCGATCTTTTTTTCTTCCGATATCGTGTCCCTAGAGGCGTAGAACAGTTTAGAAAAAACAATTTTAAGATCGGTCAATCCATTTAAAAGTTATGCTCTGTCCAACATTTTTTAAACAAGGTGTTCCATGGGAGCTTGGCACGCTCGCTCTAGTTAAATTAGAGTTAAATAAATAAAAATAAATAAATATATATTTGTTTTTAATTAGCGGCAATGCGTACGTTTTCACATATCATAAGTTTATTCAGCTGTATGATAAAAGTAATTTTTTTGGTGGTTGGTTCAGTTTGGAACTTGTTATTTTTGCAACCTGTTGCTTCTTGAACTTATTTGGCATTAAGCTCATATATAATTTTTTAGAATTATAAAAATAATTAAGTAATTTTGTGGGTATGCGGGTTACACAAAATATTTATTATTGTAGGTTTGTATTTTAATAGCAGATATTTAATTAAGGAAGTTATATGGAAAATGATTAAAACTATGCTTTTCTAAAAACATACAGCTTCATATTGTGATTTCATGATTATGATGTGAAATAGGGATGTAACTCTTTGCAATTTTTGCAAATATCAAAAATACCACGGCAGAGCCGTGTGGGGCATGAAAATATTGAATTGAATTGAATTTTATTTTTTTCAATTGAATTGAATTTTATTTTCTATTTCACTAATTACACTTGGAAATACAATTATGCATAAATACATCATTAATTTAACAAAGAATTGGTGAAAAAGAACTGCTATCTGTAGTTCACGAGGAACTAGTGGCGAAAGCAGTAATAAAAAATAAATATTGAGCCGAGGCAATTTAATACAATATTAGGATCGAAATGACAATAAGATATAACATTAAAATATATATATATATATATATATATATATAGAAGATAGGAATAAGTTAATATTGTAAAATTAAAAACATTATTAAAGTTAGAAGAAAAAGATAAAGCATAAATGTCAAAACTAGATAATTTTTTTTTACATTTATTATTTATTTATTATTATTATTATTATTATTATTATTATTATTATTATTATTATTATTATTATTATTATTATTATTATTATTATTATTATTATTATTATTATTATAATTATTATTATTATTATTATTATTATTATTATTATTATTATTATTATTATTATTATTATTATTATTATTATTATTATTATTATTATTATTATTATTATTATTATTATTATTATTATTATTATTATTATTATTATTATTATTATTATTATTATTATTATTATTATTATTATTATTATTATTATTATTATTATTATTATTATTATTATTATTATTATTATTATTATTATTATTATTATTATTATTATTATTATTATTATTATTATTATTATTATTATTATTATTATTATTATTATTATTATTATTATTATTATTATTATTATTATAATTTATGTATTCTAAACATTTTTTAAATCGATAGCAACAATCAAGAATAATCTAGATCATATAGTAAAATAAACACTAGAAGCGGGTGAGATACATAATTTCATATAAAACTATTAAAATAAAATTATAGTGAGGGATCATTACACAGTTTTAAGGGAATTAAATTATCAATATAATTTTAATTTATTTTAAATTCTATTTATTAATAATATTGAGACATCGAGAAAAAGTTGATGCATGTGGGGAAAAAGAAATAAAATAAAAAAGAATAATATACTTAAGAGATCGAGAAAAACGGAAAAAGGTATATAAGGAAAAAAAAAACAAATAAAAACTTTGAATTTTAAACAGTTATTAATTACAATAAAAAAATTAGGAAATAATAACACCTATTGTATTTATATTTTCATATGAGAAACTTAAACGCCAAGCCTTTACTTCTTTAAAAAAAGCACGTTTATTACGAAGGCATCTTATATGGTAAGGAAGATTATTAAAAATTCTTGGGGCTACAGAAGCATAGTAGTGTAGAAAGTGTTGCAGATTGTGAGGTGGAACAGAAACCAAATTCCTATTATTTGTTTTTAAATTATAATCCGAATGACTTCTAATATTTAATGAAAAGTCAGACCTTAGAAAAAAAATTTTCAACACCTTGAAGTAGTACAAATGCTTCAATGGCAAAATGTTCAAATTTCTTAAAAGCGATAGACTATTTACATTACGACTGTTCTTAGTTATTAACCTAATGGTACATTTTTGGAGAGTGAAAATTGGATTTATCCTATTATAATGTGTACCACCCCAGCAGGCCAGTCCATAATCTAACTTTGATTAAAAAATACCAAAATAAATACAAGTAAGCAGCTTTGTAGAACAAAACTTCTTTAAATGATACAGTTGCCTAGTTGCTGACAATAAATACTTTCTTAAAGCAGCTGAATGATCACTTCAATTCATTTTCCAGTCCAATACTAAGCCTAGATACTTGAAAGTTTTAACACAATCAATATTAAAACAGGATTTCGAACAGGTGCCTGACTCATCATAAGTTTTCACGTTAGTACGAAAGCAACAAGTTTCATTGCAGGGAAAATACTTTTCACAATTTGCACCATGAAAAGTGAATCACCTAATTAAGTATCTTTACCAGAAATGTTAAAAAACATTATTTTGGTCTTATCACTTAGATAGTGTAAAGTGTATAGATAGTGTATAGTATCACTTAGTGTATAGTAAACCAATGTTTTAAAATTTCCAAGTCTTGGTTTATTTCTACCACAGCCTCAAAAACTGAATCTCAAGATAAGGTAGAAGCCATATCTTCGGCAAACGCTATATAAAAAATATGGTATCACTTTTCCTCTATCGTGAAAAAAGTTTCCGCACCGAAAGTGTTGAAGTTTTGTTTTTATTTATTTATTTTATTTTTCATTATAACAGTTACTCTTGTCTTAAATAAGTTATTTTTTGTTTAAATTCTTATATAATCTTCAATACCAAACCATTTTTCATATGTCTAATGCAAAAGTTTGATCAAATCCCGATATTTTAACTTCCTAAATTTAAATTTCCTTAAATTAACTTCCTTAATTTTTCTTATCTAAGAAGGTAATATTTCTTTATTATAATAAATCACTTTCGGTGCGGAAACTTTTTTCAGCAAATCAACTTAAAATATTGTTTTTTATTATCAGAACAACCTTTCCCACTTATTTATATTTCCCAATATTTCTATATTATAATAAATCACTTTCGGTGCGGAAACTTTTTTCAGCAAATCAACTTAAAGAATTGTTTTTTATTATCAGAACAACCTTTCCCACTTGGTACTGGACTGGTATTTAGCACTAAAAAAAGTTATATCCATATATATATATATATATATATATATATATATATATAGGTATTTAGCACTAAAAAAAGTTATATCCATATATATATATATATATATGGATATAACTTTTTTTAGTGCTAAATACCAGTCCAGTACCATATATATATATATAGTATATATATATGTATATATGGATATAACTTTTTTTAGTGCTAAATACCAGTCCAGTACCAAGTGGGAAACAGTACCATATATATATATATATATATATATGGATATAACTTTTTTTAGTGCTAAATACCAGTCCAGTACCATATATATATATATAGTATATATATATATATATATATATATATATATATATATATACACATATATATATATATATATAAATACCAGTCCAGTACCATATATATATATATAGTATATATATATATATATATATATGTGTATATATATATATATATATATATATATGGATATAACTTTTTTTAGTGCTAAATACCAGTCCAGTACCAAGTGGGAAAGGTTGTTCTGATAATAAAAAACAATTCTTTAAGTTGATTTGCTGAAAAAAGTTTCCGCACCGAAAGTGATTTATTATAATATAGAAATATTACCTTCTTAGATAAGAAAAATAAAGGAAGTTAATTTAAGGAAATTTAAATTTAGGAAGTTAAAATATCGGCATTTGATCAAACTTTTGCATTAGACATATGAAAAATGGTTTGGTATTGAAGATTATATAAGAATTTAAACAAAAAATAACTTATTTAAGACAAGAGTAACTGTTATAATGAAAAATAAAATAAATAAATAAAAACAAAACTTCAACACTTTCGGTGCGGAAACTTTTTTCACGATAGAGGAAAAGTGATACCATATTTTTTATATAGCGTTTGCCGAAGATATGGCTTCTACCTTATCTTGTGATTCAGTTTTTCATATATATATTCATATATATACACATATATATATAGAATATATAGAATATATAGAATATATAGAATATATATATATATATATATATATAGATAGAGGAAAAGTGATACCATATTTTTTATATAGCGTTTGCCGCAGATATGGCTTCTACCTTATCTTGTGATTCAGTTTTTCACATATATATTCATATATATACACATACATATATATACACATATATATATAGAAATATTCACATATTTCACATATATGTGAAATCATTCATTTGTGTTTTTATTATTATTATAAGTTTTTGCAACGTTTGAAGTTCATTTGCAAGATACTCTTAAATCAATCATATATTTTTTTTTCAAAGCGACTTTAATGTCTTTAAGGCACATCATAATTAGTTCTGTCTGTATTTTCCATCCCATTTACTTTACAGTATCATATTAAATTCTAATTAAAATCATGTAAACCTTAATTTTCCAATCCTATTTTAATTGTACTGCATATCCAAAAACCATGAAAATTCCTTGAATTTTTTTTTTATGGTCGCTTGGCTAGCAATCGAGAATTTTTCATCCCACAACCAAGAATTTCAAAACACTTCCTCATTTAATTAAATTGATTTTCAATTTTCACGATAAACACTGGCTGATCATAAAATCAATCTAACTCAACTTCAAGCTGAAGTCTGGTTGCTCTTCTTGCTGCTTCTGCTTTAATGCGCTTCAATGAATGCAGCAGCAGAAGCAGCATCAACAGCAATCAGTTCAGCAGCCTGGCAACCTGCTCGCATCTAGTAACTCCCGCATCATCAAAAGTCCAATTGCGAAAGGATTAAGATAAGTAGATTAATAGTTGAACCCAAGTGGTATGCCACGCTGTACACCTTAATTAATTTGAACAAGTCTAATTATGTCGGTGCTGCATCCAGAGTTGGCTGTGTACCAAATTGAGGGCGCAGCTTCAATGCGGATAAAATATCTGTAGAATGCTCTGGACAAGTGCACGCTGAAGATACTCGTAAATGATAAAGAAATATTTGATATGTTGTCGTCGTTGTTATTTCTTCCCATGCAAACAAAGATGAAACATGTACCAGCCGCATTGTTTGTTGCTTAATTCTATTGATGTTGTTAAATTTTGATATTTACTTTAATTGTTTTTCCGTGGAACGTTGTTGCTTTAGAGGTTGTTACCTCTGATTTTTTTCTTTCCTTTGTTATAGAACAACGCGTTTATTTCTCATTAATGGTGGGGGTCTCGTTTATTTCTCATAAATGGATATATAAGAAAAGGGTTGCCGACAACTAAATTGTTGCTGTCTTTGTTATTGTTTTGATACCATTTGTCGAGGTATTGAAATGATGGATTATTTAACAAGAGTCCTATGAATGACTGATTATCCAGTTCGACAATTTTCAACCTTTTACGAAATTACAGATTTTGATTTACGAATGCTGGGAGAGGAGACAAAACAACTAAGTAGTTTGATATTTGTTTTAAATGTGTTCCAAATTTAGCTATATACTAATATAAAGGGTAAGCAAATTACTTAATATAACCTTTGGCATAGTTGAGTGTTTAAAAACCTGTTAACAAATCTTATGAGAAATATTTTTGTAAATATTTTTATTATTTAAAACTCTTCTTTTTAAGCCCCTTTAAAAAAAAAAAAATTAAAAAGTACCCTTAGATGTAGTCGTAAATGTTAATAAGTTTTATTATAGATAACAATTAGGACGGGTCGAAGAAAAAGTGTTTAATAAACTCAGTATAGAACATTCCTTGTCTTATTGTAGTTCTCTCCACTAAAACACTTTTTAACAAAAAACAAACCAACTTCAAAAATAATTTTAAATTACTTTTCTCATTAATTTTTGATCCAATTTGATAATTTATTTGTATATATTATTAAATTGGAAATCTTATTATTATAATTTTTTCTATTTTGTATTATTATCATAAATATATTAATTTCTCTGTGAATATAAAACCTTTAAAGCTGGAGCGTTTTTTTTATAAAAGTCTAATTATATAAGCGCCGTCTTTAAAAGTTTTATATTAATGAAGAAATTAATATTTTTATGATAATAATACAAAATAGAAAAAAAAATTATAATAATAAGATTTCTATTTTAATAATATATATAAATCAATTATCAAATTTGACCAAGAATTGATGTGAAAAGTACTTTAAAATTATTTTTTACTTTGTAGTGGTTTTAAAGTTGGTTTTTTTTTGTTAAAAAGTTTTTATTTCTTCCTTTTTAGAGATTATGATAACAATTTTGCCCACTTTTGTAACGAACTTTGGTTCCCAAGTGTCAATATTCGAGATACAATGTTTTTCTTATAGTGCTACGCCCTTTGAAAAACTCCGCCTACTTTCTTGATTGTGTTTTGTTCCCATTCTACCTATTCTTGTACCAAATTTCCGTACCCTAGTGTCAATATTATTCGAGTTACAGTGTTTTTCTAAGATTTCCAATCCCTTTGTCGAATAACGCCAACTATTTTTACCATAATTTGTAATAATTGTGCCTACCCCTGTACTAAATTTCAGTACCCTAGTGTCAATATTAATAGAGATACAGTGTTTTTCTAAAAGTGACACGCCCTTTGTCTATTACCACCCACTTTCTTCATAGTGTTTTGCTATAATTCTACACATTATTGTAACGAATTGTATTACCCTAGTGTCCCTATTATTCGAAATAGAGTGTCTTTCTAATATTGTCACGCCCTTTTGTCAAATAACGCCCACTTACCTCACCGTAATTTGTAATAATTGTTCCTACTCCTGTACTAGTTTCCAGTACCCTAGTGCCAATATTAATTGAGATAGAGTATTTTTCTTTTATTGCCACGCCCTTTTGTCCAATAATGCTCACTTTCTTTACCGTAAATTTTCATAATTATGCCTACCCCATACCTAATTTCAGTATCCCAGTGTTAATATTATTCGAGTTACAGCGTTTTTTTAATATTGCCACTCATTTTATCAAAAAACGCCCACTTTTTTGACAATAATTTGTAATAATTGTTTCTACCCCTGCACTAAATTTCAGTATCCTAGTGTCAATATTATTCGAGATACAGTTTTTCTAATATTTCCACGCCTCTTTGTCGAATACCGCCTACTTTTTTAAACGGTTTCCTTCGCGCTAAATGTCTCTATCTGTTGACTAAAAATTGCGGCAATCGGGCAAGTACTTTAGGAGTAAAAAAAAACAAATAAACCAACCAACTTGAGAACCTCCTCCTTTTTGAAGTCGGTTGAAAAGATTTCGCGATGTGTTAACCCTTAGACTACAGCAATTTTTTTAAAAAGGGCGTTTTTCTGATGAAAAACCACTTTTTGTATGATAAAGTTTTTTGTTTTTATGAATTGTCAAAATCAAAAAGTTCCAAAAAATAGAACTTAAAAATAATTACAAAATTTCTTAAAAAGTTGGGTAAATTATGCAGATTATCAAAAAAGTCTGATTTTGATAAGTTTGAATTTTTTGGAAAGGTTTTCAGAAGCACTTTTAAAAAATAAAAAATAATATAAAAACAGTTACGGTACCAATTGAAACCTTTGCAGACGAGGATCCCTTTGTCCATCCTCAATGGGTTAATTTGTTCAAAAATGTTAACAAGTTAGCTCCAAATTTGTGTAGGGAATTTTATTAACTTTCCAACGGTGGTAAAGTAACTACAATCGGGCGATAAATGGAGTTATTATGGCGACTGAAGTCGAAATCGTAACGAAAAGTCTAAAAAAAATCGCAAAAAAATCTCGAACGAGCCAAAATTCTCAAAATTTTTACATTGATAGTAACCATTTTTAAGCTTAGTTTTTGTTTTTTTTTTTTGTTTAGAACAATTTATAGAAACAAAAAACTTGCACGTGTTTTTTTGTCCAAAAAAAAGACACTTTTAAAAAATTCCTGCTAGCCTAAGGGTTAACACATCACGAAATCCTTTCGTGGCCAATGGATGAGCCACGGGATAATATTTTATACCAAGTTTGTCAAACACTGTTTTTTTATTTGGAGACCGACCCGCCCTAATAATTAATAATAATTAATATATTATACATAAAAAAATATGGTTCTGTGCTTCTTTTTGTTAACACTATACTTTGACCCACTGAATCAATTGGGGTCATATTTGCACTATATACAGGTTTGTAAAAAAGTATTGATGGCGACACCTATAAACCTGCAGAAGAATCAAAATTTATACGCCATTTTAATATTTAATTTTTCATTTGAAAATACAAAAAAAATTTATTTCAATCTGTCAATTCATTCTTTGTTTACAAGCCATTCGAAGTTATTGTGTCAGTGTAATTTTTTGCAGTCGAAACACTGAATATAGTGCAGTGATAAAATTCTTTGTTTTAGAAGGTTTATCAGCAACAGATATTCATACAAAATTTTTGAAATAGTTAAAGGGATCTGCTCCTTCATTTTTTTACCACCACCGATACTTTTTGAACACCGCTGTTTGATTATAAAAAAAGTTTATTATATACTAATAGAGAAAAAAGTTGTGAAGAAATAGAGAGAGTCTTAAAAAAGACATTTAAAAGGAAAAATGCCATTTTATTTACTAGTATAATATTGCAAGCTTTGCCACATCATAATATTAAAGGTGTGCTCACAACAATCGACCCTTGCAAAAACGCATTTGCAACGATGCAACAAGATCGAGAATTTCCCTAATATGTTCATTCTGTATTTGCATTACTATTTTTATACTAGTATTTTTTTTTTTTTGCATGTTCGACCCTTGTTTGACAGTCATTCGAATTATTTTACTCTGACACCAAAACATTCACCAAAAATAGAGTTGATTACTTTTGAAGCATCTCGATTAATTCTTTCCCGCAACGCTATCGACAATAAACTTTTTTCATTCAATATTAATTTAAAATTCAGGACACTGCTGGCAAAAAGTTTGGTAGCTCGTTCCTATGCCTTATTCAACAATAGTCGTTTCTACCTAAAGAAGAGTCAGTTCAGATTTCTGCGTATTTTGTTGTTGTAACTTCATAAACACTCGACATATGGTTCATAAAAGAGCCGAACAAATATAGCTCTAATACAACAACAGCGTTAATACTGCTAGGGATTCCGAGTAAAATAGTAACGATCGAATGACGGTCGAACAAGGGTCGAACCTGCCCTAAAAGTACTTCAAAAATCTTATTGCCGATAGCTGTGTCGAAACAGGGCCTTAGAAAACCTAAATTGTTCCTAACTCGGCAATGCTGATTTTGGTAGTATCGCCACTTGTGTGTAGCGCAAAAAGTTTTTTATATATGAAGAATATAGAAATAATAAAAACAAAAACCACAATTGTTGACCTTCAAATTTGCGGAACCAAATCGATGCGCAAATAACAGAAACAAAAACCACACTTGCTTACAAAATTTGCTAAACCGCTTATACATCAACAAACGCATTCACAAATAGAAAAAAAAATCCTCCACTCTAAGATGCTGATAGTCCCGCGTTGTCTTGCGTTTGCATTCAAAAGAATTGTTTTTGGGCATACATTTACATTGTTGTTGTTAATGTTTTTGTCATGTACACGGTTAAAAATCTTAAACTAAATTTTAAACTTTTTGGAATACATAATGGACAACACCAACGAAAAATTATTTTTTAATCCAAGGAAGAATTTGAAATTTTTTAAACCAAAAAACGATTAGTTTTCAATACGAAAAAAGTTTAAAAAAGCAATAAAAATATCAACTTAAAATAAAAAACTTTTCTGACCAGTTCATGATTTGAACTCACGTCCTCTGTTGTACTGGTCCAACACCTTATCCACCCGTCCATCACAGTTCTTTAAAAAGTTACGCTTATTTTGCATCATAACAAAGAGCTTGCAATAAGTAAGCAAGCGAGCAGAAACGTGGGTTCGAGACCCAGCTAAATTAAAGTAATATAAAAAAAAATGTTCCAACTAGTTCCTGGTTTGAACACACGTCCTCTGATGTTCTGGTCCAATACCTTATCCACTCGTCCAACTCAGTTGTTTACATAGCTTCGCTTATTTTGCATGTTTACGAATGCAAGTAAGTTCTTTGCAGAAACGTGGGTTTGAAACACAGCCAAATTAAACGAATGTTTGGATTAAAAAGTAGTACTTTTTGAATTAAAAATTCCTTTAAACTAAAGTTTGGATTAAAAAGTAGTCCAAAATTTTAAACCGTGCATTGAAATTAAATTGAGTCATAGTGAGCTGGCAATTATTTAATTAGATGACAATCATCATTAATTGAGGTGGTACACTTACTGCTTTATTTCCTATAACGAAAATGCACACCAACAACAAGTAAGACATGAGAAGCAAAACTTTTATCTATACGAAATTATGTTGCTTCTCGTGTCATGCAATAAAATACCAATAAATAAAATGAACGACATAAGTTAAGTATTAAATAAGAATTTATCAAAGTTTGCTGGGAAGGCGACCTACCATAAATAGACATAAGCAACAGAACCACTTTATATGAAGCGAAACTGTTAAAAATTTTCGATGCCAGGCTTAACATAATAAATAAATATATTAAATATATTAAAAAAACATATTAAATAAAATAATTATTTTATTTCCGCATGAAGTTCCAATTTTCATAAAAAATCTGTTCATTTTCTCTGTAGAGTAATCACTGTTCGGCCTATGTACGACCCTTGTACGGATTTGCCAAAAAGTCCCGCAAACGATCCGAGAAAAATATCTAAAATTAGGCCTTGTTCAGCCACTGTTCGGCCTTAGCTAAAAAAGTTTTTATTTTTACTAACTTTTATTTTGTACAATATGCACATATGCATTGCTTAACCGCAACCAAACGCTTAAATTCAAATTGAAATTGCAAATGCATAAAACAACGTAATGTTTGTATTTAGCAAAAAAAAAGGGGGAAAGAACATAATGTAAATAACGAACGTACACTGTAAACGTAACCGCAGCCATGACCGCAGGAATGACAGAATGAAGAAATGACATTTCCATTAAACCGTTTTAATTGCATCAAATGCATGTGTGTGTGTTGTGTTTTACTTACGCATCTCTGTGTGAGTGTGTGTAGAAGCATATTTTTGTGTGCGCTTATGCGTAAAACACGTATGTCAAACAAACAAACAAACAAACTGCCAGGATTTGTTGTTATTGTTGTTATTTTTGTTTATGTTCTTGTTTTCTACAATTATAACTTATGTTAAATTAATTAAAAATAACATCGCGTTTTGGCAGTCAAATATTACAATATTGCACAATTTAGCAAGAACATAAATTAACGCTTTTGGCCAAAACTAACAAAAACACATTACATATAAGCGTCAAAATGTCATAGAGCAAAATGGCAACGCATTTAATTAAAGCGCAAAATATAAAGAACATTTCATTTAAATATAGTATGTTGTGTCTTGCGTGTGACAGCGGCTAGTTTGACAGAAGCAATAAAATAAGCATTATACAAAATTTAACCCTTTTATGAAAAACAATAACAAATGCTGCAAATGTAACCATATTAAAATTAACAATTGGTCACATTTTATGTAAATTGGCGGACACGACCTTCGGTGTCAAACACAAATATTGTTAGATCGTCATATTTGTTCGAACGGAAATGTCGACATCGTCATGTACATTCACAAAGCCCACATTTAGTCAGTTAGTCTGCTGGTTCGTGATGGTTTTTGGCAGTGATTTTTATGTATTTAAATTGACGGCCCATCTGTTGTGTTTAGAAAGATTTTGACAAAATTTTGTTTTTGTGTGGTTTTTTTTAACGAAGGCCAACACATGGATTTTGACGCGCTTCAAAGTCAAACTCAATATAATCTATTGTGTGCTGACCAATTGACCTAATGCATTTGATCTAGTTGTTATTATTGTTGTCAACATTCGCTAGGTGACATGCTGGCGGATTTCGAACGAAAGAAAAAGCTGTCGGTATGGTATACCAGAGCTTTGTATGTAATGGTGTTATGAGCAAATGGTGGTGTTATTGCAAATATGACAACACCAAAACTATATCACAATTCAATCGACGTCATATATTCCATAATGAATTCTATACCCACTTGTGAATAAAATGAAATTATTTCTTGTATTAAAATTCTTTTCACAAGAATAAAAAGTAACGAAACCCGTGAATTCAAACCCACGATGTTAAGGTTATGCCTCTAAAACTGGCTTATAAGGCCACATGCACTCGTATAAAGAAAGAAAAAAGAGGAATGATAAGAATATATGGTTATTTTTATGATTATGATTAGTAGAGTTAGGTTATTCTTTGGCTTATGAACAGTGTTAGTAATTTTAAACCAAGTAAAAAAATATTAGTGGGCGAACAACGGTCGAACATGGTCCTCACATCCGAACAAGGGTTGAATATGGCCTTAAAATAATCCAAACAGCATAGTGGTCGAAAGTTGGGCCGAACAACGGTTGTACAAGGACTCAATTAATTTGTACGGCCGCTGTGCGCCGTTGTATGCCACCAAATTTTTCAAAGCACTTGTTTAACAGCAAACGTATGCCAATCAACATAAGCAAGTCTCACTCGCTGATGCTGATGATGAAAGTAGCGCTACTTGTGTGTTACGTAAAATAACTTTTTTAGTGTATGAAGCTAGTTATAAAAAGCTGTTCATTTTCATATTAAAAAAAATCACTGTTCAGCGGATGTACGCCCGCTGTACAGCCGTGATTATTTCAAAATAGCCTATGTGCGACCGTTGTGTGGCCAAAAAGTCTAGAAAACGACTCTTGTTCGACCTTTGTACGGCCAGGAAAAAAAAAATAAAACTAAGCCTTGTTCGGCCGCTGTTTGGTCTTAGCTAAAAAAGTTAAAGTTTTTACTAGGGAAGCGATAAAAGAATGACTAATTTTAAGCATTGCAAAATTTCAGGCCTACAGTGATTCAATTTAGATGCCGACAATTATTTTTACTCATTGAAGCAATTTCAAAACTTTTGAAAGTCGGTGAAAGTGTAAAAAAATAAATTATATGAAAATGAATTTGATGACAAAAAAACACTGCAATTTAATTAAAATACGAAATACAAACGCTATTAATTACCATAAAGTTGTCATCGTTAGATAAGCCTGTGTTCAAAAAATCGCACCATAATTTGGTAGCCACAGAAACTACAAAATGAAAAAGTTTTGCCATAATTCAGTGAAAATTGTAGAAAAAATTAAATGCCAACCACATTGCTATAAAGCATATAATTACTTTAACTAATAGCGTCAATATAGTAAACACCGATGGCAACCAGCACAACACATTCACCATAACCGCAGCAACATCAGCAACAGTAGAAAAGTTAAGCGTTTAAACAATAAAAAAAAACAACAACAAACAACAGCAAATAAGAGTTAAACATCAGCTGTCGGCATCATAAATCAATTAAAATTAAATCAACTTTTCACCAATTTGTTGCGTATTTTCATAATTTGTGCAAACATTTTGCCAACTTTTTTTTTCAAAACTTAAGCCCGCCGCAGGGAGGAAAAAACAAAAATAAAAATCACACACGATGGAGGGTGGGAAGCAATAACTTTCTCTCCCTCCGACCCATAATGTGCATTGTTGTAAGCTCAAAAATTCAATCAATAACGGTATAATCAATAAGGATTTACCAGCAAATTAAAATTATGTGGAGATTTATAGGAAAATTTCGCCTTTCAAAAATTTTAATGAATTTATTTTTTCAGGGGTGCAGCAAAAAGTTGCTGCCTACTAATCAGTACAAATAGCAACATCATAATTAAAAATGTTAATTATTTTCAGTTGGTCCACCTTCCATGAAACCTGAATATTATGTAAATATCCGCTTTTAAGCAATTTGTTTAGCAAATTTATTTGGCAACTCTGGCGCAGACCCAACCGCTGATGAACATCCCAAGTTTGAGAAATTATTATGACGTTCAGACATAATTAAATTAAACAAAATTGATGGCTAGTCGAAATGATTGAAGACAAGGAGTACGGATTAAGTTGCTTCCAAGAAAAACCTCCCTTGATTAGTTAACACAAATTGTTGGTTTTTGTTGGCTTATGAAAATTTTAATTTTCATCTTATTACTTTTTCTAGGAACTCTTAATAGTTTTCAGCAAAAAGGCTTTATATTTTGTTTATTTTTTCTTTTCCTAATAGAGTCATTTGTAGTAAACATGGTTTTTACTCAGACGGAGGCGTTGGAGAAAACATAAAATTGACATGGGTGAATGCGTAAAGGTAAAAAATGCTGCTTTGAAACTTTTAAGCTTAGTCTTTATCTTGATATTAATCTCAAAAGGTTCGATAACTCATATTTAATTAATTTGGATTCTTTTTCACAAAATGGTTGTGGTATTTTTAGGAAATTAAAGATTTTTTAGGCTGTCGAATCGAACTGTTAAGCGCAAATTTCCTTTTTTTTTAATTATAAAATTTGGGTAGAACATCATTTTTGACGTAACAACTTTACATCTTACTATGTGCTTTCCAAAACTTTAAAATCACTCGCCAACTTTAAGAGCTATGATAAAGCTTATGGTAACACAGTTAAGGTTAGGGCATCCTCCAATCCTGGGATTCTTTAGTCATGACAGCCCCGGACTTGCAAGACCTAAGATCCCGGAATTTTCGGGATCCCAGGATGGTCTCCACTGCTAATTCCAAAATATTCCAACAAAATATTCAATGATATTCCTTAGAAAAAATTGATGTGATTTTAAAAATTTTTTATATAAAAACCTTTCTAAGACTATCTGTACAAAATAACTCAATAGGCCTTACCAATAGTCATTTTAATATCGACTCTAAATTAAGTCTTAGAGTAGGCATTTAGTCGACTATTGGTAAGGCCTAATGTGATGAACAGATGATACTTCTTAAGAAATACTGAAATGTAGTTTTAATAAAACAAAAATAAAATTTCTTTTTTAATTAGCTGTACAAAATATTATGTGAAAAATATAATAAGGGTATTCACAAAGTGTGCTATCATGTCATATTGTCCTAAGATTTTACAACTAAAATTTACCAGATAAATAAATGCTAATAAGAAACAGCTGTTTGATTACGACACTTTAATAAACGTAGCTTTCAGAGTTGTATTACATTAGTTCTTTTTTATATAGAAGGCAACAATAAAATGTTTAAACTCAAAAAAACTTCCTTAAACAAGCTGTACAAAATATCACAAAATTCCTACTTGGAAATACTAAAATTATTAAACGATTTTCTTTTTTAAATAGTTTTATGAACCTTCTGAATGATCTCTATTAACTAACTTCTTTTTAGAATTGATCTTTGTTTTTCAGAAATAAACAATAAATACTATCCAAACATTTAATCGAAACTGTGTTCTTTAGTTTTTTAAAATCTTCTGCAATGTTTTGTGTTGTAAAACAAGGTAAAACTACTTTGAAACTTCATATTACGTTTTCCAAAAAATTGTTTTTCTAAGTTTTGTCAAACCCGGGACTAGTCACGGATCCCGGGATTGCCGAACTGCCTGAAATTGGATTCTCTAGTCAAAGTTGATTATTCGACCGTACAACAAAAATATTTTGACGCCATGAAAACGCGGAAGGAGAGAACAAAATTTGAAAGTTATTGCTTGGAATTTGTGCCATATATTAATTAATTATTAGGGTAAAAACACGCTCATAAAGGTTGCTTCTATGCCATCCATTTTAAAATTTAGTAGACAAAAAATTTATGACGTTAAGGCCGCGGTGACAGCCATTTCTAGTTCGAAGATATTCAACAAGCGCGTCACGTCGTGACGTGAAATTATTGCTCGGTGATTTTAAGCGCTATGGTAAATGTTATGAGGGAAAACGAAGAATAGCTACATGCCCTCTCTACAAAAATTAAAAATTAGGATCTCATCAAGTCGCAGAAGAGGCAGCTTATGCAACAAAAAAGCAATATTGTTGCTCGGAATTATTAATTGCTTGTGAGTAAATGCTACGGTAAAAATTATTAAACCACAGTAAAGATCACGTCTTTGTCCACCTGATAAAAATAATAGAATGTCTTATGACGTCATAAGAGAGCAGTGATAGACCTAAATGTAACTAAAATGCAAAAACGTTGCATGGAATTTTATCACAGTGAATATAGGTAATATAGGTGGGTTCTTAGGCTTTATAACAAAAATAAATGCATCATCGATGCATGGAAATATTGGATAGCATTATGGTAAATGTTTATGTATCAGAGTAAAGATTAATTATTAGACCTCGGGAAATAAAAACTAAAAGTAAGAGTAGGTGCAGTCGCAAAAGCAGAAGAAAAAGAAGAAAATCAAACACAAAACTACCCAGCAAAAAAAGTGCTTACGAAAGAAGGTAAAGTGAAAGGAAAAGTCTTGAAATCCATCCCTTCCATTTTCATACCCAGAAGCAATTCTTTTAAAATATGCATGTCATTGGGAGGAATGCTTTCCTTAATCTTCTCTAGAATTCCTTGTAGAATTTTTTTCTTCCATGAAAGGATTCTAGCAGGTGTTTTTCAGGAGACATTTTAGAAGGCATTCCATGGAATGAAATGGTTTTTGTGGTTAAGGGTGGCGGTTTAAAAAATCTCACGTAAAATATCCCTTTTCCTGATTTTCACGGCATTTTGGTATTTGAAGTAGGAAGTGGTTGGGTTTTGTTGGAGGTTTCTAAAATCCCACAAAATATATCGAAAATATATATTATTATTATTTATATTTTTTTTTTAATTTTATTGAATTTAAATGCTGTTGGAATGTCTTCCAGAAGTTGTTTCTCAGAATGCCTCTTGAAAGCTCCTTTCGATAAAACTAAATAGAAGTACAATTGGATTTATGCATGCATGTATGCATATGTATGCATCTAGAATGCATGACACATTTGTATCAAAAATTTTGCTGGATAAATGAGAAAACTAAAAAGCAAAACCAAATGAGCAAAACCAAACAAAATAGCAAATAAGCAAAAACAAAAGAAAATAAGCAGAATCAAAAGCAAACAAGCAATATATGATTTTGGTATGACTACTAGTTTGATTGACGTATCTTATGTTTCTACTACTATTTCTACTACAGTTTCCTACTACTATTTTTTACTATTACTTTTTCTACAGAAGTACAATCAAAAGAAAAAGCAAAGGCGACATAAAACTAAGAGGAAATGAGCCAAATCAACATAAAAAGCAGCAAAAGATTTTCAAAGAAAAAAAGTAAATAAGCAAACAAGCCAATGGGTTAAAAAAAAGCAAATGAGCAAAAGAAAGAGTATATGCAAATGAGCAAAAGAAAAAATAATTGCAAATGACCAAAAGCAAAAGACAAATGTACAATACATAGAAATAAGAGAAACAGCAAATACAAATGATCAAAAGCTACCGCAAATACAATAGAGCAAATATGAATACAAAGGAGCAAAAGTAAATGCAAATGAGCAAAAGCAACAACAAATACAAATGAGCAAAATCAAGAGTAAATAAACAATATATGGAAAAGGAATGGCAATTGGTTTTTATGGCCATTTCTACTATTTCCTATTTTCTACTACTATAGTACTTGTGCTAATGTTTATACTAATTTCTACTAACAACTACTTTAATTTTCTACAACGTATAAAAAGAAGGTATCGAATGATATGATGGTATGATAGTATTGGATGATGGGATGATAGGATGAATGGTAGGATCATGTTTAACATGGTATGATGGTAAATTAAGATGTTATTTTACTGTTTGGATCTAATGGTGTGATGTGAATATTTATATTACTATGTTCTACTACTATTTCTATTTCTAATCACTAATTCTATTTCTATTACAATTTATGCTAGGGTAAAGGATATGTGAACATATCATAGATATGTTTACCTACGCTACTATGTTCTACTATTTTTTGGTCTTTTTTCTACTACTCCTGTAATTGTTTTTTCTACTACTATTTTCTTTTAATATTTACAGGTCCTTTCTGGCAAATTATCAATTGTTACCCAGTATTTTTGTTATTTTTATGTGTTTGCTGCAATTTTGTGATTTCAAAAAAAAATTTGAAGCTCAAAAAACAAAATTTTTGAATGAAGTTGTGACTATCTGAAAAGCAGGTGACAATTTCTATCAAAATTTATTATTTTTGAGCTTCAAATATTGTTTTGAAATCACAAAATTATAGCAAACACATAGAAATAATAAAAATACTGGGTAACAATTGATAGTTTGCCAGAACAGACCTGTCATACTAGTTTTAGGCTACTAATGTTTTACTACTTAAAAATTTATATATATTAACTATTTTATATATAGACTAGCAAATACCCGCTGCTTCGCCTGAGATAAAAATATTAAATACCATGTAAAAATTTTAAATTTTAAAATGAAAATATTTAGTGTTATTAAAACAAATTCAAAATATAAAAATTATTGTGTTTGTTTTGTTTAATTCTGAAAAAATGGTATTGTATATATTAAGAAATAACTTTATTTAATTTGAATAACTTATTTAAACGGTAATTGTTATGATGACATCAATTTACCTGGCTTTCTTTTTGTTTACTTTTGAAAAAGTCCTGCATAGCAGCGTTATAAAAAAATGTTGGTAAAAAATTTTTAAAATTTATAATCAAAAATGTAATTTTTTACATATATTCTGAAAATAAATATATTCTTCTTAAATTGTTGTAGTTAATCGGCCTTCTTCAGTTATTAATTGTTGTTATTGGGCTTCGGCCAAACAACAATTCTTCTTAAATTTAATAGAAAAAAAAACCGTTATAATGAGATCAAACTTTTAGCTATATCTCAAAAACTATAGACTTTCTCAATGCATAACAATGCATTTTTATATTGGCAGTCGTTGATTAATAAAATAAACGGTAATTTTCTTTTCTTTTCGGAAATATTTTGTTTTTACTTTACTTTTATTACTTTGACATTTAAATTCTTGCTATATCTCAAAATTATAGATTTTCTCATTATAACTCATAAGCCTCAGAATGAGAAAAAACGATTGAAATTTCATGTTTTGCCTTAGCAAGCAAACATTTCTGCCATTTTCAAATAGATTTTCATCCAATTTTCTTTGTTTGAACGTTCAATTAAGTAAATTGGGAAAATGAGAAAAAGGTTGACCGTTACCTCACCAATGCAATGTTTAATATTGTTTTAAAAAAACCTCTAAAATATCCAACTTGTTCTAAACAATAGGCCAAGAGTTGCTTTTGTTGTAAATATTTTATTAATTTTAATTTAATTTTTTTTTTAATTTTAATTTATTTATTCGTTCATATAACAGAATTTACCTGCAAAAATTGTTATATTTTGACACAAACAGTTTCTGTCATTAAAAATCATGGGCCACTTACGACCCCCCTATGATTTTTTGATGAAAACTAGTTTGCCTAAAATGTTGTTATATTTTTTGCAAAGTGCTACAGCTTAAAAAATAATTTATGTGAAAAACATTTTCAAATATAGCTTAAAAAATAATTCTGTGAAAAATATTTCAAATATTTCAAAATATTCCAAAGTTGTTTACATAAATCTATGTTTTAATCTATTTCCTTTTCTATATATTCGTAGTTAACGTAATAGTTATATTAGAATTTATCCTGACCCGATTCAATGAATTATTTATGATCGTTTTGTGAATTTGTAAAAGTGTAAATTGACCTTCGAACAAAACACATGCTAGACGTTTCCGTTTGAAACATCAATGCATGACGATCAGAATTTTCTGATATATACAGCATTCTTATTAATGTATAGTATTGCCCGGTAGACGTTGTCCTGCCGCAGACCACCTTAAAGCTATATACGAATTTTCATGCTGTTCGAAAAAAATAAATTTATACATTCGCCATTTTTAGTACAGTGGCCGAAAGTAGCCGTATGAACTAAATTATCAAATTTTAGTCTAATGCAACCAAAACCATTCGAAGTATAACCTTTTTGATTAATTCTGGGCGGTAATGGAGGTGTGGCAAAATTTTTTCACTGAAACCATCTCATACTCGAAAGAATAGAATGCCAGAATTTCAGCTCAATTGAGCTTAAACCTAGTGCGCTTTGCTTTACTCCAAGCTTATCCCTCGAAAAGTGGACTTAACTAAAGTGGGTCATGCCCATTTTTAGTAAAGTTAGCGAAAGTAACCACTTTTATATATTCGTATAGATAGACTAACACAATCTCAAGTGGGGAAAAGCTGGCTGGCAAGGCTGCAAAACATAATTAATGCTGAAAACAAAATTCTGGCAACTCCCCTCAAAACATAATTAACACTTTATGAAAGCAAGAATCTCCCTGAAAGTAAAGCTGGATTCACTGATCACCTTCAGCATGTTTTGAAAGTTTTTTCACATGAAGTTTTCGCTTAGAGAGAAAAATTTCTGCACGCTTTCAACTTTATTAACATTATTTTAAATCACACAAAAACATGCTGAAGGTTATCAGTGAATTCAGCTTAACTACACAACATGACTGTCGTGTTATATTGAGAGAAGCTCTTTCGACAAAGAGAGAAAAGCTTTGTTTGCTGTTATATTGTGCTGCTGGTTGAATATAGGAATCAAATAAAATGCGTGATTTTGCAATAATTAAAGAATACTTTTTTCGAAAACCTTGGTAAGCTATAACAATCTATATTATCATAGGAATCAAATAAAAAAAGAATTATCAAAATCGGTTCAGCGGTTACCGAGCTTATTCTGGATGAAATTTTGTGAGTCTCCTTTTATATAATAGTATAGATATATTACTCTGCAATTTTAGACTTTTATTTATACTATTTTTTTCTTCGGCCCAACACTGATTATTTTACAATGAAAAGGGCATCTTTTCAATGAAACTTGGATCTTCAGGCTGAAATAAATTAATGATACGAGCCGTTATATTTGAAAGTGAAATAAGTCTACTTTTAAAACAATATGAATTAATGATCTTTTTAGTTAGATGTAAGGATCCCTCTTTTATGTGTTTAATCACATACATAATGGATCCCCATTTCACCATATATTAACCAAAATAACTTTGATGTAAAAGGTTATCGAAGAAATTTTTTTTTAAAGTGGAATAAGTCCGAGCCAAACAATCACAACTAAAATTAATTGACGGTAAACAATATTTTTATTTATTTTTTTAATTATTTAAAGTTAAAATATATTTAATTTGCACATTGCTAATTCGAAAGAGTCTAACATATGATTGTCCATGCGCAAATATTTAATTGCTCAATTCAACACCAATCATATTAAAGACTGGCATTGAGCCTTATTGTAGGTAAGGACTTGTAGGTAAATAGAAAAAAAATATTATTTTAAAGGGTTATTTCAAAGGCACTACTTATTGTAAAACAAACCTGTGCGGAAAATTTTTTAAAGGTGTGTTAACCAGATGCGGATCCTGGTTAAACAATATCTTCAAATACGTTATTTGGTATCAACCGTTTTATTTGTAAACGTGTCTTATTTATTTTGTGATTAAAAGTGCCCTATGTCCCGACCAGGGACGTAAGGTACCAACATGCCAAGTTTGGTAGTACATATTTCTTAATAAATTAAGTTACATGTCCTCATTTTGATTATAATGATTAATTTTTATTATTATTTTGAGCGTTTAAAATCCATTTAAACTAAGTCAAATTCTATAAAAGCAAAGATATCCACTTTATTTTGCTGTTATTTTATAGTTCAGCTTATTTTCTTTGAAGTGGTATAAGTCTAGGGCTGCCAGGTTTTTTTTAAAAAAATCGGGATTTTACAAAAAAAAAATCGGGACATAAGCAAAAAAATCGGGATAGAGACTCAACCGTCCAGTACGCTTAGAATAAGAAAAAAAACTTTAAATACGTTTACTGAAAATCGATTTTTTTCGAGTTGTATGTAACTTTCGAGTTGTAAAATAAATTTTATATTTTAAACAAAAGTCAGTGACACAGAACTCAATTAAATGAATATAGAAACAAATTAAACTTATATTTTTACTAACCCATATTAATATCTGAAAATTCAAAACTTGTTTTTTATAATGTATTTTATAATGCACTTATTGTTTTGTTCATTTTGTTTTCTTTCGTTCATGCTATGTTTGATTGCTAAAAAAGGATGCGATATGTTGACCTTAACGAACATCGTGGGCGAAAATGAGCAAAGCAAAATTAACAATATCCACAAAGAAATGATGTTATTGTTTTATTCGCTCCTTTTTTCTTTATTTCACGCACTGTTCGGTTGCTTGAAAAGTATGCGATTCGGCGCAATTAATTAGTGGCGTACAAAAAGATCTGTACAAATTTATTCATGAAGAAATAAAAACGTAGGAAGTATTTTTAAAAAATAGTGAAAATATTAGAAAATAAAATTGTTTTTCAAGAAATCGGTACATTTGGCGTCCCGCGTGAGGTCTTTGCGGGAATTACATTTTTAGGCTGAAAATCGTGACAACCCGCGTGGAGATCGGGACCTGGCAGCCTTATATAAGTCTAGCCAAAAAAAGGGAATTTTTACACTATCAAAAATATACAGTTAATATGTATTATTTGAAAGTTGTACAAGTCTATTTTTGGCTTTAAAATCTATTATATTCTTTAATCTATCTTAATATATGAAAAGCAAGCACGCGCTGCTCCATATGCAACATCTCTCAAACTGTTAAGCCTGAAAGTATGCACATTTTAATACATAAAATAAAAGCATGCTGCTCCGCACACAGTATTTCTCAAATTGTAATTAGTTTTTGACAGTAAAGTAATTTTACAAGACACACTGCTCTCAAAAATGTTCAGTTTGAAAGTATGCACAGAAAATATATTTGATACATATCAGTGAAAATATTAATAATAGTATGTTTTTGATCTAACTACCTCGTTTTTTCATCCTTTTATAAAAAAGTTATGACGAATTTAATGAAATTCTTTTGAGTCAATTTGAGTCGATTGTACCAAAAAAATATAATTGTATTAGCCGCATAACGACACCAGAGATGCTATGTATATGAAAGTTGCAAGGCCAATTTGTAAAATTGTGTATGAATAATGCCACCAACTATACTTACTTTGTTAGTATCATACTTATTTTCAGCTTCATATACTTACTAAAATTCCATACTTTTAAGATTTCTACTTAATTATGCTTACTTTTCAGCTCCGGTTAAACGTTTGTATTTGCAAAAGCGGAAAAAGTTTGAAAATTGTAACCAACAGCGTTAAAAATACAGACTCTGGAGTCAATTTTATTTTTAAAAAAAAATATTGATTACAGCTATGTCGAATTTTACAATTTTTTAAAGACAAGACCTTAAATATTAAGGGTGTCGGCTAAAAAATAGGCTATTTTTGGGAATTTATCGTGAGCTTGCTGTGAAAGATATATTTATATAAGCTGTTAGGAATGATAAATGAAGTCTTAATTTATAAAAATAAAAAATTTTATTAATGTTTTTTAATAATTTGGAGGCAGGTTGGCTCCCACACGATATCTCAGCATCTGTTTATCTGAAACAAAAAACCGAAGTGTGTTAGATTCAATATGACAAGGACTATTAATATTAACTTTTAGCAATTGTTGTTAACTTTAAGTAACAAAAAACAAAAAAAATGAGAAAATTATTTTTTTCGCTGTTATTTGTAAAAAAATATAGTAAACATAAATTTTTTAACACGATTATAGTCTATTTTGTAAATAGTTTTGTGTTAAATATGTGGTTAAAATTTCAGAAGGATCAGCCCACGGGAGAAATAGTGTGGGACGTCCGTGAAAACGTAGTTGAAACGAAGAGCGTAGAAAAACGCTCTTAAAGTTTTTTATGCGTTCTAACATGAGTTCAGGTAGAGAAAGTTTTGGGTTGAAAAAAATTACTTATACTGCTCGGATCTTCATTAAAATTTTATACAATATTCTTAGATACACATACATTCGAAAAATTGTAAAAAAAAAGAAAAAACTTTCGAAAGTGACCAATTAGACTTCACTCTTAAATAAAATTTACAGCCAACACAAATACGATTTCAAGTAAAAAAAAAAACAAATTAATGTAGCGCTTAAATTTAGTGACAGTGAGAGCGAAAAATGATAACTTTTCTTTGGTCTCTGTATACATTTGAATGTGATTTTTTTATTTTTTTTTTTTTTGTTTAACTACTTTGAAAGAGCGTATAACTTTTAAATTTTTGTTATACTTTTGTTTGTTTTTAAACTATTTTATGTATTAGAAATATATATGAATTTCAAATATATAAAATTAATATTTTGATTTTTTTTATTTGAAGACTTTTTGGTTTTAGATAGATTGCATACACAAAACCTTTTAAGGAAAACAAAAAGAGGGTGTGACAATATTTAAGGAATATTGTGGGTTCTATTGATTTTAACATAAATTAGTAAATTGTATCAAAAAAAAATATTCAATTTATTTTTCTAAGGTAAAATACTTACTTATACTTATTTTAAAAAATTATACTTACTAATACTTACTTTTCAGTGTTCTAAGAAGCAAATATACTTATTTTTTAATAACATGAGTTGGTAGCATTATGTATGAATATGATTGTTACCAAAGTCGACGTTTTGCACTTTTAAACATTTGAACGAATTTTGACACTGAGTAAAGTGTTATTTACAGTTATTTGTATTTTGCAAAAATCAAGTGAATTAAAAATCAAGCTTTAAAAAGAGAAAACATTTGTGCAGAGGATCTGTCGTAGGACAGGCTTTTATACTAGTATATATATAAAATCGTTTGTGCTGTTTGGTGTCCGTTAAGATCTCAGGTACGGTAACACCTAAGGGCATCAAATTTACAACATTTGTTGCCAACGCCAATATCTCGAATAATAAAAAAATTGCCACACCCTCTATTACAGCCCTCAAATCAATAAAAATGCTATATTTCAGACGGTTTGGGTCGTGTTTGACTATAATTTGGTAATTTAGTTCGTATGGTTACTGGCGGCAGCTTTACTAAAAATAGGCGTGGTTAAACTATGTTTACGCCCCATTTTCAGAGGATTATCGTTATGGGCACCAAAAATGGGCACTACAGTTATACCAGTTCAGATACATAAAATTGTTTTTTCCGATTGGCATGCAAATTCTTATAAGGCAGTAAGGCAGTCTGTAGCAGGATTAAATTTGACCCATAATAATGTATAAAAACCTTTTCTGAATCAATTGATATTTGCCAATATTTTTAAATGAAAGTTTTTTTTAAATGATAATAGATCAACATAATATTTTTAAATTTTATCAAATGCAAACCTTTAATATCTCAATATACACAAAAGTAAACATATTCCACATTCAAATATAACGGCTCAAATATACAGTTGTGTAAAAATAAAAGCAGTGTGCTTACATTTAGTCATGTTTGGATGAACAATACTTGTCTATAAATTATGGATCCGGTAAGCCCATTATCATTTTTATATGTACTTTCAATACTGGTTCCAAACCTGTACTCAGTTTTCTCTTATACAGTAAAATTTTCAAGATACAGGGTGTTTTTCGTTTTTGGCACGTGCTTAGCATTATTGATCTAGAGTCTAAATTACTTACCATTATATTTTTTATTTTAGAAACAAAAAAATCAGCTTTTCCATCATTGTAACAATCACTTTCGAGTCATGTGCAGTAGCGGAGCTAAAATTTTCTGATTATCCAACGAAATATCAAATTGTATCTTTTATTTTAACGGAGCTGTTATCATCCAAAGATGGAATTAAGAAAAAAAAATTTTATTTAAGTGTATTTTTACATGACAGACATTTTAAACTTGGACGATTACAGCTCCGCTAAAACAAAAGAAACAAAATTTGTTGATATTTCGTTGTATAATCTCAAAATTTTAGCTTCGCTACAGCACATGACATGATAGTGGTTGACATATTGGTAAAAAATTTCATAATTTTTCTAAAATACAAAATAATATTTTTTATTTTGTGGTGAGTAGTTAATATTCTAGATCAATAATACTAAACAGGTGCCAAAACCGTAATACACCCTGTATCTTGAAAATTTTACAATAAAGGAGGAAACTGAGTACAGATTTGGAACCAGTATTGAAAGTACATATAGGAATAATAATGGTCTTACCGGATCCAAAATTTGTAGACTAGTATTATGTATCCAAACATGACTGAATATAAACTGATGAAAAAATATTATAAAATTATCACTACACGCTTGTGGTGATTCTAATAATATCAGCATCGCTGAGTGAGCCTTGCTTTTGCAGTTGCGCATACGTTTGTTGTTGACTAGTAGTGGCATACAGCGGTCGTAAAACTTAATTAAGGCCTTGTACAGCCGTTGTTCGACCCAACTATCGGCCGCTAGACTTTTTGGACGCTCAACGCTTGCACGGTGTAAGGAATTTTGAGACTTAAGGATTATGTGATATATGCCAACTTCGGCTAATTGAACTTGAAGGCAAAAATGCCGATTTTTAGCAAAGTAAATTGAAATGCATACTTCGGCTGGGTCGTGAATACTGGCAAAAATGACGCTTCTATGCCTTGAGATTGAAAGACTTGTTATCTTTTGTCTTTATTTTTCTAAATCTTAGCGGCATATAATAAAATAACCAGTATAAGTTCGACTTAAAATTCTTAACTCTTCCCTACTATTTCATTCTTAGCTTGTTCCAATGTTCAATAGTATTCTATTTTAATTGTTCTTCTTTCATTCACTCGTGGATTCGTCAGCTAAGAAATTATGTTGCCTTAGCACTTATGAAGCTAATTAGGTTAACGACCACCAGTGACCGCATTCTTTACATTACATCTGTCGCAACGCTGTTATTGACCTAATACCATTCAATAGGCATTAGCACACGATCAGTGTTGCCAGTTTAGCGATTTTGTAGCTAAATTTAGCTCCTTTTTTTCTCACTTAGTTACAAATATTGCGTTTTAGCTCCTAGCTACTTTTTTTAGCTTTTTTTATTTTGCTTGCTATTTTTTAGCTACAAAATAATTACAAAATATTACGTCTGTGATCATTTTTTTTTTTTTTTAGTCTGAATCAACGCTCAGGGGATGCCCCCTATAAATACATAAGCATTGTGTTGATTCGGAAGATGGGTGATAGTTAGTTAGAGGGTGGATAGATGGAGTGAAGATTTGTTTTAAACTTGCACAGCTCAAAACTGCCGGGAAACACGCTCGCAGGGAGACTATTCCACAACCTTACCGTGAGGTTGATGGACATCGACGCAATAGTAAAGGGGTGGGCTTGAACAGCTGCCCGAGTGGACTTGGGAAACACACGAGCTGGTGGCGTCAGGCCATGCATCTCCCTTGAACACTTACCATGGTAGTACCTATACAGAAGGCTTAGGCAACCAACATTGCGTCGATGCCCAAGAGAGTTAAGAGAGGATAAAATACTTTCATCCCCAATCAAATATATCGCACGACTTTGAATTCGATCCAGAAGCTCCAAATAAGATCTTGAAGCACCTGCCCAAATGTGCGAATTGTACTCCATTTTTAGCCTAATATATGAGGTGTAGATCATGCGAAGATCAGCTGAAGTGAAATATTTTTTGTACGGTTTTAAAAAACCTAAGCACTTGCCCGTTTCTTTCGACACATCGAAAATATGATCATTCTAACGAAGATCAGATGGGGATCGATATGCCCAGAATGTCAAGAGCGGCTGATTCCACAAGATCCACACCATTCATATAGAGGGGAGCTAATGGGCAATCCATCCGCTTATGGGTTAACAGGCAGCACTGGGTAAAGACCCAGTTCTTGAATTGAACTCTCTCTATTAGCAAGACCCCACTCGGAGATTTTTTGTAGATCATTTAGGAGTGTATCATTCATGTTTTGCCTTTTCTCTCAATCTCCATAGAGGTTGGGCGTTTTTTAAATGAATATGAATGACAAATGCTGCTGTCGTCCGCAAACGAATGTATTGGGCTATACGTCAACGACAGAAGGTCGTTGATAAAAACCAGAAACAAGGTTGGCGATAGAACTGAACCCTGCGGTACTCCTGCGTTGATGGCGTGCTCTAGCAGAAAAAAATTTTTTCTAGAAAAAAATATTTAGCTTTTTTTTTGGCTACAAAAAATTTTTTTAGCTCTTTTTTAGCTACTATTTTCATCAGTTTTAGCTACAACCTTAAAAAATTTCTGGCAACACTGCACACGATCGTATGAATGCGTACATGAAAGACAACAAAACAACATTTCAACTTATTATAATTTAGCTGGTGTGTTGCAATCATGCAGTACCACTGCAACGGCCGTGCGGCCCATGTTCGACCGCTGTTCTCCCGCTTATATTTTAAATCGGGATAACAAGTATAAGGACAATGAATTAGGCAAGAAATAGGACAAGAATTGCAACCGAGATTCGGGAAAAACCTAGGACAGGGATTTTTACAACTTGACCCGAAGGAGTTGTCCTTATATTATAGTAAAAATTGGCACAGTTACTACGACAAGAATAAAAATACTTTAGGTAAAAATAGATACAAATTTTAAACTAGTTCTGAGTAAAGGGAGAAAATGCTAAAACAGTAGATTTCTTCCAACTTTCATACCATAACTATAGAGATGTTAATTTTTTTGTCGTTGTCTTCTGCAAAATTGTAGTCAGATCAGTTTCTAAAAGAGACCAAAATAAAAATTTAGCTCCGATAAAATGATCAAGAAAAAATTAAGCATACTACAACTAAATAATACTACTAAAAATACTAAAAAATACAAATTTTTTTTGTTGGTTTCTTGTCCCATAACTCTATACTAGTATGAATGTTTGATACAATTATAACCTACACATTCTTGGTAATACTAGTTATTTTTTATTTTATTGTTGATATTCAATTTCAATTACACCATAAAAAAACCTAACTTTTATTTAAAACAAAAAAGTTAACCTCATAAGCTTTCACAATTTGTTCACTTCATCTTCACTATTTCTCAATAAATTATCTATTAATACTTATAACTTGCTTCCATTTCAAAAATATCTAAAGTTTATGTCCTTTTTACTTTCTCTTCCTGCACTATTTTCGATGGTTTCTCTCTCATTACGACGAACTTTAAGCATAACGTTACAACTTCAATAAATTGTGACAAAAAAAAAAATTGTGAAAAAATAATATTCTATACTTGCTTCTTTTTCTCATTTTGCAATCGATTTTACTTTTTAACTATGTTTTACGAACATTCTATAGCCCGCTTCATCGTTACCAGCAAAGGCTAGTTTTTCTACAACCTTTTATGAGAGAAGTTTTCATAAATTAAGAAAACGCATTTCGGTTTTATGTTTTTGTGCTTTATTAAGTTTGAGTGTTATCAACAAGTTTTCGCTGAAAAATAGTTGTAAACCATAGTGGAAGGCAAAAATATTAGTAGACGTACTAAAATTAGGAAGATATTTATGTAAACCAAAATGTTTCTTAAATTGCTCTAGAGTCTAGACACACAACTGTATCATTAGAAAAAAATTAGTTAAAAATGATGAGAATAGAAAATTTTAATACAAAAATCACTTTTATTAATAAGTTGTCAATGGTATGAAAAACTGATTTTTAGGCATAACTTTTGATTGGACAAAGATATAGGGGTAATTTTTGTTACATAAATTATTTTTGAGACTTGACTTTTTTGAAAAAAAAATATAAAAACCACATTTTGGAAAAATAAATTTCGAGAAAATATCAATGGGGGGAAAGGGTTATTTTGATGAAAAAAACAATAAAATAATTTTTGTGCCAAGCTGGAAGAATTTTTGCAAATAATTGCTATGTCATATGATAGGTAGTCAGATGTACAATTTTTACTTGATTTAATTTTTACAACAAAAACAATTTTTGAGTAATTTTTTGAGTAAAAAGTCTATGTTTTGGAAATTTTTTGAAAAAATCATAAAACATATAAACACTGACCTAACGGTACAGTTCAAACTATTTTTGTCAAGTGGTTTTAATGAGCTTTTGAACAAAAAAAATTGAATGAAATATATCTATGAACAGCCGAGATATTTGCATCGAAAGTACAAACTATGATTTTCATTTCGTTTATTTTCGCATACTTAGGTTACGAAGTTTTATAAAAAAGTCGTTATACTAAAAATTTCTAAAATTTTTAAGATATGAGTGCTTTTTTGATGTCAAAATAAAAAAAAAATTTTAAAATTAAATACATACAAAATTCCGATGGTAAAAAGTACTATAATAACAAAATTACCGTTAGTTGAATAATTTCGAAATAGGCGTGGCAAAAACAAAGTAAGTAACAATTTAATCTAGGATACATTTAATATGTATACCTAGTTTCAGCGAAATCCATTGAGCCGTTTAGATCTGTATAA
Source organism: Dichetophora obliterata (assembly GCA_963920525.1). Lineage (NCBI taxonomy): Eukaryota > Metazoa > Arthropoda > Insecta > Diptera > Sciomyzidae > Dichetophora > Dichetophora obliterata. Next base: position 194,928,618 of record OY986436.1, on the reverse strand, counting down.
AGGTCAAACAAACTAACAAACAGAAAATTAGTTTTATTGCTATAGATATAGTTCTCCAAAGATCTGGTTATATATTTCGAAACAAATATATTAAGGGGGTTTTTTAATATAGAGGACCGAATTTCGGGCGCTTTTTGACTGTCGATAAAAAAGCTAATTAATATTTTTAACATCCATTTTTTCACATATTTATTTATATACTAGCTGAAACCCGGCGCGTTGCTGCCCCGCCCCGTTTCCAAACACCCATCAAATGTTAATATTGTACATAGCATGTTTAAATTGTGGTTAAATACTAAATCTGTGCTACCTATAATTCCAAAGCTATTCGATAAATCATAAAGTTAAACTTAATCATAAAAGCCATTACTTTTGATTGGAAAGAGATATTGTGGTAATTTTTTCACATAAATTACTTTTAAGACTTGAATTTTTTGTAAAAGATATAAAAACAACATTTTGAAAAAAATAAATTTGGCCAAAAAATTAAAGGGTGTACCTTGTTGTTTTGATGACAAAAACATTAAAATAATTTTTGCGCTTAGCTGGAAGAATTTTTGCAAATAAATGCTATGTCATATGAAAGTTAGTCAGATGTGCAATTTTTAATTGATTTAATTTTTACAACAAAAACAATTTTTGAGTAATTTTTTGAGTAAAAAGTCAATATTTTGGACCTTTCTTGACATAATTATAAAACATAGTTTCACTGACTAAAAGGTACAGTTCAACCCATTCTTGTAAAGTATATTTATTGGACTTTTGAACAAAAAAAATTTTAATCAAATATATTAATGGACAGAGGAGATATTTGCATCCAAAGACCTATTTGCATCCAAAGACCAAACTTTGATTTTCATGTCGTTTTTTTCTCATTCTTTGGTAACGATGTTTTATGAAAAAGTCGTTGTACTGAAAATTTCTACAATTTTGAGTATATGTGAGTGTTTTTGATGCCAAAATAACAGAAATTTTTTTAAATTAATAAAAAAACTCCGATAAAAAATTATTATAATAACAAAATTGCCGTTAGTTGAAAAAGTTCGGAGGGGGCGTGGCAAAAAATAAGTATGTAACATTTTAAGTTAGAATAAATTTAATATGTGCACCTAGTTTGAGCAAAATCCGTTGGGCCGTTTAGATTTGTAAAAAGGCCAAACAAACAAACAAACAGAAAATGATTTTTATTACTATAGATTGTCAATTGTATGAAAAAATAGATTTTTAGTCATAAATTTTGATTATTTGAGATATAGGCTTTGGCAGCAAATGTTGTAAATTTGATTGGAAAGAGATATTGGGGTAATTTTCACATAAATTATTTTTGACTTTTTGTAAAAAATATAAAAACAACATTTTGGAACAAATAAATTTCGCGAAAAAAATCAGAAAGGGTACCCTTGTTGTTTTGATGACAAAACCAGTAAAATAATTTTTGCGCTTAGCTGGAAGAATTTTTGCAAATAAATGCTATGTCATATGAAAGGTACGCCGATGTGCAATTTTTAATTGATTTCATTGTATGATGCCAGGCATAGTACCCTAAAATTTCCGTTTCAATCGGTCGACCCGCTTTTGCAGTTAGTGGTTATATCAAGAATGGTTACATAAGATTTGTATTCCTCGGCAGACGTTGTTCGGCCCAAGACCGCCTTAATGCCATATTCGAAAATGTCAAGAAATGCCAAAAATATTCACCATTTTCAGTATAACTGCCAAAAGTAACCATATGAATTAAATTACCAAATTTTAGTCAAATACAATCAAAACTGTTTGAAATATAGAATTTTTGTTGTTTTGTAAGCGGTAAAAAGGGGTGCGGCAAAATGATTTCCCTTAAACCATCTCGTACACGAAACAAATCGACTGCCAAAATTTTATCTCAATTTAGCTAAAGCCTGGCGCACTTTGCTTCACTCTACGCTGACCCCCCGAAAAGTCAGTTTAACTAAAGTGGGACAGGCCTATTTTTAGTGCACTTGCCGAGAGTAACCATATGAGCTAAATTACAAAATTTTTGTCTAATACGACCCAAACCGTTGAAATAAAATGTTTTCATTGGTTTGTGGGCGGTAAAAGGGGGCGTGGAAACCAATTTTTAGTACATTTGCTGACAGTAACCGTACAAACTAAGCCAACATTTAAGCTCAATCGACCAGTAGTAAATTTTAATGATTTCTCAAAAAGTGGGTGTGGCTATATAGCGATTACGCCCCTTTTTAGTACAGTTGCCGAAAGTAACCATACAAACTTAGGTATCACATGTTAGTCTCATACGGCCAAAATTGCTTGAAATATAGTATTTACACTGATATGTGGGAGCAAAAAGTGGGCGTGGAAACCAATTTTTTGTACAGTTACTGTCAGTAACTACACAAGTACCAAATTTAAGTCTTATACGACCAAAACCGTCTGAAATAAACCATTTTCATTTATTTGTGGGCGGTAAAAGGGGGCGTGGAAACCCATTTTTAGTACAGTTGTCGACAGTAACCCTACATACCAAATTACAAAGTTTTAGCCTTATACGACCAACACCGACTGAAATATAACATTTTTATTGATTTGGGGGCGGTAAAAGGGGGTGTGGCAAAATTTTTTCCTCAACCATCTCGTACCTGAAACAAATCGACTGCCAAAATATCAGGTCAATCGGTCCAGTAGTTTTGGAGGCTATAGGCATCAGACACACATCGTTTTGCTTTTTATATATATAGATATTGATTTGTGGGCGGTAAAAGTGGGCGTGAAAACATTTATATATAGTGTTTGCCTCTTGGAGCACCTACAAGTTTAACTGTAAAAATGTGTAGAACTCCAGAATTGCTATGATTTCGAAAAAGTGGGCGTATTTATATGACGACCACGCCCATTTTTTGTCCACTTACCGACAGTAACCATCTGAACAAAATTACCAAATCTTAGTTTTTTACGATTGAAACCGTCTGATATATATCCTTTTTTTGTTTGTGATCGATGGAGCAAATTTGGCTTGTATGGGAGGTACCACGCCCCCTTCTGCAATCGTTACGAAACCTCACAGGAACACTCTCAAGATGTGGCTTTATTTTCCCTGAAAATTTCATAAAGATCGGTTCAGCGGTTTTGGAGTCCATACGTGATATAGCCACATACCCACCCACATACCCACATACATACATCCATTTTTATATATATTGATTGAGAATTTACAAAAATATTAAAAAAATTTCTTTAACGAAGTTACACTTTGTTGAAGTAGAGGGGAAAATAAACATCGTAACCATCTTGTCACGATTCCCATTCGTCCGATCATCTTAACAATAAAAAGAAGGCAGATTCTTAATAAGTACAAATATCATTATGGCAGGAACCAGGAAATATGAACAAAAAAATCTATGTAAAACTAGTAAGGAATTATCTTCGACTGGGCCGAAGTTAAAATACCTCCACGACCGAATTAGAGTATATATTAAGTCTTCAGCAAACTGTTAAATATATTTAAAGAGATTTTTAGTTATGGATTAGTTTTGGTTAAGTCACTTTGTGTGGGAGGTAGGTGTGGTTTTCATCTGATTTTTACAAATTTAATACTCAAAATAAGTATTAAATATTTAGGACACTGTGCAAAATTTGAAGTCATTAAATTGATTTTTGTGGAATTTAAAGAGATCTTACCGTTTTGGTTAAATCACTTTGTATGGGAGGTAGGCGTGGTTTTCATCCGATTTTGCTCAGATTCGAACTTGAATTCCATTTTTGTATAAAAAGCTTATATTTTGAATTTCGTTATGATAGCTCAAAAATTACGGCTGCTATCGTGGACACAGACGGACGGACATGGCTAAATCGACTCAGGAGGTGATGCTGATCAGGAATATATATACTTTTCTGTAACGGCCACGCCTCCTTATCGGAGTGACAAAATTAATATACCCCCATTACGTTTTTTAAACGTGGGGGTATAAAAATTCAAATAATGGTGGCTACTCAAAAAAGAGGTAGATTTTTTAGTCATTTTTTAATTTTTCCAAATTTTTAAAAATAGTAAAAATTGAAAATTCTGATTTTTTGTTAGTTTCAGTCATAGAGAAATATATTGAAAATATTCATTCCAAATTTCAAGAAAATCAGTCAATTAAAACACGATATTTTATCGAGAAAAATACGTTTAAAGTTTTAAGTATAGTTTCAGACAGTCTAACTGATAGAACAGCACATATAGTATAACTTACATTTCTTCAATCAGCGATTCCTTTTAAAATAATTCGAATTTCGAAAAATCTTTTTAATGAGATATTTTTAAATATGTAACCCAGGGGTGGGCATGAATGAAGCCATTGAGAGCCACATTAAGATTTTCAATGCCTTCCAAAGAGCCACTCCGTACTTCAAATGAAGAAAAAAACAAATTATAGTTTAAATATAGGTATTTCAAAATTTACAGGTAGTGAATTCTTGAATATGTGATTAATACTTTCAGGAGAATAATCATTTAAGAAGGTTGATTCATACTCTTTAGTTTTGGTTATGCCTTGATTTCATGTATTCGTGTTTTCAAACCAAGAAAGAAAACTATTTACAGCTGTTAAATGGGACTGTCCGATCAGTTTATCGCGATTAACTAGGGTATAATTTGAACTTTTTATTTTAAATCCAAAAAGTGTACCAAGTTCATCCTTAAAGTGCAAATTCCTTTGAGTCAAGTCCATAAAAATTGCTGCTTGTTCAAGGAAATCTGTTCACTATATCACTATCTGATAGAGTATCTTTAGCACTAGGGAAACAGATAGAGCGCATACGTTCTTGTCGATTGCCTATACTGTTAAAAATTTTGGACTATTTTTAATCCAAACTTTGGTTTAAAGTAGTTTTTAGTCCAAAAAGTACTATTTGTTAGTCCCTACTTTAGTTTAAATTAGCTGGGTCTAAAACCCACTTTCCTAAAAGGAATTTACTTACATTCGTAATGATGCAAAATAAGCGAAACCTTGTTAACAACTGAGTTGGACGGGTGGATTAGGTGTTGGGCCAGCACATCAGAGGACGTGTGTTCAAATCACGAACTGGTCAGATAATTTTTTTTATTTTAGTTTAACTTAGCTGGGTCTTGAACCCACGTCTGCTTACTTCCTTACTTACTGCAAGCTTACTTGCATTCTTAATGTTGCAAAACAAGCGTAAGTTCCTTAACAACTAAAATGGACGAGTGGGTAACGTGTCTAACCAGCACATCAGAGGACGTCTGTTCAAATCATGAACTAGTCAGAAATTTTTTTTATTTAAAGTTGATATTTATTGCTTTTTTTAACTTTGTACGGATTAAAAAGTAATCTTTTTTGGATTAGAAAATTTTAAAAGATTCCTTGAATTAAAAAGTAAGCCTAAATGTAATCCAAGAAAGTTTAAAATTTAATAAAATATTTTTAACCGTGTATGAAGATATCGACAATTGCTGGAAAAACCATCTCCTTCCGAGGTATGCCATCCTCTTGAATACTTCTAGAAAAAATAGTTATTTTTCTTTTAATTTTTGAAATCACTGGTCTCCTTCTACACTTGTTCTTGCTACTGAGTCGAAATATGCTTCACCTTTTAGTCCCTTAATTCAAACATTATCTGCAGTTACATTTCTGCCAATAATAGTACAATAGAAGAGATTGAATTTAAATCAAGTCGGTGTAGGGTATTAAGTTTATTGCACTGAAAACAGTTTTAACGGAAATAACCAGCATTACCACAGCCGTAACATTGGAGCTTTGTTTCTCCCGTTATTGATGGTTTTTACTTTTCATTTCACATCTTTTTGTAGCAGTTTTCAGCCAAATGATTTTGCTTTCTGCACTATGAACCTATTTTTGTTGTTCTCTGGATGTTCAAAGTCTTAGAAGTTGTAAATTTTGTTTATATCATTTCATTTACAAGACTTTCTGCTTCTCTTGACATGTATAACAACTCTTGAAGCGTATTGACAAGAATAATATATAGCAGATTACGCCTTACGCATGTCCGCCATCTTTGAGCACGAAAGTGTGACGTCAGTTGTGAAAAAGAAGAGAGAGTAAAACTGACTGTAAAAAGACGCAGTAAAATATTTTGGATAGGGTTTTTGACCTCATTTTCTTATGAAATCTTAGTTTTTTAATAAACTTGCAACAAAGAACAATGCCTGTCCAGATAAAATATAAATATTTTTTAAAAGCAGTTGTGTTGCTCGATTTATTTTGAGAGCATTTTGATAGTTTTTTTATTGGTATTTCGTTTATTACCATCAGATTCATTTGCTTCCCTCCAGGAAAAACCTGAAAGCTTCCACCTCAAAGTGATAAAGAAATCTTTCGGAAGCTTAAGGACAGTTTTGTATATATGTTGTTTCCAAACCGCTTCTTTACGAATGCATGTGGAAACTTTTACTTATTGTCAAGCAATGATAACGGAAAATATTAATATCGTTGTTGCCTAGTCGCTTATTATAGAATTCGATAGTGTAGTGGAAGTGCGCTTGACTGTCGCTCAGGGTTCCCGGGTTCGAATCCTGGCCGGGCATTTTCATAACTAGGCAGAGGAATGTTTCCACATAGCTATTTAGAAAAGGGAGAGGACTTCTTCCAATTCAACTTTTAACACAGCGGAATGTTTCCCTTTAATGACATGCTATGAAAAAAAAAGAACTGGAGTGTCTAACGGAAAGGAATGCTTCCTACATTCCATAGAATGTTTCCTGTTTATATCCGGGAATGTTTCCATTTCCTGGAGGGTTAGTTTCGTTTGTTGTGTATGTGTTGTTTTAGTGTGGATGTATTTTAACAGATGACGTAGGCTGCGCTGTAGATTTCCATTTCTGAGCACTTATGGCGGAATCTATTATATATTGTTCTTGCGTATTGATACTGCCGCGTGGCATTTTTTGTCGAATTGAGAAAAGGAGTTGTGAGTACAAAATATTGTGCTCTCTCAAAATTGTTCTCTTTTAATTGGGCAAAAAGTTCTTTCTTACTGCACATTACATTTTTAATTGACTCCCTGAGTTTTTGGTTATCTTGGTTGGTTTCAGAAAAATCTTCAAATCTGGTTTTGGCGGAGCAAATGATTGATCTTCCGAAACTCTATTTTAAATTCAGAATATATTAATTCAAAATCAGAAAACACCAGTTGAAATTTAGAAAAGAATAACTAAAATTTATAAAATATCAATTGATATTCAGAACAGATCAATTAAAATTAAGTATAGTAAAAAAAAATGTTCACTTCAGAAAAGATCGTTTAAAATTTACGAATTACATTTGAAATTAAAAAAAAAATCAAATAAAATCAATTGAAATTTAGAGAACAATAACTGAAATTCAAAAAGTCAATTCGATATTTAGAAACGATCAAACTGAATTCAAGAATAATAATTCAGAAAAGATTTATTGAAATAATAAAAATATCGATTTTTATCTAGAATAAATCTATTAAAAAGTTATGATTGATAAATTGAAATATATATTTTTATTTAAAATTCAAAATAAATCAATTATAAATCAGAAAATATCAATTAAAAGTTACAAAAGATAAGTAAGAATTCAGAAAGAAAAATATTAAGGTGTACGAATTTTAATCTATCAATACTATTACCATTACCATTACCATTACCATTACCATTACCATTACCATTACCATTACCATTACCATTACCATTACCATTACCATTACCATTACCATTACCATTACCATTACCATTACCATTACCATTACCATTACCATTACCATTACCATTACCATTACCATTACCATTACCATTACCATTACCATTACCATTACCATTACCATTACCATTACCATTACCATTACCATTACCATTACCATTACCATTACCATTACCATTACCATTACCATTACCATTACCATTACCATTACCATTACCATTACCATTACCATTACCATTACCATTACCATTACCATTACCATTACCATTACCATTACCATTACCATTACCATTACCATTACCATTACCATTACCATTACCATTACCATTACCATTACCATTACCATTACCATTACCATTACCATTACCATTACCATTACCATTACCATTACCATTACCATTACCATTACCATTACCATTACCATTACCATTACCATTACCATTACCATTACCATTACCATTACTATTACCATTACCTTTACCATTACCATTACCATTACCATTACCATTACTATTACCATTACCATTTCCATTACCATTGCCATTACCATTACCATTACCAGTACCATTACCATTACCATTACTTTAACCATTACCATTACCATTACCATTACCATTACCATTACCATTACCATTACCATTACCATTACCATTACCATTACCATTACCATTACCATTACCATTACCATTACCATTACCATTACCATTACCATTACCATTACCATTACCATTACCATTACCATTACCATTACCATTACCATTACCATTACCATTACCATTACCATTACCATTACCATTACCATTACCATTACCATTACCATTACCATTACCATTACCATTACCATTACCATTACCATTACCATTACCATTACCATTACCATTACCATTACCATTACCATTACCATTACCATTACCATTACCATTACCATTACCATTACCATTACCATTACCATTACCATTACCATTACCATTACCATTACCATTACCATTACCATTACCATTACCATTACCATTACCATTACCATTACCATTACCATTACCATTACCATTACCATTACCATTACCATTACCATTACCATTACCATTACCATTACCATTACCATTACCATTACCATTACCATTACCATTACCATTACCATTACCATTACCATTACCATTACCATTACCATTACCATTACCATTACCATTACCATTACCATTACCATTACCATTACCATTACCATTACCATTACCATTACCATTACCATTACCATTACCCTGACCACAACAATTTTTAATATTACTACAATTAAAAAACAGCTATAATTTTTTTTCAAGTTTAAAAATATGAAATACCAAATAAATAAAATAATCTGAAAGTTTTCTTTTAATTAACTTTACAAAATAGTCTTTTTATTTTTTACCTTTTAAGCGAAATCTAAGAATATTGAAAAAGTTTAAAAAGCCAAACCAAACAGCAAACCTCCACAACATTTTTCGATTAGGTGTTATGTCCATTTAAAAGCTTTGTAGGCTACCATCTAAGAAGATACAGACCAAAAAGTGTAGGTTCGATTTGTAGGAGCTGAGTTTGTGAAGCTTTTAAAAATAAGTTTCAAATTTTATGACTGAACAAGTGTTTGATGGGCAGCTCAAAGCCATAGCATGAAATTTAATAAAAAATTATTAGAAACTGTTTGTCATAAATTGATTGAAAAGGTGGGTTTAATTACCTGCTGGTACTCATTAAGATATCATTTGCAGCTGACTTGACTTGATGAAAATCTAAATGTTTTGTTAGAAAAAATACACTATTAACAACAACAACAAAACCAACTATACAAATAGCTTTAAGCTCAACTAAATATTTTAACAAAAGGTCAAACAAGTAATTTGAGCAGACAAGAAAAAAGACACATAAACATTTTAACAAATCGCTTAGACGATGGTAACACCTTTTCGACAGCTTAAAAAGCACAATACAAAAACAAAAGCAATAGCAAAAAAAATTAGTAATAGTTTAAGCAACACCGAACAGCCTGCAAAGCAGCTGTCAAGTTTTTTCTGCAGGCAAGCAAACAAAAAAGTTTCGAATACGTATTTAAAGCTGGCAAATTTTTAATGAATTTTTATTGCAAAGCTAATTAAATTAAAAGAAAAAAAAAAGAACAGAAAAAAGAAACAGACGACGCAGAATTGTAAATAAATTCTTTAAAAACTAAATTATTATTCTATAAAATGTGGACAAAAAAGTTTGTTAAAAAATAGTTAAAATTTAATAAAAATTTTAAAAACAACATATAGAAAAATTATAAATTTTTTTTTCAGTTATGTGAGAAAATGTTGTATCTTACAAAAAATCAGTTGTGTTCGAAGCTTAAAGTGGCAGCACTGACAGCTTTGATTGACTGTCGTTGCGACGGTGTTGTTTTTGCTCTTTGAGTTGGTGGGGCAAAAAAAGCGACGAACACTATTTATTTGATAAGTTGGAAAAAAAACATTACAAAAAGCTAATTTTATAAAAAACAGTTTTCGCACTTTAAGTGTTGCTAGTAAACACAGTGCCGCTCCAATTGAGAGCATTAGCAGCCAGCAGGCTTGCTAAGCGTGCGCACAGTAATGTCAATAAATCATGTCGTGAATTTCTGTCGATTTGCTGTGCATTGCGTGTGTCACTTTATATATTTTCAATAGCTTTTTTTCTCACTGCGGTTACTTGCACAATTAAACGTGCAACACATTTTAATGCCATCTAGTTATTGGCTTTTGTTCGTGCCAGTGTTGCCCACTTATTATGCATGCAAACCAGAGAATGACGCTTTTTGTGATTAAAAAAGTAAAAAATAAATTGATTATTTTCCCCAAAACTGTCAATAAAAGTCAAATTTAAGCTTGCCTTTAAATAATATATTTAACCCCATTTTAGCACTTTTTTCGACGCCATTTTTTATGCATTTATTGGCGTTATTTTAATGTACGTCAAAATTTTGTCTGCAACTTTTTTGAAATTTTTATTATAAAACCTCCGTACGTTAAATGCCGTTAAATTAAATTGAAATATTGACAGGCATAAATAAGTTGATTAATGTACATGAACACCTTTCCATCTCACCCCTCCCTTCCCTTCCTCCCCCTACCTTTAACATATAGCTTTTGTGGTCTTGAGCACTTTCGCCCGGTGAAAAGTATTGCTCTTTTTCTTCAACATTTTTACTCACATGTTAATAAAATTGATTAAAATGCGCGATTTATTACAGTCGGCATCATAAACATAAAAACGGCATAAAAGATTTTGCAGATCACGTGGGCATTGGCTTCAACGGTTTCACAGCGTCTAACGGGTTATAAAGTTCGTTCGGGTTCAATCCAGTAAGTCGCTTATTTCACTTCCTTTGCTACTGGTCAGCAAATTGCTGCGCGCTGCACGTATTCTGGTCTTTTTATTGTGGGTTGCACATTTTATGCTACTTTTGTACTCATTTCTGGATTTTTTTTTCTCTTTTGAGGGTTAACATGAGGTTAACTACATTGCAGAAAAATTGATTGCATTGAATGGTAAATAATTGCAGCTTTTTTGTTTGTGTGTTTTTGCTCCTTTCGTTGTCACGAGTTTATTGTTTTTTGTTGTTGTTTTTACTTGCCATGAATTCAGTTACAAAGTCATGCAGTCTAGTACCAATCGAGTTGTGTCTTTTACTCACTCACTTCTTAACCCAATATCCAAAAGAATGCAATAGTTTTTAATGGATTTTCCCCAAAGAGCAATAAATTGCTTTTGTGTTTTCCAAACATTTTTTTCCCCCAGCATTTTGGTTCGATGACTTCTTTCTGTGTTCTGCATTGCCAAATTTATTGTCAGTGGGCTACAAAATAATAAAAACCTATAAACAGAACCTTTGAGTAATCATTGGAAATTGCTTTTGACCATTTCTTTATGACTCGTGATTAACTGTAATTGGGAAAATCTGAAGTCTTATTTAGCCTGGCATAAAATTTTTCTTGATTTTCCAAGATCTTGCAAGCATATGGATAATTGTAAGATTTCAGAGGTCAAGAAAAAATTGACAGGCGAAATCATGATTCCAACTGTAAGCGAATTTGCTCAAAACAGTTTTAAAATCTTTCTTCAGAGAAATACATTATTATAAGCTACGAATAACTTACGAAAACTATTTAGTTTCTAAAGCCTCTGACATAATTTTTCATCAGAATTCTCATTGGATAAGCTATTAATTTGTAAGATAAGTGTGGTAAAACTCATTTATTAATAGCTTTTACGAGCTTAAAATATTTAAAGGAATCTTTTGTATTGAATCATCACACAAATCATATTAAGCACCAATACAATCCGTAAAGAAGAAGGTTTTGGAAGTACCAAAAACTGCCATAAAATAAACGTTTCTCGTAAAAAATTACTTGACTGATAGTGATCACTCTAAATTGTGATATTATTGCACTATAATTTTTTATTTTTCTTTAGACTTTAATGTGAAAAAAGTAAATTTAATAATATGTTCATAAAGCCGGGTCGATTTGTGGGGAGGCAAAAAAATCGCCTATTGCTTAGTGAAAATTGCATTCTAGGATTCAAAATAAGAAATTTTGCCCGAGGAACTATACCTCTAAAACGAATTCTAATGCCCCAACTTTTGACTTTTGTCCCGAAGGGTCAAATTTTGAAAAATCCCTCTTTGACCAATTTTGAGTGCCCCCATCGAATCCAAATGTATGACCGACCCCCACTAACTTTGGAGAGTTGATCCACCCATGCCAGTAGCACACCCTCGAACCCCCTGGAACCCCCCTGGGATGTTCCCCATACAAACATTTAAAAAAATAACCATTTTTGGCACTTTACATGAAAAAATCAGCGAAATGGGGTCGCGACTAGCATGGGTGGATCGGCCCTCCAAAGTTAGTGGGGGTCGGTCATACATTTGGACTCGATTCGGGCACTCTAAATGGGTCACAGAGGGATTTTTCAAAACAAAAGTCCCACGGGACAAAAGTCAAAAGTTGGGGCATTAGAATTCGTTTTAGAGGTATAGTTCCTCGGGCAAAGTTTCTTATTTTGATCCCTAGAATATGATTTTCACTGAGCAATGGGTGATTTTTAAATCGACCCGCCCTAATGTTCATGTATTTTTGATGTGATACATATAAAATATACATAATTTCAATATAACTTTAATCATATTTATATGGGAAAAAGATATCAATGCACGGAAGAAGCAAGGAAAAATTATTTTTTTCCCCAAAAAAGTTAAGATCTTTAAATAGCGAAATGTTTATATTGTAACTACAAAGATCTTATTGCTTTTTGCAATACCATAATTAGAAACATAATCTAAAAAATTTACTTTCTTTTTGCTCGATGCATAACCTGTTGTTATTTTATTTAATAATCTTGTTGTTAAATTTTATTCATTTAACTTGAGGCATGCAAAAGAAAATAGTTCTTATGTGCTAGCATATTTACTCACTAAATTGAAATTGAAATTAAATTGAAATGAATTACCGAAACCCACAGATGAGATTTCTGCTATTCCCCTTAAAATTTCAGATCTTTTTGAAAAAGTTTACTTTTACAAAAATAAAACTTCTGCTTACGTGGCAATAAGCCATCATGTTGTTGCAATAAGCCATTCAACTGATTTATGTTAATTAAACCCAACTAAAAATGAAAACTTTTTTAGTTAAGGCCATACAGCGGCCGAACAAGGACTAATTTGAAATATTTTTCTTGGCCGTACAAGGGTCGTACAAGGGACCTTTGACAAAACAGCAGGCGTACAGCGTCCGTACTTCGACCGGACAGTGATTATTCTTCAATCAAAATGGGCATTTTTTTGTTAACTAACTTCATAAGTGAAGTGTCTGTTCAAAATGTTGTATTAAACATTTTTGAAAAAGCTCTTTTAACTATGGTTTAGCACTTCAAATATTGAATCCCATCATTTTAACAAATAAAAAGTTAAGAAAATCGTAAATATTTGCAATATTTTATGCATCAAAGTTTATGTTTTTGTTCAAAAGGGCCTATTTGCATATTATTTTATGAATACTGAGAAATTGCTTTTGAAGATTTAAACAAAAAGGACTAATATCCACACAAGCTTTTAGTGTTTGTAAAATATGTAATGAAACGATTCTATTAAATTTTTTTGAAGACTTAATTAAAAGTTATATTTAAGCTATGGAACTGATTCTTCAATGAATGAAAGTCCTTAATGAATCCTTATCACTACAGTGCGAAACCGACAAAGAATGTAAACGTATTGAGCCCGTTATTGGGCAGTTACATATTGTTTTAACTAATTATTTCTATGAAAACTTCTTATGATTATTTTGTTGCTGTGTTCGTTAAATAACATGCTTAAAAATCTAATCAAAAAGGCCAATTTCTTCAGTGACTGCACAAAAGGAGCTATTTTTAATTTTGAAATCTCTTTACTTTAAAACCATTTAAATTTTTTTCCATGCTTAAATCATATACAGTACTGGATTTAGGCCTAGGCCCGTGAGGCCCGGGCCTAGGGCGGCAACATTTTGAAGAATGTTCAAGGAAAACAGTTTTTAAATGTTTTGTTCATTTTTATTTAGAGATTGGAAATTTTGTATTTAGAGGGCGGAACAGTTTTGATGGCCGAAAAGCCTAAAGAACAACAGAACAATATCGTAGCTTATATAAAAAGTAACTTTAAGTTTCGTGTTCGAAAATTTTTCGCACATTCAAAAAGTTGTCTTCTTAAATAATTGCAAGAAGAGAAGGAAAGTATAAGTTCTGCAGCAAAAATAAATATTTTTTTTTCAGTTACGTGATCTTTGCGATGTATATTCAAATGTAGAAATATCGTAGAAATTTATTAGAGTACTAGCTGATATACCCGGTGTTACTCGAGAGTCATTTATATAAAAATTTTAACATACACTTTTCGATTAAATGCTTTTGTAAATTTTGGAATTTTGTTAAAACGTAATAAATTTAAGTTTGAGACCACTATAAAAATATTTTTCAAAAAATTTACCAAGCTTTTTTAACGAAGAAATAATTTTGTCACTGTTTTTTCACAATCAAAAACTGTTTTCTAGTTCTAAACTGAATTTACTGGCTACTGGTAAGCATGTTACTTGCACTTCGCTAATGAAAATCAAATTTATAAAAATTTTTCTAAAATTTTTTAGTAGTTTTTCCAGTTGGAAAATAACAATTGGGCTGTCTCTAAATAAAAAATTAATATAAATTGAGTCTGATAGTTGATGCAATTTCTTAAATCTTCTGAATTCCTATTTTATTTGAAAAATTGTACAGTCTTTTTTTAATGTAAATCAGCAAAAAGGTGTAAGTTAAGAAAGCAGTCGCTTTTTAATTTTTATTATAGTATATACAGCAACCTGTAGCAATATTATCGACGTTAACAGATCGACATAAATCCAGCTAAAAAATTTGCAAGAACAGTGCAAGAAGTGCCATTATGTTATTTGCTGCAAGTTTACGCTGTGTGCGAAAAGAACTAAATTGGATAACAGCTACCGACTTTTCTAATATATTGGAATCGTGTCGGTGATGCAGTTCTTATTTCTAATTTATAATATTTTCCAGCATACTTTTCAGCATACTTTCGGTTAGTACGCAATTGAACCGAAAAATTTGTTCAATGCAGCCAAGCTTACAACCATGATTGGAGAGTTAAAATGTCAAAATTTCGCTGTCTTTTATATGTCGGTACATTTAATTGGCGTGGAAATTTGACTTTCAAAAATATAGTTTAACTAACACATTAAACATGAAAAGATTAACTTTTACAGCATTCTTATTCACAGTCATCTTTTCGATGATACAGTGTTATATATAGAACATTTAAAGTACCATTGATAAAGAACTGAGTGACAACGGTGAAACAATAGTGAGAAAAATGACAAATCACAACAAAACAAATTTAACAGGAGAGGGGTGGGGAGGCAAAAAGTAAGATTTTATAAACACCAAAATGTTTATAATTACTCTAGACACACAACTCCATTTCTCTCATCCCTATGTAGAGAATTTTGAAACAAAACTCAGTTTTGTTAAAAGTCGGGATTGAAAAAATAGATTTTTAGCCATAACTTTTGATTGAAAAAGATATTGGGGTAATTTTGTCACATAAATTATTTTTTAGACTTGTATTTTTTGTAAAAAATATAAAAACAACATTTTGGAAAAAATAAATTTCGCGAAAAAAATCAAATAGTTGTTGATTTTTGATGACAAAAAGAGTAAAATAGTTTTTGCGCTTAGCTGGAAGAACTTTTACAAATAAATGCTATGTCATATGAAAGGTAGCCAGATGTGCAATTTTTAGTTGATTTCATTTTTACAACAACAACAATTTTTGAGTCATTTTTTGAGTAAAAAGTCAATATTTTGGTCCTTTTTGACATAATCATAAAGCATATATAAACTGACTTAACGGTACAGTTCAACCTATTTTTGTGAAGTGATTTTATTGAAATTTTGAACAAAAAAAATTTGAATGAAATATATTAATGGACAGCGGAGATATTTGCATCGAAAGACCAAACCTTGATTTTCATGTCGTTTTTTTCTCATTCTTAGGTAACGATGTTTTATGAAAAAGTCGTTGTACTGAAATTTTCTTCAATTTTGAATATATGTGAGTGTTTTTGACGTCAAAATAATATAAATTTTTTAAAATGAAATGTGGTCTTTCATTCCCAATGAGATGAAAAAAATTAAACGAAAACATCACTAATGGTTTAATGAGACTTTCAGGATTGCAGTCTTGTCTACAGAGGAAACCTTTCAGAATTGGCGTTCCCATAAGAATACTGATAACAAAAGGCTTTGCATCGATACAAGGAATCGCTGTTTTGCAATTTGTTTGCCCCAAAGTGAGCAAAAATGTTGGACATTTATTAAAAGAGCAAAGAATCAGACTTTTTCATCGATCCAATTTCTTTTAAAAGATACCAAATCTTTACTGAATCGGCTTATAAAGCGAACCTATTGATTGATTGTTTGCACAAAATTCCACTCTCTCGGATTGCAATCAGCCACTGCCTTTTGTTGAGGGTAGATCTTCTGCAATGCAGATAATTTACTTTCGAACAAGAGCAGTTCCTTACAAATCAAAGCATACACAAAGCCTCTGGTCCTGATGACATACTGCCAAATGTGCTTAAAAGATCTGCTTCTTTGCTGAATCGGCCTTTGCGCTACCTTCTCAACATTTCCTAAAGAACAGGAGTATTTCCATCTTTTTGTAAGGGATGGAAAAAGTTGCGATGTTCAGCCAGTACCTAAAAATGGCGATGCCACGAACCCTGCAAACAGCTGACCCATTGAGATATGCTCTACGCTTTTCAAAGCTATGGATAGCGTAATAAACTTTAGCATTATGAACTATCTAGAGAGCAACCAACTGCTCAGTGATCGTCAATATGGTTTCCGTAGGTCCTAGTAGTGACCTTATAGTGCTCTTAACCGCAAAATGGAATTTATGCGTTCCCTTTTTCGGAGAGAACAAGGTTGTTGCTCCGGATATTTTAAAGGCGTTTTACCGAGTGTGGCATAAGGGCTCGTATCAAAACTAATTCCAGATGGTGTTGGTGGTAACTCATCATCATTTTATTGACACATAACTCAATCCATTCCTTTGCGGACGACATTTGGCATTTATACTCATTCAAAAAACACCCAAGATCTATGAAGATTGAAAGGAAGAGGGAAAAAAATGTTCAGGAAAACGAAAATTTTCTACACTAAAACGAATTAAAAAGTATTTACTGGCAACTATAAATCAGGAGCGATTAAATGCACTGGCTTTATTCTAGCCAGTGCAAAAGCAGATCTGGTACAAAAACTAAGTTATGAGGAGGCAATAAATGATTTTGCACGAGCACATAATAAAACGCTTTGTTTTTATTATTTTGTATAAATTTCTATCTAAATGAAAAATTAAATTTTTATAATTTTATTATATTGTAAAAAAAAATTAATATGTAAGAGGCGGCGCTAATATTTAAATTTTTTATTCACATTTCTCTTACAGTTAATACAGTATTTCTTACGTAATTAAAACTATGTAATTAGAGAAATGGTAGTGATAGGTGGAGTAATATATAATTACTGAGTTACCTATCACGAGTTCAGATAGTTAATTTACTTACCCGATGGGTATTTTAGCTAGCGATACGCAAAAGAATGCATGCTAGTAGTGCTCTTATTGGCGTCAATATACCTTCCATGATCGCTGCATTGATGAGTGCTTCTGTAAGGCCTACCTTTTGAAGTTTTGAAGTCTTTTCCTGTTATTTTATATGAAAAAATTTTTAAAAAAATTTTGAAATAATTATAAATGATCAGATCAATTAAAAAAAATCAAATCTTAACCCTTTCGGGACTACTGGGACTATACGTCCCACCAATAGTTAAACTTCCGTATTTTCTCTATTTTCAACGCAATTGCTTATGTAAATAGTCCCGAAAACAGATTTAAGTGTCCATTATGAAATGTAAACAAAAACATAACGGTACATGTCAGCGTACTCACACCAGCTGACAATGAGTTTCACAACATCGGTGAAATTTGAGCAGTTGTGATCGATAATTAGCTGAAAGCTGTTGCTAAAGAATATTAATTTCATAGAATTGTATTGTTTTGTATAAAAAAAGTGTTTGTTTCTTAAACTTACTTGGTTGGTGGTGTTTAATGACAATATAAGGTAAGTTATAGCTGATTTCGTAAAATTGGGATATATAGTCCCAATACGTTTTTTTTGTGGGATTAATTGTCCCAATACACATTTTAGATGGCAAAAAAGAAGCAAACCCTTGAGGAACTTGTGCGTATTGTATGCGAAGAGTCGGATTCTGATGTTGATTTTGATGATTCTGGAAGTGAATATTTCACTGAGAACTCCGATGACACCGAATCTGCCGAAGCTGACGATAATCCCAATGTGCCCTGTGAACACGACGAAAAAGATGACAAGTCACAGCCAGTTGTCCAGTGGGTAAATTTTACCGCCAATGGCCGTCAGGATTTCAATCCAAAATACGAATTCCCTACTGAACGAGATTGCAAAATACTTCTTCATCTCACTGATGAGTGCAACGAGTATAAGGTGTTTTCCAAGATATTTCCCTACAGTTTGTGCGTTCGAATTGCTGAATGCACTAATCAGCGTCTAATAACTTTGAACCATCGTGCGCAGTCAAAGCGAAACTTAACCGATCCGAATGAAATCCTTGTATTTCTGGGAGTTTCATTGATTATGCATTATAACAAGGTGCCATCTCTGAAGGACTATTGGAGCAAAAATCCATCAATGGGTAATTCAGTTATAAAAAACTGTATGTCACGAGATCGCTTTTTATTACTGGCATCAAAGCTATATTTTAATGATTGTGAAAAGCCCACTAACGTTGGCAAAGACTATTACATCTCCGATGTTGTGAACTGTCTAAAATACACATTTGCTGCTGCTCGCAGTGAGAGTTGTTTCCAGTCTATTGACGAATGTATAGTAAAATTCAAAGGCAGATCCAAGTATGAAGCAATATATGCCCATGAAACCAATAAAACGTGGAATAAAAGTTTGGATGCGATGTGACTCGAAGACAGGATACAGTTACGATTTGAATGTTTATACTGGAAAGGAAGAAAATGCTGTGCAGTCCAACATTAGCACTCTTGGAGAGAGGGTCGTATCAAAATTGGTTTCTTCTATTCGTGAGAAAAATGTATGTTTGTCCTTTGACCGCTTCTTTACTTCAATAAATTTATTGGAAACCATTGCATTTCCCGCACTTGGAACATACATGCAAAACAGAAAGAATACACCTAAATTTATAGGAAAGTTGAAGAGAGGAGAAAGCCTACTTCAAACTAAATCTAGTGGTATTCTGGCTGCTCGATGGATGGATTCGAAAGAAGTTCTTTTAGTTTCCAATTGCCATGCGCCATCGCTTGTAGACATTGAAAGAAAGCAAAAAGACGGATCAAAGAAGAAAATCAAGTGTCCTAAAAGTATCAGCGACTATAACATTTATATGGGAGGAGTCGACTTAGCCGACCAGAAAACGGCCGTTTATGACTTTAACCGCAAGTCTCAAAAATGATGGAAGAAAGTTTTCTACAAACTACTAATGGTTTGCGTGGTAAATTCGTGGATTGTGTATACCGAATATAAGAAACAAAAAATATCGTTGAAAGATTTCCTGGTCCCTCTTGCTGAAGGCATGATTTCCGAAGGAATTAAAAGACGAGAGAAAATGCCACGTCGCCAGGGGGAAGAACACCCAAGCGTCCAAAAACTGATAGTCTCAATGTTGGAGATCACTTGCCAGTGGAACAAGAAAAACGTTGTCGCTGCGTTCGCTGTACTTCACTTGGTATCGAGGAGCGCACAAAGATGATATGCTCAGGCTGTAACAACGCTTTGTGCTACCAATGTTTTGGACCCTTCCACAAATTAAATTCCTAATTATATTACTACAATAATATAAAACAATAAATAAAACAAATAAAAATAAATTTCCATTGAAATGTACTAATATTGTAATACTTTGGTTATTTTTTTATTATTATTGGGATCATATGTCCCACGGAAAATGCTTATTGGGATCATATGTCCCACGAAAAATGCTTATTGGGATTATATGTCCCAGGATAAAAGGGCGATTTCAGGATTTCTGAGTATGCAGAACATATTTTTTTTTGACATATCTGTTAGAATATGCAAGAGTATAGGGCAATGTTCGCTTTTTTGGCTCTTTCGAGCAGATTGGGCTTCCAGTTTAGTTTCCTATCTAGTATAAGGCCCAGGTATTTTGCTTGATCTGAGAAGATAAGACTTGTATTTCCCAGTTTTGGAGGGCTAATTTGAGGTACATTGTGTTTTCTTGTGAAAACTACTAACTCAGTCTTATTAGGATTAACGCTGAGCCCACAGCTGATAGTCCAGTTGACAAGAGTGTTTAGGCAGTTTTGCATAATGTCTCGGAGAGTAGATATATATTTTCCAGAGGTAACAATAGCAACGTCATCGGCATAAGCTATCACCCTGCACCCCTCTAGTTCTAGTTTGCCTAGCAGTTCATTCACTGCTAAATTCCAGAGTAGAGGCGAAAGAACCCCTACCTGAGGGGTTCCTCTTGGTACAGATCTTAGCGTGGATGCCGCTCCAAATTTTGCACTTATAATCCTGCCAACAGCCAAGTGTTACTCACTGGCTTTATACAGCAGTTGTAAGGCCAATATTGCTATATGGTGCTATTGTCTGGTGGCATGCACTCGAAAAACAGACTCACCATAACCTTCTCCGTAAAGTTCAAAGATCAGCTGAACTGTGCATTAGCGGAGCCCTAAGAACCACTCCGACAGACGCATTAGACACAATGCTCCATCTTACACCACTTGATATCCTAGCTAAACAGATGGCCGCTAATACAGCCATTCGCCTAGTAGCCACCTCCCAGTGGAAAGAAGGTACACTAGGACATTCTTGTATCAGAAAATTTCTCCCTCCTTTACCTAGGTCCATTGACTACATCACACAAAAACTACTCTTTGAGAGGAAGTTCGATGTATCCATTCCCTCTCGAGAAGAGTGGGAACAAGAAAACCGTTCACCTCACAATGTCATTGAGATCTTTACGGATGGATCAAAACTAGATGGCAAAGTAGGTGGAGGAGTCTACTCAGAAACATTAAGCATCAATATAGCCTTCAGGCTCCCTGACCATTGCAGTGTATTTCAAGCTGAAATCGCTGCTATACATGAAGCGTTAACTTGGCTTCAGAAAAATGATATATCTTCCATGGATATATGCATACTTTCTGACAGTCAAGCCGCTCTGAAAGCCCTAGGAACTGTTGAAATAACATCTGAAACAGTTTTCAACTGCCGCAGATCTCTAAACGAGATGGCAGAGCAGCTCAAAATTATCCTATGCTGGATTCCTGGACATAGGGATTTTCTAGGTAACTGCAGAGCAGATGAACTCGCTCGCACAGGTACTACCAAACAACTATCTTCAGACAAGACAAACCTTGGTATTCCTCTCACCACATGTAAACTCCTTACACATGAGTTATCCTGTATCAACACCAACAAAAGATGGTCAGCAGGTAACACTTGTAATATAACACGGCAAATCTGGCCCAAACTCAATCTGAAGCGTTCAAAAGAACTCATATCTCTTAGTAGAGATCACATTGGCACCATGATAGGGATCCTGACAGGGCACTGCCTTATTGGCAGGCACGCTCAAAGATTAAACATACCCCACAACGACTTCTGCAGAAGCTGTAGAGATGAGGAGGAGGTGGAATCTACAGAACACCTTCTCTGCACCTGCCCAGCGCTGGCTCAAAAACGTTTTCTTCACCTAAACAACTGGTTTTTCAGAGACCTCGAAGAACTCTCGGAAATATCGATATACCGAATCCTAAGCTTTGTGAACAGCTCAAGCTGGTTTGAATAGAGAAGGGAGATCAACCCCTGTGGTACCACAATGGGCCTTATTGGCCTAAGTGCGTCTCAATTTGAGGCAGCCACTTTAACCTAACCTTACCTAGAATATGCAAAAATTTCCACGAAAAATATCACGGTTTTCAAAATAAAACTCCGTCCCGAAAGGGTTAAAGAAAAAAAAAATTATGTTGACTTTATATGATTTAAATACAAATTCTAAATGTTTGATAGTTTAAATCATACTTGATTTTAAATACAAATTCTAGTTGTTTGATAGTTTTAAATCGTTTATTGAGCTTAAGGTCAAAGTTAGAACAATTAATTGTTCTAACGAATTTTTCCAAAGAAACAACAACAACAACAAAGTTTTTTCAATATGAAAAGGAAAAAATCACTAGCTGATCTGATTGCAATTTCTACTCTGCTAAAAGCGTCATCAGAAATCTTTGTGATACCCGTGCAAGCGCGCGCTAACGCACTGCACCATCGGGGCGATGAGATTTGAAGCGTCAATTTCTCAGTTTTTCCTCCATTTCATAATGTCACATTTGTTGTTGTATTTCTGTTTTACTTTAGTTTCTATGCTTATGTTATTATATGTAGTCCAACAGCCTGCTGGAAGTCTGCACTAACAAAGCATGTTTACTGAAGTTGTTTTTAGAATTTTTGCTGATTTTGTTTTCAGCTGTTTCCGTTTGGTCGAGCTCTACCATTTGATTAAAGTTTTTTCTAAATGACCTCTATATTAATTATGTTGACTTTATATGATTTAAATACAAATTCTAAATGTTTGATAGTTTAAATCATACTTGATTTTAAATACAAATTCTAGTTGTTTGATAGTTTAAAATCGTTTATTGAGCTTAAGGTCAAAGTTAGAACAATTAATTGTTCTAACGAATTTTTCCAAAGAAACAACAACAACAACAAAGTTTTTTCAATATGAAAAGGAAAAAATCACTAGCTGAGAAACTGAGAAATTGACGCTTCAAATCTCATCGCCCCGATGGTGCAGTGCGTTAGCGCGCGCTTGCACGGGTATCACAAAGATTTCTGATGACGCTTTTAGCAGAGTAGAAATTGCAATCAGATCAGCTAGTGATTTTTTCCTTTTCATATTGAAAAAACTTTGTTGTTGTTGTTGTTTCTTTGGAAAAATTCGTTAGAACAATTAATTGTTCTAACTTTGACCTTAAGCTCAATAAACGATTTTAAACTATCAAACAACTAGAATTTGTATTTAAAATCAAGTATGATTTAAACTATCAAACATTTAGAATTTGTATTTAAATCATATAAAGTCAACATAATTAATATAGAGGTCATTTAGAAAAAACTTTAATTGAAAAAAAAAATTATTTTTTGTTTTGTCCGAGTTGGGACGCGAACCCAGGTGTCAGAAATCTAACACATTGCATATCTCATTATATGAAAACTTTTATATGGAAAAATTCTAAGTATTTTCTATTATTTTTGTATGAAGAAATTTACAAAAAAATTCAAAAAAATTTTTTAAATGAACAGAAAAATTTGTAAAAAAATGTAGATTTTTAAAAAAACTAATAAAAAAAATTTTTTGTTCGAGCTGGGTCGCGAACCCGCGCTCCCGAATACTAACTTTAATTTGTAATGATGCAAAATAAGCTGGAGTTTATTAACAACTGAGGTGGACGAGTGGGTAAGGTGCCAGATCGCCAAATGAGAGGACGGTGGTTTAAATCTGGAAATTGTTAAAAGTTTTCTTATTTCAACTTGATATTTTATATTGATTTTCCTTCTAATGTACATTCTCAAGAAAGGCTTCTAGCAGGCTTCTTTAGAGTCGCGAGAGCGGAAGGCCTAGAAAATTTTCTCGTTTCATATAAAAAAGTTTATGGGCTTGGAAACGAGCACAGAAGGGCTAAGAAATCCATATGATGGCCTGCTAGAAGCGCTTCAAAGACCTGCTTTTTCCCACTGGGTATACTAGTAGTGTGCGGAAGGGAGTGCATGGTAGAAAAGAAAAAGAAGGATAGAAAGAACAGAGAGAGAGGGATATAAGTAAAAAAATCTTTAAATATATAAATTAAATATAGCTCGAAGTAATTCCTCAATGTTTATTATATTATAACTAAATAGCCAAGATTTTATTTGCCTCAGGAACGAGCTCTCACGTTTGATTATCTTAATGTGATCTGGCAGTTTATTAAACAATCTGAGTGCTACAATTTAGTAGCTTTTGCAAAAAATTGTAGTTTGGAAGGAAGGAATAACGACAGATTCCACTCGTCTAAAATTATATCGTCTTTCTGAGTGATTTAACAAGTTGCTTTGGTCTTAAAAAAATGTTCTTAGGACTTTGTATTTTAAATAGGTGTTTTATTGGTAAAATTTGCAAAGATTTAAATAAATCGAACGAAGATGTTACACGATTTACTCCACAGATTTGTCTAACGACGCATTTTTGCAAAGTTAGTAAAGGCTTTAATTTATTTTTGTAAGCACTGCCCAGCAACATTTGCCATAATTAAGTTTAGAGTGGAATAAACCAAAATTAAAACATTTGTTTGACTTATCTTGAGCACGAATTACGCAGCCGATAAAACCTTCTGACAACAGATTGAAAGTAGATTTTGAGCGAGGTCGTATAGTCGTTCCAATTCAGCCTATTGTCCACTCATACACCTAAAAACTATAAATTATTGACAATTTCTATTTCAAAGCAATCCGCACTGCCGTTGGTTTCTGATTGAAAGGATATATGGTTGTCAGGACAGAGCGTAAACTTTGAACAAAAAGAATCGTGATATAGAAATTTCATTTCTGTCAGATCTTGATGTGAAAATTTATAAAACATTTGTTTTGTTTTTTCGCTTACAATATGCTTGTGAGAACAGAACCATCTTCGTAGAATATCAGCATCATGGTTTATGTCAGCTGCAAGATCAAGCATAGACAAGGACATATACACAATAAACTTCTGCTTTACAACTTCGAGATACCCTGAGATATGGAAAGTGGCGACAGTCATTCTTATTGCAAAAAAATCAAATGCTTCGGAACCGTCCGATTTTCGACCGATTAGACTATTGTCTTCAGTTTCTAAAGTATGTGAATTTCTCATGGCTGAACAAATTTCTCGTCATATAACTACTTCTAGCCTGATGTCTAAGCTGCAGCCAGGCTTTCGGCCCGGACATAGCTGCTGCTCTGCTTTAGTAAAAGTTCTAGATGATATAGGATTGCCATATGATATGAGTTTGCTTTGTCTATTAGACTTTTCTAAAGCGTTTGATACTGTAGACCACACTTTACTCTGTAAGAAACTTAATATTTACTTTGGATTTTCCAATGCTTCGGTTCGATTTTTGCATAGCTACTTGGATGGCAGGTCTCAAAGAGTCAGGGTAAGGAACAAATTCTCGCTTTACAAAAGAACCACGAGTGGAGTCCCACAAGGCTCTGTTCTTGGCCCACTTCTTTTCACTATGTTTATAAATGATATTTTCAGTAAATGCAATCATGTAACCATGCATGCGTATGCTGACGACTTACAACTGTATTTGTCCAGGACACTTGGACTAGTTGAAAATTTAATTGAAAAAGTTAATGAAGATTTAAAAATAGTGGCAGAATGGGCGAATCTTAATAAACTGATGCTAAACCCTCTCAAATCGTATGTCCTACCGGTTTCAAAGACTGCATTTGAAAATCTAGATATTTCACCGATTCTCCTTAGTAACGTGCAGCTAAAATTCGTATGTAAGGCCACAAATCTTGGTTTTAAAATAAATTCTTCTCTGTCTTGCGATGACCATGTTAACTCCTGCGTCAGTAAAATTTACTATGTCTTAAGAAATCTTCGAGTGACTGCAGATTTTGTACCTGTTGACATCAGAAAAAAAACTAGTATTAACGCTATTACTGCCAATTATTACATACGCGGGAGTTGTCTATAGCAAAATGGACTCGAGATCTTTGCAAAAACTACAAGTTGCTTTTAATAACACTGCACGTTACGTTTACGGAATTAAAAGGTCAGATCACATTTCACGCTTTGCTTATCTTTGCTTATGTTATTAGGCCGTAGTTTAACCAACTATCTTGAGGCAAAAAACTGCATTTTCCTGCATAGGATCATCCACTCGGGATGCCCAGACTATCTTTTTGAGAAGCATAAATTTTGTAGATCAAGTCGAAGCATGAATCTAATTATTTCTAAGTTTAATTTTCTTAACTCCAGTATATTGTTTTTCGTTAGTGCAATAAGACTATGAAACTCACTGCCAAACAGCATTAAAAATGTTTCCAATAGTAGGTACTTTAAGCATTTAATTTTCGAGCACTTTCTTAACTCACTTTTTCCATCTGTTGTCTTTAAATTTTCGTTTCAGTTTTTAAATCTTAGCTCTGTTTCTCAACTAATTCTTTTTCTGAAATTTTATTTTATGAACTGAGAAAGCAATTTAAAATATTTACATTTCATATCTCAATATATATTTATAATTAATATGAAGATATTTTTGTCACGCGTGTATAATCCTAATAAGTGTTTCTCTGTTGATCCTCTATATTCTGCTTTAACAAGCAGTATTCTTGATTATGACTTCATAATGTTGTGTGGAGATTTCAACATCAATATTATTTCCAATGAAACAAGTAAGTTTTTACTGTATGATAATTTATCGACAGTAGGGCTATCAGTTGTAAATGATACTGTACCCACGCGATACTGCAATAATTTCACTCCAAGTCTACTTGATTATATTATTGTTTCAGATCTTTCAGTAGTTTCTCTATTCGATCAACTCTATTTTCTATCTGACCACGATTTAATCTTTTGTTCGTTAAATGTTAATTTGTCTCGTAATGCAATTTCTAATAACTTTTCTTTCCATGATTTCAAAAATATTAACTATCAGTCTCTGTTCCTCGATATGTCAATGTTATCTTTTAATGAATGTTGGCTTCACCATAATATAAACGATAAGCTTAAGTCTCTTTTAGCACCGATTACATATCTTTTTGACAAACATGTACCGCTACCTGCGACAACCGTGAAAAATGTGTCTTGTCCCTGGTTCACCCAATACGTGTCTAATAGCATTAAAAAAAGAAACAAATTACAGAACATATGGAAAATCAGACCATCTCCTGAAAACTGGGAATATTTTCGCTTGGCTAGACATGAAGCTGTTCTGTTAGTAAGACAGGCCAAAACATGATTTTTTTCTGAGAAACTAGATTCATCCCTTAATTCGAAAACGTTGTGGAACAACATAAAAAGACTTGGGTTATGTAATAAAAATCGTAATGAATACAATGAAGATCCTGAGATTCTAAATAATTTTTTTGTTGACATTTTTTCTACCTCTAATGACACCTCTACGCTTTCCAGTGACAACCTGACTATACCACAGTCTTTTAAGTTTGAAACGGTTAGTGAAATTGATGTTGGAAATTGTGTTATGCAGATAAAATCAAATGAAGTTGCAGAAGATGGCATTCCCATCAAATTCTTTAATTTTTTACTACCTCACATAATAACTTCTCTTACGCACATTATAAATCATTACTTTATAACATCCTCCTTTCCCGACATGTGGAAAATTGCCATCGTTACACCTATAGCTAAAAAGCAAAATCCATCTGGTGCGAATGATTATAGGCCTATAAGTATACTGTCACCATTGTCAAGGGTATGTGAAAAACTTATGGCTCAACAAATTAGCAAATATCTTTCTGAGAAAAAACTGCTATCTCGCTATCAGTCTGGTTTTAAGGCAGGGCATGGGTGTTCCTCAGCGGTAGTAAAGGTTCTTGATGATATTCGACCCGAATATGATGCCGGCTCTATGACTTTACTCTGCTTACTTGATTTTTCCAAGGCCTTTGATAAAGTCAATCATAGTTATTTGTGTCAAAAGCTTAGGTATCTTTTTGGGTTCTGTGATAGTGCTGTTAATCTAATGTCTAGTTATTTGTGTTATAGAATGCAAAGAGTTAAGGTTGGTCAGGTGTCCTCGTCATACAAATTAGTAGTAAGTGGTGTTCCACAAGGCTCTATACTAGGTCCTCTGTTATTTTCAATTTTTATAAACGACATCTTTATTGTTTGCCGGAATGCATCTGTTCATGCTTATGCAGATGATATCCAGCTTTATCTTTCGCGACGAACTGGGCTTCTTGATGATCTATGTTGTAGGTTAAATGAGGATCTCAGTAGCATCAATGAGTGGGCCAAAAGTAATGGCCTTCAACTAAACGCTGCCAAATCGTAAGTTCTTCCTATATTTAAAAGTAAAACTTGTGTCGTTGATGTCCCTGATCTGTTTATTGGCAATAGCAAACTAACTGTGGTGTCGAAAGTAGTAAACCTAGGTTTCTACATTAATTCTTCTCTGTCTTGTGTAGACCATGTTAATAGTATAGTCCAAAAAGTTTATTATGTCCTACGAAACTTAAGAATGTCTGCTAGTATCACTCCTACTGAAATTAAACGTAGATTAGTCATACAGCTAATTTTACCAATCATTTCTTATTCAGACATAGTTTATAGTAAACTTGGCGCATCTTCCCAGTTAAAAATTCAAATTGCATTTAATTACGCTTCCGAAAATACGATCGTTTGTCTCGTTTCCGAAATGCAATACTTGAATGCGACATAACTGCTTACCTAAATGCTAGAAACTGTTCTTTGAACAGACGTAATGTAAAGTAACGTAGAAATCGAAATCCAACGGATCTTTACGTCCCGTTACATTACGTTACTTCTATTATAATCACTTGTATAAGAATAGTATTGATTGAAACAGTAAGTGACAGAACACACTGCTGCAGTGGCATTTCACTACATTACGTTACGTCTATTATAACTGGGCCTTAAACAATAAACGGCAACTCAACTGATTCAATGCATATTTCAGAGTTTTTTGGTGAACGGGTGAAAAAGAGAGGGAAAAAAGACAAGAACAAACGACGCATCAAGCGAATATGACCTGCACAAACTAATCCATGGGAAAACTCCTTGCTATCTGCATGAAAAACTTCAGTTTTGTATGTCAAGTAGAAGCCATGTTCGTTCCGAGGCATAACTCATTAAACTCTTCGCACCTGTTTTTCATTAACGCCATTAGGTTGTGGAATGCTTTGCCAAGATGGCTTAGGTCACTGGGAGAGAGCCTTTAAGGCAACCTATCTTTTCATTTTTCTCTACTCAATAGCTTTTCACTTCCTTACTTCTCTATGTTATCTATTCTTTATCTATTCTTTGTATCAGTATTTTTTTTTTCAATCTTAACTTATCTTTAATTCTTTTAATTTCTTATATTCTTTAAAATAAAAAAATAACATAAAGCCAATATTGTTTAAAAACTAAGGTCATTATTTTTGATTCTGTTTTGAACAGTTGTTATTATTCTTCATTTTTAGTTTTTAACTTTAATTTCAAATTCTAATATAAAATTTTTCATTTTCATTTTGCATATTAATTTCAATTTTAATATTAATTTAAACTAAATTTAATGTAAATTATTTATATTTATGCATTTATTTTGTACTATAAAAGAGCATAGCTCTTATTGTAGTTATGATAACTTAAATAAATAAATAAAATAAAAATAAATTAAAAAAAATATTTTTCTTGTTCAAAAACTAATGTATGTTAATATTTGATTTTAATTTGATATGAATATTTGTTTAAATAATTTTTTTTTTATAATACCATATTTTGTCTTTCTAATATAAAATTTTAATTTGATATTAATATTTGTTTAATTAATTCTGTATTTTTTATAATTCTATATTTTGTCTTTCTAATGTAAAATAATTCACAAAATATTTTAATCTTATAACTTGTTATGTATGCTATAAATGAGGCATGTAAAAGACTAAGTCTTAAATGTCAACATATTGTAACTAAATAAATACAAATACAAATAAAAATATATGAGATTTCAAGCTCATCTGCAAAAGCAGTTACTCTACCACGTAAATTTTGCAGGAAAATTGAGTTTATGTAAATGAGGAATAAAATCGGTTCAAGTATAGAGCCCTGCGGCACACCTACATTTATGTGAGTTGCATTACTATAAGCAGCCCCAATTTTCACCCTTTGTGTGCGATTGCTAAGATACGAGCTTAACCAATTGTGAATAGCACCTCTGAATCCAATTGAATACAACTTTCGCAGAAGAATCGTATGGTCCACCATATCGAATGCTTTAGTTATGTCAACAAAAAGTGACGCAGTATGCATTTATCATCCAATGCTTTACACTGAGAAAACAAAAAATCTAAAACGCACATTTTAAAAACGTTAAGTAAAATTAATATTTTTAAAAATATTTTACGCCACACAAAAATGAAAACCCACATTTTTAAATAGAAAAGTAAAATGAAACGTTTTTAAAACAACCACGAATATTTTACTATGAAAAATTAGGATAAAATTAATATTTTTAAAAACATTTTACGCCAAACAAAAATGAAAATGAACATTTTTAAATAGAAAAGTAAAACGAAACGTTTTTAAAACAACCACGAATGTTTTACTATAATAAAGTAGGTTAAAATTAATATTTTTAATAACATTTTATGCCATACAAAAATGGAAACGCACTTTTTTAAATAGAAAAGTAAAACAAAACGTTTTTAAAACAACTACGAATGTTCTACAATAATATAGTAGGTTAAAATTAATATTTTTAAAAATATTTTACGCCATACAAAAATGAAAACGCACATTTTTAAATATAAAAGTGAAACGAAACGTTTTTAAAACAACTACGAAAGTTTTACCATGGCAGTAAAATTCACATACTTTGTTTCAAAACACTTGTTAATAACGAATTGTTTGTTATATATGTTTCATTGACTTATGTATTTGATATTTTTTCAGAAAATAAAATATTTTTCATTCTCGATTTCATCACTCTGCAGTTTGCCTGCAAGAAAGTAATGAAAGAGTTTGAGTTGGAGCATTTGCTGCCACAACCAAACGGAAAGTATTTTTAATAAAATTAATAATATCTGACAAAATTCTATTTTTTTATTATACAGTATAATGATCTAAAAAATTTTAACGAGATGAAAATAGCTGGTCATAAAATAACTAAAATAAAACTGTAATTTTGAAAACCACTAAAGCTTTTTTTTATTAATAGAGGAAATGCGGATTTCTGTAAATTTTTTTAATTAATGGGAAGTAATAAACATTTTCGTTTTTAAAATATACATAATTGTTATACCATTGCATTTTAAAATGTTTATTGCTACAAATCGAACGAACATTTTAGAATCTAATTTTAAAATTTTCGTTTTTAAAATGAAAATAAACATTCTACTTTTGAGAATATTTATTATTAAAAATCAAACGAACATTTTAGAATCTCGTTTTAAAATATTCGTTTTCAAAATGAAAATAAACCTTTTACTACAGCATTTGAAAATATCCATTGTTTAAAATCAAACGAACACTATAGAATCTCATTTTAAAATGTAAGTTTTTAAAATGAAAATAAACGTTTTGCTATTTCATTTTAAAATCTTCATTTTTAAAATTAAAATAAACGTTAGAAGTGCAAAATCTGGGTTAAACGTTTTAAAAAGTAGCTCGTTTATGCCACTTTTGAAAATGTACATAGTTTTCTCTATGTATTAGCAAAAGTAAGGAAATCAATCAGAGCATTCTGATAACCCTCTGTTGATAACCCTTTTCTGAAGCCAAATTGCTTAGGACTAAGCAATCTGGACTATCATTGACAGAAACGTAAGAATTCGTTTTTTCATTACTTTTTCAAAAACTTTTGCAATAGTTGGCAAAAGTGAAATGGGCATGTAATTTTTTATATTACTGCGATCACCTTTTTCATAAAGAGGAATGATTACTGCGCTTTTTAGTTCGGTAGGGAACATACAAGACTGAGCACTAAAATTAAAAAAATACGCTAAAACATCCGATGCAACTTTTTTAAGAAGAGCGTTTGGGATTTCGTCAATGCCACAAGCATTACTACTTTGGTGCGAATGTGCGCAATGAAATACTTTCTATATATTTTATTCAAATAATTTTTATTTTATTTTGTGACTTCTTATTTTAAAATATTTTTATTTGAACAATTTTTCGTAACTATTTTCTTTGAACAATTTTTTGTTACTATTTTCTTTGAACAATTTTTCACTACTGAAGTTTTCAAAATGAAAATTTCTGAAAATATAATAACTGAATACAATTCAAAATGTTTTTTTATAACAAGTATTTTATAGACAAGTGTAAGTATTTTCAATAATTGCTAAAATGATATAATACGTTATCAAGGTAAGTGAAATGTAAGTTAAGATAAAAATCAACTACAGGAGAGGTAAGTATTAATGTAACTAAAGGTAAGTATCAATGTAACGAAAAGGTAAAATAGGATGTAGAGATTTACTCTATGTGGTGATGTAACATAGCACCACACTACTATCAAGAGAATAAATGATTTTAACTATTTCGATGGCGGATATATTCTCAAAGAATAACTCTGTAAAAGAGACGCGTCATTAATAGTATTACTATTTGTAAAATTTGAATTGCGTATAGGAGCAGCATTAGCTACTGGCCCAAAAAAATCGCTGAATGCATTTGCAATTTTATTATTATCAGAGAAGAATGAATTGTCAATGTTCAAGCTTATTTTAGAATGTCATTTTGGAGGCTTGTTAGTTATTTCATTGACCAATCGCCACTCTTTTTTTAAATTTCCTCTTCACTTAAATTTTGAAAATTTCACGAGCCTGAGTTACATAATGCTTAAACTCTTAAATTATCATTTTTAAACGCTTTTTGAGTTCTGAATTATTAGGATGCTTAGAGGATTTCACACGAAATTGGTTCTCTAATTTTATTTTATTTATAAGGTGTTTAGTTACCCACGGTTTGATTTTTAGCTTGTCATTAATCGTAATTGATTTTTTACTTACTATAAGCAAGAGAAACATTTGTTGAGTTATAGATATCATTCCATGACTCAAATTATAGAAGGTTATTGAGCTTTGCGTGATCAAAAATAATTGATTGCATTATTTTTATTGCATGCAGCAAGCTTAGTGTTTAACACGATCCCTGTGCTTAACACGATCCCGCGATTAAGACACTGATAGATGTCTTGAGTACTTTTAAAACGACCTAATACGTGGCCTTTACAAGAACCAGAAACAGGTCTAGTACATTTATTAATAAAATAATCTAACCCATAATTTGCCAATATACTATTGTAAATATCTGCTAAATTAGTGTTCGAAAGAATATAAAGATTAAAGTCACCTACTTTTATTAAATTTTCACATTTTTCTCCACTTAAGAAATCATTAAACTCATCAAGAAAGACATGCACTGATTTTGAGTGAAGTCTATATAAGCACATAATTGTAAAATACTCATTGTTAATATAGAAATTCAATTTTAAAATATCTGCGCTACTAACGCTACAGCAGATCGAGGAACAACTTAAATTTATTCTTGAAAAAACTCCAAAACCACCTGCGTGACAAGAATCATTACAAACAGCATTAAAATGATATCCCGGCAGAGAAAAATCATTTATTTCAGAAGTGAATATCCATATTTCTGAGACAAATATCAAATCAGGCATTTTTGGAAAAGCATTTATATTGAATACAAGTAAATCAAAATTTGGTCTTAAGCTACGAATATTCTGGTGTACAATTAAAAGTGAATTTACGAATTTTACTAATTTTTGAAGCTCGAGAGAGAAGAATAACATGCAAAATGCCACTGTCTATTCTATGCAATTACTTGAAGTTAGTACGGAAACAGACCTAATGTGAGTCGAAAATCATATTATTTGTACAAATTTTGACCTTAAAGCCAAGGATGCCAGCCTAGGTAAAGCTCATAAATAAATTGTGCTCATTCAACTGGAAAACTCTGTTATCAGAGTCATCTTTCAATAGCTTCCAATATTACAACAAAAATGATGAATTGCAAACTTGGCTTAAATATGCATTCGTATGCAATTGCCAATTAAAAACACTTTTGCAGCAGCTTTTTGCACAAATACAACAACGAACACAGCAACACCTGCGACAGCAATAAGTTCAGCTGTCACATAAACTATACTATACCATAAAAAAGATAAAAAAAATAAAAAAATATTGAAAATGAAAATGACACAACAAAAAACGGGCGAATCTAGCAACAGACGAAAAAAAGTCAACCAATTAAGCGCAAGTGAGCAAGTGAACACAGGATTGCATGCATAAAGAAAAGTACAAGATTTGTCATTTTTTGTCGCTTTTACGCCCTCTGAGAATATATAGAGAAAAGCATTTATCATGGTTTTTCGCAGTTTCCATTAATTTTTCTATGGCTTTTCCCATTGACTTTTCTTTATTTTGCTCGTTCATTTCAAAGCGCGGTTCTAGAGTAAGTTTGGCCCAAAAAGTCAACTCTTTTGAGGTCATAAATTAACGGTAGATGGATAAATAATAAAAAAACTAAATCTCTGAGTTTGCATTTAGCGTAGCTGACGCCAAAAGAGGATGGAAGAGGGAGCGTTTTGGTTACAAAAAATTCCATGAATTTTAAAAGTTTCAATCAAAGATAAACCAAATCTGCATTCATTCGAATTGCAGATGTTGCACTTTTAATTTATGCATTATTTTGTCAGACACCACTGAGCGAGGCGGTAGCGGCGGCGGCGGGACAGTCGCATTCTCGGTGCCGAAAGTGTTTAGCGCGCAACGATATGCTTTGACAAACGCGCTGCATGAATTTGATTTATTGAGCAATTACAACAAATACGCTTAACTACTATTTGGCACACTGGTGGCAATACTGGCGGAAGTGGCAGCCGAAAAATTAAATGGCTGGAAAGCCAAACGGCAAACGTAGCAAGAAAAGTCGTACGAAGGAAGACACAATAAATGGTGCTCAATTCAAATTTATGGCTGGCGAACTTGTTGTTGTTGTTTTTTTACCCTCTACCAGTGTTGCCAATGAGTCTGCTAAAGTTTCACTTGATGGCAAGGTATCAAGTAAAAAATGGTCGAAGAAAAAAACATTTTAAAACAAGCGCTATTTTTCCCAAGAATTATGATCCGAAAAAAATGCAGTCATGCCCACCCACCACCTCCTCCACGTCGAGCCATAATCATGCAACATAACTTATTTAAAAATATGAAAATTGAATTCAGAATATGTTGAAATTTATGCATTTTAATTTTTTCTTTTTTCTTTGTAACCATAAAGCACATAAATAGAGAAAAGTAGCAAAAATAGTTTTAGTGTTAAAATAACATTGATGCAAGCGGCAAGATGGCCTCGCACTTCCGTTGCCTGGCCCACGTACATCCTGTGGAGTACGGAAGTTGCATGCATGCCGTTATTCATTGCTAAAGTTTGTGCTGGGCACGCTTAAAGCGCCTGCGGAAAGTCTGCACACACACACACACACACACACTGGTTAGCTGGTGTGAGCCAAAAAGTATGCAACATGCAGTAAACTCTGCAGTTGTGGACTCTGGCACAACGTCCGCTGCGGAGAGAAGAAACAAAAATTTAAAATAATGCTTTTGCATAAATTTAAAATATGTGCAAGCATTTATTTGCTGCCTTAATAGCTTCATGTTTTGGGCCAATCTACACTGGCCCACAGCTAACACTGACTCAACAATGCTGCCATAAGCTGCCTTTTTTTCGGACATATTCTGCTTTTTTTTTTTACTTTTTACTCTCCTTGCCCCTGACTTGAATTGGCTTAGCTTTGGCCTGGGTTGACATTAATTTCCGGCCTGCATTCGTCGTAACGCCTAGAAATATGCTAAAATATGTTGATTGCATATAATTTTTGGTGGCTTGGCAGCATATTGCGGTATCCATGTTGGCACAAGTTTTTTTTTTCTTACTATTATTATTGCTTACGCTTAGGAAAACATTTAAATATAAACGCTACCTCAGATAGCAATTTTTAAGGCACATTTTTATTTTTCCTGGAGAAGTGTTTGAAAAGTGTTTCACTCTCCTGCAATGTACAATCGAGAAAAGTATTTGCAAATTAAATATATTTACAATTAATATTGGTTTGTAACTTAATTCGAAATTCTGCCTTGACATGGTTTTAATACTTTGATTTATCGTCAATAGTAAAAATTAATTATTCTCCACTATTTCTTAAGCAATGACAAAGTGAAGTTAAGGTGATTCCTATGTTGTCATGAAATATAATAATAAGCCATTATATAATGTGCAACAAGCAATGCTAGATAACAATGTCATGCTGCACTTGTCTGCACCTAATTAGAGTTGCCAGACTTAAGAAATAAGTTATTAAATAATAGAGAATACGTTTACATTCGAATAATTTGTGACAAGTACTAATCTATAGTTTACTATAGTTATCGGAGAAACAGTTGTGTAGCAAAATTCTTGCTATTTTGGTCATGTGTTGTTGCCCTTGTTACAAAAGAAAAAAAGACAAAAAAAAATCAATGTTAAGAAAACTCATTTCCGCTTCATAGCATTAATTACGTTCGTTGGCAAGTAGAAAAAGAATATCAGTGAAGTAGATTACGAAGCTAACAAAAAGATGAAGTAGTGCTCTTTAGTGGCACATACACACTCGCACATAGTCACTGACATGACAGTAAGTGTCAGTTGGAACTATAAGCAGCAGACAGGCAGCTATCCAGCCATTGTTGTCAGCAACAGACGTTGCAACAAATTAATTTGCTGCTTCAGACTTTTTTCAACTACTATATTCTTTTAATTGCTTTTTTCTCAATTGTTTTGATAAAAGATTCATGGTCAGCTGTCTTAAAAGTTAATAGTGGTTAACTAGTAGGGTATTTATTACGATAGGCTCGTAGATATGGGGATTTTTGGGGTTAAAACCCGCCTTGAATCCAGACAGCATGAAAAAATAACACAAATTTCAACCACACATTTTTTCATTTTTATCACTTTGACCCTTCAAATTGAATATGAAAATCTTCACAAAAATTTGCAATATTTTTACATGATGTTAACTAATTATCATTTAATCTAATTAGCTGATACTGTAGATTTAAATTTTATTGCAAAAAATTAAGTGCGGTGCTTGTAATGTCGCTAAGTGTACTAAGAGAAATTTAAGTTGTTTTATGTTTTTGAAAAATTTTCTTAAACCAAAAAATAAATGTTTTCATAATTCTATTACAACAGTTCTTAAATTTAAAGTTATAAAAACGTTTAAAACATAGTTATATATAAAATTTTGAAACACAATTATTTGCAGAACAACACCTATTTTCCACTGCAATTCCCACCAACTCAATTCAAACTCTAATATAATAGAGTATGTGTACTTTTGTGTCTAATCGTAAACACTTAAGAATTCACAAGAGATTCCGTAGTGTATTTTTAGTGTACTTAAAAACCACTAGATTACACTAAAGCAAGACAACAGCAGGAGAAAATAAATTTAGATACAAAACAGTTGGCAACTTTTGGCTAAGAGAAGCAGAGAGAGAGAGTTACTTGAACTTCGGACGAAAGTAGCCCAAAAACAGCTAAAACGGAAGCAATGCATGTAAATTCAGTTGCTAGGCTCAAAAGAAAATAAGTGCAGTTGGCACTGAGCCGACACTGGAAACAGGGAAGAGTGCCGGGGAATGGTTTGTTCGTATCGCTTTGGGCGAAAGTAGCAAACAAATATACTATACAGCCGACGCTATGTGGAAAATGTTGAAAATGCGTCTCAAAGGATAGCTGCTGAGTGTGCGGTTGCTACAGTAGTAGAATTTTTTTTCGTTTAATTTTTTGCCGGATGTGGTAAACAGACAATGGCTAGCACAAACAACAGCGGAAATGAACAGCTAGAGATGTTCTGAAAGATAAAAACCAACTACAATAGCAACATCAAACAGCAAGAATATGGTTTGAGGCAAACAGTTTATATGAATTTAAACAACTTTGGGGAATTAAGTGTTGCGCTATTGCTTGTGCAAAGAGGGAAAAACGGAAAATTTTTAAGAAATTGAAAGCATGCCAAAACGCATGTTCAGAACATGCATGAAGTTTACTTCAAAACCTGATAGTCTTGCTCTTAGATTTTTTTTTGAAATCAAGTATCTACCCTGTCTAAAAAATAAATTTTTGTGCCCTTTTGACCTAAGCAAAAATAGGTTAGAGTTCATACCTTTTTTATTGCCATATACAGATCTTTTTGTCTATGTAAAAATAATATATAATCACCACAGAGATTTGCATAAAATTGCAATGGTATTACTTCACGTGGCCTCCACATACAGAGGAGTTCTTTGATGGCTATCGTACGATAGGGAGATCCTTAGCAAATATTGCCAAAATTATAGCGGAATGTGTGCCGCTCTGTGTTTTAGTTATTTGTTGATTTTAAAACCAAGTTACTTTGTCCTTTTTTATTTAATGGCTGAATTCTCTGGATTAGATATTTGTTTTTCTTTATTCCACTTAATTTTTTTGCTTGAGTTTTTTCTGGATTTGCTCTGCAATTTAGGTTCTAATTAAAGTAAATGGTGTCATAAATTATAAATAAAATTCCACTACATATACATACGTACACAGCTTGTAATGGGAGATTTTTAACAGGGCAGTGTTTTGCATATTTGGCAGGAAATTTTTATTTGCATTGTAAAATATTTTATGTCGTTGTTAAAATAAATGTCAGAGAGCAAGAAAAGAAACTAAATTATTTTAAGTAATAAACAAAGAGTTACATGCTTAGTAAAATTTAGGGTTTATAACTTTACATGGAACATTTTATTAAGAGTCATTTTTTAGACAACGAACAATTTTTTTTGGACCATCAAAAAGCTTTCGTTTGGCTCACTTTATTATTTATTATGGTGTTGTATTATAAAAATTATAAATTATTAAGGCGGCTGCGTCAAATCCCAGGAAAAATGTGTGCTCAAGTTTAAACTGAAAGTTAATGTGAACAGAACTACAAAGTCTTACAGTCTCGCACAGTGGGTCGGCCTCCATTAAAAAAAAATTGTTCTGAAAGTCCACTTTGTAATTCAAAGCTGATTTCGCGAGGATTCCAGAAACAAAAATAAATTTTGTTTTGGACTATCGGAAAAACAGCCGCAGTGCACAAATTTTAAAAAAGCTTAATTTTATGAGAAAAAATAATTTAGCGCGTGAGGGGGGAGAGGGGAAGGGGGAGAAGAACTTTAAATGAAATATGACTAAACGAATATGACTTCGGAAGACTGAATATTTTATTATTTATTTTTTTACTTGATCGCTAAACCTTAACAGGTTTTATAGCAAATTTAAAATTATAAAATAAGATATTTAATACAATTCAAAAA
The DNA here is from genome assembly GCA_963920525.1 of Dichetophora obliterata. Lineage (NCBI taxonomy): Eukaryota > Metazoa > Arthropoda > Insecta > Diptera > Sciomyzidae > Dichetophora > Dichetophora obliterata. The sequence goes on along the minus strand of OY986436.1, from coordinate 194,889,173 downwards.
TAAAAAGTATGATTTTGATTGAAATTATGAATTATTAACAAACTAAAAAGTTTTAATAAATTGCTTAAAGTATATAATTTTATTAAAGTATAAAAAATAACAAAAAAAAAAAGTTAAGTCAAAATCGATAATATCAGACAGCAAAGCAGGGTTGCGTTTTCAAGACAAACAAGGTCAAGTTAGCAACAATTTTTGTATCCGGCGGAGTCGCGTGACAAACAAGGTCTCATACCCAATAAAACACCACTTCAATAGGTATATATATAATATATATCGTTCTGTCTTCCTGAAGCCGGTGAGATCCTGGCTTGACAGGGTGGTTACTCGACAAACTACGTCAATTTCACCAAACCAATTTTCATAAAATAAAGAAAACCAGTTGCGAACGCAGGCACCAAGACAAACTAGGTCTTATCGGCCACTCATATTAATATATTACAAATCGATCTAACGTAGTGTTTCAAGAGGTAAAAAGACCCAAGACACCACGGTACCGTCGACAAGTGTAGTTACAATCATCATGAAGATATGAGGCAACTGAAGATCCCAGGTTTAGGTCCATTCAGATTATTTAGATGTTTTTACACCAAAATTTTCCATTTTACGCTTAGGTCCATTTATCCATTTAGATTGGTATATTAATGATAATGTGCTTACAAATAACCAGATGCATCAGATATATGTTCGAAAGAACTTTACATAATCAACGACGGTACTGCAGGTAATCTATAATTTTATGTTTGATTGAGTCCATGTATTCACTTAAGGATATAACATCAGATACAAAATTAAAATCACTGGAAGCGCTTCTAAGAGGTTCATTTTGCAAAAAATTAGTTCTACAAAAGTTCATGTGGAGTAACTCAAAAGATCTTCTAGGACGAAGAGGAATATTAAAATATACTTTACTCAATAAATATGGACTGTTGACATATCCATGTAAAAGTTTTGTAATCCAACAAGCATTTATCATAATTCTCCGATTTTTTAAAGAAGGAAGATTTAAGAGTTGTAACCAATATTCAGAAGATGGTAAGTGAAAAACAGTATTACAATAAAGATAGTTTAAGCAAAACAAAAGAAATTGTTTCTGCACTGATTCAATATCGTCCATGTAACAACCGTATCGTGGGCACCAAACAACTGAAGCGTATTCTAAGATAGGCCGCACTAGGGAAGTGAATAAGGTTTTCGTTATAAATGGATCATTAAACTCTTTTGCCCAGCGTTTAATAAACCCTAAAGAACTATTTGCTCTATTTATTATTTTATTTACATGAATATTAAAGCATAGTTTAGGATCCATTGTAACTCCAAGATCATTGAAAATATCTAAGGACTCCAATGGATAACCACAAATTTTGAAGGTACATTTAATTGGTGGTTTGCGCGAGAAAGACATATGCTTGCATTTCTTCATGTTGAGATTCATATGGTTCGTTTTGCACCAGTTATGAAGATGATTAATGTCGGCTTGCAAAAATATAGCGTCATTATCATTTTTAAAAGAAAGGAAGAGTTTGACGTCGTCAGAAAACATTAAGATACTGGAATGCATTATGACAGATGGCAAATCGTTTATAAAAAGTAGAAACAGAAGAGGCCCAAGATGACTTCCTTGAGGTACTCCTGAAGCAACAGGAAACTCATGTGATTTCTTGAGCTTAAAAATAACAGACTGTGTTCTATTGCTTAAGTTAGATTCAATCCACTTTGCTAACGGTATAGGAAATCCAACAAGATGTAATTTGAAGATCAATAGTTTGTGATTTACAACGTCAAAAGCTTTGCTAAAATCCGTGTAAAAAACACCAGTCTGCATGCCTTTTCCAAAGTTTTCTATAGTTTTTGATGTAAATTCGAGAAAGTTAGTAACAGTAGATTTTCCAGAAAGGAATCCATGTTGGAAAGGAGACATTAAAGATTTAACGCTATGCGATAGTCGTGATGTAACAATCGTCTCTAAAAGTTTAGGCAAAGCGCTTAATTTTGCGATGCCACGGTAGTTATCAATTAAAAACGGAATGCTAAATGAATGCTTCCCGGCTGCAGGAAAATTGCAGGATTTTAATGATGAAGTAAATAGTAAAGAGATTGGAGTAACTAATTGGAGCACAACCCACTATCGTAACTTTTTTTCGATTTTATCTTATAGACTTTACAATAGACTCCCTGCAAGTATACGCCTGAAAGAAATTTGAGTACTTTCTTAAGAAAAATAAAATTGTGGATCTTTGAGTTAGACCACTCGGAAGTTGAATTTTTGTTGCGCTCCATTAGCTAATTTTTGTTTGTTCTTTATTTTTTAGACAGAAATAATTTTTTTTCTCTTCTAACAATAATTGTTAATTTTTATAACTTTTTTTTAATGATATTGTTTGATTCAATTCACCCCACAAAACACTTTTTATGTTAACACAATTAATTTAGTTTTATATATTTATTGAAGTGGCGTTTAACACTATTTATTCTAATACTAAATGTCAATACTATTCTTATAAGTAATAATTGTTCTAGTGATTGTATTTTTAATAATCTTTTCAAAACTTTTTTACTATGAGAATAAAGAATAATAAATAAAAAAATAAATAAATAAAAAAAACTAATTCTTCACAGCAGTATTTTAATATACATGAAGGTATAAATAAAAAAAATAAACTGGCCATTTCAGCCCTTGGAAGGACTTTGACCTAGCTTCTTTTCATCAATTGTGTTGTGCGTGTTATTAAATGTTTGATCACAAACGACCGAGAACTGGACCTACGTGTTTTATGCCGACTCCGAACGGCTTATGTTCTCAAGAAGCTTTACATGGCAATTTTTACTCTCTGAGGTTTGCCATTGTCTGCAGAGAGGTGACGACCCAACAGAAAAATTAATTCAATTGAAAAAACTTTCTGTCTGAGCTGGAATTGAACCCGGGCTACCGCAGTTCTTTAGCTTAGGAGCCACGCACTTTACCCACTAGGCTACGGCCGCCACATGAAGGTATATACCACTTTTATATGATGATTTAATATTTTTTAAAAATGATAAGACTGTGTTTGTGTCAATTATTGGGAAATAAATATCCCCAGATTGAATATTGAAAGGATAACTTAAATAATCATAGGACGATGATGAATAAGTCGTCTTGAAAAAGTCAGCAAAAAGATTGCAAATACTGTTATCATTATCAGACTCAAAAGAATTATACTTCATAAAAGAAGGATAGGAATCAATCTTACGTTTTTTTTTAACAAAGTTCCAGAAGGATTTAGCATCAGATTTGATGTTTAATTTTACTTTTGTTAAGTAGTTATTATAGGATTGTTTGCATAACTGTTGGTAACTGTATTTAATCGAGGTGTAGCATCCAAAATCGCATATGTTATGTGTTTTTTGATATTTTTTATAGTATTTAGATTTCAAGTTTCTCGTTTCATAGATTTCGAGCTGTTTTCAATTGATGCGCACTAGAGGCTTCAAGTAAATAAACTTCCAAGTAAAGGCGAGAACAGGAAATATGTTTGTTCTCTGTGAAGTTATTACAATATTAGTTTACAATAAAATTTTAAAATATTGGTTAATATTTACTTATTGTTTCCCCGTCCCAGGCTTATGCGTATAGAAATAATAAGCCCTATTCCAGAATCTGCCGTAGCGCAAATTTTTCACAATCCGAACGCATCAACTTTTGATAGCTGTTTTTCAAATTTTGTCACGAAAGCCTTGCCTCGACGGATTTGTTTACGACAAAAGAAAACAACTGATAAGGTCGTAAAATAAAACGTATAATTAATTTTTGGTAAACGTAGGTAAAATATTTTTTTTTTTGAAACTTGTGAACATGTTAGTTGAAATTTATTAATTGCACTTCCTACATTGCGTAATCCATTTTCAAAGGGTGGATGGAATCTCTCAAATTCTTCGATTAATTTCATAGATTCTCTTTATGAGAAATCTCCCTCTTTTTGTGCGAAAATTGCAATTGCAATGAAATCCACTAAAAATCACAGCTAAAAAATACAATGTTGATCAAAAACACTTCAGTTTTACAATTTTTCTTTTTATTTATTTGTCTGCTGTTGAAATCAGTTGTTTTCGAACTGCCGAAAGTAAGTTCGAAAAGGCGAAGTTTCGTTCGGAATTTGGATTAGCAAATTTGTCGTATTCGTAGCGTTGCTTTATGTTCGGAAATTCAATACGACGGATTCTGGAATAGGGCGGAATATGAGAAAATAATTTTCAATACATAAAAATTTTATGAATTCAATTTCAAAGGTTAAAAAATAACACGGTGTGACCGCCAAATAGTTTCAGCCTAAATTCTTAGAAATTCCGAGAGAGGAATCGTTGAGGATCCGATGAGGATCTTGTCATTATATTACGACCAGTCGATGTCTCAATTCCATCACAATTTTTTTAAAAAATATTTTAAAGTTAAGAAGTAGGAATTCTGGTATTCCGACTGTTAACATTTTTTAACATATGCTTATGTTGTGAGAATTTAAAAACGAAATGCACTTTTGCACAATGAAATTAAATGTTTATTGTTACTATACCAAAAGATTTTTGAAAAAAAAAAATACAAAGTGAGTTTATCACAGTGGGAAGTAAATTTTTAATAAATTTTGCTTAAATGTTAGTATTGCCTTATTATTTTAAATAAAGTAACCAACCAAAATCCTTGACAGTTCTTTCAGAATCATTAACACTGTAAAATGTCTTTCTAAAAAATCTAAGATTTCAGAAATCTGTTAAAAATCGGAAATATGGCAGCAGTTTTGGGGTGTTTTTCAAATTGACAATCACCGATTTTTATTATATGCGTTCGCAGCATACAAACTGCTGCAGTTTAACCAAATGATAACGGATTTTGGTTATCTATGGCTTGTTAAAATGCCATATTTGACTATATTAATTTTTGTAGAAAATTAAAAAGGCGAGAAAAAAGACTGCTAATAACAAAAGCTGCATTATTTTTTTTTGGTATAAATGCCCACATTTTTTTTAAAGTGTGTGTTTGTGTGTGCTATGAATTGTCTTTATGTTGGAGCTCTTCACAATGCCTCATCCGGTGCCAAAAAGTTTGTGGTACTTTGTGGTACTATCAGCAATAAAAGATTGAACATTTTTATTCTTGTTTCGAGTAATTGTTTATCTAACTGCATCTTTAGATTTTCGAATTTCTACCACATCAAAATTCATTTTCGCAACCACTTTTTAGAAATGTCGCCACTGTGCGTCGTCGGCGCATTGCGCTGCGACAGCAAAAAAAAACAATGTGCATAGCATTGTTGTTTGTTTGCTGCTGTGTGTATTTTGTTGGTATTGTTGCGTTGGTTTAAACACATGTTTCCGAATAGGAAAATGTAACACTTCAGTATTTTGTTAACACTCGATTTCACTTCCTATATAATTTTCACTCTACAGGCTATATATGCAATCGATTCTAAAGAAGTAAACTCCAAACCATTTGGTTCATACTGGGGTTTCTACAGTAGCATTCTGCCTTAATGCACATTTTTAATTAGACACTTTTTGTCAGTGAAATGGTTCTACTGGGATTAAAAGACCTACATACCATAGAACTGTACTTTGAGTACCGCAAAATGTCAGACATGCTTAACAGTTAAACATAAATAGGCTCAAAGCAATTCAAACATACACATAAACATGCGAGCGCAAACACAGAAACACATATAAATGTTACATTTTCAAAACCTTAGGGATGTATAAATTATATTTTATTTGAGAGCCGCAAACTAATCATTATAAATTACAAGTATTTCCCCAAATCCACACACTCACAAAAACACACAATCACACACGCTCCATACATACTGTACAATAACGACTTGTATATCCGTCTCCAAGTCATAAAATACACACATACACACTTACTTCTTTGGCATAGTCATAAACGTCAAAGTGACAGCAACTCAATGCTAAGATTTAACTGAATGCTACTGGTGCGACTTTAAGACTTTGTACTAATTATTTAACATAATTGGTTGCTTAACTTTCCATTTAACTGTGCTTCAACTCACACACAACTCCTAGTCCTTACTCCCAACCCACTACCGTTATCATCTGATTATCGTCTTTCACACACTTCGCCCGCAACTGCGTAAAAATTTAACGCCACTTCAACCGATCTACCTCAATATTAACCCTCCACAACCGTTGCCGCTACAGAGTCCCATGCAGCTACTCAGCCAACCGCCAGCATAATTTGCTACCACTCGCTTGTTTTTGCTTTTGTCCCAACCTCTGAATCCTCTGATTCCAACCTAGTTAAACCATTATTTTTGGTTTTCATACGTAAAAACTTTTCGCTTCTTCATCATCATGCACAGTGTTTGTTGCTCGTTGTTAATCTGTTCGGTTAGTTCAGCTCGAAACAGCGTTATTGTCTCTTATCAGCGGCTACCCCAAGCGCCATAACCGACATTCCCTGCTACGGCCCCCGGTTCGGCCGTTGTTCGTGCCCTTGTTCGTGCTGTTGTTTGTGTTGGTATTTTAGTCAAGCTTTGCTTGAATTATGGGTTATGCGGGTAGACGTTGTGCCACTTTTTCCCCCTTTTATTACAGCTGGTGCTACTGCTAGTTGCATTAATGATTGTTGTTGCTGGTTGGTGGATGGTCGTTCTGTTGCTTGTTTTAAGCCGCTGACATAGTTCTTCATTGAACACGCAGCAGAATTAGTTTTTGCTCTTGTTTTGAGATTTTCAACGTGACATCATATAATATGGCATGCTACGGTATGGCAAGGCATGTGCGAACAAAAATTCACTTAATTTTTCATTAGTTTTTCATATGCTTCGTGTTTTAACACACTTCACACACTTCCTGGTTTTTGAAATATGTATATACTATATGTTAGTTATGTTAGTTGGCAGATAATTGACTTGATGAATAGCATTAGTTTTTTGAGAGAAAAGTTATTTGAAGAATTTGTTTCAGCAACATCGGGTTGAACATGCTTAAAAAGCATAAGTTAATGTTTTCACTAAGAGTTTCAAAAAATAATAATAACACGAAAATACCCAATATTTTTAAATCAACTCTTTTTTTACTATTTAATTTATCTTTCGTTTTGATGTCATGAGTTTCTTTAAAGGCATACACGATTTAGAAGTTTTTTGCTGAAATTATATCATCTTTGTACAAAACTTCTCATCCAAATTCTATATAGAAAAAATACTTAGTTTATCAAAAATTTGAAACTGAACTGTTAAGCTGAAATAAACTTTTTAAATATCTTTTACAGCTTGATTGAAAGATAAAGGTTTTCTTGGATAATTTTGTTTCACAATTCTTTTGCATGGACAACTTAAAAATAGTTTTTCTTTTTTTAAACCCACTATTTTCTATCAGTGCTACACTTATCTACTCTGTAGATAGACTAAACTTCTTTTAATATCATTAAGCTTCGTAACTTTTTTTTTTGCTTCTAGCTACTTTTTCAAAGCCTAACTTCTTACTCCTCGTCTTGTAAATTTGCTCGGACTATCGCAAAAATTACAGATTTCTTATCGACAGAATTTTTTAAATTTTTTAAAAATATTTAAAAAAAATAGCAAAATGGAGTTTATTGACAAACGCATTAAAATAAAACGAATAAACAATGCGTGGCATCTGGAATGATTTCTTTAAAAACTTACCATTTTAAGTAAATATAGGGGAGTTTTCAAGCATGGGGAGTTGCGAAGCACTGCCATAGATGTAGCTGAGCAATGGTTTTGATAGCACTTACCTCCGTACACATTTTTTCACCTTATATCTTTTTTTTTGTACTAGCACTCGTCCTGATAGCACACTTTTTCCGTATCTCTCCAGACAGTGTGTTCAGCATTTTGTTCGAACATTTTTTTGAGCATTCGAGTTTGTTGCATTTTCATAAACATTTTCAATCGAACCGGAAAGGTGAATACACTCAAAATAATCAGTAATTATTAGGCTTTCGACCTTCAAAAGGATTTTTGCAAAAATATTCGATGTGTTACTCACGCGGTGGCAATTTTTAAATAGTAGCTAATGGTGAGAAATGAAGGACATCAGGTGGGGAGATGTGAAGCACGGCAAATATGACAGATGTCAACCTAAAATCGTATTTTACATGAGTATAACACATTATTTCTTAAAAATTGGAATGTTTAGTGCAATTTCTAGGATTTTTTCAATAAATTTTGTTATTTTTCTGCAAAAAATATAGTTTTTAACTCTTGACAACTATTAAAAATGAAAAATAAATATGAAATCTATTAGGAAACTTAGATAACAATCAGAAAACAATCAGAAAACTTTGAAAACTATGCGAAAACTATAAGTTAACTACGAAAACTATATGAATGTGTCAAACTTTTCATTTTTTACCATTTTCTTAATTCTTATACATATATAATAATCATAATATTTTGTCATTTTTTCCGATCCCAAAAAGGAATTTTCACAAAAATATTCAGTTTTTTGCAATTTTTAGTCGTGCTTCACAACTCCCCACAATTTTGAGAAAACTCCAAAAACCATCATTTTAGGCCAACACGCAAAAATTTTCGATGATTTTGGATTTTATACAAATCCTTCAACTAGGAAGTGTGTTAAAAGATGCTCTAGAGACTCAATTCGAAAATATGTGAACAAAAATTATGTTTGTTGTAGTTTTGACCCCCAAACAAAGCGTGCTTTAAAACTTCCCATTCTCTCCTACTTATTATTAAAATTAATTTATATACAAATTTGATATTGCATAACTTTTTTCCTAAAAATTTTTTTCTTCATTCTAATAAACATTCTGTCAAGCAAGTACCGGGAATTGATAATTTCGAAAGCCCGCTTTAATGATCTTTGTTATTATCTTTGTTTGACATGCATGATTTGCATAATAAAATTATTCTGAATTTTTTATGTATAGTTTAAGCTTTTATGTATAGTTTCAAGTTTAAATTTATCAGTTTTTCCATGTTGCACATTTTGAAACAGTGCACAAAAGAGCAGCAATGGTGTTGCCAATGCTTGTCAATTTTGTCAGTTTAATGTAATAAACAGCTAAGGAAGATGTTTTCTTACTTCAAAAAAAATTTCACCAATTCTTTAACTGGTTTTAAAAAAAAATCTTAAACACAAAAGCACGTTCTCTAAAACATTACGCGACAGCGTTCACTTGTAACAGCCATGACCATTTTGCTAGCATTCCGCTGTCTGTGCTTATGATCAGACTAGTGTTGTTAAAAATTTGACATAACGTAATAACCAATTTCTTGAATAAAAGAATGATGCTTTTGTGAACAAACGGTTTTTTTAAATTAAATTAAATTTAATCAATGCATTAAATAAATTAAATAAATTAAATAAATTAAATAAATTAAATAAATTAAATAAATTAAATAAATTAAATAAATTAAATAAATTAAATAAATTAAATAAATTAAATAAATTAAATAAATTAAATAAATTAAATAAATTAAATAAATTAAATAAATTAAATAAATTAAATAAATTAAATAAATTAAATAAATTAAATAAATTAAATAAATTAAATAAATTAAATAAATTAAATAAATTAAATAAATTAAATAAATTAAATAAATTAAATAAATTAAATAAATTAAATAAATTAAATAAATTAAATAAATTAAATAAATTAAATAAATTAAATAAATTAAATAAATTAAATAAATTAAATAAATTAAATAAATTAAATAAATTAAATAAATTAAATAAATTAAATTAATTAAATTAATTAAATAAATTAAATAAATTAAATAAATTAAATAAATTAAATAAATTAAATAAATTAAATAAATTAAATAAATTAAATAAATTAAGTAAATTAAATAAATTGAATAAATTAAATAAATGAAATAAATTAAATAAATTAAATAAATTAAATAAATTAAATAAATTAAATAAATTAAATAAATTAAATAAATTAAATAAATTAAATAAATTAAATAAATTAAATAAATTAAATAAATTAAATAAATTAAATAAATTAAATAAATTAAATAAATTAAATAAATTAAATAAATTAAATAAATTAAATAAATTAAATAAATTAAATAAATTAAATAAATTAAATAAATTAAATAAATTAAATAAATTAAATAAATTAAATAAATTAAATAAATTGAATAAATTAAATAAATTAAATAAATTAAATAAATTAAATAAATTAAATAAATTAAATAAATTAAATAAATTAAATAAATTAAATAAATTAAATAAATTAAATAAATTAAATAAATTAAATAAATTAAATAAATTAAATAAATTAAATAAATTAAATAAATTAAATAAATTAAATAAATTAAATAAATTAAATAAATTAAATAAATTAAATAAATTAAATAAATTAAATAAATTAAATAAATTAAATAAATTAAATAAATTAAATAAATTAAATAAATTAAATAAATTAAATAAATTAAATAAATTAAATAAATTAAATAAATTAAATAAATTAAATAAATTAAATAAATTAAATAAATTAAATAAATTAAATAAATTAAATAAATTAAATAAATTAAATAAATTAAATAAATTAAATAAATTAAATAAATTAAATAAATTAAATAAATTAAATAAATTAAATAAATTAAATAAATTAAATAAATTAAATAAATTAAATAAATTGAATAAATTAAATAGATTAAATAAATTAAATAAATTAAATAAATCAAATAAATTAAATAAATTAAATAAATTAAATAAATTAAATTAATTAAATAAATTAAATAAATTAAATAAATTAAATAAATTAAATAAATTAAATAAATTAAATAAATTAAATAAATTAAATAAATTAAATAAATTAAATAAATTAAATATATTAAATTAATGAAATAAACTTAGTTAAGTTAAATTAAAATTACTTAAAAAATGGATTCAAGTGAATTTTCTCCTGCACAATACAATGATTTGCATTTCTTTTAAGGTTTACACTGCCAATAACCAATAAGTCCAAACAGTGGTTGAACAAGGGTTGAACATTGGGCATAAAGTAGGCAAACAAAGGCAACCACTGACTGCTTTGAAGTAATGTCGACAAACAAGTGTCGAACGACGGCCGTTTATAGGTCGAACTAAATATTTATATAAATAAAATTATATGTTTATATTAATTATAATATAAACGTATTATGTAGTAAATAGTATTATTTGGATAATATATCGTCGTTACAAGAGTATACTCTCGAATGTAAATTTTTCGTTTTTAAGGAACAAAATATTTTAAAATTGACGAAATTCGACATTAATAGAAGAATTCTGAGTTTTAAATGAAGCGAACGACATGTTTCGTCAAAATATCAAGAAATATTTTGTAAAATATACAGTCAGCTTTAAGTGTTTTTCTTTAAGTAGATGTTTCCAAAAGTTTGCAGAATGTGGAGTCTGCAATGTAATGAATACATGAAAGAATGTGCATTTATTTTTGTAGTTTCTAAAAAAACTTATACAATATGTTTAATGGAAAGTTCTTCATTATTTTATAAGTGTTTTATTATAATATATATATTTACAAATAAAACCCGAAAAAATAATTTTCACAGAAACTTATCCGAGGTAAAATAATTTTTATAAAACTTTATTCTAAACCGTGCATAGTGCAATGTGTAAAAGGTAATGAAGCTTTCTAGTGCATCCTCTTTACGACAGTTGGCACAATCTCTTAATTTGCATTTTTCTTTTCAATGTTTACACAGCAATAACCAAACACGTTGCGATATGATTCCATATTAAAAAAACATTTCATAACGTCAAAAATAAATTTGACATTCTGATGTAGGAACAAAAAAACAATAACTATTAAAAAAAATTTTTTGCTAAATCCGAACAACGGTTGAACAAGGGTTGAACAGCTTCCATAAAGAGGGTAATCACTGACCACTTTGAAGTAATGTGTTTCAATTCAAATGTAAAAATTCGTACGCCTTTTTTGTTGTTGAAAATAAAAAAAAAATAAAAATTAAAATTAGTTTTTTCTATTTTGATATTTTAATAGCACTCCAGTAGTACTTTATTTAGTGTAAAAGCTGGACGCGATCGAAAATATTGTCCAAAAATATAAGCAAATAAAAAAGGACGCGTTACTATATAAAAAATAGAAGTGGTTTTTGTCTGCATCAATATAAACGAAAAAATCTGCGAAGTGTGGACAAGTTTTTTTATCTAGAATAATTTTGCTAAGTATTCATTATTGTTTCGAAAAATCTTTTTTAATTATTTTTATACAAACCATAATATGATTCGTTACGATTCATACGTTAAGTTACAGATTTTTTCCTTCCAAGTAGTACAAATTTTTTATAATTTTATTTTTTTAATTGATCTAGAAAAACATAAAAATTGAAAAAATTTAAATAAATTTTTTATTATGCGAGTATTTATTATTATATTACTAGTATTCCAACTTATGTCAAAATTTTTCAACATTTATTGCCATTCATCATGCTTTAAATTTTAAAAAAAAAAATTTAAATTGAAATCAGCTTCCAGTTTCACGAATAAATTTAGACATCTTTCCGCTATTATGGAGGTTTAAAAAAAATTTCAGTAACATGTAATTTTTCAGTCGTTGTACATCTTTTCCTGGAAATGCCCATTTGTATTATGACGTAAATATTTTTATTTGGATAATGTATCATCGTAACAAAATTATACTACCGAATGTAAAAATTTCAATTTGGAATTTTTAAGGAAATTTAATATAAAATTAGTATAAATTTGGGTTCGTAAGCCTATTTTTTTTAACGACGATATGTTACTTTTAATCACTCAATGCTACAAAGAAAACGTTTGTTAAAAATGCTTTTTTATCCCTCAGCGCCATTTCCAATAAGTCTGTTTTACCCCTTTAAAAAATTTAAATGTTATCGTAGAGGGTTAAAATATGCTAAAAAATATTTCTCATAATATTTTACTATGGGTCTGTAAGCAAACCAATTATGTGAAAGGTATGTGTTGAAAAAGTTGTTTTATTTTTGGTGTTAGTAAAAGAAAAATTGACAGTAGAAAAAAATGCATTTCGTTATTTTTAATGTGCTGTAACTTTGTTTTTAACCATTTTCGACCGATTACTTTCTGGCCTTATTTTTGCATTAGTTAAAAAAACACGAACGAATAGGGCTTGAGTACAAAACTTTTAAAAAATGTACAAATAAGTCAAAATTGGTAGGATACGTTTTATTTCACAGAAAAATAAAAAATAAGAAAACGAAAATATTTCTTTACTAAAAAATTCATTAAAAACTACTCTAATCGGAAATAATTTTTCAAACACACCGTACAGTAAAGAATTTTTTTTATATGCGCATGCATATAAGATGAGTTATTTCGAAAAAGTATTTCTGATTCGTGGAGTCAGTAGCACATTAGAAGGAAGCTGTTAAGAAATCTGTAAAAAATTTTTAATATCCTTAAAAGCTACACTCAGAAAAAAGTTTATCGGAATATGAGAAAAAAGGCATCATATTAAGTGAAAAATAGTATTGACTTTGCTCCAGAGCATGCTTTTCTCTAAATGTGATCCCAAAAATTCAATAAAAGTGGCAAAAAGCTTCCATGAAAAGGAGAAATATTTTCTCATTAATAAAAGACACCTTCTCTTTAATAGAAAAATATTTCTTTATAAAACGTTCAATCATTTTCTTTATTGTGTAAATTTTTCCCGAAAACGGAGAAATATTTATTTAATTTTAATTAATGTTTTCTTTAAGTTGCGTTTGTAGTTTCTCACAACAAATAACACTGTCTTTAAAAGAAAGATATATTTTCTTAACATTGATACAACATATTTCTTTATTGCGTACATTTTTCTTTAAAACACAAGAAGTATATCCGCAATTACGATTAAAAAATTATTTTTGTCAAATATTTGTTTTAACTCAGTTCTACGCAAAGTATTAATATTAAATTGTGATTCGGTTTCAAAAACATTAGTTAAAAATGTGTAAAGAGGTAGAATTATTGATGTGGCATTATTTTTCGGGACTCTTTATAAATATTCCAGAAATTTATTCTGAAAAACAATTTTGTAAATACATCCAAACAAACAGTAATAATAAACAACATCACTTTGTGTAGCTATGTTAAGTAAAAAAAACCTTTTGAAGGAACAATCATCATAATATGCAACACTTGCTTTTCAACATTAATCAATTGCTCTCACGCTTTCTATTTTTTTCGTAAATCATTCAATATAAGAAAAATATATCGATTTTTGAGAAAGGATTAGTTGTTATTGAAGAAAATATTTCGCATAGTGAATTATTTATCAAAAATAGAGAACATTTTTCATTTTCTATAAATTTTTCTCTATAAATGAGATTTTTTCAGTGGGAGAAAAATACTTATCATTATTAGAGACATGAAATATTTTCATTTCCCACAAGGAAGGAAATATTTCTTCGAATATGTGAAAATTTATTATAATTGAAGTAAATTTTATTTGAATTAAAAAAAAATTCTATTATCGAAAATAGAGAAATATTTTATCACAAAAAGATAGGTGTTTTTTTCTGAGTGTAGGCAGCTCAAAGCGATAACCCTTAGTTTGTGCAAATTTCATATAGTGTCGTATAAGCGATTTGGCAAATTGGATGAACAACGAATTGCTTTTGTTGCTTCGACTGCGTTTGTTAAAGATATCGAATGTTGTTTTGTATTTATGCTTGAATCAATAATATTCTATGATATGCTTGAATCAAAAATTGATAGTGTTATATTGATTCAAAACGACGACTGTTCGACCCATGTTCGACCGCAGTTCGGAAGATGGACCTTTTTAATTATCTTTAGACCATGTTCAACTGCTGTTTGAATGATGTGCGGCCGCTTTTCTGCCAATTATATTTTTTCTTGTGCAGTAAACGTCCTTAATATGAAAATGTGAAAGAATTTTTTACAAAATACAATATTTTTAAGCAGAATTCTGCTATTTTCAATTCTGTAATTCTTGATGAATATTTGCTTCAGTAAAATTTAACATATAAAAAATCTAATATTTATTTTAAAGTTTTTGTGTCAACATCTAATACAAATTGATTTATTTACATGATAATATTTAATAATTTTTTTATTACCTTAATGGTAGCTATTTTTGTCGATAAATAGAATGACGACCGAACGCGTCGTATGCAAAAAAAACTCGGGAGATAAAATTGGGATCTCCCGAGTTTTTTTTGCATACAATACCATTCGACACAAAAACTTTTTCAAATGATATTAACTTTCTCATCGGCCGTTTTCTCTACATGATTTATGTTTATTGTATAACACGCACAATTTCATTAAACCAAGAAAGTCATTTAAAATCCTTCAAAGTCCTTATGACTAAATTCGTTTCTATTTTTTTTTTTAAGAAAGAGTTTTTTTACTATTTTAGTAGGTAAAACAAATTTAAAAAGTATTCGAAAATAGTAAAAAATAACTAATAAACAATATTTGAAATTAGCGGTTTTTCGAATAACATGAAAATGTTAATTTAAAGAAAAGCGAAATCTTAAAAATCGATAGATTAATAAATAACCGATTTCTTGAATTAACCTAAACCAGTTTGGACAACTCTAAATGTGACAACTCTGGACATCTCTAAAGTACGTAGCTAACATCTTTTAGTGTTGACAACGCCATGGTCTGCCCCATGCAGTGTTAAAGTCAAGAAAAGCTAAAAAAAGGGAAGCGGAAAACTTAAGCTTGACAGTCAACGACCTCTACAACGGACGGAAGTGACGGCATCTTGAAAGCAGCACGCCCGTTTACGCCATTTTGTGTGAATGCAATTTAAACATCGCGCTGAGATTTTTCTCACAAATCTCACAGATTCACACATACAAGCACACATTCTCAATGAATGTGTTTAAGTGTTTGTGCGCGTCATACTTGTGCGTTCAAGTGGACACTTGAGCTGGGGTTAAATACCTGCTTTAGAACACTCGCACATACTTTCACACACTCACACTCAAATTCACTAACATGCATGAGCTTCCTTGACATAAAATTATATCTGAAGCTGACAACATTTGTCGTAAATGTTTTCATTCCGTTTCTTCAGCTTCTTTCTTGTTTGCTTGAGTTTGACAGAAATGGTTTTCATTTAATTTTATTTTATTTTAGTGTACTTAATTTTGGTTTCTTATTTCTTTGGAGCAAATGTGCTTTGCCTTTGTGCCTTTTTCGCATGTCAAGCGGTTCGAGTTGGAACAGGCTCGTAGTCAGAATCTTCAATGAGGGGGGATGGGAGGGGGTGTTTTGACAAAAATTAATTGGTGCCAATATGATATTTAGAGCAAGGACATGGAGAATTATTCCGCAAAATTGATTAAATTAAAATATATTCTTGGATGTGGATTTTGAAAAAAATTTTAAATAAAAGTGATCTCCATCGATAAATATATTTTTTATTTTTGCCGATATTTCATTTCAATGATGTTTATTGAGAATTTTTCAAATTTTTTTTAATATCATTAGAAATTTGTTTTTCATTAAATTGAAAATTAATGACTCAGAATATGAATAATATTTAAGGTCCAATCTCTTGGAAATATAAAAAATAAAATTTTAAAAATTTAAAGAAAAAGTTTATTTTTAACCAAGAAATTGGACCTTGAGTCCGTAAAATATCATTTATTATAAAAGAAGAGGTCAAAAATCAACTAAACAATATTTAAATTAATATACTTGCTCTTTTTTTAATTTAATTTTTTTTTTAATTTTTAATTATAAATGATTTGCTAAAAGCCTCCTTGTCATAGTAATTGGATTAAAATCATTATCTTAGAAACAAAATTGTCTGAAAAACTGTAAGAAAAGCAGTTTCTTTAAAAACAATTTTTTTCTTTTTAAAGCAGTTGTAACCCAAAATGAATAGCATCAACTTTGGAAAATCAATCATTTAAACTAATCATTTAAAAAAATTTAAAACTATATATCCAATAATTTACTATTTAAACAGTTTAAGTTTTTAATGCAAACACTTTAAGTTTTTTGTTGAGATCGCAATTATGAATATAAGATCGAATCAAAATTTTGCTTCCACCGGATTTTTAAAATTAGAAGAGTTCTTAAGAACGACTTTTGACTTATATATTTTTAAATCAAATCTTCTAAAATTTTAAGAACAAATTTTGTTCAAACGGCACTTAAAGTACTACTTCTCATTGTATTTATAAATTTAATCTTTTTGAAGATTTATTTCACTTCCATAGATACACCGAATTAAAGTTCATTTGAAGAATTTTTAAATGTTCTAAATATCCGGAGTTTTTAAAACCAAACTAAATTAATGAATATCCATTTCTTGCAGCGCTTATAGCGTATCTTATCTTACAAAATACCAAAAAACTCAGTTTTTGGAGGTTAATAAGGTCTATACTACTCGTATATGAATCTTACTCTTCACCTTGGTTGAGGCCAGCGTTGCCAAAAAGTGAAAATTTTACCAAAACTGGTAAATTTTTTTTTGATGCGAAAACGTGAAATTAAATTCCATTTTGGTAAATTTTTGCAGTGACTAAGCAAAACTAAACTTTAATAAAATAAAAAACAAAACTAAGAAAAAGACTCAATTTTAAAACCATAAGTAATATAATGCTTTCCAAAGTATTAATTAATAGTGATATATATCACACTATCTCCACTTACAATATTCGATTGCGTGCGAACTGTCGAATTGAATTTCATGATATCCAGATTTCATGCCATAATATTTATGCACTTCATCTCATGAAATTTCATTTTGGAATTGTTTGTAAACTGTTTGTTAAACTAATACTTTGTTCCATTCGCCATTCCATTTTATGTTTTTCCCACTCTTTCAATGCTTTTGCAATATTTTTTGCTTAAAAAGTTCGTAAAAATGCACACGAGGCCGTATCGAATTACAATTTTTTTGGAATTTCATTTTCATGCAAAATTATCTTCGGTACCACTTCTAGTGCCTGAGATATAAAACTTTATATTAATTTTTTTGAAAAAGTTAAAAAATTGCATTCAAGTATACATTTCTCAAAAACAAGAAAATGCATATGGAAAAATATGCAAATAATTAATTCGCTAAATTTAAGGAAAACGTCATCACAATAATCAAAATCGCCAAACATTAGACAATCAGATAGGAATCAAAAGTTTTGTGCTACCTCGAGTGTACCTTTAAATTCGAATATCCTTCACAAAAGACCTTTTGGGTTAAAATAGAGAAAGGCATCGTGTTCGGCGTGATTTTGTTAGTTAAGGTATTTATTTATTTTTACTTTAAGACATGTCTAGTTTTTCTTTCAAAAATCAAAGCAATTTGAGATCGTGATTTTTTACTGTTTTTCTTAAAAAACAGCTTTGTCCTTGCGGGATAGGAAGACATAATTATTTTTTTCTAAAATTTTATTTGGGAGATCTTGACCACCCAATGAAACTTTTGAGACCTCTTAGAATACGATCTAAGTTTTTGGATACGCCCTAATGCACACATTTTTTAATGAAAAGTGACAAATCATCTCATGAAATATATCTCAAGAAATATTTCAAGAGATAAAGTTCATGATATGAACAATTTCATGATATGAGTGGTCTGCACTTGAGATACATATCATGAAATTCTATTTGACAGTTCGCATGCAATCAAATATTGTAAGTGACACTGTGTAAGGACAATCTTTAAAATGTGAATTTATCGTTATATTAAAATTAAAAAATGACACAAAAGTTAGTTTTGTTGTAAAAATAATAAAAATTCACCAACTGTGTAAGGACAATCTCTAAAATGTGAATTTATCGTTATATTAAAATTAAAAAATGATACAAAAGTTAGTTTTGTTGTAAAAATAATAAAAATTTACATTTCGTTTAGTTAAAATGAATTTTGGTTGTAAATTCACAATATTGCATTAAATTGAATTTTTTGTTCTCGAAGTGTAACGATATTTTAAGCAAACAGAAAATGAGTTACATTTATAGATTTTTAGCGATAACTGGCGCTGATAGATTTTAAGCGATAACTTTTCGTCGGAAAGAGATATTGCTAAACATTTTTTATAAATAAATTGTTCTTGAAGCTTGAGCATTCTGTAAAATTTGTAAAAACATTTTGATGAAAATGAACTTCGAAAAAAAAATAAAGGTATCGTTGTTTTTTTTATGACAGAAAAAGTGAAAAATTGTCGTTAACCTCGAAGAATTTTTGCTAATAAATACCATGTCATATAAAAACTGGTATAAAATGCAATTTTGACTTTTTATTATTTTGACAACAAATCAAACTTTTGATTAATTAATGTCACCATAAATTCACATTTTAAATGCTGTCCCTATTAATTTTACCACCCACTGTTTATGCTTCTTAGCTTAAACATTGAAAGTTTTTATGCTTTAAGAACTATGAACTATTTGGAAAAAAAATATAACTGAGTTACTTTTATGATCTTTGCTAATTTTTCTACAAAAAATTTATACAACATTGATCTCATGCAACCATATGCACAATAAAATAACACATATAATTAAACATTAATGTATCAAATATATTTACTATATATTATAATAAGGGTTTAGTGCAATAACATGATAAGCCACATGATCTAAAAAACAATTTTCTTAGGCTGAATACATTACTCAATGCTTTTCCAACAACCACTGAAGAGATTTTGGCTATTACTTATTAATTTTTTTACCTATTTGCATTGGCGTAGCAAGCGGGGTTCAAGGGGGCAGTTGCCCCCCACTTTTTTAGCTAGATAAACAATTTAAAAGGAAAAGTTATTCAAAATATCAGTTTTTTTACAACGATAATATTTTTGTATTATATATTTTCCTCTTCTTTCTCTCTTCTTCATGTTTCATGTGAAGAAATTTTGGTGAACTTTTTTTGCACCACCATTTGTACTGCCCCCCATTTGTACTTCCCCCTAGATGAAATTTTCAAAACTTTAGCGTCGATTATTTCAAAATATTTTTTGTGTGGCTTATCATGTTCTTGCAATAAGCCCTTCATATGTTCGTTGGATATTTTCAAAATTATGTTAAATAATTAATTTTCCGAATGATCATATTTGACAAATTTTTGTTTTGGATGTGAAATTTTTTTCTTAAATGTGAATTTTTATGGAATTTTGGTAAAAAAAATGTTTGGCTGTGGCAACCCTGGTTGAGGCTCTGCTGTTTTTTTTTTTTTGTTGCACTGTGGTAGCTGAGCACAAAAAGAGAACAGTAGAGAGCAAAATGGTGTTTATTGAAACACTCGCAATACAAACGCGTGGAAAAAAAAAACGATTAAGCAATGCGTGGGGTCTGGGATGATTTCTTTAAAAACTAAACTCTTGAATTATATAATCTTTTTATGTAAAAAATTTCAAAAAGTAAATACCCCTATAAAATGCTTTAGCACATTTTCATAAAAATCGGCACATTTGGTGTTTACTGGGAAAAGCGAATTTATAATATCTAAAATTGATTACTATTTACAAACTTTACTATTTACAAAGTCATTGCACAAACAATTCTTTAGCATGTTTTATAGGTAATGGTTCTAAAAAATAACCATTTATACACTACAAACATTGTTTAACCCTCCTGTATATACGAAGGCACCCGGGTACCTTTTGCAATTTTAAAGCAAAAAAGGTAATTTTCGTCCAAGGAACTACAGTGGTGGTCACGAATTTAGCACACTTAAAAAAGTAAAGTGAATACTTATATTTTCCATTTATTTGTTGTAAATTTATAATTAACTTTTTTTTTAGTGTATATATTATGTCTTCTTTATTTCTTATATACATTTTTTTATTTAAAAACTTTTTCTTATAGGACTTAAAATCAAATAAAAATTAAAAATAAGCATTTCGACTTGGTCATGAATTTAGCACACCAGCGAAAAAAATGTCTAGGATGAAAAATATAATCAAAATTGATTGCATAAAACTCAATATTTCGTAGGAAATCCCTTATTCTTAATTACTGCATCTCATATCCTTGGTAAACTTTTGACCAAAGCCTCACAACGGTACTTTGGAATACTATACGGAATCCGTTGGATTTCTCTAAGCAAATATGACAAATTTTTTGATTTTCTGTTAGTATTTGCTGCTCGACATCCCTCCACAGATTCTCAATCGGGTTTAAGTCCGATGATTGCGATGGCCACTTCAAAATATCAATATGTTTGTCTTCCAAGCAACTCTTTACTATGTGAGCACTGTGTTTTGGATAATTTTCCTGCATAAAACGCCAATAAAGTGGCAAATTATCCTCTTGAAACGGTATCATGGTATTGACAAGTACGTTTTTGTAAGCGTGCTGATCCATTTTTTGGTAAATTTTAACAATCGGACAAACTCCGTGCCAAGAAAACGCCGCCCATACCATAACATTTCAGCCACCCTGTTTAATCGTCTTGAGCGTGTACTTTGGATTGTGTTGCATGTTTTGAGGACGCCACACATATTGTTTGCTGTCAGATGCGAACCGGCAAAACTTTGATTTATCCCTCCAAAGCACATTTTTCCAAAAATTCGTTGACTTTTTAAATATTCTTTTGCAAACACAAGACTGAATTTAATATTTTTTTGCGACACATGTGGTGTTTGTTGGGCTATAAAGCTACGGAAATTGTTTTCATTCAAGCGTTTTCTTATGCCTTTTGAGGATACATTTATGCCATATTTTGATAAAATTTAATTTTGAATTTTATTTGAGGTCTTAAAAGGATCACTAAGTGAAGCTCTATAAATCAAATGGCCCTCTCTTGCTATTGTTTTTCGCGCTCATGGTCGCTATTTTACATTTTTAATGCTCTAATACTGCTCCACATGTTGTAATGCGTTATATAATAACTTTCACGAACATCTAAGAAGCAGAGCAATCTCTGAAACTGTGCTTCCACCATTTTTCATTTGCTGAATCAAATACCGCTGAGCCTCTGAAGATCAGTAGGCTTTGGCCATATCTTTCTGCAATTTTTTGTTAGAACTCAAATAGAAACTTAATAAATTTAGTATATCTTACTTGTAAAGTTTAATTAACGAAAATAAAATACGATATGGAACAGTAATTCTAACCTGTGCTAAATTCGTGTCCAGCATTTAAACCACATTGATTCATACTACTTGAAATATGTCAGAAAATTTAAGAATAACTAAGAAACCAACTAAAGGTTCATTGAGTAAACTTCATAAAGAATACTCAACAAAAAATATTTGATTAAAATTCTCAAGCTAAGATGTAAAAAATTTCAAATTAGAGTTACTAACATAGTGTGTGCTAAATTCGTGACCACCACTGTATATACTGAAATCTTTAGTACCTTCCTAAAATTTATTTTTTTATTCAATAAGTTTTTATATTGCAAAGAAAATGTTGTAGCAAGTTTTTATGAAAGATTTTTAAGTACTACCCCTTCGTCTTATACGAAGGTACCCGGGTACCTCCGTGTAAAATACATGCGAATTCGAACTGTTATGGTCTTTGTCGATTTTTTACGTTTAGATAATCATGTACTGATGCAATCAGGATGAAGGATTACAAAGTTACTTTGGATTTTTTTCATTCACATCTAGTTTCTTTTATACAGATAGTTAAAGGTACCCAGGTACCTTCGTATACACGAAAGGGGAAATTTTTCGTATACACCTGATTTTTTCATTCATATATAGTTTCTCTCATGCAGATCGTATAAAGGTACCCGGGTACCTTCGTATACACGAAAGGGGGAAATTTTTCGTATACACCTGAGGGTTAAACAAATTTCAAAATTCTCTCGATGTGATCGATTGATTTATTTCATACTTGGGATGCTATGGGTTTGGGGCAGTGGTCCTAAACTTATGTTTTCCCATAACACGCGGGCGTCGTGTGATTTTGTGCTTTTGCACACGAAGTAGCAATCGCCTCGCTCTGTTTGTACACTGCATAAAAATTTGTTTTTAAACATTGTGCTTTAAATTTTAAGTCAGTATGCTTTGATTTAAAGTCAGTTTTATTTATGGATGTACTTGAACATTTTACAATGTTTTTAATTTGTCATGTTTTTAATTTGTAAGCTGTCATTAATACTAAAACAAACTTTAAAAATTTTAAAATTTATGTATAAAATTAGAACAGAAATAGATTATAGAGACATAAAAACATATTGTGAATTCTAAATTCATTGTAACACTTTTACTTTTTGCTCTTTTCTTTGTTAAGTTAGCGCAAAAAAACACAAAAACAAAAAGGAAAACATTGTACAGAAAAACCAACACTCCACAATATTTCCTGGCATCAAATGGTGCGAGAGCTTTTAACAACTTCTTGCTTCAGTGTAAAGCTGTGCACCCGGAAAGCTCTCTTTGTTGTTGTTTGAGCCCTGCGTTGATGACTACTGGTTTGGGGGCTTGAACACTGAAAATCTCCCTTGGCTACGCGCCTCAGATGAAAGTTGTGCTTTGGAGGAGTACTTTTCTCTGTCACATTGCGCTGTTATGATCTAATTTGGCAGCAGGTGAAACGAATGCGCTTTTTTTACTAGAGCTGGTGTCTATTTTACTGTCAGCTGAAGCTTTTGGGAGGGGAAATTGGGTTAAGGAGTATATTAAAAAAAAGACTGAATCTTGATAGCTTAAGGTAAAAAGTTAACTCATTGTATAACAAGCAGGTTTAAGCAAACAAAGTTCCTGTTCTATAGCTTTTGTAAGCTCTTCTGCAATGTTGTCCTTAGTTTCCTTGTCTTAAAATGAAATTCATTCAAAATATTGCTACAAACTAATTATACCAAAATCTCTTGCATTTTTCAGAATTTCCCAACAAGCTCGCCTAAAACTTTGCTATAACAGTTAATGAGAAAATTTAAAATTTATGATCTATCCTGTTTATAGTGCTAATAAAAACTTCCAACAATCAAGTATACATGTGATAGCGTGTTTTGGTGTGCGAGGGTGAGTGGTTTTTGCTACCCAGATGAAAAATAAAGCAGGCTTGCCAATGGAAGGTATGTGGCAGATTATAATTTTAACCCTAGGATGTGCGACTGCCTAGATGGCGGTAAGTGACCCTACTGGGCCTCGCAAGGCCCATAAATCATGGCCAGCTGTCATCGCAAACTGCTTTTATGTAAAAACATTGTTAAATACTATATCTGTGTATAGGTGACATTTTTAAGGGGTTTCTTAAGGGAGTGGGGGGTTGGGATACCTTAAAAAGTAAAATTACTTTTTTTATTATGACACAAGTAAACTTTTGACTAATTTATATTTTTTTAAGCACTTATTTACAAAAACTAAAAATGAGGTAACGATCGTTGAACTGTTGCGCTGGATTTATAACTATTCAGCAGCGTAGCCATGGCACTGACAAATTTTCTGCGTGGTGTCGTGTTCATAGCATAAGCATATTTTGCATTTTTTTTACGCGACAAGAATGTTTTGCGCCTCTTTTTGCCGTTATGAGCATTGCACGACTCACAGTCTTTCCGTTCCATATAATTCAGGGTAATGCAATTATGTATGTTATAATAAAGGCAGAATTAGGTATGATTAGGTATAATGATGATTAGGTTATAATTTATGGTAGAATTTATAAAATTTTTTTTTATAATTATTGACAAAAACATTGAATTAAAATTTGAACGTTGCTATTCATTGTCCTATTTTTCATGAGAGATGTCAAAATCTTTAGAAATTCACGATTTTTATCCATTCATAGGTTTTTGCCACTCTTAAAAGAGCAGCAACTGAGCATATGGTCCAAAGTGCTGACACCTGCTTTATTTTCATTGTAATCCAAAAATTTATAAAGCTTTTTTTTCCGAAAGGATAGTCTTCTTCCGAAAGTATAACAAAAAACATGTCCTCAGTGAGTTGCTGCCGGTCTGTCAGCAGCCTAAAAAAATTGAGAACAATTTCAAGCTCTTCCCACACTTCGTCACTTATTCCCGACATCTCAAATATTACTTTCAATAAAAAAATAAATATGAAATGTTACCATATGCACACAAGAGCTTCACACATATAGCGTAATAAAGTCGTAAAGCGTGATCGATTGTGTTTGAACATTTGTGTAGTAGCTTACAGACATTTCCCATACAGTTATGGAACTTCTCAAAGTCAAAATGGGCCTAAAAAAGACCAGTCGCACATCCTAGGGTTAATGCTAAGCTTAGAAGTCTACATTTTGAAATTTTAAAAACTTCCTCTTTACTTCTAAATTCGTCAGTTTTTGCCACTCGAGTAACAATCGTCGTCAGCCGTAATCGCACACAAGAAAAAAATGCATATATACCGCTCGAGTTCGTAAACAACGATTGCTGCAAAGCACACTTTGTCACGATTGCGAATTTATGCAAAGGCAGCCTCCAGACCACGAGATCATTCGGATGCTTCGCTTAAAGCTCGAGTGTCAGCTGCTGCATGAATTTTTGTTGTTTCTATACTTCTCTGACCTTCTCTAGCAGCGCGTTCTTCTTTGTGCTGTTTGTTTCCTTTTAGTTTATTGTTTTCTTTTCTCTACTGTGAAGCAATCAGTATTGCCAGTAGCAAGTTTCATGACAGTAAATTTTTAAAGTAACCTGAGCTAAAATTTGAACCAAGAGTGCAAGAAAGTTAATCTTGAAAGCGACCTAAATTTGTAAACAAACTATTATTGAAAGTTTGTCGGTAAAATAACAACAATGTTTTGCTTTCAATGAACATTCTTTATCCCTTTAGGACAAGCGTAACCAAAGCTACAACACAATTAAAAAATGTTTGATGAAAGCCGACACGAACTTGTCATTAATTTGTTTTTTTTTATGAATGTGAGAAAGTGCAAGTTTGGCAAATGTCACGAGCTGAGCTAAGTTGTGTAAGTTAGAAAGAGATCCTTCTGACTACTGTTGTAAAGAAGCGACGTGTGTTGCAAAGTTTCATTAAAAAATTTCATAGAAAAAGCCCAGAAAAATGAGTATTCAACCCAAAAGTATGGAGTTTTTCAAAACGAGCAGGTATTTATTAATAAAACAAATTTTGTACAACTGTTAACTTGTCAAAGAATGACTAAAATTGTAGGTTATGTTGTGTAGTCGAACTGATAAAAACACTTCAGTCTTTAATTTTGATTTATTTAATTAAATACCACTAATTTCAAGTGTAAGAACTGCGAAATTTCTATAAGAACTTGGTGCCAGAATATGTTTGGAAAAGTCCAAGAAAGGCGTAAAATATGATTTGATCAAAATTATAGGTGTCTGTGATATTTATCAAAAGCGGCGAATATGGACAATTTAAAATTATGAAACATTTAAATTAAAATCGTTTATGTTTGATAGTAGATACAGTAAAACTGAAAATAAACATTAGTTTAATATATAAAAGAGTTTGCTTAACCCTTGATTATTAACCTTAAAAAAACATTCGTAAATGAAACTCACAATTATAAGGACCCAAGTGTATGAATCTTAAAATTTTTTAAATTCGAAATTAGTTAAACCTTTTTATTAGTTATAAATAGTTTTTTATTAATTTCATTCACTAATTCTATGCTTAGAATAATTTTGAATGTATTGCTACTAGGTGTAGTCCACCCTATTTGTGAGATCACACGCATACGTTAGTTGAGTCAATTTTTTCACATCACCATCCTAAAACTAATAGAAACTTTATTCTGCAAACTAACTTAAGTTTCTTACAGCAATACGTGTTTAGTAATGTTTTTTTTCAAAGTTTTTTTTATTTATTTTTTTATGTAATTGTTTGCGTTTTTTATGTCACTTAGTCAGTTTTTAGGTACGAGCCCTGGCTATTAATACATTTTTTATATTTTTTCTATGATATGCAACTTTTTTATTGTTTCTATAATAAACATATTTTTTAATACATAATGAGAAATAATAAAATAACATTTAAGATACAATATAAATATCTTGTAAAAAAATTATATTAAATATTTTATAAGAATATTTAATAAAATATTCGTTTCATTCGCCACATAAATCATTATGTTTTATTATATACTAGCTGAACCCGGTGTGCTTCGCTACCCCCCTCGTATAAAATAAAATTAAAAGTATTTATATATTTACAAAAATTTATTTATTTAATTTAATTATTGCAATACTTCGCCTCTTTTTTTTGTTGTAAGCCAATTATAATTCAGCACTGAATCGCATGTAATTTGCTTCATGCTCCCCCTTTTTATTTTTAGACCAATCAAAAAGCAGCAATTACACAATCAGCTGTTTCGCAGTCAGTTGTGGGAGAATGAGAATGGGGTTACCCCACTCTCTATTTTAATTAACACGTATTATAAAATCAGCTGTTTTGAAGACAGTGGTGGAAGAAAGAGAATGGGGCTACCCTACTATTTTTATTAACATGTATTTTAAATTTGTGGTAAAGCGGTTAGTAAACGTAGTAAAAAAGTAGGTGCAGAAGTGTGCATGGTCTAAAAATATTATCATCTAATAAGTATTCCTGAGTCAAAGCTGAACGCTGTGAAAATTTAAGATCGGTTATCAGGTCCAGCCTCCAATATATCGCAAACAAAGGGGCGTGCTCCGCCCACTTTTCTTTTGGTACGTATTTCTATTCATGCCAATACCATATATAGCAAATACTGCCGCCGTTGGTCAAAAAATGCCCAAGATATGACGATTTTAAATGTTGTGTTATATGGGCGAGACCACGCCCCTTCGTCCACTCACAACTTTATATAGTCAAGAATTTATTATTTCGTAAGAATATCCTATTGTGAAAATTTAATGACGATCAGTCCAGTAGTTAAGGCTATATTGCGATTTTTAATTTTCCTAAAAATGGGCGTGGTCCCACCCACTTTTCTCCTGTTACGTATTTCTAATTATGCCAATACCATATGTACCAAATAGCATCAACGTAGGTCAAAAAATGCCCAAAATATGGCGATTTAAATTTTTGGGTTATATGGGAAGTGCCACGCCCCTTTGTCCAAAAAAACTTCATATAGCCTATTATTCTTTCCAGAGTCATAATAAAATGCTGTGAAAGTTTCAGGAAGATCGGTCCAAGGGTTTGGCCTCATATACACTGAGAAAACGAATTGGTTGCGGCAACC
Source organism: Dichetophora obliterata (assembly GCA_963920525.1). Lineage (NCBI taxonomy): Eukaryota > Metazoa > Arthropoda > Insecta > Diptera > Sciomyzidae > Dichetophora > Dichetophora obliterata. Next base: position 194,861,159 of record OY986436.1, on the reverse strand, counting down.
AAAAAAGTGCCCAACCGAATTTTTGAGGTTGCAGCAACTTAAGATTTGTAGTTACATTAGCATATTTTTTGATTGCCGTTTATAATTTCGATGTAGCTCGGAACAAAAATTGGTAAGCACAACAAGATCCGGTGCCTTTTCGTACTTAATGTCACAACATGTAACCGAAAAATTGGTTGGTGTTTTAGTAAATTGGCTGCCACAACCAAGATTCAGTGCCTTTTCCTACTAAATGTCGCAACATATAACCGAAAAATCGGTTGGTGTTTTAGTAAATTGGCTGCCACAACTGACATGCAAGTATTTATTGCAACCGAATAAAATTATATCCCAGACCAAATATGATTTCCACTAACCAAATGTTACTCCACTTAATCTCTGTATTTTAGTAAAAATTGTTCACAATATATTTTTATTAGATATTTATTTTGTTAATAATCCCATACAATGAAAGATTTTCCAGATGCACATCGGGTAATGTGAGATGTGTGATCACATTTTATCGAATTTACATGAAGTAAAAATTTAATATTAGTAAAATTAACATTGTAAGCAAAATAATGTTTATCAAAATAGAATGTTTCAATAGTTTGTAAGACAATATAATACATATTTTTAGATGGAACTAACAGTAACATATTTATCAATGCAAACATTGGTTCTCCACTATCGTTATAATTTTTTATCGTTTACAAAAATCTTTAAAATCAATATTAAGTCGTAGTGGCAGACGCCTTCTAATAAATAATGCATACAATCCACGCTGTAATTTAAAGATATATGGTAATTATTTAGCTTTTGGAGTTGAAACTTCAAAAACATATTGCTGGACGTAGTTCCATACTACGAGACTTTTTACTGGATATCGTATGTTAAGTGACAAATAAGCAGCGAAGCCGTTTCTAATTGCGTCTAATGGATTATCAAAGTGGTATTTTTTATCAATTAACGTCACATACGCTGAAAGTTCTTCAAATTTTCCCACAAAAACTATCCTTGGTTGATATCCACATTTGAGCTTTTGTAATTTTCTTTCATTGTTATCTGCTTTCTGTAAAGTCTAAAAATAATAAAAGACAACTTAAAAATTGTATATAAAAAATTATTATCCAACAATTCGTGTCTAGGAAAGTTATTAAATTTATATATTTATATATAATTTATAATAATGGGGGCCTTAAAGTGGCATTTATTATAAAGAAAAAAACAAAAAACCTACACGGTGTTTTTCTGTCGGCGAAGCAAGCAACAACATTTTTTCGTGTGCGTTTGTTTTTCTGTTGTTGTTGTTGCTTTGTAAAGGGTGTTTGTCAGTCGGCTGCTTGTGTTCCTTTCGAAGCAGTTAACAACAAAGCGCAGCAAGCGGTACAGTTATTTCAATAATTATTTCATATTTATATCAAAAAAAAGAGAAGTTCAATCAAAAACTATACAAGATCGAACATTTCTACTTTCACAAAAACAATCCACACAATATTTCTTCATGGAAAACACTTTACCCATATGAAACGAAAAATGTGCGTGTCTTGTATAGTTTCTAAAAGAACTTTAAGATTTTTGATATAAATATGAAATACTTATTGAAACAATCGCTACCACTTGCTGCGCTTTGTTGTTAACTGCTCAGAAACGAACACAAGCAGCCGACAGACATACACCCGTTACAAAGCAGCAACAACAACAACAGAGCGAAGCAAGCGGCAACGTTTTGTTTTTACTTATAATTTCTGGCACTTCAAATGTTGTGAAAAGTTCTATTAAAATCTATTAAAGAATTTTTACACACAGTTTTCGCACATTTTTTCACAATAACACATACACATATATTTTTAAAAATTAAAGTCACTATTTAAAAAACTTTTTTACGGCGTACAATTTTTCGCGTCCGCAAAGAAGAATGACCGATTTCCAACTAACTTAAGAACGAGTGCAATCTAGGGATGTGCAATCAGCGTCTGCTGACAACTCCGAAAGATACGAGCAAAAAACACGATGGGCGCGTTCTGCAGAAGTAATCGCTTAATTAGCGATTAGTGAGCGCTGTTTACAAAGCGATGAATTCTGCTGAACGCTGTGCTATTAAAACAAGAAACTGCTGTTTAGAGTGCTATGCCGATCAAAATCGTCGGCATAAAATGTAACAGCGCAGTGTACTAAAACGGCCAACTTCGCTGCATGAACAAAATAAAATTTGCGCGGAAACTAAACAATATCAGCTGTATTTATGATAAGTGAGCGCACGTAGTATTGAATTGGTTAGCTACCAAAAATGGCGAGATCTAACGGAACATGTTGAGTGTAGCAGCTCGTTCAGCAGACTTTTAGTCAACAGTTCTGCAACACTTTTGTCTGCTGAACGCGGCCAATGTTCCGGTTTATAGTCGTCAAGACTTGATGGTCCGGTCTTGTGTTCGATGGTGCGGGAATCGTAACAAAAGAGAGAGGAAAAAATGGACCGTACCGTCAATTCTTGGGAAATTCTTTTTGTACTCTTTCGTTGCCCCGTTATTTTTAATTTTATTTCGGCGTCATCTGAGCAACCTTGTGAAGGAAAAGAGAGAAGTGAAAGAAGCAATTGACCGTCAATTCTTGACGAGTGTAAATTGAATCGTCAAGTTTAAAAGGGAATTTGCAAAACTTGACCGTCAAGTCTTGACGAGTATAAACTGAGACATTGATGATCTAAAAAATAAAAGGAATAATATGCAAAAACATATACATATACTTTACTTAAAAAGATGGCGACGTAAGTCAACAGTTATTTTTTTTCTATTTCTCTTTGTGCTGTACGTTTTTCGTATGTGTTATGATTGTCAGCTTATATCTAACATTTTTTCATATCATTACTTAAATTTTTCACATAATATTTCGGTAATTATATGTTTTCAGATCAATTTTAGATTTTTTATTAGCAAAATAATATGAAAAAAAAGTATTTCCTTTATAAGATCAAATTAACCAGCAAAGGTCAAATTGATATTGTTTTGTTTTTTTCGGTGCATCATACTTGGAAACAATTTTTAATTTCATTTTTATATATACATGCAATTAATATAAAATTAATAAATTATGTTTTTTAAGAAATATATATGTATATATATTAGGGTGATTTCTTTAAAATTCTAGTTTTATTTTCGCACGCGCTTTTTGATTTTAGTTTTTCCATACAATTTGTAAGGAAAAAATCCATTTCAATGGTTCATGGAAAGTACAAGTCCTTAATATAAAAATATTTAATTTTAAAAAATACGTATTTACTATTTTTTATCTGCTTCATTTTTAAAAAAAAACCCGATTTTAATCGATTATTTAGGCAAAAGAAATCAACTTCGAAAAAATCGTTCATTGAAAAATTTAAAAAAAAATAGTCGAAAATCGATTTTTTTGACTATCCATCCCTACTCTAAGCGTGCGTTACGATATACTTTACTTTGTTGATTCTGAAATAAATTTTTCTGCAGTATCAAAAACTTTTCTATTGTATGTTTAATTTTTCTAAGAAAAGTAAAATTTTGAATAACTTAGCCCTACATTTTCCGTTTCCTTTATTTACCGTCCAATTCGTTGAATTGTTCTAGTTGGCTAAAAACTAGAAATTGTATCAAGAAGCAAAATTTTGGTCGTGGTAGAAGTTATTTTGTTATATAAACAACCATTTGATTGAGAGAACTAATCATTCGATCATGTATACTTAGGAAATTCAAGGTCAACTCTATATTAATGCTATTTTTGAGTCAGAACCAATATTTTTATTTGCTTTAACGAATATCTGCTATAAAAGCCATTTTTCATTTTTCACTACCCAATGAAGTTTCTAATAAGCAAAATATTTGTATGACAACAAAAATGGAAAAGACCTAACAAAAAATTTTGTTGCCCCAACTAATCTGTTTTCTGGGTGTAGTTTCGAAATGTACAACATGGGCGAAAAAATCAGTTTTCGATTTTTCCAATTTCCCGAATTTTCCGGAGGGTTTTCCAAAATGAAAAACCTACTCCTGGAAATTACGAAAAACTGAAAAAAAAAATTGAGCCAAATCGGTCCAACCGTTCTCGAGTTTTGCGCTTAGCAACACATTCAGCGACTTATTTTTATATTATAGATTTTATCTTTGTGCGATGAATATTAAAGGCTGAAAGTCAAGTTGTTTGTGTAAGTTCCTCAAAATAATCCATGGTTGCAATAGCATTTATGAAGATTCCTCAAATATTTCGATTCTAGCGATAGGCATTCGTGTGATGCAAGGGTTTGAAATAGCCTCTAAAAATGAAGTTTTTTGTCAAAATATTGGTTGGTGTAATAGTTTTAAGAAATAAAATGCCAGAAATTATATGGCGAATAAAACTCTACCTATCTGCATCAACAATTGAAATGTAGGCAATAGGATAAAAGATAATGTTATGTAATGTCATACATATTTTTGATATATTTTATTTTAAAATATTAATACAAAACTTACTTGATCTAAAGCTCGCAATTTAATTCATGTGATTTATACAAAACTTTTAATATTAAAATATCTTCAGAAGTTGCATTTTGTTTTTAATTTCTTAGACCCCTTTCACATTGGTCAAAAATTGATTTCAATTTTCATAGATTATAGGCATTTCGCCGCAAATCGGAAGTGACGAAAGGGAGAAAAAGTTGACGGTGCCGGTGTCTCTGTACCGTAATTTTTTCGTGTTCTTTTTGTTACTTTCTCATTTTTTTCATATTGCTTCATTTTTTTTTTTTTTTGTATCGGCGTCAGTTTGTTGTACTGAAACTTGAATTTAAGTTATTTTGTTGAGCTATTTTCGTTATTTATTTATAATAAGCATATTTCCATCGCTTATGAATTATAATTAGTATTTTGCGATTGAGGTAGATAGAAGTGCTTAAGCAACAGCTGAAAATTTTAAGCTGCTGATGCAATCGCTTTTGTTTTTAAGAAAGCAAGCATAGATAACATGCAATTAAATTCAATTCTTGACAAATGTGAAAGCTTTCGTCAAGTCCAAAAGAGAACGTAAAAAAAAATTGAATTCAATTCTTGACCAATGTGAAAGGGAACTTAAATTATTTTTCAGTATGTGCTTATTTTATAATTTATATTTTAGTTTTAATATATATTAATATACGGAATTCTGACCATGAATCAATCAATCAATTGCAAAAACTGAAAACCTTCCCAACGATATCTTGAAATTTAGAATAGCATTTGAAATAGTTATGTTTTTTGTATGTAATTAAAAATAATTAATAAGTAATTAAATAATTAAAAAAGCACGAAAAACAGCATTTTCATTAATCCGAAAGCAAACTATTAAACATTTGTTGATGCTGATTGGAAGAACTTTTTCATAACTATTATTTCTGACCGTTTATATTTTTTATACTACCACACCAGCCAATATTTTTACAAAAAACTTGATTTTTAGAGGTGATTTTAAACCATTCTAGCTCACGGATGGCTATCGCTACAGCCGAAATATTTGGGGAATCATCTATACTATTATATAAAATTCCTGAATATCTTTTATGTGACATAGCAGTCTTTTGCAAAAATCATCCAGTCTTGCGCAAAAATTGTTAAACTGTTTTTGTATTATTTTTTTGCCCTATGATTTTTTTGGGCAAAATTTATTTATTTGGGCAAAATTTAAAAAGACAACAACTTCAATATTTTCATGATTGCTGTAATTCGCCGAATCCACTTTGTGTTTTCAACAATTTGAACTTTTGCGCGATCGCCAGAATACTTGTTGTTCTCATGTGCATTTCTTTGTTGGTAATTTCGTATCGTTGTTGTTGCATTTATTGTTGTACTCTTTAAAAATATTTTCTAGGCATTTTTGGTGTATAACATGTGACAATGCAAAATTCGGTTGAATTTAAGTTGACGAAAAACTAACTGTGAATTTTATTTCTAGAGCTGCGAACGTTTAGTTTTTTATCGATGTTTTCATTTCGAAAGTTATCTTCGAGGTGTAATGTTGTGAACAGCAAGTGAAGTACTCATAAACTACACCATTTATTTTACCATCATGCTACCTTGCAAAAAGCCGATAACATGTGTTGGAATTTTAGCAGACATGCTCGCCTTCATATCCTTATATCATACGCTCATATCTTTTTTCTATTGCCATGTCCTAGGAAGGCATGTCTGCTGAATGAACTGCCGTAGCAGCAATGCAGCATGCATCTCATGGTTTGAATGCTGAATTAATACTGTGAGATAGATGCAGCATTAATGACGTGAAATACAGGCTTGCAGTTCATTTGGCAGACATGCCGACCTAGGATATGCCTTTAAAAATAAGATATAATCGGGTCTGGAGGCGAGCATGTACCCTGACCTTCCGAGGCATGTTGCCGGTACACATACAGCAGGGCTCCGTTTCCAACTGGGTATTTAACGACATAGATACATGCATAGTTGTATTTTTTATGATCACTTTTTAACTGAAGGCGCAACAATGATGGCTAAAAAAGGAAAAACAAGGTTCAAGCACTGTCACTTCCTTCATGCAATTTTCGAGCAACATTTGAATAGCTAAACTATTAACTCTCTCAGCTAGCCGTCCTACCTTGCTTGCTTTAAAGTCAGCCCACTTTAAGCAAGCCACTTTAATGTGTGTTTTAAAAATTCAAGCCGTGTGTGTGAACATAACATAAATTTTTACTAAACCTTCGACATTTTTGTTGGGTGTGTGTGTGTGCGTGTGTGTGTCTGTTTGTGTAGAAACAACGCTGTTTTAGTTGCTTGTAGTAGTTTTTAAAATATGCATTAAGTTGTACGTGGTTGTTCTTCGTGCCTACAGCATATTCAACTTTGTCTCTTTCACTGTCGCTGTCGCTAACTGTGTCCTTTTCTCTGTTTCACTCTAATTTCATTATAAAAGATAAACCGTAAATATTTGAAATGCTTGTCGAATTTTAAGTCAAAGTTTTTCCAAGTGGAAGCGCACCAACTCGTTCCTGAAACACTCTGTTAAACATGAAAACACTTGAAAAAACACACACTCACACACTCAAATAGCCACACAATCATATAACTTCAAACACACTCGCATCGCACTGAGTGCTTTCTTTGTCATAGCTGTATTTAGCTCTGGCTGTGTTTGTGCAGCAGGTGACGCTTTTTTGTTAAATTTTTAGCTCCTTCAAGTTATGTTAATAACTTTTCAAGTTAGTGGCAAAAAAGTGTTGGCAAAAATTTTGTGCGGAAGTGTAAATTAAAGCACCATAACGAAGTGAGAAAAGGAGTTGTTAAGTGTGCAAGAAGTTAGCGATGCTTTGTATGGGTTGGTTATGAAAAGATGTTTGAAAGGCTTTTTTAAAAATATTTTGTTCGGATTGAAGAAAGTTTTGCTCTTTCTTTTTTTAAACAAGATTTGCAATTATCAGAAAAAAAACCCTTTTAAATAATTAAAATCAATTTGATTGTATTTTTTTGAAATTGAAATAATTAAAATCAATTTAAATGAAAGAATAAAAATGTTTTACAAAAAATTATACACTTTTTTACTCTTGACATTGTGTCGTTCCTTTAAAAATTTAAATGAAGAAATGCCAATGTTTTACAAAGAATTAGACACTTATTCACTCTTGAAATTGTATCGTCCCACTAAAAATTTATATGAAAAAATACTAATGTTTTACAAAAAATTAGACACTTTTACACTCTTGAAATTGTCTTAAAGTATCTAGATTTCCAGACACTTGGCACTTATTTAAATTTAATTTAAAATTCATTACATATCAAAATGAGCACGCTTCGGCTGCGTTGAATGGTGAAAATTGTGTGCTTCGCAAATAACGAGTTCATTAAGTTAAAATTTCATTAAAAGTTTAACTTTGGTAGCAATTTAAGCCATGTTGTGGACAGAGTGCGCAAACAGCACCTTGAACTCTGACACTCCAGTGAGGAGCATCCTTGTTGTTGTTGTTGTTGTTGTAATTTACTTTTATGATGCTCATTTGCAGTTTCACTCGAATGGTACATTAAAAATTCAAGCAATTCCGCAGAGATTTTTGCGCACACTGATTCTACGCTGAATTTTTTTCCCACTGGCGTTGTTGGTGTAGTTGTTCCTCGGCCATGCTTTCGTGTCCTTGCAGCATATGACATTTTAGGACACACTCACTGCAGTCAAGTGACCAATTCATTTGAGTTAGTGTAGTAGTAGAAGTAGTTGTTGTTGTTGCCAGCGAGTGCCATTTGAGAAAATGCAACTTAATGTTAGTGGGTCAGTTACTCCCGAAGGTCATAACTTCAAATACAAAATATGTGTATTTTTGCGAACTTTGTCTCTTTTTTTTATTATTTTGTTACTTTTGACTTTCTTCGGAGTATCCTTGTTGTAGCTGCTGCTGCATATGTGTATATTTGCCAATTTTGTCATATATAACATCGGGGAATTGTGTGCACCATTCGTCACACTCGCTCATCTAACGTTTGTCTTTGTCCTTGTTTCTTATTTTTGAACTCGTTGATACGTTCTTTCTTCTTCAACTTTACTACTTGTCAGTCTAGCTCGCTCCATGTGTCTTGTCAGTTGTGACATGCGTTACCATTTGGTGCATGTGTTGCCGCATAATTAGTTTGATGATGTAAAATATACAAGTATCTACATGAAAATACGTGCGAAGTAATGAGATTCGTTGGAAGAAGATTGTCTGAAGTGAATAAAATCAAGAACCTTTCAGTTTTTATGATTTTAATTAAAAATACCTATAATTTAAAAATAGAACAAGAGCATAGATTAGAGAATTTTCATTGGTTTGAATGAAAATTAGAATTTCTGCTGTGGCATTGAAATGGTGGCATTGAATTTTATTTGATGCGTATTTTATTATACAAACCATTATTACAGTGGAGTAACAGCATTATTCCGGGTACCTAGAAATTATATGTCATCATCACAAATTTGGTCACCAAACGTGACAGTTTCATAGTAAAATGAGCTAAAACTTCAAATCAAGTCCAAACGGAATAGGTTTAATTACAAACTAAATGTAAAAAAAAAATCTTATAAAGCTGTAATTTCATTCTAAGTTGCCATTTTAATTCAAAAAGACAATTGAGCCACTACATGGGCATCATAGCTTTGATGAATTTATATAAATAGAAAAATAAATATAAACATATACCTACTGCCCAGTGGGCATTTTAGCGAGTGCTCAGCAAAAGAAGACATGTTACCACTGCTATTATTGGTGTCAATACACCTTCCATGATCACTGCATTGATGAGTACTTCTGTAAGGCCTATCTTTTGAAGGTTCAGATTCTTTCCATATTATTTTATATGAAAAAATTTACAAAAAATTTCCAAAAAAAATTTTAAATGTACAGAACAGTTTGTAAAAAATGTAGATTTGAAAAAAAACAACTAAAAATTTTGTTTTGTCCTAGTTGGGTCTCGAGCCCGGGCTCTCGAAAATTAACACATTACATATTATATTATACGAAAATTTTTGCATGGAAAAACTCCAAGTCTTTTCTTAAATTTTTGTATGAAAAAAATTTATAAAAAAATTCTAAAAAAAAATTTTAAATACACGGAACAGTTTTTAAAAAAATGTAGATTTAAAAAAACAAAAAAAATTTTTTTTTGTCCGAGTTGGGTCTCGATCCCGGGCTCCCAAAAGCTTACTTTCATTTGTATTGATGCTAAATAAGCCATTGATTCTTAACAAACACGGTAGACGAGTGGCTATGATGTAGGGCCGCCGCATGAGAGGACCATGGTTCACATCTGAAATTGTTGGCCGTTTTTTATTTGAAGTTGATTGCTTTATATTGCTTTTCCTTCTAACGTGACGTCTCGAAAGAGCTTTCTGGCAGGTCTCTTTTTAGCAAGGAAAGCGGAAGGCCTGACAAATTTTCCCATTTCATACAAGCAATACAATGGTGTTTGCAAGGAGTGTGGAAGGCCTATAAAAACCTAACGCAGGCTTGCTAGAAGGCCTTGGAACTACTGCAATTGCCCACTGGGTGTGAGAACAGTATTAATTCATCAAATGTGAAAGCTTCGCGTTTAAAATGTGCCATAAAAACATATAATCATAAATTATTTCAAATTCACTTAACCTTTAACGGACACACTTCGCTCTCGTAACATAGCGGACACACTAGGGTGATTTTTCACCCCATTCAAAAAAATCGGTCTAGATAGACAAATTTAAGATATTGAGACTCAAAAAAATTCATGGACATTCTGAGACAAATTTTTCGACTTCAAATTATAGGTAATTTAACAAACAAAAAAATTATATATGCGCAAAGTGAGGAAAAAATACGTTTAAAAAAAAAATCATTATTCGGTCAGTATTGAAATTATAGAGCAAACAATTTAGGATGAGACGCTCAATACATAGCACAGCAATAAAAAAACTATTTTTATTTTGCAGATTGAAAATTACAAAAAATTAAAAATAGCAAAACTTAAAATATCGTATTGAGTAATGATAACATTTTTTTTTATTAATTATGTTGATTTTCTATGATTTAAATACAAATTCTAAATTTTTAATGGTTTAAGTCATTCTTGATTTGAAATAATAATTCCAGTTGTTTGATAGTTTAAAATCGTTTATTGAGCTTTTGGTCAGGTTAGAACAATTAATTGCTCTAACGAATTTTTCCAAAGAAACAACTACAAAGTTGTCAATATGAAAAGGAAAACATAATTTTTTTTATTCTTATAAGAAATATATTTAATATTATGCTTTTGTCAAAATATAACTTATACAAAAGATGAAGGATACAATTATCTAATACTTTGAATTATATAAATTAACCACGTGCGTAAAAAATATACGCATGAGTTACATTATTACAAATTATTTTATTCCACATAAAAAAAATCTTCATTTATGACTGTAGTTGAAAAAAATATATAATAATTATTAATATATTATTTACATGACTTTTTTAATCTCCTGACAAGAAAAATCCGTCGATACAGAAAAAAGTATACTTCACTATTAGGCTGTTGCGGCCAAACTTTGGTGATTAAGTACCCTACATTCCGAAATTCATCGTTTATAGCGCTTCTAATACTTTTTTATTTTTTCTATGTACCATGTATGTTACTTACAGTTCTCGAAAACCTATTGATGTTGCGACAAATATGACTTTCGTAGTTTTTGATAACTTTAATTAAGTTTAATTTGGCCGGGGGTATATATTCACCTCTTGTGTCCGCTAAGGGTAAGATTTGGTTAAAAGACTTTTCCGCAAACTGAGCCGCTAACTAGGCACAACTGCTTTTTGTATGAATATGTTAGCGAAAAGAAATTTTGATGTTAATACCCCTTTTCCACACGGCAAGTTTTCTTGCCAGCAGGTCGAAAATACAAAGGAAAGAACAGCCGACCATCAACGAAAGAACAGCACAGAAGAAAACTTGCCAGTACAGACTTGCCTATACCACAGACTTGCTGGCAAGAAAACTTTCCGAGTGGAAAAGGGATCTAAGGACAAAATGTTTTAAGTTTTTTTTTTTGCAAACAGCCAAATGAGCCAAATGAATCACTTTTTTGGCATCTGAACAAAATTGCCCAAAATAAGTCGATAAAATTAAAACAGTTCAATAAAACATCGATATAGATTTTTTTTTTCCTTCCGAGAAGTCTTAATTGCAAGCAATATACATATTCCAACGTTTCCTTTAATCTTCCAAAGAGCGATCTTTCAGAATCTTTCATAGGCTAATTTAATAATACCCTTAAGATCCTTCCGCTAGTAAAAATATTGGCGGGCGAACAGCGGTCGAAAACGGGACGCACGACCGTACAAGGGTCGAACATGGTCTCAAAATAGTCCAAAAGCCCAGCGGTAAAAAGTTGGGTTGAACAACGGCCGTAGAAGACCTTAACAAAATTGTACAACCGCTGTACGACCGTTTTATGCCACTACATTTTTGAAAGCTCTTGTTCAACAGCAAACGTATGTGTAAAAACAAATCAGCACTTGTAGTGTTGGGTAATTCATACATGAGGTACCTCAAATGTCCCATACATCAACATTAATTGTACCCTCACCTCAAAAAATATATTGTACCGCTCCAAATTTTAACACAGCTCAAATTTGACAGTTAAAAGTCTTGTGTTTTTATCATTCAAGGCATTATAATTTTATAATTTCACTTTTTAATATTTAAAATTCATAGGTATGAAATAAAACCATATGCCTTTTTTAATGAAATTAAAAGTTTGTGAAAAATTTTCTCCGATGCTGGATTTGATCACCTGAACCTTCTTCTCAAACTGATTTCAATGCAATACCTTTTTTTTTTTTTTCTTTAGTCCTTATTTCTCCTTGTGGAGCCGCGATTTGAATACAGATTCTTTTTTTTAATTAAAAGTGGTATATTTGAATGGTTGCAAAGAGGTTATTTCACTATTTGCATAAAGTTATAGTTAGTTAGTTAGTTTATAGTGGGCCCATGTGCACCGCGACCCATAGGATCTATTGTGCATGCCCTTAATTAACACTCCAGACTTAGGCTTTTTATATGTTTTACCACTGTCTCTGGCTTGGTGTTCCAAATTGTTGACGGGGGCACTACTTCCCCTCCAAAATGGAGGCGTCTTAGGCTGTGGATTGCCGAACATTCACATAGAATGTGATCGGGGGTTTCTTTATTTCTCCTCGCATAGACTGCAGATGTCTGATTCAGAAATACCCATATTTTCAAGATGGGATCTAAGTGAGCAGTGACCTGTGAAGAAACTGGTGAGAATTCTAAGGTCTGCTTTGGTAAGCTTGAGTAAATCTTTTGATTTTGCTTTACTTGGATTTAAAAATTTCATAGATTCCCTTTGGCCATTAGTGTTGATCCAGTGGCACTGAAATTTCTTATCTTCCCATATTCTAATTTTTTCTCAAATCTATTTTGTGCCCACCACTAAACACTTGTGTGTGGCGATAATTTATAATATTTTTTCAGTAGCTTGTGCCAGGTTAGACCTACAAGTATTTAATTTATTTCATCACGAAGAATCAAATTTCATTGAAAAGCTGTTCCTTCTTTGGTTTTGATTTTGATTTTTTTACCAATTTATATATATTGTGGTTTATTTTTTATAATTTGCGATTTTTTGGTCTGGCTTTTTTTATAATGATTAGGTAAAATCAGTGGTGTAGAAAGCTAGTTGGGGGGGGGGGGAAATCGGTAAAAATTATTATAACCTTGAAAAGTAAACTCTTTAAATCCTTATTGCATGACTGTTTTGTGAAGCCGAATGTCATGTTACACAGCCTTACTTTGTTGAAACGTCGAAAAACTGTAGGAAAGTAAAATAACTATGGTCTTTCTGAATTAAATCTAAGCAACACTGAATTTCTAAAAGCTATACAGGCACTTGTTGACCGATTAAGAAAAATTTAACCATGAACTAAATCAAATTTTTATAACTTTCTTGAGAAAAAGAAGAATTTTTGGCAATACATATACATTTGGATTCGTGCCTAACTTCATAGATTCAACTCAGAATAGCGTGAGATATTTGGTAATTTTTCCATTGCTCTGGGGGAGAGGTTCAGACCCGTGGATTACCCCCATATCTACGCCATTGGGTTAAATAAATGACTTTTATTAGCATTATGATTTTCCTCCGACGTTCGCAGATTCCTTTTCTGCTTCTTCAGGGATTGAATACAATTGTTAAATTTTGATTGCAGAATAATCACTGTATGGCCACTGTACGCCCGTTGTACTGCAGAGATTTTTTAAAAACAGCCTCTATACAGCCGCTGTACGATCCTTGTACTGCTGCTGTTTGGCCAAAAAGTCCTGCAAACGACGCTTGTAAGACACTTGTACGGCCGAGAAAAATATTTAAAACAAGGCCTTGTTTGGTGCTGTTTGGCTTTAGCTAAAAAAGTTTTTGTTTTAACTTGAGTCAAGCCGCTTTAACGCCTCAGTCGACCAAAAGCGCTTTACACGATGTGATAACTTGAGTAGTTGGATAAGAAAAAATTCACAAGAAGCCATATCAAGTGCATGCTGAGCTTGTGGAACGGTATGATCGTTGTTTTTGGTCAAATAGTCTTCCTACAAAAATGATAACGGGATATCGTGTAAGTAATTCATTAAATTTTATTTATTCTAACATCATGCTTGAACTTTTGTGTCTGCTTAGCTCTGCTCTGCTCTTGCATAATGTGACCGACATCCAGAGAACCCTAACGTTATGGAGGAAACTGACCTTCTAAATGCCTACGCTGATAACAATCTCGCCAATATAGATGATAATTTAGATGACCCGTAAATGATAATGAAAATATAGATGACCCGTAAGCCCCAATTACGGATGACAGCTTCAAGGTTCTGCTGCCCGACTATGATGAAGTTCTGACAGCTATAGATCGGCTTTAAAATATAACGCCCCGGGAGCCCATGGCTTACCGCCTGCGCTGTTTATAAACGTAGACGAAACTGCACTTAAATACTTTCACGAGGTTGTATGCAGAATATGGTCGGAAGAATGCATTTCGAACGATTGGAATCTCAGTGTGCTCTGCCAAATCCTCAAGAAAAGCGGTCCCACTATTTGTGACATTTAATATGGGAAAAGCCTTCTTAATATCGCATATAAGGTCCTGTCAAGCGTTTAATGTTCAAGATTGAAGCTCATCGTAAGCCAACTGATTGGACCTTATCAGTGTGGCTTCAGACCTGGAAAGTTTACTATCGACCAGATCTTCAAGCTTCGAGACGTCTTGGAGAAGCCCTAAGAAAAAAAAAATCGACACACACCATCTTTTTGTGAGTGAAAAAGCCACCTACCTTCGACAGCCCAATAAGGAATCACCTATACTCCACCAAATCTGAACTTTGTATTCCTGCAAGACTATTCTGACTTTGCAATATAACACTGATAAACACCAGAAGCGCAGTTAAAATAGGGTAGGACCTCTTGCCAACTTTTGTTACCAAACGAGGTTTCAGACTGGTGATAGGTGATAGGTAAGGTGTTTCCTTATCGTGCGACTTTTTCAACCTAATGATGGAGGAGATCATCCGAGCTGCTGATCTGAGTGGCACAATGTTCTACAAGAGTGTTATGCTGCTTGCGTATGCTGATGATATCGATATCATTGGCCATAATACGTGTGAAGTCAGTGCAGCATTCTTCAGATTAAACAAAAAGAAAGAAATAATAAAGAGATTAAAGAAAAAACATATTTGAAACAACCATGTTTTAAGATGATCATAGCATGATTCGGATTATGATTGTTGCTAACATGTTCTTAAACATGTAATATTTTCTTTGATCATGATAAAATGATTATAACAACTATATTTAGAAAAGGGACTTTTTTGTAGCAACCAAAATATTATTGAAACAATCATTATTATCTTATTGGGTTGAAAAAAGAATGATCGTAACAACTATATTATGAATTTATTTTTAGGATCCAGAATATAATTGAAACAATAATTTTATTTTTGTTATTTTCCACACTATTAATTAAGATATCTCCAAAGGTTTGCTATTGTCTGGGCTGAACAGAAATATTAATTCAATTGAAAAATCTTTTTCATAAAATTTATTGTCCGAGCTGGGGTTTGAACCGTGGCTTTTTCGCTTACGAGCCACGCGCACTACCAGTAGGCTACAGCCGCTACTATCGCTCGCCTGACTAATGCCATTCATAAATATGGTACATTAAGTGCATTGTTACAAAAATAGTCATATATGTGATCAACAAAATATGGTCAGAATTGCGAAATATATTTACGGTAAATAGAAATAGTATGTTTGCTACAATTAAAGTCAAAAGTGTTACTTTTCTGCGTGCTGTTTTTAGGATAAGGCGATTTAAAACAAAACACAATAATTGAACAGTTGACAAACGAAACGGCACATAGCCAGGAATCGATACAACTTATTGTGTCTGAATGAAGTGAAAGTTTTTCCTGCAAACTGTTCAGACACAATAAATTCTTGCGATTTTTGGTTATGCTCTGCTTCGTTTGCCAACAATCAAAGTATAGTTCAGACAAACATTAAAAATTCTAACATGTTTATCTCTATAATAATATTTACTTTTATCATGATTGACAGAACTACAAAATTTTTGTTGCAACTAATAGTTGAGGCAATCATAGTATGTTGACGATTTCAATGATGTTATGATTTCAAATATAATGTTATTTTTGGTACCACAATAAGTAAATAATGACTTTATTAAGGCAAAAATTTGTGTTTGCAGAAATAATACAATAATTTTAGTAAAAAAAGTATTATTGCAGTAATCATTTCTCAACCATGTCTTTTCTCTGCGTGTGCTTGGTGTCAACAAACAAATAGTTCCTGCGTCTTGAAACCTACGTTACAGTTGACAATACCTCCTTCGAGATTGTGAAGGACTTTGTCTATCTGGAATCCAGCACTAACTCAACCAACGATATCCTCAATTTTTTATTATTTTTTTTTATTTTTTTTTTTAAAAAGATCAAAGAACCAAGACATGCGTTTCATACAAACAAAGTTTGGTCTTTAACCTGAAAGGAAAAGAATAGATTATTTAGAGGAATTGATTGGAACCATACGTGAATTATTGATTAGGCGAAACAACCGTGAAAGACAATTTGGATTGCTTTTAACCGAGGCTAGTGTGATGCTTTAGCCTCGGCAAGCATTTCCAGTCCTTAGTTGTGTTCCTGTGCTTTTAATTCAACATTTTCCACAATTTTGTTGTGGATTTTTAGTTTTCCATAATTCTTAAATGTAGGAAAGAACAAAGAAAGTGAAAAGAAACATGCCCAATGTTTCGAACCAGGGACCTATGGGTTGATAGTCTAGCGCATATCAAACGAAGTATAACTCTTGCCAACAGGCGTTACTTTGGGCTCAGTATCGTGAGCAGTTCAGATGAAAAGACTTAAGGAGCCTTTGAGAGAAAGATCCTTTGTAAGATCTACGGACCAATCTGCGTCAGTAGCGAGTACCAAATACAGTGGAATGATGAAGTGTAATGAGCTGTATGCCGAAATCGTCATAGTCAAGTGCATTAAAATCGATCGGACTCGCTGGCTTGGACATAATCAACGCATAAAAGACGATGCTCCAGTAAAGAAATTTTTCGATTCCTGACCCAGCGGCGATCACAGCAGAAGAGGACAACTTAGAGTTCGTTGGAAATAACAAGAATGCGACAACTTGACGAAGCTTGGAGTTTCCAACTGGCGCCAGCAAGCGAAGTACAAAAAAAGCTAGCGCATGTTCTTAGCTGAAGCCGATATCAACATACGGTTGTAGCGCCAACTAAGTAAGTAAGTAAGGTGGCTGAGGTGGATGCCGCTATTGCTCACACTCGACTAAAGCAAAGCCATGTGACCACTTCATCCGAAGGAGTTTTTGCGCCGTTTCGTTACCGTAGACGAAACATGAATACATCACTACACACCAGAGACAAAGGAGCAGTAAAAGCAGTGAATTTCTTCTGTTTAAAGTGCACCAAAGAAGGCCAAGATAGGTCTGTTAATCAACTAGGTCATGACTAAGGTTTTTGGGGATGCATGTGGAGTCATTCCCAGCGATTATCTAGAAAAGGGTAAAACACCACCGCCGAATAGTTTTTACGACTGTTGGACAGATTTGACATTGATATGAAGCAAAACGACCGTATTTGGCGAAGAAAAAGGTACTCTTCCACCATAAAA
This sequence comes from Dichetophora obliterata, assembly GCA_963920525.1. Classification (NCBI taxonomy): domain Eukaryota; kingdom Metazoa; phylum Arthropoda; class Insecta; order Diptera; family Sciomyzidae; genus Dichetophora; species Dichetophora obliterata. The sequence goes on along the minus strand of OY986436.1, from coordinate 194,843,493 downwards.
ACGCACCGGCGCACACGTTTGTAGTCGGCATGTCGAAAATCCATGAATTGTGTTAAGAACTGCTACCTCGTCCACCATATTTTCCAGATTGAGGTCGCCCCCTGTGACAATTTTCTATTTCCAAACCTTAAAAAAAATGGAGCGGTGGTAAGAGATTTGGGTAGAATGAAAAGGCCATCACTAAAACAAACTATTTTGATGACCTTGGTAAAACCTATTATTTGGAGGGAATAATATTTGGATAATATTTTCTATTATTTGGAAAAACGCTGCACTAAATGTATCAATTTAAAAGGAGGAGTTGCGAAATGAAACACTTTTTTCTTGAAAACAATACCTTCAATTCAAAAAGTCACTGAATCAGTGCTTTTTATCTAAAATCATAAAATTAGTTCTCGCTTTTAAAAAAAAAAAATAAAAAAAAAAACTAAATTTGTGCAAATGTGACTCCTCCGGGAAACCATTCAGCACCAAACTGCTATTCAATGAATTTTAGCCTTCTAGCTATACCAAGAAAGCTTTTCTTAAGCTCCACAACAGCTTTATGACGCTACACGCTGGGATGTCAAAACAATCTGATGTCGTCTTTGCACGAACTTTGCCTATTTGTCTGGCTCACTTTGCGTGCTCTGGCTGCTTGAGGAAACAGATTTATCTATCGGTCCATCTATTCGCTTGTGTGTCTGTCAGTCTGTCTGTTTGTCCCCCTGTCTAGCTTTATTGTGTATCTATGGGATTGTTTTGGCTTGCATTAGATATCGTGTAAGTAATTCATTAAATTTTATTTATTTTAACATCATGCTTGAACTTTTGTGTCTGCTTAGCTCTGCTCTGCTCTGCTCTTGCCTAATTTTTTATCGGCTCTATCAGATGGACAGACAGATGGACAGACATTACTTATAAATCCCTAATGACTCATTTGAATTAATTTCGCATAAAGTGTGCTGCGTGTCTGTCTGTTTGTGGTTTTTGTTGTCTAAATTGTTGTGTCTTGTTGTTTTTGTTAGTGTGCCGGTGTGGTCATAATGGAGCAATTTTTACATTCGTCTGGGAGAACATTTTTGCCATGTTCTTGAGTGTTTGTTTTGATTAAGTTTGCTATTTTTTTTCTTCGTTTCATTGCATTACGGAAGACTTGCCCGGTTTTTTAAGCATCCATTTAATAGTCAACACAACAAATGGCAGCCATAAAAATTAAACACTTAAAGATTTATCTAGTATTTAAGCCATTACTTGAAAGAAATAATGGGATGAGCTAAATTTCATGTTGTTGTTGACAATAAAAATGTTGCTGTTGTATGTTGTTGTTGACATGTTTGCGATTCGTTTTGGTCTTCATTGATTTTGAGCTTTTAAATTTGCAGTTAAAGCACATCTAAAGTTATTAATTTAATAGTTTTTCTTATTGATTTGGTTCAAACCATTACTTTCTGACCGGGTGTCAATATCATTTTGGCCAAGAGTAAAATTTGTTGTGAATTTCTTCGTCTGAACAAAAAGAGTGAACACATAAAGGTTGTTAACTTTTATTTCTTTTTTTTTTTTTTTATTTTAAAGTTATGGATGATTTTCAGATAAGTGATTTTTTTACCATAACTTTTAAAAAAATTTTGAAAATTTGCATAAATGTTGGCTTTTATATGGTATGGTATCTTAACACATTGGGCCTTGCCACTAGTTGATTTAATGCCTACTCTTAATTTAGTGTGAGCTTTTCTTACATTATTTAGTAAATTTAGAGTCGACATTAAGATGTCTATTGGTAAGGCCCATATAGTTTTAAAAGTGATCAATCTACACTTGGAACAGTTTCTTATAATCTATAGTAATAAAACTCATTTTCTGTTTGTTTGTTTGTTTGTTTGTTTGACTTTTATACAAATCTAAACGGCTCAACGGATTTTGCTCAAACTAGGTATACATATTAAGTGTATCCCAACTTAAAATGTTACATACTTAGTTTTTGCCACGCCCCCTCTGGAATTTTTCAACTAAAGGTAATTTTGTTATTAAAAAACTTTTTAATATCGGAGATTTTTGTGTATTTAATTTTAAAAAATTTCTGTTATTTTGACATCAAAAACATTCACATATCTTTAAAATTGGAGAAATTTTCAGTATAACGACTTTTACATAAAACATCGTAGCCTAAGAATGAGAAAAAAACGACATGAATATCAAAGTTTGGTCTTTCGATGCAAATATCTCCGCTGTCCATTAATATATTTCAGTCAAATTTTTTTTGTTCAAAAGTTCAATAAAATCACTTCACAAAAATAGGTTGAACTGTACCGTTAAGTCAGTGTATATATGTTTTATGATTATGTCAAAAAAGGTCCAAAATATTGACTTTTTACTCAAAAAATGACTCAAAAATTGTTGTTGTTGTAAAAATGAAATCAATTAAAAAGTGCACATCTGGCTACCTTTCATATGACAAAGCATTTGTTTGCAAAAATTCTTCCAGCTAAGCGCAAAAATTATTTAACTGTTTTTGTCATCAAAACAACCCTTTAATTTTTTTTTGCGAAATTTATTTTTTCCAAAATGTTGTTTTTATATTTTTTACAAAAAAGTCAAGTCTCAAAAATAATTTATGTGAAAAAATTACCCCAATATCTCTTTCCAATCAAAAGTTATGGCTAAAAATTTTTTTTTTCATACAAAAAAAATTACCCCAATATCTCTTTCCAATCAGAAGTTATGGCTTAAAATCTATTTTTTCATACCAGACTATTAATAAAACTAAGTTTTGTGTTAGAATTCTCTATACAGTTTGAACGTCCCCATTTATCTCTAAGAATGCAAAAAAAAAAAATTACCCCAATATCTCTTTCCAATCAAAAGTTATGGCTTAAAATATATTTTTTCATACCAGACTATTAATAAAACTTAGTTTTGTGTTAGAATTTTCTCTATACAGTTTGAACGTCCCCATTTATCTCTAAGAATGCAGTTGTGTGTCTGAAGTAATAACGATTATTTTGGATTATATAAAATCTTCTTTATAGTGATCTACTTCTTTTTGCCTCCCCACGTTGTGCGTGCGTTAAATTCACAGATAGATGGCGCCACATTTGTAAAATGTGTGGGTAGAAACTATACATACACTTTGCGGTGAATAACTGAAAAAATTTTTTTTCCAATTTAACCCCACACGTTTGTGATTACAGACAGGTGGCGCTATTTTCTGCTTACAGAAGAATATCTGATGTTCTTATGCAGCTAGCAGATAAGTTTTGCGAAATATTTTGCGAAAATGCTATTGCTACCAAACTTTTAAAAAGTAAAATAATGTAGTACTGCCAGTTTTTTCAGTCGCAGCGTCATCTAGCATCATAAACTCTTAAAAACATAGAATTGGATCAATTTAAATCTCCAGCTCACTTGCTGGACTTTCTGATGTTTTTGCTTTGCTTGCAAATGCGATTATATGATCCTGATCTCCAATGAAAAAACGCAGCTAATAGACATTTTAGTAGGTACATAAAACATTGATAATAATGAGAAAAAAAGTATATGAAAATCAAAGTATTTACTTTTAATGCCAATAGCTCCGCTGTTTTTAATATAGTTCATTAAATTTTTTTTTCTTAAAAAGTTCAATATGTTTTTTAATATAAATCTTTGTTTACACGTTAAAATGTCCATATCTCAAAGACGCATTGAGTCCCACCATTATTTTTATTTTGTTGAAAAGGTAATTGTGCTTGCTTTAAGATTAAGTAAATATAAAAATTCTTTTTAATTTTTAAAATATGTTTTTTGTACTCCTTCTTTGAATTCAATTAGCTCACCGCAAGAGATGGAACCACCAACAACTTTTTTGGATTAATGTTCGTTCAATTACCTTTCTAACGGTAGATAAATAAAATTAAATAAAATAAAATTCAATTAAAATTTAACATGTTTTTCATTTTTCCCGATTTAAAAAAACATTTAATCGAGAAGTGTATGTTAAAATGTTTATATAAAGGACTCTCGAGTAACACCGGGTATATCAGCTAGTATATAATATAAATGATAATATTAACAATTTTTAATACTCGCAGTGGTAGTGACTTTTTCCACGTGCAAATTAAATTTTGGAATACAGAATACTTTCTGCTTAGGTATACATTGATTACAAATACATCACTTTTCCAAAAATGGGCATTTCTAAAATATTAAAACTTTAATAAGATCAAATCGTCTGCATTGTTTCACAAATATAGTTTTTCTTTTTCGTAAATGTTTCGTAATTTTTTTTGTTACAGTAAAAATTGAAGGCATTGGTTAAAGATAACGAAAACATGGTTAAGCCAAGGAAAGGACAATATATTAAATTTGTTTTTTAATTACTAATCTTATATATATTACGCAAACTCAAATTTTGTACGGCGTAAGGCTTTTTAAGTACAAGTCCAATATTAATAAATTTAGTAAGGTTTGGTAGGTTAAGACTTGCAGATGTGCAGAATGGACTTTTTATTTCTTAAAAATTTATATTTTTTATGTTATAGCGAGTTAAAGTTTGCATATAATTGTTGTTGTATTGCTTATTCTCTTCTTAATTTCAGCATATGCCTTAAAATATGTGAAGCATTTAGCGCCACCTATCGGCTAATAGCTATGAAACTGTTATACTGACGAAAAATATTTTATAATTTCACAGCTACATATAACTATGAATTGATAAATTCAATATCAAAGTGATTCTGGAATGATTTCCTACAGTTAAAAAAAGATTTCTACATTGTTGGTCGGAAAATTTTTTGATTTTTAAAAATTTACACAAAAATTAAATAAAAAATTGGAAACTGATAGGGACCGTAACTATTATAAGAGATATCGAAAAAGTTAATTTGAAATAAGGTAAGTTACCTTAACAAGGCCAACTTAACGGTTTTTACCAGACAGAAGAGAACGGGTTTTTTTAAACTTATTTTTGCAATTTTGTATTTTTGTTTATTAAATTATTTTTTCAAAAACATAAAAATAAAGCTTGAAAAAGTAAAAAATATATCCAGCTCAGAAGGTTTTAAAAAGGTCTGATTTTTGCCATATTAGGACCACCATGTCTAAATAAGGCTCAATCTATAATGGTTTAGAAACATAACAAAACAGTCAGAAAATAATAAAATAAGAACACATATTGTTATTACAAATATTGGTTTACATTTATACTAAACATAAATGCTATTCTTAGCTTTTTTTTATAAAAACTTTTTCGAAAAAATACTTTTATTGCCAAAAGTTCATTTTGAAAATTAAAATAAAGTTACTCTGGTTTTTAAAGAAAATTTTGGTAATTTGCTGACCTTTATAGTTGAGGGCTTTCTTTTTCGTAATTTTTTTTCTGCCAGGTAGATTTAGTTGTGAACATGAGATCGGAAAAAGAAAGCCGGAAAGAAAAAAAATGTTTGGGCCTTTTTAGGCGCTCTCAATATAATTTCATTAATCAAGTTTTTCTCGGAATGCACTACAGTTAGATTTGATCAATTAACCTTTTTGTTTTCGTTAAAATACCTCTCTTTATTTTTAGTTCAAAGCTGGAAATAGGCAATAGTTAATTCGTAGAATAACGGACTTTTACTGCGAGCACAATATTACATCAACCGCGTTGTTGACGCTACTGCTGACTTCGTTCGACTGTCACTCGCTTCTCAGATGCGCAATCGAAGTAATTTTTTTTGCATCGTGATGCAGATACGAACATGTTTAAACGTGCAAAAAATAATTTTGCAGGGAATGCAATAAATGTGCGTATTAGAAATCGGGCCTTATTAAGGCTTGGGCCTTATTTGGCGAAGAGACCTTAGTTATTTTGTGACTTTTTCTAAAAAGTCAAATTTTAATTGTTCACTCAAGAAAATCTGCTTCCCTTAAATTCAGAAACTGTGGCTTCAATTCGTAGGCATGGGTTTTTCTAAATTCTATAGAGGTTTCTTCTTAATGTAGAAGATTTTTACATAGTTTAACGATATCAAGTCTTGAATTCGTTGCAACGTTATCAGAACAGTTTATTAGTTTAAAAGACAAGTTTTTACTTAAATATAAAAAATGAAGGAATGATAAAAGTTAAATTTCCAAAAATTGTATAAAAGAAGAAATTATTTTAAGAAAAACTGTATAGATATCAAGTCCACTTGCAGCATTCTACAGTATGATTTCTTAAATTTGGAGAAATATAAGTTATAGTACTTGGATATTTCATAAAATTACATGTAAGTTTTTCTTTTTTTGTACACCACAAGTGTTTTATTTTAAGGATGCTTTTCTAATTTTTCTAGAAAAAATGTTTTAAAATGACTAACGAAGCAAACGATTCTTAATAAAACAAATTAAGCGACGATTGTTTAAGAACTGCGATGGTCGAATGGATAAGCCCATGCACTTACACTCACGCGGCCGAGGTTCAAGTCTTCGGATAGTGGTAGTTTTTCAATTTAATTTAATGTTAATAATAATAATAATGTTCGCAGTTTTTCGGTAGTATAAAAAATATAATTATTATGGGATGCTATTTAATATCTTACAAAATGGTTGTTTTTTTTTGCAAAAACTCCAAAATTTTTCCACGGATTCGAAGAAAAAGTTCTTATTTTCAAAGAAAAAGTATCTCTTAGTTTAAGCCGATGATTAATAAACAGTAGAAATTTTTTTATTTTCAGAGAAAATGTTTCTCTTAGTTATAGCCGTTGTTAATAAACGGTAGAAAATTTCATATTTTAAGAGAAAATCTTTCTCTTAGCTAAAGCCAATGATAAATCAACGGTAGAAAAACTTATTTAAATGTCACAAGATTTTAACTCAATTGGGCTAAGTTTCTTCAATTTAGCAAAATAGTTCGTTAATGATTGGATAATTTTCCTAAACTATTGTAAAGGGGTTTTAGTCAAAGGCTGAGGTTTGTGTCAAATAAAAGACCCTCAAACTTTTGTCTAAAATAAAGAAGAAGACTTGTTGATTTTAATGCTCAGATTATATTTTTCTGCTTTATTGTTAAAGTTGGAATTTTTACCAGTGTATACAATATTCAAGTAGGTATGTATATTTTTCTCTTAGTGCAATCTTATGAGTAAGTCTTTCTTATTACAATACACAATATTATTGGAATACGAGCGATAAAATACAGTCGTGAGTGAATCTGCCGACGCTAACTCGGTGTTATTCGGTGATGTTAGGTGTTATTCGGTGTTCGGTGACTTGGAGAAGTTCGGTGTGACCTGGGTTGCCAGTTTGGTAATTAATTACCAAATTTGGTAGAAAATTTTTGACTTGGTAATTTGGTAATTTTTTTATAGTTTTGGTAACTTTTTCCCTTAAGTGTAAAAACTAAAAAAACTAAAAAATTCAAAATAATCAGTTTGTTTGCAAGATTTATATAAAAAATTGTATTTCAAATCAACGCATCATCTGAAAATATTGCGAATCATGTCAAAAGAAAATGTCGAAATATTTCAATCTTTAAATTTAACGTTAACAAAGAAGTCTCTTATAAAAACGAAGCTACGAAACTAGTTTGGTTTTAATACAATAAATAGCATAATGATTTCAAAGGAACTCTGCGAAATGAGAGACAAGCCTCATTGTGTGTGGTCACCAGAAAAACATTTTTAGATGTAAAATTTAGATTTTTTTTCGCCATCAGCTTTAGTTTATGAGTTATAGGCAAAAATGTAAAAACCTGTTATGTTCTAACAGAATAATATCTTTAAATTGCATCAGTTGATTTCGATCATATTTGACAGCTTTGATTAGGAAATATTTAGCCTTACCATGTATAATTTTTCACGCGGAATCGGAAAAGGGAGTTTAATTTTTAAGATTAAGCTCTAAAACATTTTGGACATTTTTAAGTTATTTTTTCCTGAATGGTTTTTTCCTTGTTAAGCTTCCTGAATGTTCTTGAGGTTTATCTTAAAAATTAAAACTCTCATTTTCGATTCCACCGGAAAAGTTATTCATAATAGGACTGATTAGGTCTAAGCATTTTTGTAAGCAAATCCTTTTTTATCTTTTGTTTTGAAGATAATGGCCTTTAAAAATCATAATATTTAAAATTTTTTCATAATATAAAAATTTGCTACCGTGAATTGTCTGAATCATAAAATATCTTTTTTCTTTGAAATTTAAGCATACATCCTACCTTTGCAAATATTGCGGATAATTCCAGATATATTTTGAAATAACAAAAATTAATTACATAAAAAATTTATAGAAAAAATTTCTAAACTAACTTACTGAAAAATTAGGGTTTTCCAGCCGCTTAAAGTTGCTTTGAATAAGTTTAATAAAATTATCGTTTCTCTCAGAATATGGTTTTCTAAAACGTAAAAAGATATCAGCAAAAGCTTTAAATACTATGCAATAGTTTGTGCTTAGGAGCAGTTATTGGAAAAAGAACTGTATATCATATTTGATTTAAATTTAAACTTGAAGAAACCGATAATTTTTTAAAGTATTAAATGCCCTATCTTTGTATTTATTCACTTACTTTCTTAAATTATTTTGTTAGTACCTACTTATTTCAAATAAAAAAGATAAGGATCTCATTTTTATAATACCATTAATTTATAATTTTTTGTTTTGTTATTGAATTTTACTTACTTTTTATTTACTTTAGTGATTTTTAGTTATTGAAAATAAGAAATTTTAAACAAGAAAAATGTTATACTTAATAACATTAACTAAATTTATTTTACCACTATTTCTGTTTATTAATTTTAAGTATTTTAATGTTGAATAAATGTTTTTTTATTAACAAAAATTATAATTTTTTTGATTTTCTTACTTTAAAAAAATGTTTGTTTGTTTAATTAATTCCTATATAATTTTGGTAACTTTTTGATGAAATTTTGGTAACTAAATATTTTACAAGTGGCAACCCTGGGTGTGACAGCGACTTCGGCAAGACCCGACTACGCTGCGTTATCTAATATTTTATATTGTTATATTTAAGTTTTATTGTGTAATATATACATATCTTTTCAAATATTTTTGTATGGCGTGAAGCGCCTTGGTATTTATTTTAATGATAGAGTAATTATCATATAATATACAATAGAATTAGAAATAATATACAATAGAATTTCTAAGTATACATATGTACGTCGGGCTACCGTCTGACAGAAGCCGACGTGATTGCTGAAGGAGTAGGGCTGCCAGGTTTTTTTTTTAAAAATCGGGATTTTACAAAAAATAAATCGGGACATCAGAAAAAAAATCGCGAAAAAGATGTTTGCATGTCGCTCGTTTTTTACAATAACGCCACAACTCAAAAAATTTAATATCTTAGTTAAGTACATAGAAATACTTGTCATAGATCAATTTTAATTGTGTGAACGATAACGATATCTTATTTACTTTTCGCGATAGGGAAAAATGTGTCGCTCAATAGTTTAGTACCACAGTAAAATGTTTGATGCAAAATTTTTGACATGCATTCTTACGGACACTGCTTCCAGAAGACATTCTATGTATCAAACTGTGCTTCTTTTTAGCCTTATAAAGAAGTTCTTTCAAGTGGCATCTTTATAAAATCCTTCTGGAAGATATTCAAATGGAAATTCAATTCAATTAAAGTACAAAAAATACATATAATTATAAAATAAGCTTTAGATAATTTCCGTGGGATTTTTTAATCCCCCAATGAAACCCAACTACTTACTACTTACAACACCAAAATGCTTTGAAAATCGGGAAAAAGGATATTTTACGTGTAATTTTTTTAAACCCCCACAAAACCCAAACACTTTTCATTTCCAACACCAAAATCACTAGTCTAGAATGTCGAGAAAAGGAATAATTTCCCAGGGATTTTTTAAATCCCAAACCACAAAAACCATTTCAGTCCATTTAATGCCTTCTTAAAGTTCTACTGAAAAATACCTACTAGAATCCTTGATTAAAGGACTGAAAGAAATCTTCCATTGAAAAAGTCCTAGTAGCACTTCTAGAGAGGACTAAGGAAAGCATTCTTCCCAATGACATGCATATGTTAAAAGAATGCCTTCTGGGCATGAAAGTGGAAGGGATGGAATTCAAGGATAGACTTTCCCTTCCTCTTTAGCTTCTTTTTGAAGCACTTTTTTGCTGGGAATAAAAAAACTTAAAATACTATAACTGAAAATCGATTTCTTTGAATAAAATGAGCGATATGAAGCTTTTAAAAATATATTTAATACCCAAGGAAATAAAACCACACCAAACAGTTCGTTTTTCAAGTTAAATTAAACTGTCTCTGGCTGCTTTTCAGACTAAATTCAGCAATTCTGTTCAGCAATTTTCTAAGTCAAATGGCCACGTACAAACTGTAAGTAAAGAAGAATATCTGTACAAATTTAGTGATGTAGAAATAAAAACAAAGAAAATATTTTTAAAAAGTAACAAAAATAAAGGCTGATTCGCAATACTGCGTTCGGTCGGTCGGCCTTTGATCGTACTTCGATCGACTTTGCAATAACTTTACGGGATGAACTGTCAGAACGCACGACCTAAAAATTTTGTATCCACAATGTTGCGTTCAAGGTCGTGCATGTGTCACTTTGAGCAACTGTGGTGATGCCAATGTACACTATCACATTTCATGGGATTTTTTTTATTTTATCAGCACAGTTTATGCTAGGGGTATTCACGATTCAGTACACTTGCCTGTGCAGTTGAGCAGTTACGTGTTCGTGAACACACTACTATCACTTTTTTCAAAGCCGTCAAAATTTTCAATGTGCAAAAGTACACAACTGCTCAAGGAAAGTAGAAAACGCTACAGTGGAAGAGCACTTGTGAAGATTTTTCACGTACGTGTATTTTGTTTTTGTAAAGCTCACAAGACCTCAACTGCAGTGGCAACTGCACTGAATCGTAAATAACTCCATTGAATGGCATTCAAATTAATATTTATGAATTTGCAACTTAAAAAAAATCTAAACTAAATTCAAAATTATTTAATAAAATTTAAATATTCACGTCAAATTATTTATAATATAGAAATAAAAACAAATAATAAAAAAAATTATAATAACATTAAGCCGCCATTTTTTCAAAAAACACTGTTTTTACTACGGATTATGGAAAGTAAGTTGTTATTTCGAGCATATTTACCTGAGTTGTTCTGCTTTCTTAAAAAAAAGTTTTTAATCTGCAGAAAATGTAAATAATTTCATACTTCAAGTGAAAGGTAAAAATTAATGCTTTTTAATTACAATACATATTTAGTACCTTTATAGCGCAATTTTTGTAGAAAAAAACGGTTATTTTCATTAAAAAATTTAGATATGATGAAAAGTTGCATATAAAATGTAAAATATTCTTGCAATTATATTTATATTGCAATCATTGAAAAGGTCAATTAAACTCCTTTCAAATTACATGCTTATTTCTTAGATCTATTGGATAATGGCAATAGTTTTTTTGAACAGATATTTTAGCAAGAAATAAAATTTTTAAAAACGATAACTCTATAACTACCTGATTAATTGATTTTTTCAGACAAACATTTTTTTACGGTTTTCTCTACCAGAACTTACTGCCTTTTATTCATATACTTAATATAAATAATTGGCACAAATCTTCAAATTGTATTAAATAATGTTGAATTCATCAAAACTTGCATTTTGTAAGTTGTAAAATTCTAAACATTAATTTAAATTAAATTCAATATAACCTGTAGTGATAAAATAAAAAAACTCCGTGAAATAACAATACTAACAAAATATGTGCTAACAATCTCATTTTTTTTTATTTATATTTTTATTATAAATATTTATATTTCAATTATATATAGTGTACACTTAATCAAAACTTGCATGCCATCATTTCCATAAAGTTAAATCACATTAAGTATACACAGTTCTAATAATACAGCAAATCCCATGAAAACTCATGTTTACCATTGAAACAAAAAAATACCCACCAAAGCTAACTCAATGGAAATGCAACTCTGCATACCAAAGAATGTCAAACGCACGACCGAGTAGAACATTTTTCTACTCTACTCGTCAGGCTGGACTTTGATCGTACTTTACCCCTTCGTTGAAAGTTAACGAATAACGCACGATCAACGGTTGAAGTCGAATTGCGAATTGCACCATAAGAACTCGTTGTTTCTACTCGAGCTGTCAACGCACGACCGACCGAACGCAGTATTGTGAATCCGGTATAATAAAAAATTAAATTGGTTTTCGGAAAATCGGGACATTCGCGGGACGCACATTTTTAGGCTGAAAATCGGGACAACCCGCGTGGAAATCGTGACCTGGCAGCCCTAGGAAGGAGAATGTTTATTGTGGACGCCCGACCGACCGAAGCCGACGTGATGGTACCACTAGGTATTTAAAATAAGTTAAAATAAGTTAAAATAAAATAAAAAAAAATAATCGACACTCCCGACCGACCGAAGCCGACGTGATGGTACCACTAGCTAATTAAAATGAAAAAAATGTTGAGACGCCCGTCCGACCGAAGCCGACGTGATAGTCCCACTAACTACGGTGGACTCCCGACCGACTGAAGCCGACGTGATGGTACCACTAGCAGATTAATAATAAAAAGATCGAAACTCCCGACCGACCGAAGCCGACGTGATAATCCCAGTAATTACTGCTTATAATACTTAAAAGCTAAATGTATTAACACGAGCCACCTTGCAGTAGCTTGTTTTAAATCAACGAACTTGTTATCGTTTCCAACAAGTATGCGACGGGACAAAGCACTACGCTCTCGAACCGTGCCGAAGTCTGTCACATTGCGCATTACTTATTCATATGCTGCTAGAAACCTTCTGGGAATTATATCATGTCTGGCTGTTGAGTGTGGTTTACGTAGGCTTGGCTGTTGGCTACGTTGAATGTGCTGGCTGTGTATGTGTGTGTGTATGTGTGGATTTGGCTGTTGGTTGAGTTGAATACACAGTGGCGTAGTGCGCGGTGTGCAAACTTGTACAGGATCCCCGTTACACTATTTTACACTTGTGATGTCAATTTAATGAAAGATATATACTTCATTTTTAGAAAATCGGCCATGGCGCTAAATGAAGCCCGATTTTCTAACGATTGGGTGTTATTCTTCTAGATTTTCTGAAAATTTTTTTCTGATTGTTATTTTGCGACAGAAAAAAATTAAAATTAAACTCTTAGAATGTGATTTTTATTGTAGGGCTAAAAATAACAATTGTTTCGGACTTTGTTGCGGCAAATTTAACTGTTATTTTTCAACTTTTATTTTTCAGCCAAAAAATAAAAATTAGTTTCGGACTTTTATTTTTTCCGACTTTTAAAAAAATCATTTACGGACTTTCACTTTTTCTGTTGGAAATAAAAATCCTTTTGGAGTAATTTCTTAGATATTGTAGTTAAACTTATTTTTTTTAATTTGTGTAAATTAAATGCATAAGCCCTATATGCTATGTTCACACCGGGAGCTAAATGCGCATTTAGAGCATTTACTACATATAGTTGTCCCTGTTACTCCTACAACGATTACAGGACCGCTCGTAAATGCGCATTTAGCTCTCAGTGTGAACATAGCATTAAATGTATCAACTGCCACCATTCTGGGGTCCCATACAAAAAAGAAAAATATGTCAAATAAAATTTACATCTCTACTGAATTTACGCCTAGAAGGTTCAAATGTTGCAGAAAATTACAATGTTCCTTCAAGCAAGAAAATAAAATGGTGTTTTTAAATTTTCAAACAACACTCATACGTCATGTTGCACTTTCATATAAAATCGAGTCAAAGTCTTAAAAATTTCGTCTAAAGAAACATATTTTTCATGAAAATTGCATTTTATATTCGCTTAAGGCTCAAACATAATAGGCTCGAACTGGCTGCAGCTACTGTCAAAAATCAACGAAAATCTAGCTCAAACTCAGCCAAATACTCAATTTGACAAAATTTACTTGAGCGAGCTCGTCCTTAAGTCATTAAAAAAATTCGCCAATTTCTATATCAATTCATTTTGTTTGATTTGTTCAGTTGAATTTGTGATAATTTCATTTAAATTCATTTGAAAGCAGAAACAGCAACTCACTCAAACAAAAATTAATACTCATACTTGTTTTAGTATCTAAAGCTAATTTTTGTGCTTTTCATTATCCACACAAGCTTGTTGGTTTTCCAAATTATTTTTTCAAGACCACGAATAACAGTTATGTAAGATTGCTTCTCAAGATGTATTAAAAAAAATTGCTATTTAGAAAATTTATTATAAAATCATGAAAATTATCTCTTACACGAGTTTGTTAATTTTTTCCCTTTATATTTTCAAATTTAACACTGTCACGCACCTTGAACAAATAACAAATCTCTAAATAATAAAGTCGGTTCTTAATTTATTACCAAATTTAATGCATTTTCATCTTTGTCACTTATACTCAACCATATTATATAAAGCAGCCAACACAGCAAGCAAGCCATCAGCCAGCCAACCAACACATCAACCGATCAACCAATCGACCAACAATCGATTTCAGCTCTTGAGCTTCAAGTCATAACGACTGCACCCAGTTTCAAACTCAATTGAGTGCCTTGCATCCATGAACTTTGCACCAACTGAAATTCAGTCACTGTCACTGTAGCTGATGCTGATGTCGTTCCGTCGTTGAGTTTGATTGTTAATCGTTAAATGTTTTGCTTTTTGAGTGTGCTGTAGAGTGAGCGTAGTTGTTGAAGATATTACTATTGTTGTTGTTGTTTTTATTGGTCGTGTTATAATTTTTCCCATCTCATACTGTGCCACATTCTCATGAACTATATGCAGCACATAGCACAAGATGTGACAAATTGGCACAATTATTGCTGTGACTCTGGCTGTAACTGTGACGTAATGTGATTTTTACAGAGCTGATTTACTGTCTACCAAGCTGACAGCTTTAACTGCTTTTGCAGCATTTAATGCTTGACTTTTGTTATAATTTAAGGATCAAGACAAGTGTTAAATTTCTTTTGTGCTTCTTTTAGCTCAAGGCACATTATTGTTTCTTCAATTATTTTTTATCGTTCCATTTTTCGTCACACAAAATAAAAATGGAAAAAACAAAAGCACTAAATGGACCGACCGAGTCTAGCGGCTAATTGCGTAATTTATTCTACTCCATTCCTAACCCATTCAACCCTAGTAAGAATGTCACAAACAACTCCGAAGTATTGCAAAACTTTTGCTTTTGCTCTGTGTTGTTGGTTTGGAGTTGAAATGTTTTTGTAGGGAGCAAAAGTTAAAGGAATTCACATCATTCGCAGAAATTCACTCATTCAACATCTTCATCGTTGGCATAATTCAAATCGTCATCATCAGCAACATTATTCTCATCAGCATTGTAAGCATCGTCATCAACATTAGCATCAACAAAGTTCGGAGCTAAGCGTAACTCTGCACAGTTTAAATCACTTTGATTAATGATACTTTTTTCTGTCAGTGTATCAAGTTGACAGCAAGTAACAGCAGCGGCAGGGTGCCATTTTTTTCCTTTTTCCGAATTATTATGATAATTTTTAAAAGTGGATGAAATGAGTATAACATGGCTAGGAGTTGGTGTTGCCATGTTTGGAAAACGGTTTGAGAACTCGTTTAAAGGAGACTCTTCAATAATACTTATTTATTCAGACAAAGACTTTAATACTTAAATAAGAAGACCCGAATAAGTTTAGCTAATAGCTGTAATGAAGAGAATGAAAACTTAAACAGTTCTGATTTGTAATAGGTATTGGTACGTTATACGTTGTACGAATATTGTGTATGCTTTAAATAGCCAAGTTTTTCTAAGCTAAAGGATTGAACTTTTACTATTAAATTAGAACATCTGAAAGTTCAGAAGAAGGTCAAAAACAATCAGTTGATCGAATTAATAGGTCAGTGGTTGGTTAAATTTTATGATTGATTTTTTTTTTAAATAAGCCATTCCATCTCAAAGTTTAGGAAAGATAATTTTTTAAAGGTATCCTATTTTAAATCCTACGAGTTGAATATCAAGAACCTATTGATATCATCTGAACTTAGTTATAAAAAACCGTTGTTAGAGGACAATAAATTCTACTACTCAGAAAGTCAAACATATCATTTTATTTTAAGCTATTGAATAGATTTTCAACTGATAAAAATTGAAATGAAATTAATGTTGGCCTTTTTGTAATATACGCGGTATTGCACACGATATAATGTTTGCATATTTAATTTCATACCCAAATTTATTTTAAGTATACAGAAGAAAGAATATTTCTTGATTTTCAGTTGAAAAATGATTGAAAAAATGTTTCATAGCCAGTTTCCAATTTTTTATGAAATGTTTGTGTAAATTTTTAAAAACTAAAAAATTTTCTGACCAACAGCTTATAAATCTTTTATTGACTGTAAGAAATCATAGAAATAAGAAAATAGCAGTGTAGCTTTAAAATTCTAAAGGAAGTGAAATCGAACGTTACCAAAATGCTCAAGTACTACCTTTTTTCTATACAACAACATGTTTTGAAATCAACTATAATAGATTTTTAATATAAATAAAAGTATATCATGATTTCAGTAATATAAGAGTATATCATTAACATCCCTTTGCCTATTATATACGAGTATATTTCAAGTTCCAAGGTAATCAATCTTAAGGAGTATCGAAGCTGACACGCACACTTATTTTATAAACATAAAGTTAGCGTTTAGTTCGTTCGATATCAAAATAAAATTCCATCACTATTTTAAAAACTCAATTTTTAGAATTATACAACATTCATAATATTGATTATAATAAGGTCCGTGTCGATTATAAGGTCACCTGACATTTTTTAGTAATATGTAGCGGTTGAATATTTTTTACGCTACTGTTTAACTAAAATGTTGTCTAACGGTATTCCCGTTATCTCTATAAACAATAAACGCACTTATTTCATATGTATTGATAGCAACGCGGTAATTTAGAGCTGGTTTTGAATTTTTTTGTTTTAAATTGAATAAATTTGTGAAAATTGACACGTGAGAAAACACTAAGCAACAATGAAAAAGGTTACATGAATGCACTACTATATGCGGAAAACTATGGGTTAAGAAAGATTTACCGTAAAAAAAAGAGAAGTTTGTGTGTTGTTCAAAATTATTTGAGATATCTGGAAGAAAAATAATGATCCAATTAGCCTAGCATGGCACAGCAGCGCATGCAACGCAGATAAACAGCTAGCATACAGCCAAATAAATGGTGATTGTGCAACGCATAGTCACGTAGTAAAAATAAAACAATAAAAAGAAGAATACAACGATTTTATTTTAATAAATTAACCGCACTTGGTCAAACAATTTTACAACTTCACATCTGTTTTGCCAAAACGTCAAATACATAGAAGAATACACAGATATTAAAATGAAATAGATCTTCCATGTTTATCTATGTAGTCAGAGATGCATTTCTGTTTTTATCTGAGCATTGCCATGCGTTGCCATGTTGTGCTTAATCAGATACACACAAATCCCACTAAGCAGATTTCGATGTGACGCTTGTTAAGCCATGCACTGCTATGCCATGCGAGGCTAACTGGACCATAACTGGACCATAAAGCTAGACCACACAGCACAAACAAGAACTGTCTGAGCATCTTCCAACGCGTCTACCTCTCTCAATCAGCTTAGAGCAGGGATGATAAATTCAGTACTAAAGTACTGAATTCAGTATTTTTAGCTTTTCAATAGTACCGCAGTACCACAGATAATATAATAGAAAGATGTGCCACCGCCATACAAGCAAGTGGCACACTAAAATTTGACTGTGGATTTATCATAAATCCACATAAAAGCTTTATGAGAGTCAGCGAGCGAACGATTTAAAGCTTTTGAGAGCGAGAGAATAAGTAAGCGACAATGTGAGCAAATGTGAGCATAATATTGAAAAGCAATAGAAATGATATGTAAAGATTTGATGCATGAAACATCTATATAAACAATGTAGCTGCCAACAAAATGTAGCAGAATTTCGTTAGTTTTTACTTAAAAAATGTAGGCAATTTTTTTACTAAACTACCCTACGAACATTATATAATTTAAAGTTATTATATTTTTTTGCATTATCTCTTACCTTTTTGTTACATAATTTCAAGATTATAATATCATAAAGATACATAATCTAGGTATATTTTGTGTGTTGACTTGGTTTTTTTTCCGTTTTGCCATATGATATTTTTAGAGTTATATTATTGTAAGGGCGATTCCATTAGTTGAAGCTTAGCCGCGAATAATGTTGTAAGCAATATTTTTAAGTTGCTTTTTTGCGGGAAAATTTTGTATTTTTCTACTTTTATATATTTTTACTATATTATTGCAAATACATGCTTTACTATATGAAAAGTACTCAGAAATGCAATTTTCAATTGTTCTTATATATACAACAAAAACATTTTTTCAATTATTTTTTGAGTAAAAATTCAATATTTTGGATCGTTTTTGAAAAAAAAAATTAAAGAATATATTCACTGACCTAACGCTACAGTTGAAACTATTTTTGTAAAGTGCTTTTATTAAAACTTTGATCAAAAAATTTGAATTAAATATATATAAAAATAGCGGATATATTTGCATCGGAGTTTTGATTTTCATGTCGTTTATTCTCATTCTTGGGGAATGATGTTTTATAAAAAAGTCGTTGTACCAAAAATTTCTGAAATTCTAAAGATATGTGAATGTTTTTGCTATTAAAATTACTAAAATTTTTTAAATTTAATTTGCGAAAAATTTTTTTCAAGAAAGATTTTCAATATCAAAATTTACGTAAGTGAAAATGGGTAGAATGAGCGTTATCAAAACTAAGTATGTTACAATCTAATCTAGGATGCACACAATATGTGTACTCAAATTGAGCGAAGTCCGTTAAGCCATTTAGATTTGTATAAATGTCAATTAAACAAACAAACTGGGAAATAAGTTTTATTAATATAGACTTTGTGTTAAATTGTATGAGTTTTATAGAGCGAATGCAATTCGAAAAGAATTGAAGAATTTTTAAAGATTTTTCGATTTATTTACGTCCCCAATTATGATCCTATAACTTCAAAAGTATTTTTTCATATTACAAAATTGATACATGTTTTCAAATAAGACGTTTATATAATTTAAACTATCATTTGTATAAATTTTTGTATAAATTTTCTAAATTCTACATTTGTGAAAGAGTTTAAAAAATATGGTTAATACTCAAAATTACCTCCTATACAGGCCAAATATGCGATATCTGATAGCTTTATAATTATATTTCGCAAAGCCTCAGAATTCGGCATTCGACGTCTATAAAACCCAAATTTTCGATATCGAATTGCTTTGGAGTTATAGGCCGCATAGCCTCGGAAGTCGGTATTCGACTACAATTTACACGTTTCACTAATAATATTTTATGGGAGTTAGGCAAGGGGCGTGACCCCTCCCACACAACTGAAATTTTTAATATTGAATAGCTTTGAAGTTATAGGTGGCCGCACAGCCTCGAAATTCGGTACTCATGTTATGACTCACCACGTCGACTTTGATGCAGGTAATTTTGAGTATTTTTACTAAAACCGAAAAACGTAAATACCCAACCTGCTACAATCATACTTTTTACCTTAATATTTTCGATGAATTTTTTTTAACAACAAAGTAAAATAAAACCAAATTATAAATCAAAGTCATATTTTTGCGGTTTATTTAAACGGTTTATTTTAAACTCTTTCACAAATGTAGTATTCAGAAAATGTCTACAAAAATCGGACAAATAATCGTATAAATAATATCTTAAATAAAAGGTATAAATGTCTCATTTGTAAATATTTATAAAACTTGTAAAATAAATGAATACTTTTGGAGTTATAGAATCATAACTGGGGAAATATTTTTCAAAACTCAAAAATGTCGAAAATTCTTCTAAAAAAATTCGAGCCAACCTGAAAAAGTCTTAATGATTTTTATTATCTGGAAAAAATAGCCAATCGAACTAACAATGTCGCTTTCGTCACGCATACTTTTTTCAAATTGCTTACCACTGTTATTAATTTGTTAAAACTTTTATATAATAAATACAATGAATAAAAAATTTTGTTATTCACTACTATTTTATAAATAAAATGTTCGCTATTAATTTTTTTATTAATTTTTTATTCATCATAAATTTCGTATTCATTTTTAATTTTTCATTGAATTTTGAATAATATCTAAAATGAAAAAAATCTAGTTATTCACTTTTGAATAATGAACCAAATTAATAATAAATAAAAAAATTAATAATGACTATAAAATTAATAATGAATAACACATGAATAGGCAATGAATCAAAAAATAATAATGTACAAAGAATTAATTATTGAAAAATTTGAAATTCTTTTTGAATTGCATTCTTTGTAAATAGCATTCATATGAAAAAAAAATAATTAGTTATTCTGAAAAAAATAATTGAAATTAATTACTAATCAATTTTTTAAAACTCAATGTGAATTAAAAATTTTATTTATAAACAATTTTGAATTCATTGGATGGATTTGTATGTCGTTATTCAATTTTCCTTAAGATTCTGAATATATATGCAGATTTT
This sequence comes from Dichetophora obliterata, assembly GCA_963920525.1. Taxonomy (NCBI): domain Eukaryota; kingdom Metazoa; phylum Arthropoda; class Insecta; order Diptera; family Sciomyzidae; genus Dichetophora; species Dichetophora obliterata. The sequence goes on along the minus strand of OY986436.1, from coordinate 194,822,982 downwards.
ACTGCACTGGCTGATAGTCAATCAAAAATAGTCAATATTAATAGCAAGCAGTGAATAAGAAAAATCTGCTTAGCACAAAAAAAGGAAATCATCATGAAAATAATGCAAACCAAAACATTTATTGCTGTCAAGCAGAGATCACAACTGCTTAGTTCCAACAACAACAACGGGAAAAACAATTACAACATTAAATTTCACTACTCTCGCTGGCTATGAGAAACCATGCAGTGGTGATCTATGCTGTGAAGCATTGTGGAGTGAAAAGTGAAAGAGCATTGCAGAGAGAATGCGCACGCAAGGATTGGAAACTTTTCTCCCAAGAAAGCTTTTTCATCGCGCTCACAAAAGCTTACGTATTGATCTGAAAAATATTTGTTACTTTTTAATGTTCTACGTGGCACATCTTTATACTATATAATCTTTGGCAGTACCCCCGCGATGATTTCAGTACTTTTTACAAATATTGTAAAAGACATTTTTCACTTATTGTATTTTATCTTACACATAGTTTGCTCTAGGCATTACTTACAGTCAATATATCCACAGTGCAGTCAATATATCCAAAATTATATAAAAAAAAAGAAATTTAAAAAAATCTTCTTTTTTAAATTAATACTTTTATCATATAAATATTTTTTATTTGTATAGTAATAAAGTAGCACTATATTAAGTAAAACCAATGACAAAAATCGATCCTAAGGGTTTCAAGATATAAGCAAAAATATGTGCACACGTGCGTTACAAATCACAGAAGTGATTTTTGACATGGATTACAAAATTTGACAAAACTCTTTGAATTGGGCAAATAATATAAAAATGCATATTCCAAGTGACTAGATTTAAAAATCATCTCTGGATTATAAGGCTTTTTGATCTGGCGTGACGTTACTGGCGTTACATTACTTAAGGGCAGGTTCGAAATGAAGCTCGACCAATAAACTTAATTTTTATTTTTCGATAGCTTATGATCCTATAGCGGTGTAGCCGATAATAATTGCATAAAAAGTTATTTCATACGAAACGCACCATATTTTCATTAACGCACTCGAAACAATCGTTGACCAAATTTTAAAACGCGTTTTCTAAAAAATCGTGTCTTACAAACTGATCTCCACCTTACAACTGGTCTGGATTGACTTGGATTTTTTTTAAAGTAGATAAAATTTATTGGATCCAAAACCTTAATTTAGATAATATTGGGCGGTTTTTTTAGAGAACTTTAAAGAGCGCAACATGTGAAAAAACGCTACTTAAAATTCACATGTTTGCCATTTTTGCTCCTTTTGAATTTTTTTTTTTGATATTATGATAATTATGATTTTTTTTTTGAAAATATAATACAATTTATAAAATTGTTTGCTTTTTTATATCAGATGACATGAACTGCCGTAGGATGGAAAACGTTTGGGTACCGTTTTTTCAACGTGACGTTTGAAGGCGATTGACACATCACGTTACACATTTATGCACCAAAAAAAAATATTTTCCTACACTTTAAAATAAATATATAAATAATTGTCAAAAACTCAAGGCAATCATTTACTTCCTTCTATGAAAAAAAAAGAAAGAACATTACCGTATTTTCGGAGCTTGAGATGAAAACCTGCCCTTAAATATCCATTGTAGTTCAATTGGGTAATAAAGTAATTAGGCTGTTAAGAAATTATGTAATTTTGTAAGTGAAAAACAAATTTAATATATTTTTTTTTTCCTTGCCTTAACCATTTTTTTCATTATCTTTAGCCAATGCCTTCCATTTTTACTAAAACAAAAAAATTAACGAAACATTTACGAAAAAGAAAAACTACATTTTTGAAACAGTGCAGACGATTTGATCATCCTGGTCAATGAATTTATGAATAAATTGCTTAAATTTATAAAATTAAAACATTTTTCTTGGATAAAATAATAAATTATTAATTTTTTGGTCACGGTTGAGTTTTCTGTTGAAATGCCTATACACGTATTGTCAAAAATTGTTCAAAATTAACAGCCCTATTCTGGCAAACTAACAAATTGTTAACTAGTATTTTGAATATTTCTATGTGTTTGTAGTAATTTTTTTATTTAAAAACAAAATTTGAAGCCCAAAAATAAAAAATGTTGATAAAAAACCCAATGAACCAAAAATGCCTCTCAGAAACGAACCTTTTTTTCTTCAGAAATGAGTTAAGAAATGAACCATAGAAAAGTTATTTTTCGGCACTCGGAAATGAGCCCTTTTTGTATCAATCGCTGGGCTGAATTTTCTCTCGAAAACGGATATTTTTTGTTCAGAAATGAGTTAAAAAATGGATCTTTTTGAATTAATATTATTTATTAACAAAATTTATAGAATATTAAAGAAATTAACATTTCGCTTATTATATACACAATATGCATGTATACTATACATTGTATAATATTAATATATAGTAAAACAAAGTAACTATATTCTATAATAATAGTTAAAACGAAAGTTTCCAGCAGATAACTTAATGGTTGTACTGAATTCATTGATATTATAATTGAAGTTTCAAGCAAAATCTATCTAATCACTTCATTTTTACCAGTATATTTAAAATTTTTCACTTTATGTTTGGTCCACAGTTAAACATGTATTTCATAAGTAAAACTATAGGTTTTAAAATAATTTTGCAGGTAGTTTAAACATAAAGTGACATATTTTAAAAATATCTAATTAGTAAAGTTAATTATTGGGGAACTTTTTTGATTACTTTTTTGCATGAAATGTTGTCATGGTTTTCTTTCTATTTGGTCTAAATTTTTGATAGAAATGTTGAAATGTTATGGCAGATTTGTTGATAGATGAAAAGGAAAATAGTTTTTCGAACGTGTAGCAGTACATCCATCTATGTTCTTAAGGCGAGAATCAATTCGCACTGTTGAAAAAGTTTATATGACGTTTGTATGAAGGTTAACATTTTAATTTACTATTATAAAAATATCAACAAAGGTTTATATTATTCCTTTATTTAACTCATTTTTGTTTATGAAAAAGTAATATTTTTGATTCATTTCTGAATTTATTTATGAACAAAAAATGGTCCGTTTATGAGATATTGTTTCTACTGATAGGATACAAAATTATAATTTTTTTAACTCATTTAAGAAAGCAAAATAGAAACATTTATGATTTGCTTCTGAACTCATTTATGAACAAAAATAGTTTATTTGCGAGGAATTTTCAGCTTCTTAAATGATTCTTTTTTGACTTAAAATAAGTTTTTATGAATTTTGCATAAGAAATACAGTTTTTATTTACGGGAAAAGTTTTCACGAATTTAATCTTCTAAAGCAAGCACTTTTGTGCGACAAAATAAAAACCCAAAAATTAAAAAAAAAAATTCTATCCAAAAACGTTCCCAAAACTCGCACTATACGCAAAACTTTCGCCTATGGTTCACTGGGAATTGTCAACTGCTTTTTAGTTATTGACAATTTTATTAAAACTTTTTGTTTTTTGAGCTTTAAATTTTGTATTGAAAACAACAAACACATAGAAATATTCAAAATACTGGTTAACAATCCCGCCAGTATCGAAAGTATCAATTAGCCCATTCACGCTAGCTACTTCAATAGTTCTATACTCACTAGCTATTTTTTTGACCCAAGGTAATGCATAAAAGGGTCAGTTCAATCAACTTCCGTCTCGATTGTTTCTTGTTTATTTTTTAACGTCTTGACTGACTCATAAAATTTATTCTGACGAGCTCATTCTTCGAAGATTCGAGAAAACATGACATCTGTATTAAGCTTTTCAGTTTCGTTGAGCAACATAAATAAAATATCGTTATGAAAAGGTATATATATATTGAATAATGAATATCAGTCACTCTGCTTTGTTTTTTTTTTTTTTTTTTTTTGTTGTGTCAATATAAACTAACGAAAAAGCTAGGTCTTCATGACTAGTGAAATAACTAGGGGGGTGTGTAAAAGGTAGCAATTGACCCTTATGAATACAAAGAAGATAGATTGAAGTGGAACTGGTACTGGCTACCAAGGGGCTAAGGGGTAAGTCTGTAAAGTGCATACAGGCAGTTGGAGTGATAATTGACAAAACAGTTAATAAAACTTAAAATATGTTGGCTTTTAGTATTTTGAATACATTTTCTTAAATAAAACGCTAAAGCTAAAATATTATACACTACCAATTATTTCATTGAAGTTTTGATATTTTCTGTTCTTCAATACACTTGATGTCATTACTGTCCTAGCTTCTGTCTCGTGAACTGTCTTCAAAACGCCTTGTACGCTACTAAAAATTTTCTCATCACTAATTTTCATTGTAACCAGGCACTACAAACTTCACGTTTGAAAACCCTTTCAAGCTTCTAAAACTTCTTACACATTTTTATTTTATTTCTTAATTCAGTACTTTTAGTACTTTTTAAAATCCACTAAGTACCAAACCGAAAATTGGAATTATCATCCCTGGCTTAGAGCAGCGCTGTGCGCCCCATAGCTCACTGAGCGCTCTCTGAGCGTAACTTTTCATACGTACACAAAGCTCACAACAGAAGAGAATATTATTCAGTCGTTCGCTGACGGTGATGCTGAGGGGGACCTGTGTCGCAAATCTTATGCACACTCTAACAAAACCATCTTTTTGATTTGTGGATTCATATTACTTATGCAGGTATTTTTTTATTTTGTAGAATTTCATATCATTCTTATATAAAAAGGTTTATTATAATTTATACATATTTGGTACTTAATTCTTAGAATTTTTGATTATAATTTTAATTATTCGTATAAATTGAGATTGTAAAATATTAAAATAAAAACAAAAAACATACCAAAATGTTTGACTCTGAATTGGAATATGATTTCTTTTCCGCATAGAATCTTTTTGAAAAGCAGAATGTTTAATTTGCCACTGCAAGCAAACCTATACAGTAATTATCGCTTATAAGCATAACCTCTATTTGCTTGATTTGTGGTGCATATAAGCGGAAAAGCATATATGAAAACTTAGTTATATGCATCCACGGTGCTTATATTAAAACTCGGTTACATGCCTCCATGAAGCATATATAAAAATTGGAATATTGTTTCAATAAAAATTGTCTTATGAATTGGTTTAATTTTTAATAATATTTATTTAGAAATTACATTTTATCAAATAAGCGTTTTTAAAAAATAAAAAATAGATTAAATTAAATTAAATTGCCGCTTCTAGCAGTCTTTTTAAAAAATATAAACAAAATAAGTTTTAAGAAAGCAAAGTCTTGAGTTTTTAAAAAATATACATAAAAAATATGTTAAAAAAATTAAATTTAAGAACAGCCAGGCTCGTTAGAGCTTTGATGTTGACACAGAAGAAATAATGAACAATACCGATGAATAAAAATAAACCCTTCAGGAAATGGAAACACTTCCGGATATAAATAGGAAACATTCCATGGAATCTAGGAAGCATTCCCTTCCATTAGACACTCCATTTCTTTTTTTACATAGCATGTCACTAAAGGGAAACATTCCTCTCTGCTTTCTTTAAAAGTGAATTGGAAGCAGTCCTCTCCCCTGTTCTACAAATTAATGTGGAAACATTCCTCTCGCTTGTTATAAAAATGCTCGGCCAGGATTCGAACCCGGGGCCCTTGAGCGACAGACAGTGCGCTACCACTATACTATCGAATTCTATTATAAGCGGCTAGGAAACAATGATATTAATATTTTCTGTTGTAATAAGTTAAAGTTTTCACATGCATTCTTAAAGAAGCGGTTTGGAAACAACATAAATACAAAATTACCCTTAAGCTTCCGAAAGATTCGGTGGTGAATGTTTCTAGAGGGAAAATATAAAATACGAAATAAAAACATATAACAGTGTGTGTGTGTGTGAGGGTATAAACATACAAACTTGAAAATCTAGATAATCGTGAAAACTATTTCGCTCAGTGTGCGCTATTCGAGAGCGCATCAATACTAACAAGACAAAATAATATGTGACTATGTTAGAATGCCCAGTCCTGGCTTAGAGCCATGGTAGACTTGGTAAATTCAGACATGGTAAATGGAGAACTTTAAAACGCACAGATTATATTCAATACACCACTACAAAGATATCTACGAAATTGAATGCCAAACATAAAGCGGCTAGGGTACAATTCGCTAGGACTTATTTCAATAAAAATTGGAATCGGATAAGAAAAAGCATCAATGTTAAAAACTTAAATGAGATTGACCTCTATCGTCTTAAGGTCCTGTTCTCAGACGAGAAGAAGTCGAACCTATATGGTTCTTCGAAATTTGGTGTCGGTAATGTGATGGCATGGGCCGCGTTTTCTGCTGAAAGATGTTTGTAACAGCAGATCGTTTCTTCCCGAATGAAGAGTTCAAGTTATATTGAAGTCTTGTAAAACGCTTTAGTCTCATTTTTAAACGAAAAAGATTCAGGAGCATGGATATTTTAGCATGATATCGGAAAAATTTATATTAGCCGGGAAACAAGGCGTTGGTTTACAGCTAAAGGCATTCAAGTTATGGAATGACCTGCTTGCTCACCTGACTTAAATGCTATTGATAATCTATGGGGCATCTTATCGCAAAATAATCTACGCAAATAAAATTTTATTCTAGATTTTATTTGAGCAATAAAAGTGGACTGGCGTTAACTTGAGCCTGAAATTGTTACTAATAATATTAGCAGAATGGAAAAAAGGATGAATGATGTTTTGTTGAAGGACGGTAATTTCATTGGTTGATTTTATGAAATATTTGTATTTGTTTATGTTTAGAAAAATTATATAGAAATAAAAAGATTATTTTGACCTTATAATTACGAAACAAGTGCGTTTATTGCTTATTAAGATAACAGGAATACAGTAAACTGATAAATACACATTTTTACTTTGTTTTATTTAAACACTTGCAGAAAACATTTTAGTAAAACAGTGGTGCAAAAAAATATTCAACAGCTTCATATGTTTAAAAATATTATGTGACCTTATAAATATGAAACAGACCTTATATATAATATTTCTTTTGTAAAAAATATTTTTGTTATGAAATTAAAAATAATAAATTATATTTTCTGAATTTCCGTTAATCTTTTTTGAGGCTCAAATTCAATTTCTGATTTAAATTGATCTTTTCTAAATTGCAAATGTAATATATGAGTACTATAATAATATCTTTTCATTTCATTTCTGTTTACTTTCTCTGAATTTCATATGAAATTTCTTATTTTTAATTGATTGTTTCAAGATTTAAAATGGAATTTAGGAGATATAATGCACCCAGAAGTAGTTACAGCATACTTTTGGTTAAGATGTTTTTCACATACCCATTCTCGAATAAAGCTCAAAACAAAGCTTTAAATGGCATCTCGTTCGTTAAAATTAAAAATAAATATGAAAAAATACCATGATATGGTCTTTTACATTTACGTTTTCCAATAGACAATGAAAGATTTCTCATTTTGGACCGTTTGACAGGAAACTATTTCAAAATTTACTCGATATAAGGTACTAGAGTTCGTCAGTCGTCGAACTTTTGCATTCATTCTCTGTTGGTTCGATACAAAATTAATGTTAATTCGTTTTTCGTTCAAAAATTAATGTCAGTTTTTCGTAAAAATTTAACTATAAAAATCAGTTGAAAAATACGGTAAAAAAGGGTACCCAACTATTTCGACAACGCCTTATTAAAAAGATAAGGAAATGGATTAAAAAAAGATGTATACATAAAAATTTGGAGTGGTTTGAAAACTTGGAAAATTTTATTACCAGAAATAATTTTTAAGCTGTGAAATTTTGTAAAAAAATATAAAAATATTTAGAAAAAATTAATTTAACAAAAAAATTTTTGATGATAGAAATTGTTTATTTAATTATGTGTCGAAAAAAAGTAGTTTTTGCAGATAAATATTATGTCATATGAAAGAGTGTAGAAAAAAACCGTATACAGTACAGATTGAAAATTTTTAAATTTAGGAATAGGAGGCATGTATGTGAATGAGAGAGTAAGAAAAAAGAGAGAGAGATAGAGATAATCTCAAAATACAATACAAAATTTTCTTAAAAAATATTCTGTTTATTTAATACTTACTCTGTCATTGGTTGGTGGTTTAATTGGTAATACTGATTTTAATGGTTTGTATTAATTAAAATGCGATGTACAAAATTGTTCCTATTGTTCTGACCAACAACTCTGCTGAACAATTAGATCGAGTGGGTCATGCAAAAGTCTGAATTAAAGTCAGTATAAGTTGAAACCAAAAAATTGATACATCGTGGCGTATGAATAATTTTAATTGCATCGAAGTTTTGAAAGCGGGCCAGAAATACGTGTCTTGTAAACGATTTCAAACAATTTTTTCATATTTATTTATACATATAGCTATTTTAGAAGTTTCTTAAAAACAGCGTCGAACATTTAATTGGTAAGTTAAGTTGGTCCCTTATTTCTCCAAAGTCATTTAACTGAACCTCATAGAAAATTTTATGAAAATCGATTGGAAATTGTCGGAGATATTTGCTTGCAAATTCAAAACTGGTTATTTCAATAGTTTTTTCTCATTTTGAGGCGATGACCTTGTGTCATGAAAATGCGTTGTACTGAAAAATCTATATTTTTCGAGATATCGCAATAATTTTTATCTAAAAATAAAGGGAATAATTATGATTTTTTACGGGCTTTAGGTCAATTGTAAAAATAAATGTTTTTTATTAAATTTTTTATTTAATATCCAACATTTCCATTAGATTTCATGAGATTTCAGGGAAAGAACAAAAATAAAAACAAAATGTTTGACAAAATTTTTTAACAAAAAATATCACATGAATTAAATTGTGAGCTTTAGATCAAGTAAGTTTTTAAAGAAGGCAACAACAACAACAACAACCCGCATCATCATCGCATCATATTCCTCTTCAGTAGTCTTTAAGTGATTAAGCTGTGATCAACTCACTGTTTGAACTAGTATATGAGTGTGCAGATGGCGGTGGTCTATAAATAGCCTACTGCTTTGAAATGTCATATGATTAGCAGCCATAGAATTCAAAAGAATGAATTCCAAAATCTGCGCACTCATATACTAGTTCAAACAGTGAGTTGATCACAGCTTAGGGCCAGTTTTTCAGTACGAGTTTAAAGTCTAGTTAAATAAAACCGAGCTTAACTCACCAAAAATGGACGTTTAAGCCCGGTTTAGACAAAAAATAAATACATTATTTGATAATTAAAGTCAATTTAACTTCAATGAATGGCAAAATATCGACTTAAACTGAGTTTAATCATCCAATTTCGGTGAGTTAAGATAGGATTAATTTGACTAAATTTTAAACTCGTACTAAAAAACTGGCTCTTAATCACTCAAAGTTTGTAATTGCAAGTAATTTTTAATAAAAACCTAATGAATTTTACTGTGTTTTTTTTTTATGAATTAGAAAGAAAAATTATATAAGCTGCTCGAAGTGTTGTAATAAAAAAGAAAAACGTCGAACTGTTTTTCTTCAATGTCAATTAGTGACTGGCTTTATTTTAAAAAACATAAAAGCTAAAAGCTTATAATACATAAAATAAGAAATCTTAAAGCTAAGCAAATATTATAAAGCTTTCTTAAAAAATATAAAATATTAAAGCTTAGCAAATTTGGAGGTAAGGGAAAATACACCGGTTAATGTATCATATTAGATACACCTCAGACAACCCGGAAATAATTGCAAACCTATTTGCAAATTTTTTCAGTAAGTCATACTCTAATGATAACGACGAACTAGACTACGAGTATTTTTCTTTGTTAAGGGACTGTCCTCAAACGTCGCTAACTTCTGTTGATATTACACTAGCTGATGTGTTAGAAAAGATAGATAATCTGAAGGACGATTATTCTCCAGGACCCGATGGCTTGCCTGCTATTGTTATAAAAAAATTCACGGACGTGTTGGCTCATCCCCTATTGGCTCTTTTTCAACTTTCTATTTCTAATTCAGTTTTTCCTAAGTTGTGGAAGAGCTCATACATAATACCTCTGCATAAAAAAGGACCAAGAACTGATATTTCCAATTACAGACCTATTGCAAAACTTTCATGTACTCCAAAAATGTTTGAAAGCATTATTTATGACATTCTCTTTTTCCATTGCAAATCTACTTTTCCTCCCAGCCAACATGGCTTCCTCAAGGGTAGATCGACTGCCACTAACCTTGCAGAATTTGTTTCAAAGGCTCTATGCTCGTTGGAAAGCGGGTACGAAGTTGATGTAGTGTCTACCGACTTTAGTAAAGCGTTCGACAAAATCTCACACACTATCATTCTTCTTAAGCTTAAAGCCTTTGGTTTTCCATCACTCTTTATATCTTGGATTAAATCATATCTCGAAGAATGCCGTTATAATGTCATCTTTAGATTTTCCAATTCAGATTCTTTTTCAGCTACCTCTGGTGTCCCACAGGGTAGTCACTTTGGTCCTTTGTTGTTTGTCTTAACAATCTCTGATGTAGATGGCATCATCAAAGAATCCAATCTCTCTGTGTATGCTGATGATATGAAACTCTATCGACGCATACAAACTAACGACGATTCTCACTATCTTCAAGAAGATCTAGTTAGTTTTTCCACTTGGTGTCAAAAAAATCTTCTAGAGCTTAACGTTAGTAAATGTCAAGCTATTACATATTCACGCAAGCGTCTCCAGCTTCCCCCAAGAACTTATTACTTACTCGGCAAGCCAGTTCCTCCTGTAAGCTCTTTACGCGACTTAGGTGTAATATGTGACAAGGCACTTAATTTTAGGTCTCATATTGATAATATCATTAGTAGAGCCAATTCTGCACTGGGTTTCGTGAAACGCTGGTCCAGAGAATTCTCCAACCCTTACGTTACTTAATCTCTCTACCTTACCTTTGTTAGACCCATCCTCGAATATGCCAGCCAGGTTTGGTCTCCTATCTACAACATCCATTCTGTGCGAATCGAAGACGTTCATAAGGTTCGCACTACGCGGTCTTCCCGGTTCTGACAGTTTCAACTTACCTCCTTATGCAGACCGCCTGAAGTTGATTAACATGCAATCTTTTGCAAAACGAAGAGAAGTTGCAGATGTACTCTACATTGATCAACTTGTATGCGGTACCATTAACTGCCCTGCACTACTCCAATTAATATCCTTTAATACCAACCCACGTAACCTTAGGTCTATTCCTCTCTTCCACTTCAACTTCCATCGTACCTCTCGTACCTCTCTTCCACTTCAACTTCCATCGATGGTTGCAGTGAACCTGTAATCAGGATGCTTCGTGTAACTAACAATTTGATCAGCGAATTTGATTTTCATCTGAGCAGATCTCGACTCCGAAATGCCCTTCTAAACTCCAACGCCACTTCTTCTTAACTCCAACGCCATTTTTCCCCCTCTATAATCTTTTTCTTACAATTAAGATATGATACATATTCCCTGTTAATTATTGTAAGTTCCCTTTATTTCTTTTCTCCCCGTATTTCCTTTTTGACGTGTTCTTATAATTACGTTTTTCTGGTGGGCGGATTACGCCCACCACGAATTGGATATCTTTCGAAAACAAAACTAAAACAAGGAAAGGAGAGAAAAAATAAATAAATAAATAAACCCTGTTAGAATAAGTCAAGACCCTGTTAGAATAAGATTAGTTCTTAGTTAATCAGCTTGTATTAATCTTAACGAATAAATAAATAAATAAATTATTCTGTTCTACTTTTATTGAAAAGTATTGCTTGAAACTTTTGCAAAATCATAGAAAAGGCTATTGAATTCAGTGAATCACGCAATTGAATTGCAGAATATCATTGCAAAGGTTATTGACTTCAGTGAATCACATAATTGAATTACACATTCAGTTGTGTGTCATATCAATAGTTTAATAGCATTTGTTTTTTTTCACTACAGTGTCCTCCAGTGTTTTGAATGCAATACATTGAATTTTTAAATGTTGTACAAGCGAAGCAACTGTGCTTTCCGTTCGATCAACTGCTCCCTGGATGAAACTGCTCCCTTCTGAACAAAAAAGGTCGTTCATCATTCCCCACAAAAAATAAACCAAATAGATTAAAATCGGGTGATCTTTAAGGAAGAAATTTGTAACGTTGCGCTGTGTTGCGCTATTAAATTGAAGCACTTAAATGAGTCAAAGCTCTAATTCACTTATTTAACAAAAAGTAACGCAATAGCGCAGTAATACAAATGATACGCTTACAGATCGATTCGATCGAGTCTGTAGTGCATGCATATTTCCTTCTAAAAAAAGGAAATGTTATTTTAAAAGTTAACAAAATCGAATTAATTATTTGTACTTCTCTTTTTGCATTTTTTTTTTATTTCACCACACTATCACGCAGAATATGGTGAGCTTATGTCGTTTGACAGCGTTACCGAGTGCACAGAATACCTATTGCTAAGACTGGTAACGAATTTCGGTAACAAGATTACTATAACCAGTAACGCACAGGAACGATCTGTTAAAGACTAATGAGAAAATATTTATACAGCAAGCAAAAACTGCACAACTTGTACGAAGCCTCAAAAGGCGGATTCACTGACCACCTTCAGCAAGTTTTTTGTGACAAATTTCATGCTCTCTTTGTGAGAATGTACCGCAGGTCGATTCAGTAACATGTAAAACTTTCAGCAAGTTTTTTGTTGTTCCTATTCATATTCAATACTGCCAAACGCAATGCTTCTTTATTTTGAAGCTTAAAAAAGAAAATATGCCAACTTCAACTCAAGAAACTCCATACTGGCAAAACCGCGCAAAAAGATTCAGCAAGAAAATTGAAATTAAGTTCAACGAGTATAAATTATACCAAGAGATTGCTTCATCCAGCGTTCCAACTTCTTTCCAGACTATCAGCCATCCACCGACAGAAAAACCAAAACAATGACAACCAACGAGTTTTTGTACTCGTTATTGACGCATTGCTGTGAGTAAGAAGAAGTAAACATGAAAATGAATACGACAAGTAACGAAAGGAGAAGAAAACAATATTATAAGTATGTATGTGAATGAAAATGTAACTTCTATTTGCCACAACTTTTACAGCTTATTTTTTTGTGTTCATTTTTGGGATCTTCTTGTGTTTGACGAATTGATGTTGTTTCTAGCTGGACATTGTTGTTGCGATTTTATTCTAGCTAGATTTTGGTTGCATCTGCAAATAATAATTTTTTCATTTTTAGCCGAATAAAAAGACGGAATTCAGATTCGGCTAAAGAAATAATTATTCTTTAATAAGGAGTTGCAAATATGTTTTTTTTTTTCATGAAGAGAAGAAAATTGCTTGTTACCCATTTGCTTTAATGTTGTTGAAATGGTTTTTATGTAGGTATTTTATTAAAAGATACCAAAGTTACAAGCAGTAATGATTTTATTTTAAGAAATTTATTTAAGAAAATGATTTTATTTTTTATTAAAATGTCAATTTTACGACAAAACCATTGATCGTAGATGCATGTATATATATATATATAGTATAGAATAGTATAGATATATATTAATATTATATTTATTATTATATACACATATACTTATAATTTTATTAGTATTCTTATTAGGTTATCTTAAACCACCAACAAAAATATACCTATCTGCCCAATCAGAAAACCCTGCAAGCATAATCAAAAGTATATTTTGATTCAATTGGAAAATATTTAAGAATTCCATTTCTTTATATTAAGATATTTATTTCAGATAGATTTTATGTTGAAATGTATATAACTAATCCGAGTAAAACAATTTCATTTAGAACATTTTATTTTTTTATATATTTTTATATTCTTTGTTTATCACGTAATTAAAATGCAATGATAAAATTTTTAACATTTATTAGAATAATTTTGTACAAATGTAATATTGTGACGAAATTTGTTGTGAGCATTTTTATCATGCATTTCTTAATTGGTTGGTTTTAAGCATTTTAAACATTTTAAAAATAAACAGTTTTAAACATAATATATATATACAGTTTTAAACATTCATAATATATATGAATTATTTCATATATATTACTTTTGAGTAAAATTTCATGTGAGTATAATTTATGTAATTGTATAATAGCATATATTGAAACGATGTTATTTTTTTTTTATTAAATATTTACAAGTTATTAGTTTATTTTATGAAGTCTAAGGTATTTATTTAATACAATATGTGACTACTGTCTTCTGTACATGCTTTTATTGGGTAAATTTTGATGACCTTTTTTTGGTTTTTAAAGCATTATTAAAGCACAAGAGGTTTACATATTTTTATGTTTTTGTTCAATGTAAAAAGTGAACATTTCTGTATTTTATTACTATGTTTAGAGGTCAGTTATATGTAAATGCAGACGTATTAACCTCGTATATGATTATTGCCATTTTTTTTAAAGTTTGAAGAATACGATACTTTTGCATCATCGGGAGAATTAAATGGCAAGTTTCATAGTTCCGTATGGTTGATCAATGGATTTAATTGTTGCGATAAATGCCAATTTTCACAGTTCTGTAAGGTTGATCAATGAATTTAATTATTGCGATATCAAGACTTTGGGACACAAATTTATTTAAGCATCCTTCAATATAGAAATATTTAATTGCACCGAAAAATTTAAGATTTTATTGTTTAATTAGAAATCATTAAGCTTTTAAGTAAAACGTATGCATAAAAACATGCGATCCATCAATGTTGTAGTTATTACCCTAAACCATGACAGCCTTGGTTGGTGACCTCTTGAGCCTGACATAAAATTTTGAATATTTGGAAGATTAAACCAATTCGATCGCAACTCTGCTACATTACAGAAATGTCCGTAAAATAAGTTCAATTCCTATCTTCAAGAATTTTGTAATTTTGTTCCTTGACACATTTTTTAAATGTCTGTACAATAATTGCAAAAATGATGATAATTTTATTTTAGAATGTACCTTAAGCCATCCATTACCTACAGTGGGTCAGTTTTCGTTCGGTATGGCATTAGAGCGAAAATTATAAATAAAACAAAACGCACCAAAAACTATAGTAACAGTCGGAACATTTAAAAAAATCATGAGATGAAGTCTTTTACAGTTGTACAAAACATTTTCCTATTTACAAATACTTTATTGAGAAATCAATTGTTTAACTAAAAACGCGAACTACAAAAAGTTGCATACAGCATACTTCTTATTCTAACAGTCGTTGCATTTTTTTTTTTATTTTTACTTTCTCTGTTATCTGCCTTACTCTTAAACTCTTCAGAAACTATTTTTTCTTTTAACCACCTCACATTTTTTCTTATCAAAACCTTGATGAGGTGGTCAAGAATAATCAGTCGATATTCATAACATTCTTGTGTTTTATCAAACCACAAAGCGTTTGTTATGTTTGTTTGCTGTATGCAACTTTCTATAATTCGCTTTTTTAAGTTGGCTTCGTGACAAATTTTTTCAAATAGGTATTTGTAAATAGAAAAATGTTGTGAGCAAATTTTAAAAAATTCATCTGACGGATTTTTTAAAAGAAGCCAAGTGTCACTATAATTTTTCTTTTCAAGAAAAGTCTCCGAGTCAAAAGAATAACTTTCCATCTTGAAGAGATTTTCTTGACAAGCGTCGCATTTTATTTTATTTCCAAATTTTGCCTTCAATCCATATCCTACAAAATATCGACCCACAGAAATTTCCAAAGGAGTTAAGGGTGGTATGTTCAAACTGGATTCTTCAAACTCTTCCACTGTTATTTTATTAATTTTTTCGGACGGACAATTTGGACTGGTGTTTTCGTCTTCATCGGATGGGTTAAAGTTCCATTCTAGCATTAAATCATCGTCATTTTCGCAATTTTTGCTGCGACTCTGAAAATTATGGGTCAGGAATTTCATGGACATTATCTGTGCAGAAAGGTATTGCACTTCTCTCACTAATGGTTCCGTGTTGCTCCCCAGTTGCGATCTCAGGACTGAGAAAAAATTCTCTAAAGAGTCCTGGTTCGAAGATCGAAGGTATCATCAACAAGCAAAATCATTGAGTTTAGGGTATATTTGAACCCATTGATGCATTGCACCTTATTAACTTTGTTTTGTGGAAGCTGAAGAGTTTTCAAGAAGCCAATAAATTCCTTTATAAAAGCAATTTTGTTGCAATTTCTAAACACAGGACGCTTCCTAAAATTGGGGTCCTTGCAGTTTTAATATCGCAATAATTAAATTCATTGATCAACCTTACAGAACTGTGAAAATTGGCATTTATCGCAACAATTAAATCCATTGATCAACCATACGGAACTATGAAACTTGCCATTTAATTCTCCCGATGATGCAAAAGTATCGTATTCTTCAAACTTTTAAAAAAATGGCAATAATCATATACGAGGTTAATACGTCTGCATTTACATATAACTGACCTCTAAACATAGTAATAAAATACAGAAATGTTCACTTTTTACATTGAACAAAAACATAAAAATATGTAAACCTCTTGTGCTTTAATAATGCTTTAAAAACCAAAAAAAGGTCATCAAAATTTACCCAATAAAAGCATGTACAGAAGACAGTAGTCACATATTGTATTAAATAAATACCTTAGACTTCATAAAATAAACTAATAACTTGTAAATATTTAATAAAAAAAAAATAACATCGTTTCAATATATGCTATTATACAATTACATAAATTATACTCACATGAAATTTTACTCAAAAGTAATATATATGAAATAATTCATATATATTATGAATGTTTAAAACTGTATATATATATTATGTTTAAAACTGTTTATTTTTAAAATGTTTAAAATGCTTAAAACCAACCAATTAAGAAATGCATGATAAAAATGCTCACAACAAATTTCGTCACAATATTACATTTGTACAAAATTATTCTAATAAATGTTAAAAATTTTATCATTGCATTTTAATTACGTGATAAACAAAGAATATAAAAATATATAAAAAAATAAAATGTTCTAAATGAAATTGTTTTACTCGGATTAGTTATATACATTTCAACATAAAATCTATCTGAAATAAATATCTTAATATAAAGAAATGGAATTCTTAAATATTTTCCAATTGAATCAAAATATACTTTTGATTATGCTTGCAGGGTTTTCTGATTGGGCAGATAGGTATATTTTTGTTGGTGGTTTAAGATAACCTAATAAGAATACTAATAAAATTATAAGTATATGTGTATATAATAATAAATATAATATTAATATATATCTATACTATTCTATACTATATATATATATATATACATGCATCTACGATCAATGGTTTTGTCGTAAAATTGACATTTTAATAAAAAATAAAATCATTTTCTTAAATAAATTTCTTAAAATAAAATCATGACTGCTTGTAACTTTGGTATCTTTTAATAAAATACCTACATAAAAACCATTTCAACAACATTAAAGCAAATGGGTAACAAGCAATTTTCTTCTCTTCATGAAAAAAAAAAACATATTTGCAACTCCTTATTAAAGAATAATTATTTCTTTAGCCGAATCTGAATTCCGTCTTTTTATTCGGCTAAAAATGAAAAAATTATTATTTGCAGATGCAACCAAAATCTAGCTAGAATAAAATCGCAACAACAATGTCCAGCTAGAAACAACATCAATTCGTCAAACACAAGAAGATCCCAAAAATGAACACAAAAAAATAAGCTGTAAAAGTTGTGGCAAATAGAAGTTACATTTTCATTCACATACATACTTATAATATTGTTTTCTTCTCCTTTCGTTACTTGTCGTATTCATTTTCATGTTTACTTCTTCTTACTCACAGCAATGCGTCAATAACGAGTACAAAAACTCGTTGGTTGTCATTGTTTTGGTTTTTCTGTCGGTGGATGGCTGATAGTCTGGAAAGAAGTTGGAACGCTGGATGAAGCAATCTCTTGGTATAATTTATACTCGTTGTTAAGTTAATCAAGTCAAAGAGAGTGCAGTAAGTTTTCGTTATTCTCTCATTGAGTGCGGAAAGAGATAGAGCACAAAAATTTTCAAAACCATAGCGAATAATCATGATATAATTACCAGGTATTATTATTCGCTGATAATCAGCTGGGGATAAACTGTCATTTTGGGCATATAGTGTCAAAATGTAGCGAGTAGGTGGAAACAGTGCTGCTTCTTGTAGTATTTCAAATCAGAAATCTGCAAACGATACGGGTATTCACAATGTGGTGTATTTTTGATTAGTTTTTATACAATATCCAATATTTAAAAGTTATTGTGAAGGAACCTTTAATAAAGTGTAGTATTTTATGTTGACTTTATATGATTTAAATACAAATTCTAAATGTTTGATAGTTTAAATCATACTTGATTTTAAATACAAATTCTAGTTGTTTGACAGTTTAAAATCGTTTATCGAGCTTAAGGTCAAAGTTAGAAACAATTAATTGTTCTAACGAATTTTTCTAAAGAAACAACAACAACAACAAAGTTTTTTTTTCTTTTTTTTCAATATGAAAGGAAAAAAACCACTAGCAAGTATTTTTAAAATCAGCTAAGTTTTGTGTGTATTTTTGTTCAGAAATATAAATGGAAATCATCATTTTACTATAGGAAATCATGAAACAATTTAAACAAAACACTACATTATAATAATTTTTATTAAATAAACTTACAATGCAGCCAGTAGACTCTTCCGTGTTGAGTAAAAATGCTTTTGGGAATAAACATTATGCATTTTGTTTTTGTAATTCTACAAAACTTAATACAAATATCAAATTTAAATATTTATCTTGTCCTTGCACTTGATATTAATGGCGTCATAAACAACAATTTTATTAGTTCATTACATCAAAAATTAAGTAAGCATGAGAGAAAAAATATGATTCAAAGTTCTAATGTTTGACTTTAAAAAAGTTCAAATACTATAAAGCCTTGGTATCGTTTAGCGAAATACAATCAAACCTATCATGAATAATTTTTCACGCTGAAACAGAAAAGGGAGTTTTAATTTTTAAGACAAAGCTCAAGAACATTTTGCAAATTTTAAATGCAATTTCGTTCATCAATGGTTTATCAACAAATTTGCATTAAAAATTTCCAAAATGGTCTTAAGCTTTATCATAAAAATGAAAACTCCCTTTTCTAATTTCGCGTGAAAAATTATTCATGATAGGGCTGAATATATAGTTGTTGAAATATAAACCAAATCAATAACTTTATAAATAAAATTGCAAAAGTTTTTTATTGCCAACATTTTTTGTTTTATTTTTTGATTTTTTACTCTTTTATTTAAATTTTTAGTTCGAAAGTGCATTCTGCATTTTATGAAGAGCTCTTTCACAGGTTCGGGAAGTTCGTTTGCTGAACACAACTCAGCGAGTTTTTTTCTGCACTCTTTGCACACTGAAATGTTCCTAACATTGGCTTGGTTAAAGATCGCCTCCAATTCTTTTATTTTTCCATAAATGCAGCTGATGGCTTTTTCAGCCCTCCCTGCGAGTCTTCATCCACCCATGTAAAGGGGCAGTCTTTACTTTAAAAATGTAGCCTGCAACGTACTATAAGGCGTCCTCGTGCAATTCGTCAATTTCGTCACCTGTTCATGTTCATATATAGACATCTGGGCAAAAGTTAAAGCAAAAATCCCCTTTTACTTCTTGGTGTGTTTGCAGTACTTTTATTTGACACCAATTTGACACTATATGCCCAAAGTAACGAGTAAAAGTAGCGATTAATAATACCTGGTAATTCTATCATGGCGAATAATAAGGTAGGGCAAGGTTCATTCATGGTTTCAGCGTTGCCATATGGTCCAATATATCGGATATGTTACGATTTTAATACTTAAATTCGACGTTCCGATATTTGACCAAAATTCTTCAAAAACGATTTCAGAAAAAGTAGATCCGGCGACCGATTTTGTATATATTTTTATATACATATATATATGAAAAGAAAAAAATTAGTATAATAAAATTGATGGCAACTTTAAAATAAAAAGATGCGATGGTACTTCTGCATTTCCAATAGTGGGAAAATTTATTTTTGAATTGTTGAGCTTACCGATTTCCTCAGCTAACGTTGAGCGAACTTTTAGTCAAATAAATATTAATAAAACTAAAGTTCGCAATAGATTAGAGTTAGATACAATGGAATGAACTCTGCATACAAAAGATTATGTGCGTATGAAATCTTTTAACTGTTTTAGTCTTGAAATGAATAAAGAATTGATAAACAAATTTTATAAATTTTAAATTTTTTATACATATTTTTTCACTAAAATCTAATTTTTTTGTAGTTTTTGCTAGCTTAAATAAAACAACAACATTTTTTCGTTAATTTACTTGGAGCAAAAACTTTACATTTATAGAGTTAAAATTGAAAAATTATGTATTATAGCTCTATGTATTTCATGTTTACCGATTTTAGAGATCTTCATTAAACCAAACTGTGTTGCAAATGTATTTAATTTGATTTTTACTCTTCGTTTGTGTGTTCAAAAATATTTTCAAAGTGTAATTTATTATAATATATTTTCTATATTTATAATGATTATTGAATTGACTATTGAAAAAAATGTTATTTATTTAAATAAATAAACTTAAAATATACATCTTACGTCTAATAAAATTCAATATTTTATTTGTATTCTTTGTTGTAAAATGCGACCGAAAATTGTTTAGTTCTTGTTTTCAGAGTTTCACAAATCCGACGAGAAATCCGACGAGCAGAGTGCAAAAGTTACGCTGTAAAATTTTTTTTTCATGGCAACACTGCATGGTATAATTATTTGACAAGGTAGTAGCGTAGACTGGCCTTTTTCTCACGAGCGGTGATGGTTAGTTGTCAACATTAGCTGTTCACGCAATTAATCAAAGAAATGTGAAAAAATAAACAACGACTTCAACATAGCTAGTCAATAGCAGCAAACTAAAAACATTCCAATAAACTTCGCGAACAAATTTAATGAATCAAAGAAAAGTTAAAAATAAGCACATAACTAGTCAATGGCAGCAAGCTACAACTCCTTTAGCTGCTTTTGACAACTACCAATCGCCAAAAAACTGTCACGGCTACCTTGTCAAATAATTATACCATGGGTTCTTATAATTATATCATGGCTTATAAATAAGGTTGTGGCACTTAAGAGAAATGTACTCTTTTTCCATCGTTGCTCGAACTGTCACTGTGTTTTTCTTTGTTCTAAGCATTCATTTTCTTTATTTCTTTTCATCCATTCTGACAGTTCGACCGAGATCGCTCTCAAGTGCCACAACCTTGTAAATGAACCTTGAGGTAGGGAAAGTAGCTTTCACAAGACCTATCATTAATGTCAAAGTGTGTTTTAGAGATGCCAGTTATCTTTATTAATGTTATCTCTGGGATAAGCACTTGGAAAAGGAATTTTATGTAGGGTAAATAAGATTAAATTAAGATTTATGTATGTATTATGAAATATAAAAGCTTCAAATTAATTGCATAGCATAATCTTGAGTTATATATTATTGCAAATTATGTTTTTATAAATACATTTTTCGTGAGTGGAAAGTTTACAAAAAAAAAGTTCAAAAATAAAAACCTGTGATGTGAAGAACGATTCTTTTGTATTTTCTATGAAATAATTAATTTCTTGTGGCACTTTTAGTAAGGCAAGCATTGCTGTTTTCTTTACCACGGCATCTTGAAAATAAAATTTACTATCAAGTTGCTTGACAGCTGGCAATTCAAATGAATTTTGACAAGTAGTATGTGTGATCTACTTGAAAGCAAAATCTTAAACGTGTAACTGCAACTGCAATTTTATAACTTTTTTTAAATTTTGACATTTCTCAATTTTAAAACTATTAAACTTTGCAAAAACAACGTCAATCTCTTTAATTTTTTTTTTAATTCTGTCGATGGCTTTTTTAATTTTTAATGCAACATTTGATTGACCCATGTCCAAGTGCTGCCTTCGAAATATTGGATTTCGTTCAGTTTAATTTTTTGATGATATAACCCGCCATAAAAAGTGTTTTGGATTGTTTTTGAAATCTGGATTGTTCTTCGGGTACCTTAAATTGATTATCACTATAATTTAATTCGATGTTGCTTATTTATATGGAATTAAATATATTTAAATATGCGTTTGTTATATATTAAATTTTTAAATTCCGCTGAAAAGCCAATTAATGTGCTTAGTGGAAAATCCTAATTGCCAATAGGGGGTATGTTTAGTACGTAGGTACATTCTGTCTGTCCCAGCTGATCCGGGCAGGATCTAGAATGTAAATCGTGCATGCGTATAGGTCGGGTATACGTATCTTGGGAAGATTCATACCTCCGGGCGAACCAAAAAAAAAAAAATAAAAAGCTCCAGTCATCAAAAAACCTGTACTCCCTTGTTTTTAAGTGTTTTTAGTAAAGAATTTCATCAGAAACGCTTTAAAAAACTATGGTTTTTTTCATTGGATTTTAGTTTGCGATATGGCAGCACTATATTTTAGGATTTTGACATTAACAATAGGTCCTGTCAAAGCTACTTACCCTAGCTCATTATTCTGCCATGTTGCAAAATTCATATAAAAAAAAAACTGCAAAACTTGCAGAATATGATCAGTGAATCTCGCTAAACATAGCCATTGAATGTTCGAAGTGAAAATTGTTTGCTTATTTAAATACTGAAAAGGAGTTGCGGAGAAGATGTAGTTAAGCTTGAGTGTTTAGAGTACCTTTGATTGTTATAATGCTTTTCTATTCACGGAATAGTTTTTCAATATGTATAAAAATATACTGAACGTGTTCAATTTTGAAAGTACAAGCAAATATCTTCTTGCTTTAACGTTAAGCAGAGCTGCTGTTTGGTTTTGCGTTTAAGCTGAATACTTGTAAAATTTCGTGTACAACAAAAAACACGATAAAATTATTATGTTTTCAATTTAGTTTAATATTTCTTAGTACAAACAAGTTTTAACAATTTTTAGAGATATGTTAAGGTTTTAACTGTCTTCAAAGTCGTGAAATACTAAATAACCCTGTAGCTCCTAAGAGTGTGAAAATAGAGAAGTACGGATTCTTGCTCAACTCGACATTACCTTTCACCTCAGTAATTAGTTGCACTCTATTGCTAGATACTCTATATATAGGTAAGTAGCCAATTTGTGAGGACTTTTTTCTATTATCTAAAAATTTAGAAAAAAAGTAATAACAGCCACATAGAGAAAAAAAATGGTTTTCAATTTTACATACTAAAAATCCCTTCAAACCATGGAAAATCCTGGTTACGTGCCTAAACTATGATTAATGCATTACTCATTATTGATTTCTTTGCATTAATATTTTCTTAAATGCATTCACATAGTATTAACATATTTTTTTCTCCATAAACAAGTTAACATAAAATCATGAAAATGTTTTTCCTGTTAAACATTATTAATGTCAGTTTTAGTCAGAGTATCCTAAATTCCTTTCGTTTACAACGTTGTTTTTTTTTAAGAAAAAATCGCAATTTTTCTAACAACTTACCAATGACTTAAAATAAAACAAAAAAGTATCTTAAAAGATCTCATTAATTTCGAAATTGAATAGCTTTAGTTTGGTTTTTGTTTTAATTTTGCAGCGATGTCTTTGTGTGGGAAGAACAAAGAACAATGGTGCTGATTTGCCATTGATTTGGCGTAAAAACCTTGAGTCTGATTTAATGGTTTGTGTTATTAGATTTGTAGATATTGTGTATTTTTTTATTTACTTGTAAAAAATATTCGACTTCTAGCTATTTTCAGTAAGAATTTGTAGGGGGTGTGTTTATAGGTAATGGTTATAAAGTCAAGTGCATTTTGATTCATAGCTCCACGTGTACTTCGTAATGGGTAAATAAACTTTGTTTATCTGTTTAAAATGGTTTCAAGGTTCATAACAATTAATTCTGAATTGTTACTAAACATAAACATTTTTAATTTTTTGCTAATATTTACTGTAAAGAACCTTTTTCTTAATAATAGTTGTTATGTGGAAACAATTTGGTATAAAATACGGACATTTATAAGAAAAGAAAAATGTTTAAATTATTTAAATCAAATTTAACCTGCAAAAATTTTCATTTCGAAATATGGCAACATTGTATTTAGTTATTATTCTTGCATTTTTCAAAGAACTTTTTAATTTGCCTGTTGTATGTTTTTTCATGACCTGCCTGACTGCCCGCGACATATACCCTACCGACAGTCTAGGCGAATGGCTCCAAGCGCAGCGTAATTCGTTCTGCGTCATTATGTTGCACACATGTTTCACATGTTGCCAGCAATCATCAAATCAATTCAATCAAAGTGCAGAGAACAGACTTCAGATTTTTGCAAATGCATCAAATTGCTTAACAATGCGTTGCCGTCAAAAATTACCTCAGCAACAAAAATTGCAACAATAGCGAAAAAGACAATAAAAAAGTTGGTGCATTAGAAAAAAACAAAAATCTATACGAGTAAGACGCATTACCTACAAAATTCATAATTGGACGAAATTCCAGTGTTGATCAGTTAACGATGAGCGAGCAGCAAGCAACAAATGTTGCCACATAGGCGGTAAAAAAGCCAAAAATTTCATTAAATCCTTAAAAATATACGATCATAATAAAAATTGGCAAAATATCTCAATTGGTATGCAAATTGTTTCCACTGTGACGATTTCAATGTAGCGCGACTTGAGAACGACAGGAATTTTTGCTGCGCCACCACGTGGGAGCACATTTTTTAAACCGCACAATGGGCTATTTGATGCCAAATTTAATATATAATAGTTTAACAAAAGAAATGTTTAAATCTCAAAGTCAGTTGGCAGATTCTTTATTTGTGAGGTTAAAAAAAGAGCTTTCGATCATAGATTTCCCAAAAAAAAATGATAAGGTTTGTTAAAAGTAATTCCTTAAAATTAATATTCGGATGAGTTAGTTCAATATGTATAAAAAAGTACTTGACAATTTAATTGTCTTTGGGGTCGTCCATAAACTACGTTACTGATTTTTTGGTTTTTTTTACCCCCCCTCCCCCTGCGTTACTTTTCGTAGTGCTTTTCAAAACCCCTCCCCCCATAATGTAACGTGACATATGAAATTAAATTATTCGAATGATTATATATTTTGACTAGCTCTGACAATTTTCACTAGTATTAGTGTCTAGTATGACTAGATACATTAAAGGAACAATTGGAAAAAATCAATAATTAATATCATCTGTAAAAGCTACTCCATCTGCGATCCAAGATTCGATGCTCTCAATCACTGGGATAGAAGAAGCTGGTAGCTTTGTTGAGGATTTTTCATCGGATTCTATGTCGACCCATTCAGGTGAATCCTCATTTCTAACGCAAAGAAATTCACCTGGTCTTTGACAGAGTACCCTTAAAGGCTGCACCCGAGCTGCACCAAGTTCTGTGTTTTTGTGTAAATGCTTTCTGAAAATTGATTTATTTAAATAGTATATTTTATTCCGATTTATTGTAAACGATATAATACAAACTTATGGCAATTCATAGATGTTTTAAAAACGAAATACAAGCCGCAGGTAGGACACGACCTTGAACCGATTTCTTCTTTCTGAGAAGGACAGTACATGTCATACGGTATCTCCTTTGATCAAGAACATTCAGGCCTTAACGTCAAAGCCTGTCGCAAAAGCAAAGACCCAAATTTTTCAGACGTGTGCTGAGATGGTGAAGGAATACCAAAAGGTTCCTGTGTCGAGGGAAAAGGTGGTGGAAGAAATCGTTGAAACAAAAGTTAACCATCAGTTTAGACGATCAAACATAAACATGTAAGGTTAAAAATTTTTGAAATGATTGTGTTATTAATAAGAGGTTTTTCGTCGATTTTTTTAATTTTTGGTAACGTTACAATATCTAAACACCTCCCCCCCTACCGTTACTTTTCGTAGTGCATTTCAAAACCCCTCCCCTCCCCTAAATTGGTAACGTAGTTTATGGACGACCCCTTTGATACAAATGTAACTTTGGTCAAAGCCGTCAGTTTGAAAGAAATTTATTTCGAATTATGATAGGCCACCTCTTTCGAAAAAGCAAAAAAATTCTTCGGATGATATCTTGACATCCTATCTATGAATACTTTTTTTAAATTTTTTTTTTTTTTGAGCTTATTGAACCATAGAGAAGGAATTTCACAAAGAACCCAGCTAGACACCTAACTGTTAAATATCCCGTATATATGGCATATACGTAGCGACTTTGACGTTAAAGTCATATAAAATTCTCCATACATTGTACGTTAAATTTGTTCTACCAAAATACTATTTATATGGACAGACGCTCATCTGTGTGATCTGGCATCTCTGTCTGCCACACATGTTTTAGCCATAAAAAAAGTTTAGCTGAACTGCTCGCACCAATAAGAAAATCTGCTTTGCAATCTTCTCCCCCCATGCCGCTATATCATGACCACCCCCTAGCCCAGAGATTAGAACTCTGACATTTTTATTTAAATTACAAAGACAATTTTTGAATCCATTTTTATTTATTTTTTGCAATGCAAAAATTACCTTAAGGTTACGGGTTAAAATATTTCGGCTTTAAAAATTAGAACAAAAACAAACACAATGCATATAAAATCCATGGGTTTTGCAATTATTTCCTTACAACAGCAATAGCTCCAGCGACAGCAGCAGTTGTTTGAGTTGCGATTGTAGTCAATCCAGACAGTGAAAATGTTTTTCAGGAATCCTATTTAGTCTTCTGAAAAGATAAAAAATGTTGAATTGTTTTATTTGGTTTGTATTATTTGCATACTTCCCTTCGATTGTCTGCTAATTTTGTTTGGTTTGTTATTATTGTTGCCAGTTTATTTATATTTTTGGCCGTAAAAAAGCAAGATATATAAACATACATAACTTTCCTTGTTTAACATAACAACAGAACGTATGAATGTATTGCTGAAAACCAAATTTTGTTTCGTTGTGTTTGTGAAGACGTTAGAGCTGTCCAGCTGGGAAGTCTTAGTTATTTTCGGACTGTAAAATAGTGTTACCTTCTGAAAAATTCAATTTGTACCTTTTTTTTTCAAAACAATATTGCTTTTAAAAACTAATTTTTTTTTAAAGACACTATAGAGTTTTGAGCTTTTGATCACATATATTTACAATCTATCCATAGAATAATAAGCAAATATCATAATCTATTATTAAGATTACAATTTACACATGTATATTTTTACTCCATTGAGTAAAAACACTATACAAATTAGGTAATAAGAATAAGTTATGTATTTATTTATTATATTTAAGAGTAATTTTTTTAGTATTCATTTCCTGTATGGTAGATCCAGAACATGGAATCGTTTGAGTCTTCTTATCTCTTCTGAGTCTTCCAGCAAACATATCGCAGTAACATTGGAGTGGTTGCTGAGTCTGTTTATATACCTTTCGGCATATTTTTTAATTTCTTCGATAACTGTAGGCATGTTTAGGTCGTTATGAATCGTAAAATTTGACACAAACCATGGTGCATCAACTATCATCCTTAATGTTTTTGTTTGGAACCTTTGGAGCACTGCTATATTTGATTTAGAGGCTGAACCCCACAGCTGTATTCCGTAAGTCCACGTAGGTAGGAGATTTCTGTCTTAGTAACCAGTAAAGCTTTTTGGTTTTATTGTTGACTTGCAGGCGTTTTTTTATGTGTTCTTGCCAGGTCAGTCGTCTATCTAGATGTAAACCCAGATATTTAATGGTATCACTAGATGGAATAATATTTTCATTGATCTTGACAGGTGTGTCAAAGTGTAAAAGTTATATGTTTTGATGTATTTGAATTAATTTTTATATTCCATCTGTTCAATCAGTTCTGAAGATTTAGCAGTTCTTGTTGAATTAGATGCGATGCTTCCATTGATGATTCAGATGAAGGCAATACTGTAGTGTTATCTGCATATGTTGCAACTAGTACATTATTACATAGAGGCATATCCGATGTGAATAAAGTATATAAAACAGGACCTAAGATACTTCCTTGTGGCACTCCTGAGCAAATTTTAGTTATTTTTTAATCCTGGTGACCATTATTTACGAAAAAAGTGCGGTGAGACAGATTCGACTTAATTGTTAAGTAGTACGGAGTAGGCAAAAGTTTATTAAGTTTATATAATAGTGCTGTGGTGTACCGTGTTTGTGCCTGAACCCAAATTGATGTTCTGATATGATGTCCTTACTCTCAATTATTGGTAACATTCTTTTCAAAAATATTCTTTCAAATATTTTTGATAAAACCGCCAGTAAACTTATTGGTCTATAAGACGCTATTTCGTTTTCGGGCATATGGCACTGAGCTGAAATGTGATTCATTCTTAGAATTGCGTTTTAAATGTAGGTTAAGAACAAAATGCTCTTTTTGAAATTATTTTAACAAGCACTTATATCATCGTAGCCTGGAGACTTATTTTTTTGAGAATTTTTATTTCACTCATTTCGTCAGCAGATGTTATTTATTTAACTGGGAGCTCCATTTGACATGCTACGTCAATAAAATGTGCAATTAAAATTTTATCATTAGTACCATTATTAAAAGTAAACGGTTTAAACACATTTTCTAAGTGAGAGGCAAACACATCAGCTTTCATTTGATCAGTCTTGTACCATATGTTGTCAGAGTCTTCTAATTTGAGGATCTCTCTTTGGTGGCCGTTTTAAATATTTCGTTGCTTTCCAGAGAGTATATTCATCATTGCTTGAAGTTTCAAGATTTTGGAGAAAAAACTTTACAGATTAATTTTTAGTGCTCTTAAAGCCAGTTTTGCAGTACGAGTTTAAAATTTAGTCAAATTAATCCTATCTTAACTCACCCAAATTGGACGATTAAACTCAGTTTTAGTCGATATTTTTCCATTAATTGAAGTTAAATTGACTTAAATTATCATATAATATATTTATTTTTTGCCTAAACCGAGCTTAAACGTCCCATTTTGGTGAATTAAGCTCGGTTTTATTTAACTAGACTTTAAACTCGCACTGAAAAACTGGCCCTTAGTTTTTGCGTTAATTCTTTAGTAATTCTAATTAAACTGGTTTTGTCAACGAGGTTTCTATAGTTTTGCCAGCGTGAACGTAGGATACGTTTATTTCTTATAAGATGACGTACTTCAGAAGAAGTTATTACCTTGTTAGGTGTATTACCACTATTTGATGGAGTTGATAAGAAAGCAGCTTCATGAATAAGTTTGTTAAAGTATTCAACCACGTCAACGATTTCAGTTCCTGATTTAAGGGGCATATGCAAGTTGATATTATTGTCCAGCCAGTACTGAAGCGATTGCACGTCAGTTCTTGAGGTGAAGAAGTGATCTTTGTTGATATAATTAAATGCAGCACTAGTATGCATGGTGAGTGATCTGAGCTTAAGTCAAATTTTTTTAATTTATCTAGAAAATGACTTGAAATGCCAGAGTAGACTACAAAATCTATTAAATTTGGAATTTTTGTAATGTCAATGGGGCCAATTCGTTGGTTTCCATGTCGAAGGTACAGATAATTTATTTTCAATTATACATTTGTATAGGTCTCGTCCATTTGGGTTCACAAGGCGTGAACCCCACCAAGGATGTTTTGCGTTGAAGTCACGACCAACAATAAATCGGGGTCCAAGTTTGTTAAAGAAGTTTTTAAAATCGTCACATTTGAGATTATAACGAGGAGGAAAGTATATAGAGCTTATGATAATATTTTGATTATTAGGTTTGATCTTAATAAGAGTTGCTTGAGTAGATCTAGTACATATCGCATCTGTAGTTTCAAACGGTACTGATGATTTGATGAGAAAGCCGAACCTCCATGGGCTCTATCTTCTGGGTGGTTTGCTTGTATTAATTTATAGTTTCTTATGTTAAAGTAGTCCTGCTTGTAAAATGAGTCTCTGATACAATTAAAATGTCAAGATTTTTGTTTTTTATGAATAATTCTACTTCTTGTCCATGATTAGACAAGCCGTTCGCGTTACAAAATGCTAATTCTGAGGTCTATTTGCTGCATAATTTGGTTACCAGGAGGGTTATCATGTTAAAAAGGTTATTTGAGAGTTCTATCTACTTGTTAATGAAAGCTTCTATTTTTGTAAGTTGATTGTTATCGTTATTCTTTGAAATTTGTTGTTGGATAGCATCAGAATATCTTACGTCATTTTTCAAATTTTGCTGCACATTGGAATTTAGCTGTGGAATTTCCTATGGAAATTCACCCTCTAAAACTCGTGGGTGAGATTGGGAGGAGTGTTATTTTCTTTTACACATAGTGACGTTGGATGATTAGCACTGCATTGAACACATTTGTTAAATTTTAACAATTGGATTATTTATATGTTTGATTTTATAAACTAGTTTGGTATTATTGCTTGGCTCCAGATTCACAAAAACATATTTAATGATTCTTTTGATACTCTACTTCTAATATTCATTATGTTTCTGGTAACATGACCGTTATCAATTGTTGTTTTAATATCATCAATAGGTGTTGAGGAGTGCAAATTTCTTATGACTATACGATAAGCCCTTTCGATAAGATAATGGTTGGAACCTGTTTTCCCTGTTAACATACATTTTTTAAAGACACTATAGAGTTTTGAGCTTTTGATCACATATTTGTGAAAAGTGATGACCAAAAATTATATGTAATATGCATGTCAAAAAGAACATTAAATTCGTCTTAGTCGAAAACATTAGATTTAAAAAATTATATGTAAGTATGTCAAAAAGAACATTAAATTCGTCTTAGTCGAAAACATTACATTTGATACGCCCTTTTGAAGCCGCCATACAGTAGATAGAGCCCATACAAAAGATGAACAAAAATAGAAGGAATAGTCCAATCTTCATGAAATTTGGCACTTAAGTTAATTTGAAGTCTCTGATTTCAAAAATCACATTTAATGCAAAGCGATTACTTTTGTCAAAAATCGCGTTTGTATTCTGAATATTGATTAAAAAAAGTAATTTTTGATTAATGCCTTTCTTCTTTTCAAAACTGTATTTCTTTTTTAGAAGATTTTTTTAGTTTTCAATATATAATTTTTTTATGGAGCGCACTAATACGCCTAAAAAATGTTATTTGATATAATTTACACGATGAGCAAAAAAAGAGAGCTTTTACTATATCTTCTTAGTTTGAAAGTGTATGCACGAAGTAATAAAAACGTTGCTTTTGTAAACGAAAGTAAAAGAAATGCAATGAAAAGTTTTATGGAATAATAAAAACTTTAAAAGAGCATAGGAAAGAGTTTAAAAAAGGAAATTTTAATATAATTTTTTTTACAACAAAAAACTTTTGGTCTGCTTTCTGAGAGAAAAATAAATATTTTAGTTTTTTTCTGAAAAAATATTTATAATTGCCCTTATTCTTGAACCCGCGCTAGCTCTCAAAACGACGTCGAAACAAAATTTTGATGTTCTTGAAACTTTCAATTTTGACGTTGAGATCTGCAGTGATTGTTCATGGCAATTATTGAGCAAACGTCGTCAAATAAATATTTAAATTTTTGATCGTCGAAATGATCTTCGACGAAAATTTATTGGTGAAAGTGAGCTCTCGACGACGACATTTACTCGACGCGGGTTCAAGAATAAGTGTGAATGGATATGGCGAGCTACGAGTAAATACTTGCTATTTTTTTGCAGTCATTTGATTCAATATAACATTTGTATTGATTTATGGGCGGTAAAAGAGGCTGTGGCAATTTTTTCCTAAACCATTTCGTACCCGAAACAAATTCACTGCCAAAATATTAGCGGTATCGGCCCAGTAGTTTCGAAATGTTTTTATGATTTCCTAACGTTTTGTTTTAGTGGGTTAGCTACAGTGGGACCACGCCCAGTTTTTGTACATTTGCTTATATTAACTATATAAACTTAATTACCAACTTTTAGTCTAATACGATAAAAAAATTTAGTGGAATAGCAATTTTGGACCACTTTACAAAGAATCGATACAATCCGGTGAAATTTTTGAAAAGAAACTACAATACAAAAAAATAGTTGGAATCCTTACGGATCACTGCCAAAATGGAACGCATGCTTTTCGGTTGGGACTTGCATCCAATGATTTCTGCAAAAGCTGCAGAAGTGAGGAGGAGGTAGAAAATGTTCAGCACCTTCTCTGCTAATGCCCGGCTTTAGCTAAAAGGAGAATGGCAACTCTGGGCCATCCCTTTCTAAATGGACTTTCCGAAGTCTCATGCCTGGAAATCAAGCATATCTTTACATTCATTATCCGCTCCAACTGGTTTGAGGAGAGAAATCTCTTATAGGTTTAAAAGAAATTATGTGGTATCACAACGGGCCTGCACTGGCCTAAGTGTACGAGTCGTCTATCGGCTCAGCCACATTTACCTAACCTAACCTACTACAATACAATAAAACGTTCTTACGATATTTGTTAACATGACTGCGGGAGTTGGTGGTAGTTTTTTGGTTTGACTGCTTCAATTGGATAATATCTAAAATATCTTATCTTTTTGGCCATTTTCAAAATCTTGTGAATAATATAACTTATTTTTTTCTTTCTAACAACTGTTTTCTTATAACTTCTATTAAAATTCAAAATAAAATTGTTTTGATGATTTGAAAAATATGTTTACAAAAATATTTTTTTCTTAGACGCTCTAAAACAAAAAATCTACAGCAATGAAATTGTCAAAAAGTAATGGTTTTAAAGGGTTATAGAATCAACAAGTAATATTTTTTAGAATTAATAATTTGGATTTACTTTTTTGAAGTATTTCCTTCATAACGATACCCATTTTGTTGGGTTTCGAGACAAAACAATTTTTGATTTTTGTCCACTACATGATCTGCGCCGTGCGCCAGTTTGAATTAATTTTTGACTTTAGATTCGTGCTGAGCGCTTCCATAAACATACAGTTGCTCACAAAAGTATTCGGAATAAGAAATCTTCCAAAATAACCTACAATGTCTTTTAATATAAACGAATGCTGCTAATCAAAACGCACTGAAGTATATTCAACAGATATGAATACCTTTATTAATACCAGTTAGATAAAAATTAGAACCAGGAAATCTTTAAAAATCACCTTAAATCAATATTTAGTCTAAATCTAACTTACAATAGTATTCGGAAAATGCTCAGCAGCATCCCTGTCTTAAATGTGAATCCTACTTAATTTGGCATCACTTTTGTTTCTATACTTGTGGGCATTCCTTTGACGTAAGGTTTTTTCAAAGTCAGTTTGTCTTGCTGTATATTTTTTAAAATTATTGAAAAATGGGTAGAAAGTCCTCTGAAGAAAAAAAAATTTTTTTAGAATGCGTGAAGAAGGAAAAACGAAAAAAGAGATTTCAAGTTCAACAAATATAAGCATTTCCACCGTTCATAGCATTTTAGAAAGGAATTCGCTCAGTGTTGGTAACGTTGAGGCAGGCCAAAAAACTAAGTTTTCGGGACGAGTGCTTTATACTAAAAAAATCAAGGAACAGCCTCGTATTTCTGCCATAGAGGTTAACAGGGACCTTTCAGAATATCACGATATACATGTCAGTGATGAAACTGATCGGAGGACGCTCAGAGCTGCTGGTTAGAATGGAAGAACTCCCCGTATTAAACCATTGACAAGCGAAAAAAATCGTAAAAGATGCATAGATTTTGCAGAAAAATATAAAAATCATGATACTAAGTTTTGGTCAAGAGTAATATTCAGCGATGAAACAAAATTTAACATTTTCGGACCGGATTGTGATAACTAAGTGTAGAGGAAGAAAAAATACGGAATTGAATCCAAAAAATACAATCCCATCTGTATAACATGGAGGTGGAAACGTCATGCTATGGAGGTGTATGAGTGCAAATGGAGTTGGCAACATCCAGTTTATAACTGATACAATGAACCATCAGCAGTATATTCAGATTTTAAAAGAAAATTTGGAAGCAAGCGTCGAACAACTTGGGCTTTCGGGTCGTTATATATTTCAACAAGATAACGACCCGAAGCGTACAGCTCAAAATACGTGACTTTGGATTCTTAACAATACGCCGAGTATTTTGGGAACACCTCCTTAGTCGCCGGATCTCAACCCGATCGAGCATTTATGGGCTGACTTGAAGCGATCAATTCGAAAGCATCCTATCACATCAAAGGAACAATTAAAACGAGTCTTAACAGAAGAATGGGCGAAAATTACTTCTGAAAGAACTCTGAAGCTGGCTCTGTCGATGCTAAATCGCATTAAGAAAGTCATTAAGCTCAAATTTTACGGCATACGTTATTAAAATTAATATTTTTCCATTATTTCATATTAAATTCCGAATACTTTTGTGAGCTGATTTTTTTGATATGTTGTTTTTGATGTGAATATTACAACAATGTTTTTCTCTTAAGCTTTATTTTTTGTGCTAAAATAAAAATGTATCCATAAATAAATAATTTAGTTAACTTTTATTTGAATTGGTCTTTATATGGTAAGATTAAAATTAGTATGAATTAAAAATAGAACAATTCCGTATACTTGTGTGAGGCACTGTATATGTATATTCTAAATTTCAATTTATTGAATGGTGCCTTCATATTTTGGCCAACTTTTGATATCAAATCCCCATAGTGCTCCGCCGAAGTAAGCTATGTGTGAGTGTGAATGTGTGTAAAAAGATGGCAACGCCAATCTGATGCAACAAAAGCCTTGACTGCCAAGCAATGCGCCATGAAATTGAGTGCGAGTTGCTGATGTGAATGAAGACAGCAACTCAGCAACTCTTTGTTTTTGGTCTTGTTATTTTTGATGCTTTTATTGGAAGTGTTGCCACATCGATTGGCACATCAATTGCTGCACATGTTGCTGCTTCCTATCTATTTGTTACTGTTGGCAAAATCAATAGCGTTAAATCATCTTTTCGTTACTTTTATGTTTTATTTCTTATATTTTTTAATCAGCAAAATTGACGTTAATTTGGCGAAACAAAAAAAAAAATTTGCCATAAAGGTTTGAAATTCTGTGCAGCACTTTACGAAATTGTATTAAATTTCCTACTCTTCTCTAGCAAAGATTGAATTTCATGCCCTACGGCAAACTATTTCTTTGATTTTTGTTCTTTTCGCACTCTTTCACTTTGTAGCTTTAGAATCAAGTTGAAATTCGACATGTTGCCACATCTGTGGCCATATTCTATAGCATCAGTAAAAACAACAAAAAAACAATTCATTCAGTTTCAGTGTTTATTATGCAATCTGTCTGGATTGTTCAATTTTTACGCTGCATTTCCAACAATTAAAAATTTACTGTTATGTGCTCTATGAGAAAACCCATACAAATAATGTAGCTGTACGAGTTTCTACGTTATTTTGTGCTTACCGACTCATACCAGTACTTGTTCATACAGACATTATAGAACATTCTGGTTACAATACTGACAACGTTTTTTGTTGCTTTCCTGTGTTTTTTTTTTCTTATTTTATTTTTCCTACTCGGATTGAGCGCAAAAAAGAATATAATGTTCAATATTGTTGGGCGCCACTCTGTAAATTATTAATTTATTTCTTGCCTACACCAAATGCGCGGAACAAAAGTTTCTGAAATGAGGTGAAATTATTTTTTGAGCCGTATTATTGTCGGATAAATCATTTTGATGGACTGAAAAATAAGCCCATTTCAGCGTTTTTGTAGCTGTTATGATTATCGTAAGGATTTTTTTTTATGTTTTCAAGGAATACCACAGGAGTGCCCGACTGGAACTGTGCCAAATTTATTTATGAGTCTTTCCCAACCATGTAGCAAAAGCTGAAAAACAAAAAATTTGAGTTTTTTCTTTCATAATGGAAGAGTAAATTAAAAAACTTTTGTTAAATTTAACTTGACGATGAACAATATAATGAACATTTGAAGACATATTTTCAAAAAACAATTACAACAACAGATTAAGATGTAGTTTTGAGGTCGTTTTAGTGTTACGACCTCCAAGAAAAAATTGCTCAAAAGCAAGGACGATACACAAAATTAGACGAAATTAGACAAAATTAACTAAAGAAAATAAGTACACTCAAAAATATTGAGTAATTATTAGTGTGAAATATTACTAATAATTGCGTTCATTCCACGAATTTTATTCGTAGTTTTCAGACAGATTAGTACATATTACGAATATTTTATTCATATCCGTAAAAAAACAAATGTATATTGTACGAATACATTTGTTACATTCACGAATGATCATAATATCTTATAAAAAAAATATATATATATTCTGTCTGAGCTGGGGTTTGAACCTCGGCTCTTTAGCTTACGGGCCACGCACTCTGCCAGTAGGCTACAGTCACTTTACAATCATGCATTTCCTTATATTCTGTAGTTGTTCGACAAACAAGGCTGAACGATTTCGGTTTTCAATTTTTTAAACTCAACTAATAATTCGTATGGTCAACCTACGAATAAATTGTTTCTACTAATATTATTTTGCATTAGTAAACAGTACGAAAGCATTAGTAAATATTATGAATGTACTCAAAGAAATTACGAAGGTATTCGTACGTAAAATTTACGAATATTATTATTTATATGTACACAATCATTCGTGCAATGCACTATTACGAATTTTTGTATTTTTGTTTACGAATATCATTGGTATATAAAACAAACATATTCGTAGATACTACGTCAGGTATTAGAAAAATTAGAAAGATATCGCAACACAAATACTTTGTGTATTGTACGAATATTTGTAGAATGTACGAATATCATTCGTAGAAATTTTACTAATAAATGTTTTTTATTAATATATTTATTTATTTAATCAATGGTATGTTAACCTTACTAACTATATGTTTTATATAAAAGTATGTACATTAGGGCGGGTCGATTTAAAAATCGCCCACTGCTCAGTGAAAATCGTATTCTAAGGATCAAAATAAGAAACTTTGCCAGAGGAACTATACCTCTAAAACGAATTTTAATGCCCCAACTTTTGAATTTTGTGAAAAAATCACCATTTTTGGCACTTTATTTTATTTATGTTTTATTTATTTTATTTATTCTTATTATTTTATTTATTTTTTCTCTTTAGAAATTTATTTAGTCTGAACATAATCAGAACATAAAAAAATAAGAAGTGAAGTGACAATTCGAAATCAAAAAGCTTGTAAAATGTGTGAAAAATGTTTGTAGAACACCCAAGGGGGTTCCGGGGTATGCCACTGGCATGGCTGGATCGGCCCTCCAAAGTTAGTGGGGGTCGGTCATACATTTGGACTCGATTGGGGCACTCTAAATGGGTCAAAGAGAGATTTTCCTACGGGACAAAAGTCAAAAATTGGGGCATTAGAATTCGTTTTAGAGGTATAGTTCCTCGGGCAAAGTTTCTTTTTTTGATCCCTAAAATACGATTTTCACTGAGCAATGCGCGATTTTTTTGCCTCCCCACAAATCGACCCGGCCTAATGTACATTAGGGTGGATCGCGACTCGAACAAAATAAATTAGTGTCTAAATTTTAATAACGGGGGATGTTTAAATTTGTGAATATGCATAAAGAGATAATTTAGAAAGTTTTGGCTTAATCGGAGGTAGTCCTCAGATTCCGCTTTTCATTTCATCTAGTTAAATTTATCATATTTATATGCAGTGAACTTAATATTATTTTCCCAAGAAACTGTGAAAATTTCTTTCCGCTTGTTTTTTTTATCGTGGTATATTTTTTTATTGTTATCGTTGTATGCCATGAAATCTGAAAATAAACATTTTTTTACATGAAATGGCATTAAATTATTGCATTCAGTTCAATCATTCGAATTGAATTTTCATTGCAGAAAGCAGCAAAGCATCATAGAAGATTGGAACATTTTTATTATTTAAAATTTTTCCCCTTACTAATTTGATTTTTCATTATTTTATTTTATTGTTTGGAAAAATGCCGCACACACGCAGTTCTATAAATTACCATATTTTCGGGCAACCATAAAGAAAATAACATGGTGTCTGGAAAATATAAAAGTGTTCAAAAACTAA
The DNA here is from genome assembly GCA_963920525.1 of Dichetophora obliterata. Taxonomy (NCBI): domain Eukaryota; kingdom Metazoa; phylum Arthropoda; class Insecta; order Diptera; family Sciomyzidae; genus Dichetophora; species Dichetophora obliterata. The sequence continues at coordinate 194,785,120 of OY986436.1, read as the reverse complement.
GTCAAACCTTGATAAATAAAATCATTAATACCTGGGAAAAGGCATCTTTACCAATAATTACTGTTCGCACAACTATGGGGAAATAGAAAGAATTTCTCTTTAAAATGCAAGAACTAAAAAACTCTTCTAAACCAAATTTCAGTACCAAAGACGAAACATTTAGCAAAGAATATCAATATAAGCTCTTGGACATATGCTCCTGCAAATGCAGATATTTTTTCGATTGCCATTGCCCAACAAAAGTTCCAATATTAGAATGACTATTTTTGTTGGACCAAAGGGGATTAAGGCAAATGCGACTCGGAACCATAGATATTATAGCATCAAAAAAATTTTAAGGACAAGTGAAAGGCGAACGGCGTACCAGGAACGCTTGTCCAGACCGGCAATTGCATCAGAATCTAACATTGTGCTATATGAAGAATCAGGAACTGCAAGAAAACCAGATAATCAAGCTAATATGAGTGTTATCAACGTGCAACTAAATAGACCTGGCTTGTGATAGAGTGGGAATATCAGATCGTGTAGCAGCACTTATTGTTAGCTCAGCTTTACAAGATGTAGGAATGATTTCTAAGTCTGATTCTTTATTGGTTGTCGATCGCAATAAGATTCGAAGAGCGCGAAAATCTTTGCGATATGATATTGAGAGCTCATACGCACTTGAAAATAGAGAGCTTAATGGACTTTACTTTGATGGTCGTAAGGATCACACCATTTCTCAAGTAAATATTAGTAATAAATCTGCCAGAAAAACAATTCTTGAAGAACATGTAGTTGTTTTAACATAACCGCACTCAAAGTACATAGGCCATTTTACTGCATCTTCTGGCACTGATATTACAATAAAAAACCATTCAATTAATTTTTTGACAGGTAAAAAATTTGTCATAAATAATTTGAAAGTGATTTGCTGCGAAGGGACTCCTGTAAATACTAGAACCAAGGGAGGAATAATTCATTTACTAGAAATGGAACTAAGAAATCCATAACAGTGGAGTATTTGCTTACTGCATTGTAATGAACTCCCATTACGTCACTTGTTTCCCGAACTAGATGGAGGAACTAGTGGTCCAAAAGTCTTTTCGGGTCCAATTGGAAAGAAACTCTTTGGGTGTGAAAATCTTTCAATGGTTTCATTTGTTCCTATTATATCGAATTTACCGGATGTAAGCCTTTCAGATTTAAGTATAGATCAAAAATATCTATACCAAATTGCTCTTGCAGTTTCTACTGGCAATACGCCTGCTTGTTTGATAAATATAAATCCAGGTAACATATCACATTTTAGATGGCTTTCAATTGCTTATCGTATTCTTCGGCTTTATGTCTCCACATTAAATCATTCCAATAATTTGCATACTCTGGCGAAATTTGTCGTACAAGTTTACATTCCGGTATGGTTTGAAATTAAAGCTAAACCATATATTCAGTACGGGAGCTTACACTTGTTCGGTATGATAGCAAAATCAAGACATTTTTAAAGTACGGTATTGAAAATAATACACTCAGTTATTTAGCGTAATGGATGCTTTGCCCATTCTGAAAATTTGTTACTGGCAATGCTAATAGATGAAAGGAGACACATAAGACAAATCGCTATAAGACGTATATTAAAAATTAAAAATAATCCTTTTACAGTTAAGCAAGATGTTCGCATATTTAAAATATGTACCTACATTAAATTTTGCTGCTAAAGATTACTTCAATATAATTATTTGGCAAGAATAAAGTATCTCAATTCCACCGGTAGTGGAAATTATCTTTCTTGTGATAGTTTCCAAAATATGATTCAAAATAATACCGAAATTATAGATATTGTACATTTTCCATGCCATACTCAAGCGGTTGAGCATTCCGTAAAACTTGTCACTGAAGCTTCAGCGAATGTTTGCGGTCAAGAAGCAAGAGATGGATTTATTCGTGCACGAATCGCATTTAGAGCTATTCTACCAAAATTTGAAACAAGAGCAGATTTTCAAAACTGCTTTACATAAAATCAAATAAATTAACAAAGCTTAATAAATCCAAACGAAAATTCAAAAAATTCAAAAAATTCAAAAAAATATGTAAAAAAACAAAAAAAAAAAATACGTTAAAAAAAATTCAAAAATTACAAAAATTAAAATAAATGGAAAAAGAAGGATTCCGAATTCCAAATACCTCCACGAAATCTGGGTGATCACATCAAAAATAATTAGCGAAAATTTGAAAAAGAAAAATAATTCGAACGACAGCTAAGTAAATAAAATTGTAAAATTAAAAGTGGAAACTGAAGATAATATCCGTTTCGCCTGATACTTTCAGAAATATTTAGTAACCTTAGCACACAACTTTTCAATACTATTCAATATTGTTAAAAACTCAAAAAAAAAAAATTTCGATCTACCCTAATGTACATGCAAAGAAATAGATATTACATTTTAATAAATTGAGTTTATGGATTGAACAGTATCGTCTTAGTGACTGAAAAATCAATAGAATATACATTTGATAGATTATTAAACTCTCGCAAAGTTCTCACGATTGGTGAATTAGAAGCATAGTTTATTCTGTGCACTCCAATATTAAATGGTGCACTATTTCTTAATGTTCTGGAAGGAACATGAAAAGTTATTTGATTTAGAAGATACGCACAATCCGTGTTGCCAGAAATAATATTGAAAACAAATAAGGGGGATAATATAGATCTTCGATTTTCCGGGGTTTTCAAGTTTATAAGTTAACATTTAACATCAAAGGAGGGAAGAAGCTCTTCAAAGTTAATAGAACGAAGGGCATATTTGAGGCACCTACGTTGAACACGTTCTAAATGATTCACATGCGTATTGTAATACGGATTCCAAATAAAACTTGCGTATTCCAACTTTGATCTAGCTAGACTAGTGAACGGAATTTTTAGCGTATAGGGATCAGTAAATTCATTACTGTTACCCTAAACAAATGCTTATAAAGAATATGCCTTAGGAATTATATAATTTAGATGATGAATAAAAGTAAAACTTAAGTCAAATATAACACCAATATCTTTTATTAATGTTACTAATTTCAAGTTTTGATTATTTAACTTGTACTGATCATGAGCATTATTAATTTGTTTCGAATATGAAGCTTGAAAACATTTATTTATATTTAGAGATAAACGGTTTTTAGAACAGCATTCATACAGATTATTTAAGTCTGACTGCAAAGCAAGCATATCAGTACTATTTGCTTTTCGAGAAAAAATTTTCAAATCGTCGGCAAACATTAAAACAGGAACTAACGACATTTAGAAAAATTATAAAAAAGTGGTCCTAGAATGCTCCCTTGAGGAACACCTATAGTGGTCCTGAAGCTATAAACAGTTCAGACATGGATTATTCAATAGACACCATGCAGAGTCTATCGCTTAGGTATGACTTGACCCAAGATACGAAATTTAAATGGAACCCTAAACGCAAGAATTTTGCTACTAAAATATGATGCGAAACCCTATCAAATGCTTTTGCAAAATCCGTATAAATAGTATCAACTCGAAAGCCATCTACTAATTCAGAAATACAATAGTCTGTAAAGGTCGCTTATTACAGATGTGTGACTGTTGATCTGTTCGGCATACTGTTGATCTGTTTTCTGTTGATCTGTTTTGAGTGTGGTAATGTAGAAATTGTTGTCAATTTAAGAGGAATTTGTTAAGTCCAATATGAACATAAAGACTTTAAAAGTTGACTCAGGTTAGGTTAGGTTAAGACAGCGGCCCTTAAAGACCCTCCGCATAGACATAGACGTTATTACCTTTCATATAGCAAAACATTAATTTGCAAACATTTTTAAAGTTGTGCGCAAAAGTTATTCAACTGTCTTTGCCATCAAAACAAGAAAGGTACCCTTTCACCATCTGATTTTTTGGCGATATTTATTTTGTTTCAAAATGTTGGTTTTATATTTTTTTACAAAGTGGTTGAGTCAAAAATAGTTTAGGTGGAAAATTACTTTATATGAATATCTCTTTTAAATCAAAGTTATTGCTTAAAATCTATTTTTTTTATACAATTTAAATAAAACTAATTTTCTGTATTAAAATTTTGTATTATTCGAGCACAATGCTCACCTCCAGCTTTAAGTTATTTGTTATAGTTCATTCATTAGAAATACTTGGAAATTTTTATGTTTGTTTTTACATATATGTCATTTTCGAAAAAGTTACTGTGAATTTGTATTGCAAATGTTTATACTTTTTTTTTTTCATTGAACATCATTACGATTTACAATTTCATTTTGCAAATTCACAGCTACATTGCAAAGTTGTATAGCATCAAAACTTTATTCAGATACTGATTTGCATATGTCTATAGCGTCGTCGAGCGTGAAACTGTATTGTATATTTACTGCTATCTTGTAGTCTCATCAGACTGCACAGATGTACTCATTTCAATTAATTGGTATGATTATAATTATAATTATAATCGATAATACTAAAACAACGTTTGTTTTATAAAATAATTGCCATGTATTTATTTATTAATTAAAATCTATATATTTATTAATATTAGCAAACGACTGCATTATATTTTTCTTTTAAATATTTATAACTTTGTAATGGTTGTTTTGACAAACAACGAGTGTTTATATTAATTCGCCAGAACAAGCCAATGGATTTTTTGCGTGTAGAGGCCCATCTGCAGGGAACAAATTTAAGAAAGCTAAAAATAGAAATTTAAACAACTCAAATTATTTAAAATATTTTTTTCTTTAAAGACATCCCCTTTTCTGATTTTATAACACACCTCTAGCAAATTTTTGTTTGCTAGAGGTTGTTTTGACAAACAACGAGTGTTTATATTAATTCGCCAGAACAAGCCAATGGATTTTTTGCGTGTAGAGGCCCATCTGCAGGGAACAAATTTAAGAAAGCTAAAAATAGAAATTTAAACAACTCAAATTATTTAAAATATTTTTTTCTAATTTTGAGTTTAATTCGGGCTCAAGGTCACTTTTGGTCCTAAGTGATTTTTTTCTTTAAAGACATCCCCTTTTCTGATTTTATAACACATCTCTAGCAAATTTTTAATATTTTTTAAGAAAATAAAATAAAATCGACTAAAAAAAATTTACGAAATAAAGTCCCAGTATAAGAAAATAAGATGCAAAGAAAATTTAAAAACAAAACAAAAAATTGTAAATTTTCAATTAGAATACTTATATCTCAAAAACCACAAACAATACAGAAGTAATTGATGTTGCATTAAAAATAATTTTAGATCTTCTTTATTTTATTAAAATGCGTTTTCAAACTTTTCAAGGCTATTATTCAAATTTCAATCAAATTTATTCATATATATATCTACTGGGCCCAGCCCTAACAGATATAACTTAACCTAATTCCTTATATAATATTCAAATTAATTCTTCATAAAAATCGTTCTATTAGAACTGAAATAAACATATTTAGCAACTACATTACATCGAGATTGGCATTTAGATATTGGTTCATTGCTAGCATAATTCGTTCTATGATAATATACATGAAATAAACATGTTTCTCTAAGAGATCTTGTTGGAGCATAAATGGAATGAGAGCAAGCAATGCCGGACTGTCAACCTTGTTGTCTACAATATCTTTAATAAATAAGACACTCTGCGTATTGCGTCTAATGGCCAAGCTTTGCAAGCCGAGTAGTTTACAACGGTCACTTTACGCAGGCATATTTTCCCACGAAAATAATCGTCTTGGAGCGAATCTCGTAAACCGTTTTTGAATTTTCTCGATTCGATTTATGTCACATTCATAGCAAGGATCCCAGATTATGTTCGCGTATTCTAGAATAGATCTTACCAGACTCACGAAAATTGATTTTAATGTGAATGGGTCTAAAAATTCTTTAGAGTTTCGCTTTAGAAAACCAAGTTGTGAGTTAGCTCTTGATATGACATATTCCCTGTGGGACCCGAATGATAATTTTGTATCAAAGTAAATTCCCAAGTCTTTAATGGATTAGACGCGTATGAAAGTTATATTGGACTTATAAAAATAATTGTCATATATGGTTAATTGTTTGCGAGAATATGTTAAGATATGAAAAGTTTAAATTCATTCCATTTATGTTACACCAGGAAATTAGTAGGTTAATATCATTTTGAAAATGGTTACAGTCCTCAAGGTTGTTCTTAATTTTAAACATTTTTAAATCATCTGCATAAAGCAGGAACTTACATGAAGTGAAATTTTTGACTTACATGAAGTGAACTTACATGAAGTGTAATAGATAAATCGTTTATGAACAAAATAAACAAAAGAGGGCCTAAGTGGCTCCCTTGCGGAACTCCCGATTTTACATCTACTGCTTTTGAAAATGACTGATCGATCTTAACTACCAATTTTCTATTTGACAGGTATGAGCCTAACCATCTCAAAAAATAGAGTGAATTCCCATTTGACGAAGCTTAGATAACAGAATCTTATGGTTTAGACTATCAAACGCTTTTACAAAGTCAGTATATAAAACATCGATTTGCGATCCTTTTTCTACAGCGTTTATGCAAAAATTAGAAAATAAAGCCAAATTAGTGCTTGTGGATCTTCCAACAAAAAACCATGTTGCTGTATGATTGCAATATGGTTTTTAACTGAGTTAAATAAGTGTTTATTCACAATTTTATCCAGAACCTTTTATATAACCGATAGCTTAACGATCGGTCTGTAATTTTCAACTAGATGTTTTTGACCAGATTTGAAAATCGGTGAGATATAAGCAGTTTCCACTCTTCAAGAAAAACTCCATTTGAAAGAGGTACCCTCCATTTGAAATTTATTAAAATTATTGTTAAAGCAGCATATAGCGAATGAGCGCATTGTTTCAAAAATAAGGGAGGAAGCAAATCAAACCCGGCTCCTTTATTCGAATCAAGTGTCCTGAGAGTATCATATACTTCATCTTCTGATATTACGAAGTGGCTAATATTAGTAATTTGCTCCACCTGCGGATGAATATTTAGATGTGTCTTATCGAAACTGTCAAAAACTGATCCAAAGAATATTGCAAACAATTCGCAAATATCTTGCATATATTTGCTTCGCTTTCCGCATACTTCATGGATTTTGGAAAACCTACACTATTACGCTTAGAGTTAAGAAATATACAAAAAGATTTCGGGCTTGACCTTGTATTAGTCTTATATTAGTCACGGAATTGGAATACTGTTAAAGGTACAAATATTTTGCAAAAAAAACATGTAAAATAAATAATCTTTGTGTCTCACAAATAAGGAGTAAAGCGCAAAAACTGAGTACAGGGTTGAAATCTTAAAAAAAGTGTTGTTTCAAAAATATTGAAAATGTCCATCCCATCCATCCGTCATCCAATCATTGCAGCCCTGTGTAATTGTTTGGCACACAAAATTACTTAATAGGTGAAAAAAATATTCTCTGCTCGACTTAACACTTAAGAGTAATAAAGTGAAAATACTATTTATACTCATTTCTCACTCAACATAATTTTATAATTACCTTTTACTAAAGCTCTTATATGTATTTTACTATTTTGTTTATTCATCAAAGTCATTGTTAGTTTTAAAAGTGAAAATTTAAAAAAAAATGTCCATTAAAACTGCTGAAGGTAAAGTAAAGGCTGTTAATGTGACAACAAAAACCATAAACATGATAAATGTTATAAAAACTAAGACCATTTCATGGACATACCGATTGACAGGCGAAAATAGTGTCAGACAGATCCAAAGTGTTGGTAGAGGCAGCAAGCAGCATCAGGCTGCCTCAAGGAAGTTTACTGGAAGCCTTGCAACAAACTGTTATCAAGTGAGAAATTATGCATTGTTGTTGTTGTTGTCGACTAAACACCTGTACCAAGCGGAACACATAACAAATTCTTGCCTCTGGCAAAAATTAATTAATTATTACAACAGACATTCGGAGAGACAGACTAAGTGAAGGCCTACTAGTTGGTTGAGCCTTTGGCCAGCAGTTAACAGCTACAATCATAAAAAGCCACTCAACAAAACCACAAACAAACACAACAACAACAACAAAAACGTGTGTTGACTAGTCTAATAAAAGGAGTACCTTACTTTTTTGCAACAGGAAACACTGACGGAACAACACACACATATGTGTTTGTTGCGTTAGCAACATGTGCAGATATGTCAAGGAAGTGTCATTATTTGTTTGAGTGATGATGTTATGATAATGTTTAAAAAGTTTAGGCTTGAGGTTTTTACCTAATTTTTGTATGCTTATAAAATTTTAAATTCACCGTATCTATTTACTATTCTAATATATTCATGTTTTATTTATTTTTTATTTTTTGTCTTTTCAGGACGATGTGGATAGCATTTTCTCACGCAACTACATTCCGGGCACACTGACACGCCAGAAACACGAAGAGTTGGGCACTCTAGAGGCAGTTCATCAGACACGTCGCAATCATGTCATTAAACAAATGCAACATAAAGGTAAGAAAAAACACAAATTACCTTAAAAAATTGTAATAAAAACTTTTGAAATAGTCTTGTTATAATTTTTGCCTTCCTCCTTCTAGAATGATTACTTAATGTAACGTTATGGAAAAATTACAAGATTTTTCATTCGAAAAGAATAAAATTTACAATAAGAATTCATTGGATTTTTACAAAATGTTTTGCGCAATTTTTGCATTTCGAATTGGACAGTTTTATTTTGAAATTTTCAAAAATATCTTGAAAAAATTCTAATAAAATTCATACGCATTTTTGAGCTCATTTTAAACCTTCTTTGTTTAATAAGGATTTTTGTTGAGTCACTTTTTTTAGTAAAAGAAATAAGAAATTATTTCATTACTTCACGGCCAAATTCTTAAAGCTAAAAAAAGCTCAAAAAATGCACACATAATCGTAGAAGTTACAATAAATAAACAAAGATGATGTCAAAAACTTCAGCCAAGTAAAATAAAGATAAGAGGTGCGTGGCGCACTGTGATTATTTAACCCTCATCGGTCCCTCGAGAAATACATTTAATCAGTCCCATTGTATGCGTGCGCATTCACATATATTTTTAATTGTAAAAAAGCTAAAAAAATTAACAACCATTTATGTTTTGTGATTTTTTTATGCTTATTACATTGTTTACTATCATATTAATACATTTGAACTTCATAAAGGTAGATTTAGAATGAAATTAATTAGAATATTACATATATTAGAAAAAAAAAATTGAATTTTTAACTTTTGTCAATTATTTGTACATTTTTCGCATAAATTGAAATTATTTTCAGCACAAATGAAATTTCTATACTTTTCACAGCGTGTAGCAAAAAGATTTTTGTTATTTTTATATGTGCAGATGTAGCATCGGCCTCGTTTTGATGTACTTGGTAAATGGCGAATCTACCGAATTCTTCGAATAACACTGAAAGCATCATTACTTTGAGGTTGTTTTTTTACGTTTAGTGATCTGTTTTTCAACGAGATTCAATCCAACCTCCTCGATAAAAAGGCGACGACGAATATTATGGTTCGTTTTAGAATTTTTCCAATTCGGGAACAATGCAATGAACGTCACGAATGCATTCAATGCACTTGGCCACCATTGGCCACCGATTGACTTTTCGTTTGCATGTGTACGTAGCCACCATTTGATCCATAGTATCAACTCCACTCTTGGTTTTGTTGTAGTCTTCAATGATGTTAGGTTTCTTCTTTTCACTATTCTCATTTATGCTGACAACATTGTGGTGTATACTGAGCAATGTCACAAATCGGTACCGGCGAGGAACATATGACAACATAATTGCCTGCAATTTATGGTCATATACAACTTCTGTAGGATAAATTGGCTTTTGACGCATGTCGAGTAGAACTGAAGGAATTTCAGTCCTATTTTTCCTTATTGTTCCCAAAACAGTCATGCGATTCTTATGTAAATTTTCTGCCAATTCATACGAAGTGAAAAAGTTGTCACACGTTATATTTCTGTCAGAAAGTCCTTCCACCAAATCCAACACGCCGTACGAGATTACGTTCAGGAGTGGCATTACGATTCCGATCAACATAAATTTGTGTGTTGAATGCATACCAGCTTTTTGAGTCGCATAGCACCCAAATTTTGATGCCATATTTCTCCGGCTTGGATGGAATATACTGACGAAATGGACATCGCCCACGATACGGAACTAACTGTTCATCTACGGTAATATTTTTCCTGGTGTGTATACAACTTTCAAATTATGATTCCATTTATCGTATACATTTCGAAACGGTGCCAATTTATCACGTACAGAAGTACTTGTAGATGCAGTGTTGGCCATACGTTGTTCGCGGTCATCAAATCGAATGCAACCATGGATACGCTTGAACATTTTCAAAGACATTGTTGCTCTAAATATTGGCCGACCAGTTTCATCATTCCACAGTTTAGTGACACATTCACCGTATGACCGATACACACTAGAAAGCAGCAATAATCCAAAGTATGCGTGCAGTGTCCAAATCAATGTTTTCCCAATCGTCTTTGTACTTTCGCACACCATATAAATTCGTCATGTTCAATATAATATTCTCAACCGGTTCAAGGAACATGTGAAATGCAGACGTAACATCAACTATAGTAGCAGCTGCTAATGCTTTTGGACCTGAATTATAACAAAAATGACACATATAATGAACATGAACCCATAACAAAGAGGGTAGGTTTTTACCTGAAGTAAAAATTTCTGCACGTCGAAATGAATTTCTTAGATTTATTTCAAATGGTTGCGATGAATATTCAATTTTCTTATTTTTTGAAAAATATTTATTTTCAGGATTTGCTGCATTTTCTTCTGCTAAATTTTGCTCAACTGGCTCAATGTCGTCTTCATCCGAATGCACGCTAACTTTACTTTCATCATTCTCCTCGTCTGATAATGAAAAATCATCGTCACTATTGCACGGAGTTTCGCCCGCTTCGCTTTCCAAATCAAAATCCATTTCTAGTTCATCTCGGTGCCTTCTTTCATGTAAAACTCGATCCATTTTTTATCAAATACTTCGAAACACAACAAAAATTAAAATAAATGCGCAAACAAACTTCACTTATGTATGTTCCAGAACAAACTGAATTTCATAAAACAAAAAAAATAAAAGCGTGCTATAAATCCATACACAAAAATGAGCGGCAATTCCAGGTACCTGCTTATGTGTATGTGCGCACATACACAGGGATCGATTCGTAACTATAACTGCACAGGCAAATACAGTAAGGGTACAAATTCAAAAATGGGTTTTATTTGTTGTTCAGGCAAAATAATTCTACTTTGCAAAATACAAGGTCATTCCGCTGAACCGTTTTTATTTTATTCATGGTTAAAGATCAAAATTGTATGCGTGCGCATACAGGGGACCGATGAGGGTTAATTAACGTTATAATAATTTTTTTCCCGTAGTTTTCAGTGCGCATTTTTTTTATTATAATAATCAAGGCTCGGATTTTGATGAACTAAGAAACTGCAAAGAATTACCTCAAAGAAATGACAAAAAATACCTAAAAACTGCAGAAAATTAAATAAAAACTGACAAAAATGCTAACAATTGCATGAATTAGGAAATGACTCTCGGAAAAGTGGGCGCAGATATAGTGCTACCATGCCTGTTTTTTTTTTCTCATATCAAAAAAAATAAATTAAAGTTTTTTCTAAATGACCTCTACATTTATTATGTTGACTTTATATGATTTAAATACAAATTCTAAATGTTTGATAGTTTAAATCATACTTGATTTTAAATACAAATTCTAGTTGTTTGATAGTTTAAAATCGTTTATTGAGCTTAAGGTCAAAGTTAGAACAATTAATTGTTCTAACGAATTTTTCCAAAGAAACAACAACAACAACAAAGTTTTTTCAATATGAAAAGGAAAAAATCACTAGCTGATTTTATTGCACAATTTCTGCCCTGCTAAAAGCGTCATCAGAAATCTTTGTGATACCCGTGCAAGCGCGCATTAACGCACTGCCCACCGGGGCGATGAGATTTGAAGTGTCAATTTCTCAGTTTTTCTCAATTTCAAACTTTCACATTTGTTGTTGTATTTCCGTTTTACTTTAGTCTCTATGCTTATGTTATTATATGGAGTCCAACAGCCTGCTGGAAGTCTGCACTAACAAAGCATGTTTACTGAAGTAGTTTTTAGAACTTTTGCTGACATTTAGAATTTGTATTTAAATCATATAAAGTCAACATAAAAAAATAAATCTTTAATAATAAAACATTACTATACTTAAAAATTAATTTGTATAATTTTTATACATAGCGTTACAGTATATTACAATGTACATTTTTAAGTTATTAAAATTCGTCGATTGTCTGGCACAATGTTTCTGCACTGACGAGAGGAACATATTTAAAAGACGGATAGGTCATCGGATGTAAGTTGCTCTTCTAATTTCATAGTATTAAAATTTGTACCCCCAAATATTTCAACAATAGAGCATAAAAATAGAGTCAACAACCACTAGCATGTCCTGAGTTTTTATCTAACACTTGTTTAATCTTTCTACATATTCTTTCGTCAGTTTCACCACGCGCAGAGCTTTTTTTTATCGAAGTCTATAAACAAAGCTACACCTTTTTCGAGAGGTAATGTTTTTGCTTGAAGGACTCTATTGTTAAAGGAATATGTTTAAAAATTTGAATTCTAACATTTTTTAGTACGAAAAAAAAAATTCTTTTAAAATTACACTAAAATTACCTAAAAACAGAAAAATGCTCTAAAAATTAAAAATGTTCAATAATGACAATTAAATAACTTTAAAATGGCAAAAAATTACCAACAAATGCAATGAAAAATGACCTAAAAACTTTTCGAGTTTGGAGTTTAGGAAACCTAAATGGACGTTCCAGATAAGCAGGAAATTTCTTAGAAGCAGCAGAAAAAAGATGACATGTCATCGAAATCCTAGCCCTGGTAAAAGTCCTCAAAGTATTTACAAAATACATATGGCTATGAAAAAACTATTGCTCTTTCCGATTATAGGTTTCAATATTTATTCAACCCTTTCGACCTAACTCTTTCCGTAAGACAACATCTGACTTTGTGGCTCTGTTTCTCGCTTGGAATCCTCTGATTGATAATAGAAAATTTTTAATAATAGATTGAAATGCCAAAAAGGCGATAAAAGCATTAAATTAAATTACAAAATGAAATCATATTCTGAAGTGAAAGTTATTTTAGTTTTTAAAAACAATTTACTTGACAGTTTTACACAAATTTAAAATACTTAATTTAGGCTTATTGAACGAATCTATACAGAGCCAATGACCACCACTTTAAATCAAGAAGATCACCTTATTGAGCTATTTTATTAGGTTTTCTGTTTAAAAGTACCAAATAAGAAGAATTTTCCGTAGAGAAATAATCTTAATTCTATAGAGAAAATCTCTTAAAACTAATCAAACATTGCTGAGTAAGATTCGATATTGAATGAATGAAATAATGTGAAAATTTTCTTAACACTTATCACTTATCTCACTAAAGTTTAAGAAGAAACCATTTAAAACTAAGAAGAAAATCTTTTTGATCTGGAAATTTTATTAACAGTTGTTCATTTCACTAAAGTTTAAGAAGTGACCACTTAAAACTAAGAAGAAAGTCTTATCCTTATTTGTATGTATATATACTATACTACATATATCTTTGGCTTTCAGAAATAAAAAAGCACTTGTTTTTGACGAAACTGAGATTCTCGAAACTCAAGCCGTATTTTGGTCATGGGGCTTGAACGTTTTAGTTTCGGCTTTGTTAAAAATGCACGGTTTGAACCCAAAGGACGTGCTCAATATAATGGAAATTCAGAACCTCATCAGTTCTTTGATATTCTCTTCGTGACAAGGTCAAGTTTAAAACTTGCTTGAAAGAATGGAGAAAAATAGGGTAAATTAATGGAAAAATTTAATAGATATGTAACGAAAAAAACTTGGTGTCCAACAAAAACAGCAACAATAAAACCATGCGCAGAAAGTGCCACTACTTTGTATTACTTTCTTTGTTAATTTCTAGCATAGCTTCTATCATACTTTATTTTTTCTAAGTTTAAAAATTATATTTTAACATATACCTAATAAATTGTAATAAAATCTTAAACATTATTTTTTTTTTCTTATTTTTATAGGCAATTAAAAGAAAGTATATTTTCAGGTTAAAGGTTAATAAGATTCCATTGTGCTTCAAACAGCTTCACTTATTAAATTTCAAAAACAAATCTTATTAAATCAATAAGATTTTCCAATCAAGCGTAAAGAAGATAACTTTTAAAATTAATAAGTAAATCACATATTTTTAATGAGACTTTCTTATAGCTTTAAAAGTTTTCTTATAAAATGCAATAAGATTCTTCTTGAAACTATGTGATTTGACCAATAAAAAATGATAGGGTTTTAAGAAGATTTTCTCTACAATTATAATTAGAGAGTCTTTTTGGATTAAAACTATAGAGAAATCGTATTGATTTTGTTATATTTTATTAGGTCATTTTGGCTTTGTGTAACACAAAAATTACTTATGTTTTCATATATGTACTTGTACCATTCAATCATATCTTGAGATCAATTTCTATTAAATATTTAGGCAAATTTGGTGCCTCTTAAATTAAAAACGAGCACCAAAAAATGCACCAGACACCAAAACTCATTTTCCAGGCGCCAAAATTTTCAAAATGTACCAAATCTGGTGAAAAAAGCACTAAGATGGCAACAGTGTTGAAATGTGGTTAATAAAAAGAGGAGAAAATTGCAAAACCGAAATTGATTAAAATTTTCACGTTTTGCAAAGTTGTTTCGAGTAAATCTCTGTGAGCTACCACGAAAACATGCTATTTCGAAAAATAATAATTTACAAAAATATATTAAATAACGCTTAAGTTCATAAAATATCAAAGTACAAAAGTAAAAGATTGATATTTAGTTAGAAATCATCAGAGCTGTAAAATCTTCACTCATATTTAGAATTTTAAGTACAACTAAAAAACTACATAAGAATGCATTCAATGAATGCAAAATTAATTTAATTTTAATAATTAATATTAATTAATTAATAATTATTTATTTCGTTCATTTTTATTCAAAATAATATTCATTTTCGTTATTCAAAATAATGAAAAATTTTTTTTATTCACTTGAAAGCTATTCACAAAGAATTTCTGAATTTTCAATTATTCTTTTTTATTCACTATTCATTTCTTATTCGTTATTAGTTTCTTTTTCATTATTCTTTTGTTATTCATTATTAATTTTCTATTCAATTTATTTTTTATTCATTTGTTATTCGTCATTATTTTTTCGTTCATTATTTATTGTTTTATTAATTATTCATTATTTATTCATTGTTCATTTGTTATTCTTCATTAATTTTTTATTCATTTTAATGCAAAGTCATAAATAAAAACTTAATAGCAAATGAATACTGAATAAAAAATTAAAAATGAATAACAAATGAATAAGGATTAAAAAATTAACAATGAATAACCAAATAATATAAATAAAATAATAACAATGATTTAAAAATTTATAATAAATAAAATATTAATAATGAATACCTAGTAAATAATGAATAAAATTAAAAATAAATAATGAATAAAAATTAATAATGAATAATGATTAAAAAATTAATAATGGATAACAAATGAATAATGAATAAAAAATTAACAATGATTAAAAAATTAATAATGAATAAAAACTTAATAATGAATAACACATGAATAATGAATAAAATAAAAAATTAATATGGAATGAAAAATTAATAAAGAATAACAAATGAATAATGAATAAAAAATTTAATAATGAATAACAAATGAATAATGAATAATAAATGAATAATGAATAAAAAATTAAAGACGAATAAAAAATTAATAATGAATAACAAATGAATAATGAATTAAAAACTAATAACGAATTTAAAATGTATAATGAATAAAAAAAGATTAATTGAAAATTCTGAAATTCTTTGTGAAATGCATTCTTTGTGAATATCATTCAAATGAATAAAAAAAAATATTCATTATTCTGAATAACGAAAATGAATAATTGAAATGAATAAGTAATCAGTTTTTTAAAAATTAATTTGAAAATTTTATTTATAAATCAATTTTGTATTCATTGAATTCATTTTTATTTCGTAATTCACTGATTCACTTTTTTGTGAATAAAATCAAATTGAATGCATTATTTTACAGCTCTTATAAAAATGAAAGCTAAAATGCTTTCAAAGTTTTTCTATATGACCTTGTTATTTATTATGTTGATTTTCTATGATTTAAATACAAATCCTAAATGTTTGATAGTTTAAATCATTCTTAATTTTAAATACAAATTCTAGTTGTGTGATAGTTTAAAATCGCTTATTGAGCTTTAGGTCAGGTTAGAAAAATTAATCTTCTTTTCAAATCTTTTTAAATTTGCTGTTTTATCTTTTAGGAAGGCAATAAAGTATTTAGACAAGGCTTATTTAAGTCTACAACTGATTATAGGTAAATTTGGAATTTTTAGCACCAACGTGCTGGAAATTTCTCCGAAAGAGTTAAACGGAGATAAGGAAATATATAAAAAAAAATGTATGTATGTGGGTATGTTTATCAGGTATAGACTCCATAACCACTCTTTATGAAAATTTCAGGGAAACTGAAACAACATCTTGAGCGTGCTGCTGTAAAGTTTGGGGTTGATTAGACAAGTGGGCGTGGTATCTACCATGCAACTCAAATTAGCGCTATCGCTCACATGCCAAAAATGCTATGGTTTTTATCGTAAAAAACTCAAATTTTTTAATCTTGTTAAGATGGTTACTGTTGGAAACCATACAATGGGCATGGCAGCAAAAGACAATTTATAATTCCTGAGTAACTGAAACTTGATATACAGTAGGTGGTCAAGCTAATAAAACGGTTTTGGTGTAAACAACAAAATTTGGCTCTTCCAATTATGTAATTTTTTAACCAGTGCTGAATTTGAAAAAAAAAAAATTTGAAAAAAATTTTCAACAACACTTGAAGAATTCCACAGTAAAAACTAACGGGGTTTTTCTCATGAGCGGGAGTTTTTCAAGCTTATTTTTACATTTTTTGTTAGTCTCTCAAGGAACTTTTTCGGATTTAAATCCTATCGAGAATGTCTTGCACACCCTTAAACACCATGTTGAACTTCAAAATAAGCCTTTCATAAGTATTTTAAAAAAAAAAATATCAGTGATGTTTGGAGAAATTCTTCGGAAATAAAATTATGTATGTATTAAGGCTTCGATTGAAAGTATGCCTAATAAAGTGCGAGCTGTCGTAAAAGCTAGAGGCGAAAATACTCGTTACTGACAAAACTGTAATCAAAATACTTTCTAACGACAAGCAATTAATGTATTTAACTAACTCGTTTATTGTTTTTTTTTTTGTCATTGAAATAAAATTTAAATTATAATTTGACTTCGAACTTGAAAATTTCGTTTAATTACTCTGCGTTCTAAAAGCTTGACCACCTACTGTATATGTAAATATTGACAAGCCCACTTTTGCCGCGCACAAGTCAGAAGAAATGCTAAATATCAGACGAATTTTACCGTAAAAGACTAAAATTTGGCAATTAAAAAAAAAAAAAAGGTAGTGTCGCACTTTATCTAAGCCCACTTTTCAGAAGTCATTATTATTTTTTTCACTAGTTTTGATAGTGAAACTTGGAGTAAGTGGCATACACCATATATAGGGTGTTTTTTAAAGAGGCATAGAACTTATCTATAATAAAAAAACATTTTCTGTTTGTTTGTTTGTTTGTTTGGCCTTTAAACAAACCTAAACGGCTCAACATATTTCGCTCAAACTAGGTATACATATTAAGTGCATTTTAGATTAAAATGAAACATACTTAGTTTTTGCCACGCCTCCTCCGAAATTTTTCAACTAATGGTAATTTTGTTATTAAAATACTTTTAAGTATCAAAGGTTTTTGTGCAATTAATTTTAAAAAATTTCTGTTATTTTCACATCAAAAACACTCACATATATTTAAAATTGAAGAAAATTTTCAGTACAACGACTTTTTCATGAAATATCGTTACCTAAGAATGAGAAAAAACCGACATGAAAATCAAAGTTTGGTCTTTCAATGCAAATATCTCCGCTGTCCATTAACATATTTCATCCAATTTTTTTTTTGTTCAAAAGTTCAATAATATCACTTCATAAAAATAGGTTGAACTGTACCGTTAAGTTAGTGTAACTATGTTTTATAATTATGTAAAAAAAATCAAAAATATTGACTTTTTACTCAAAAAATGACTAAAAAATTTTTTTTATTGTAAACATTAAATAAATTAAACATTGCACATCTAGCTACCTTTCATATGAAAAAGCATTTATTTGCAAAAATTCGTCCAACTAAGCGCAAAAATTACTTTACTATTTTTGTCATCAAAGCAACAAGTGAACCCCCCTTGATGTTTTCGCGAAATTTATTTTTTTTTTCCAAAATGTTGTTTTAAAATTTTTAGCAAAAAAGTCAAGTCTTAAAAACAATTTATGTGAAAAAATTACCCTAATATCTCTTTCCAATCAAAAGTTTTAGCTAAAATTAATAAAACTGAGTTTTGTTTTAAAATTCTCTATGTAATTTGAACGTCCCTTTTTATCTTTAAGAATGCATGTATGTGTCTTGAGTAATTACAAACATTTTGTTTTATATAAATGCTTCCTCATAGTAATCTACTTAGTTTTTTCATGGCAGCATTGCTCCTGATGAACGAAGGGATTCGTAAAATTTTGATTTTTCGAAAAATTTTAGTTTTGGAAATGCAAAGTTGCTTGTTTTACCAAAATTTCACTCATATTTTCGGTTATAAAAACATCTTTCATTCATATGTATGTATAAAACTAGTGAAAAAAATTTCAAACTAGTCGGTAAAGTCGTTCTAAAGTTACAGTGATCGCCGACTTCAAAAACATGGTTTTAAGAAAAATGCGTTTAAATTTTTGACTACGCATAAATAATAATCCGATTATTCTTAAATTTTTAGTGAATACTTTTGTACTCTTCTGCAATACGTACTCTTCTGAGTTTATCCGAGTGGTTGGAAAATTGAGATTGAGCTCTCCAAGGGCACTAACTGCATCCCACACCATCAGTGACCCGCCACCAAAATTTATTTTTTTAAAATATCAGGCCTACGTCATATATTCGCCAGTATCCATTGCAGTCATCTGGTTCATTTAAGTCAAACTAATTTTCATCAAAAAAAGATGTGCAAAAAGCTAACTTTTTACAAAAAGAATACCTGGTTCCAATTACGTTCCGTATTGTTATGAGGGAATTGATTATGCTTCTTTTTCTTTTTATGCTTGATGATTAATTGAGGGGTTGGCTGCATTTTATAAAATCGAGTGTTCCCGGAACCCTTTAAAACGCAAATTTTCGAAGATACCAGACACGTACAGGAGTGTCACTAAAGAAATAAAAAAGCCATTATGTACAGTATTTTTGACTTCTTTTGTAGCTTAGCCCAAATTACGGTATACTTTGAACCAAGACCCACCTGCATTTTATGCATTGTCTTTCCTTCCTTTTTCATTATTAAGGGTTGGAATTGAGTGTTAATTTTTTCATACGCCCTATTGTATATAAGTGAAAACAAACTCGCAAATAGCTCTGATATTTAATTTAGTCTTGAGTTTTTAAAAATACTATAAAATATAAATATACTATATATACTATATAAACGCAGTTCGTTTGTGGGTAAGAAAGAGTACAAATAATGTCAAAATAATTAAATCTTGTAAGCCCTATAAGACTTTCTTTACTCTCGAATTTGAACACTTCTACCAAATATTTTTTAAGTCATGTATATGAAATGCATGTATTTTAAAATGCCCCATAAAATAGCTTTAACTGCACCCATTTTTCGATGCCCACATTCATTCTCACACTGTATTTTTTCCAGCTCTGGCCAATGCGCATGCCAAACAAATCTTCAGCGAAGCCTCGTGTCGCCTGCCACAACGTCGAGTCGAGCGCATACAACGCGATCCAACCAAGATATACACGCCCCATTGTACAGTGTTGCATCGTTGTGCCGATGATACGGGCTGCTGCAAAAGTGATCGACAGACGTGCGCACCAAAACGTACGAAAAGTGTGGACTTGTACTTTTTCGTAAGTATTTAAATGTTTTCTTCTATTTCATATTTAACAATTTATAACAATTTGGCAGCACTGTCAGTACTAGTAATCATAGCAGTTTATCAAACGTTGGCAATCTGCTTGATTAATTACAGCTAAATCCATTTGAGTCTCTAATAGACCCAGAGAAACATTAATTAGAAGTAATGCTATTAAGAAAAAAAAATTAAGTTGGCAGAACTGAAAAGTAAACAAAATGTTGAAACAACTACAAATCAAAGCAATGCACATGCAATAAGTAAAGCATAATGAAACTGATTGCTTATCATTATAAATTTGGGCGCAGTGTTGCCACTTATTAGCATAGCAGTGGCTATAATGAAGCCATTGATTGGGGGTAGGGGGAATTTTTTAATTGCATATTTCGTCACATTTCAGTTAATGCCGCATTTTTTGCTGTTGCTAGTGGTTTTTATTCTCTCAACTATTGTTAAAAACGACCAACATTATTGTTGTTGTTGCTGTTGTACAACGATCCATAACACCACATAAAAAAAAATTAAGTTAACAAGACGGATAAAAAAAAAGAAAAACACTATCGAATGAATCGAACTTTTAATTAATGACAAACATTGTCCCAACCAAGGCTAACAACATGTTGCCACAAATAAGAGTAAATCACTGGTTTGAAACGAAAATTATGTGGTATTCTTTTTTTTTTGCTTGTGGAAATATTTTTTTAAAAAATTCATTGTACTTAAAAGAACATGCAACACTTTTTTTGTGAACAAAATTTTTGTTGTTGTTCACCCACAACTATTGTGCATGCCAGAGACACGCAAGAATGACTGAAAAGGTGGCACCTTTCGTAATGCTTGCATGCTTTGGAAAAAATTCTTAAGTTATTTTGCAACAGCTGCACCCTCTTGTTTTTGTGTATAAAAAAAAAAATATGTTGTAGTTTATGTCGTTCTTGTCAATAGCTAAACTGGTCCTTAATTTTGTCAAAATCCTGCTTGAACTTAGGCTTGAAATTAAGAACTAGACAAAGACTTTTATAAAAACACATTTAACATTTAAGCAAGGATTTGTAAAAACAAAAAAAAATAACAGATAAAATGGTGATAATCGCTCAAGAAAAAATCGCCAAAAAAATCTAAAATCACTCAAAAAATATGGCTAAAAAACTAAATGAAAAATGACACAAAAAATTTCACCTTATTTAAAAAAAAATATGCTTAAAATATAATGGGAAAAATCATTTCCACACAAAACGAAAATAAAATGAAACAAAAACATTTCAGAAGTTTTCTCTTATATAATAAAAATGATTTTAAGCTTTCTTTGATTTTCTTATACATTTTCCAGTCTCACCTCCTACAAATAAAAATTAAGTACTTTAACTAAAATTTAGTGCTTACATTTTTATTTAAACATTTAATTTTAAATCCGACAAAAAATGTAATGCAAATACATAACATAAAAAATTTAAATGATATACAAATAAATTTAAATTATTACATGAAATAAATTGCGAGCTTTAGATCAAGTAAATTTTTAAGATCTTAAGCTCGCAATTTAATTCATGTAATAATTTAATAGATCATAAAATTAATTAACTAATAATTTTAAATTTCATTTTAAACTAGCAGGACTCGATTTTACTTTATCAATCTCTTTAAGACAATACATGTCAAAAGAAAAAGAAAAACATTGCGCAAGCATATGTAAATAATTTTTTACCTTTCTCAGAGCTCATCTCTGCTTTTTTGCTCTGTGCTAGCTGAGCACAAAAAGAGAAAAGTAGGGAGCAAAATTAAGTTTATTGATACCCTCCTAACACGAACGCATACAAAGAAAACGCTTACTGCATTATTCTGTATCACGAAGTAGCACACCAACGACAAGCAAGACACGAGAAGCAATACTTTTTCTATATGAAATTCTATTGCTTCTCGTGTCTTGCTTGTCGTTGGTGTGCATTTTCGTTATACAAAATAAAGCAGTTAAGCAATGCATGGCATCTGGGACAGTGGCGGATCTAGAAATAGCTCGTGGGGGGGGGGGGGGGGGGGCTAAATAAGCAAATTATTTTTTTTTTATTCATTGCATTTATTGATGTATTACATAGTAAACTTATTTAAAAAAACTATATTAACGTTTTAAATGTCATGAGTAATTCATGATAATTAAATATTATGAGTAATTAAAAAGCATATCAAAAGCTTAAAATTTATATAATTCGTAAGAATTGAAAGAAAAGAAGTAGCTAATGATTATTTTCAACTTAGAATTCTTTAAGTGCGTGACGACGCTAATTTAGCGAAAACTCAAACTAATACTTTTGATCCGCAAAAATTTAAATTCGTACTTTTTGCTAAGTACGTTAAATTCGTAAATTCCTCCCAAAAGTTAAATTCGTACTTTTCAAAAAGAACGAATTTAATTTCCTCCCAAAAGTTAAATTCGTACTGTGCAAAATTCGTTCTTTTTGCACAGTACGAATTAAACTTTTGGGAGGAAATTAAATTCGTTCTTTTTGAAAAGTACGAATTTAACTTTTGGAAGGAACTAAAATTCGTTCTATATGCAAAGTTCGAGCTTAACTTTGAATCGAGTTTAGCTTTTGGCACAATTTTGAGTGCACAATTAAGGCTTTTGCCACACATATTTCTTAAAAAGTAGTGAAACTGGCATTCATGGTACTAAGTTTCAGTACAAAAATGGAAATTTATCGTTATAAAGGTGGTTTAATCACCTGTCCAATGATATGCATTTCAAAAACATTCTTCGCTCAGATTTTGAGATTTTTCGCATAAAGAACGAATTTAACTTTTGGGAGGAAATTAAATTCGTTCTTTTTGAAAAGTACGAATTTAACTTTTGGGAGGAATTTACGAATTTAAAGTACTTAGCTAAAAGTACGAATTTAACTTTTGCGGATCAAAAGTATTGGTTTGAGTCTTCGCTAAGTTAGCGTCGGATTGACGAATTTATCATCAAGCACTTAAATGCTTGCTTTTTATTACTTTCTTTATTAAGCTATTTGTATAAAATTAAGTTATTATATTGAAGCTTATGGATCTTCAACATCCCAACTCGCATTACTCATGCGTCGATTTTTTAATTTACAAAAAATTTCAGCGATTTCCTCTGGGTTAATATCAATTTTTTTGTGAATGTTTGTTTTTGTTTTTGTTTTTTATATGCTAAGATTTATGTAAGTGAATTGAAATAATAACTAATTGAAAAAACATATCAATAGAAATTTGTGTCAATAATCTATGATTTTTTATAATTTTATCGCGTAGAAATTAGTGCATCGATCCCATTGAAAGAAGGATAAACATTTATTATTATATTGTTATTTGGAAACACTGACTACATGAGCAGAATGACTATAGGTATTTAATATTTTTTTTCTTCAATTCAATTAAAGCAAAATGCCAACAACCGAATATAGGCAGACATACATACTCAACGTTATCGAAATTTAAGAGCCAACCGAGAAAATCAAACACCTTCATAACATTTTGGACAAAATTACTTTTGTTTTTATGAAAAAGAAAGACCTTCAAAAATAATTTGCTTATTTATATTTTAAGATTTTATAGTACACACTTATTTATGAGCCTTAACTTACTATTTTTACAATTTTAAGCTTTTCGCTCCTTCTTTCTCCTTTCCAAAAATATAAATACTGAAATGACTGTAACCTACTGCGGACAAAGCCGCGGGTAACTGCTAGTATTTATTTAAAAAATTAAATTAAGCGTCTGGGGGGGCTACAGCCCCATATCCCCCTGGATCCGCGCCTGATCTGGGATGATTTCGTAAAAAAATTAACACTTTCATTAAAAATATTTAATATATCAAGTTCGATAGGAAAATATCCCAATAAAATGCTATAGCACAAATATGATATTTTTAACATTTTTTCATAAAAACCGGTCTAGTATTTTTGAGTTTACTAGATATGCCAAAATAAAATTTTTCAAAAACAAGCCCAATTCAAACGACAGAAAAAATTAAAAAAGATTAGGGTAGATTATATCTCGCTTGACTTAAAAGGGTCAAAATAAAATAAATATATGTATGTATATTAGGGTGTCCCAAAAAAAATCGTGTTTGATGTCCGCAGCTTTTCCACTTCCATTTGACCTTAGAAACACCCTCTCTGAAGCGCATCCCAATTGGTAAAGGTTAAGAGGTCACGAATTCATTTTCTAATTTTCCCATACGATTTGTATGGGTAAAAATCGGTTTTGCTGGTAAATTGAATTTAGAGCCACAATATTTTAAGCAAAATGGTTTAAAAAAATACGTTTAATATGTGGAAGTATTAAAATAAATAAAAATATATTTTTTTGAGACACCCTAATGTATATATGGAAAAAGAAAACTTTAATAAAAAATTACATTAAAATAAATAATTTTTTATTATTATACACAAAATTTACATTTTTACCTGTGCCACATATAAGCCGAAGAAAACACAATTCCAGAACGGTATACTTGAAACATAATTTTATTATCGGTATTAAAAATTGGAATTTTTAAAGGGTGTCCCAACAAGAGCGAAATTTTTAAATTTTAAATATAACTCAGATATTTAAAAAAAAATCGTGAAACTTTATTATATCGTAAAGTAGACAGAATGAGGTTATGTATGGAACAATATATCGTGCAGATGGCCGCCGCGGCTTTGCTGGCATACACGCGATCTTTTAATGAAATTTTCAATGACCGTTTTGCCTAAATGCTGCGGTATTTCATTAATGCAGCGTCCAATTTCCTCTTTTAAGGCTTGAGTCGTCATCGGCTTATTCGCGTAAACCATCGACTTCAAAAAACCCCAAAGAAAAAAATCTAATGGTGTTAAATCGCACGATCTAGGCGGCCAATTCTGATCTCCAAAACGCGAAATAACACTACCGGGAAATGATTAATGCAGCAATTGAATTGTTTCTCTGGCTGTATAACATGTGGCGTCGTCTTGTTGGAACCACATACCCTCCATACTCATTTCTTCAATTCTAGGCAAGAAAAAACTGGTTATCATTTCACAATACCGAACACCATTGACTGTTTGCGCTTGACCTGCCTCATTTTCATAAAAAAAAGGTCTAATGATTTCTCCAGCCCAAAAACCACACCACACAGTGACATGTTGAGGATGCATTTGCTTCTCGTGAATCACTCGAGGATTTTCCTCACCCCAAATGCGACAATTCTGCCTATTGACGAAGCCATCAAGATGGAAATGGGCCTCGTCACCGAAGATGATTTTAGCGGCAAAATCAGCATTTTCATGTTGTCTCTCCAATACCCAATTAACGAACTCCCTTCGCTGTCCATGGTCAGCTGGCTTCAGTTCCTGAGTCAATTGAACTTTGTATGCATGAAGATGCAAATCTTTCGTCAAAATTCGCTGCATAGTGGATTTGGAGACACCAATTTGCTGAGCTCGGTGTCGCATTGAGGTGGATGGAGTTTGAGCGACATCATCACGTACAGTTGCGATTTTTCGGTCGATCGACCTGGTCGAAGGCGCGTTGTTGTCTTTGCATCACTAACAGACCCAGTTTCGGCAAATTTATCCATTAATCTCTTTACAATTGACTCTTTTGGAGCATTATTGTGACCCCAAATTGATCGCAATTTGCTTGCTGTAACCGCAAAACTTTCACCATTTTGGTAAAACAATTTCACAATGAGAATGCGTTGTTCATTCGTGTAGCGCTCCATTTTTACTAAGCTCGTACCTTCTACTAGCAAACAATAACAATTGTTCAAATGTCAAACAATGACACTTCGAATGACGCCAAATTTAAAAATTCCGTTTTTGTTGGGACACACTTTATTTTTAATATATTTTGCAAGCCAAAAATGTTTTAAGATTCATTGTTATAGCTGTGCAAAAATTAACATTTTGTAACCAAGACCAAACATTGGCCGAACAAGGGTTAAGCCCTGACCTGTTAGAACTTATATCGGCTTAACGAGGATCTAACAAAGGAATATGCATGATAGCAAAGAAAGCTCTTTGCCATAAGCGACATAATGTCCTCAATGCATTATTAGAACCAGACACAATGAATAGTAATTGTGAACTAATTAAATGAATGTTCATTTCGAATGAAACTATCAAAATATCACACGAAAAAATTCTTTCAAGATCAAAAGTAAGTAACGTTTTAGCATCAGCAACGTACAGCGAACATTATTTTTTTGTTATTCGCTCATTCGCTTATGTTGTCGTAAAAGCGCAAGAATAATATATATATTTTTCTTGGCAAAAGCGCTTTATCAAATTTTATAAACAACAAATGTGATTGCTTTTGTTGCTATGCATGCGTAGACATCGATTACTGTTTGTGTTGTTTCTATGTTCACATGTTTTTTTGTTTTTGTTTTGGTATACGCTTGAAGGCAAAACTAATGACATAACATTATTTTAAAAATACTACTGTTTGAACCATGTTTGGACGCTGTTCGGACGAGTGAATGTTTTGTATTATATTTATACCATATTCGACCCCTGTTTTTCCGTTCGGTCTCTGTTTTATGAACAACAAATTTTATTGCTTTTATTTCTGCTATTGTGTTTGTAATAGATATCGACTGCTGTTTGTGTTGTTTCTATGTACACGTGATTTTGTTACGGTATACGCTCAAAGCCAAAATTTATGATACGACATTGTTTTAAAACGACCACTGTTCAAACAGGAGCCAAGCACGTTTCGTTAATACGTTTTAGATAATTTTCTTACAATATTCCACAACAGTTTGACCATTGCTTGGCCAATTATGATTTTGCTCCGGAAATTTAGATAAATTATTTTTTCTACCTAAATTCTCTTTATCTTTTCTAAAAATACACAAACTGGAGAAATCGGTTTTTATCAATTTTGTAATTTTTTGGACATAATTTTTATTTATTTACAAAATTTGTTCTAAATTCTTTTGAAAATTGTATGCACATTCATCTAAAAGTTTGGAATAAGGCCTTATAGTTTTCCGACCCAAAAGAAAAAAAATTAATTTTTCGGTATTTAAATTTAAAAATAATTTGGGAAATATCCGTAAATTCCGAAAATATTAAAAGACATCGTTTCGGTTGGGTTCTTTTGAAAATTTGATTCATTTTTGTTTAAGATTTGGAATAAATCTTAATAGTTTTCCGACATAAAAAAATTTTTTTAGGAGCTACTTAAATTTAATTATAATGTAAAAAACTCCTTAAAATCCAAAAAGATATTTATATTAACTTAGCAAATATTTGCTTGAATAAAGTAGCAATTTAATTTGAATTTGATCAAAATTTTGCTAAGTTATTATAACCTGGAATAGCAAATTTTGATTAGTTTTTAATGAAATCCAGCATATTTTTGAAGTGAAATAATAATTAACATTAAATTAAATTGAACAATTTTCACTATCCGGAGACTTGAACCTAGGCCGCGTGAGTGTAAGTGCAGGGGCTTATCCATTCAACCATTGCAGTTGTCAACCAATCGTCGCCTAATTTTCTTCATTAAGAATAAACGTGTGCTGTGTGTTTGAAAGAAATTTGCTTAAGTTTGGTAAAAATTTGCTATTTGAGCTTATATTAACTTAGCAAATTTTGAAGTAGCTGAGATTCAAGCGCATGTTTTGCTTAACCACAATACAAATTTAACAAACAGTTTTCTCCGTGCATAAAGAGCATCAACATTTTTTTTCCCCCCAAAACCAACATGACGCTTTCCAAGCACAGCTTAATCCATTTCGACTTAATCTGAATCCTAGGGCCAATTAACTACATCTTCTTCTTTTGTCTTTATCAAATTTAAAAAATCTAAATCTTAACTAAACCTTAGTAAAACCTCAAAGTGCATGTTCTAAAGATAAAAAACCCTGAATAAAAACTAGACCTTATAAATTCTTAACTTGCGTGATGAGCAATGAAAAAGCATTAAAAATACAAGTAAAAATATTTGTACTTACAAACCTATATTTAGCGAAAGTGTTTGATAAGATTAAAACATGGTTTAGCTTTGGGCTAAAACTAAATCGCCAATGTAACAACAAGCACAACAACAAAAACAACAGCAATAACTACATTGGCAACGTCTAGTTAGAACATGCAAATTCGACATGCACGTTACTCCATGTACATGCCAAGAAGTAGTTAGGGAAGTAAACCAACGAAACACTGACCAATATCTTTGCGTGTAGTTTTTTTTTTTTTAAGTACATCAACTTTGATTTCATTTTCGAGCAAAATTTACGCTTGAGGAAATTTTAGGCTGGTCATGCAAAGTGATTGAAGATTGCAGTCAGTTGGTCAAAAGTGAGTGGTGGTTGGGCGAAACTAAGTGGAGGCTATAAATACATAGATGTGGCAGCTCGCATTTGAAAGTGCAAACTTATTGTTTAGTGTTTGGAATTTAAAGATTTTAGCGGGTTAAATAAAAAGAGAGTCGAAGAATTTTTAAACCATGGCACAAGAACAGAAAAGTTACTAAGATTTAGCTACCGAAATCCTGTCTTGTCCTGCTTGATAATCTTAGATTAAGTTAGACGTTATGTATGAGAGACGAGCAAACTGAGATTCCATGTACAAAGTCCTATAGGTTCTTTGTGATTCCATATATTGTGGTCCTATCGTAACGTACTTGGAATATAAACCTTTATGACTTCAAGCTGGGTTACACCTGTATGTACTTCAAATGAATTTAAATAATTACATCATTGGGACCTTTATAAACTCCAAGAGTTTTCTATTAAGTCTGCTTTTCGTATGGTGAAGTCAACGTTGTTGGAGATGGGGTATATTTTTCGGCATTTTTGTATGAGAGAATCCTTGTTTTTTAAGTTTTTGTGCCAATGAGTTTATAACTAATCAGAATACATTTATACTAAAATCGTTTGGGAAAGAAAACCAGCTGTGACCTTTTAGACAAAGTAAAATAGGCGTAGCTACTTTTGCTATCTTAGAATTTTGCCATCGTATTCCTAACATAATTCATTCATATATTTCTCTAAATGCTACTTTCTTTCCAAAGCTCTGACTAAAAACTCTGTTATCGAAGTCGGCATTTTACAATTCTCTTAAAACCTAAGAGCTTGTAGTACACCCTTGATACCCCTAATTTCCTCAAATAGATATCTATCGGTGCTAAGACACCTACTGTGTGAAAAAAACACATACCTTTTCATCAAACATATGGTAGTTACACCAAAACTAATGGGTCAACTTGTCAAGTATTTTGCACGGCCATTTCATGTTGGCTTATCTCATTCGGCAAATAACAAACAGCTTCATTTCATACAAATAGAGAACATTGTAAACAGTGTTACCGTTGACAATTTTTAAAATGTGACAAGAAAAATGGATTTCAAAAACTATTGGGATAATATGAATCAAACAAAATGGTTTTTTAAGCGTATATTAAGTTAAAAAAGACATTAACAATGCTAAAATTAAAAAAACAACTAACAAAAACAAACATAGGTAGGTACGTCTAGGTATTAGAGATCTGCAACGAATACTTAAAAATAAGTAGTACTGGCGTACTTTTCGGTCACAACTTAGTGATTGAAATTTCATAGATTTGCAATGAGTCACATTTTTGCATCAAGAGCCACTTACTCAAAAATGAGTACGAATAAGTATAAGTAGTTTCCAAAGTAGTACTGATATGTGATTGATTCAAAACAAAGTGAATCACATTTTTGAATCATGAGCCACCTACACAAAAATGAGTATGAATAAGTATAAATCGGAATTCAGAATTTTAAAATTCAATATGGTGAATAGGGTTGCCACCTAAATTTTTTTTATTTTTATGAATTCGGTGCTGGCGCGAACACTAGGTAAAATTGGTCGCTAAATCCGAGTCCATTGTCAGAATTTCAAAATTATGTAATTTTTATATAATAGGGTTGCTACCTAATTATATGTATTTTTAAGAATTTTAAAAATCATTTAATAGTGTTAGGGGGTCGCTGATTCCGAATCTGAATTTAAAATGTTAAAATTTATTATGGTGCTGGCTGAATTCAGTGCTGGCGTAAACACTAGGTAAAAATGGGTCGCTGAATCCGAATCCGTTGTCAGAATTTCAAAATTATGTAATTTTTTTATAATAGGGCTGCCACCTATTAACCATATTTCATTTTATAGCTCTGAATTCGAATTCCCAACATTATTAAATTATGTTAACTTATATTTCTCCAAATTTAAGAAATCATGCTGTAGAATGCTGCAAGCGGACTTGATATCAATACAGTTTTTCTTCAAATTATACCTATTATATTAGAATCTACTTGTGAACGATTTTTGGAATTTTAACTTTTTTCATACCTTCATCTCTTATATTTAAGTAAAAACTTGTCTTCACAACTAAAAAGCTGTTTTGATAACGTTGCAACGACATCAAGTTAAATCATGTAAAAATTCTCTACATTAAGAAGAAAGCTCTATAGAATATAGAAAATAGAGAATAAAGAGAATATAGAATATAGAAAATATAGAAAACTAGCTGAAACCCGGCGCGTTGCTGCCACTCTCCCTTGTCAAACACCCATAAAATACTATCAGTTAATCAGCATGTCTAAATTGAGGTAGAATACTGAATTCCGAGACTGTGCGACCTATATCCACAAAGCTATTCGATAAAACAAATTTGGGTTGTATAGGAAGTGCCACGCCCTCTTGATCACCGCTCATAGAATGTAATCAATTAAACTGCATGTGTACATGGAGGTTAATTACCGAATTCCAAAACTGTGCGACATATAACTCCAAAACTATTCGATAGCACAAATTTGGGTTTTATGGGAGGTGACACTGCCCTTTTCCTTACGCCCATAAAATTTTACCAATGAAACTGCATGTGTAAATTGAGGTCGAATACTGAATTCCGAGGCTGAGTTACCTATTACTCCAAAGCTATTCGATATCGCAAATTTGGGTTAAATTGGAGGTGTCACGCCCCCCGAAAAACTCTAAAAAATTTTATCAGTAAATCTGCAAGCGTAAATTTTGGTCGAATACTGAGTTCCGACGCTGTGCGACCTTGAACTCCAAAGCTATTCGATATCACAATTTTTCGTTGCATGGGAGGTGCCACTCCCCCTTGATCAACGCTCATAAAATGTAATCAATAAAACTGCATGTGTACATTGAGGTCCAATA
Source organism: Dichetophora obliterata (assembly GCA_963920525.1). NCBI lineage: Eukaryota > Metazoa > Arthropoda > Insecta > Diptera > Sciomyzidae > Dichetophora > Dichetophora obliterata. The sequence goes on along the minus strand of OY986436.1, from coordinate 194,753,840 downwards.
CTGAATTCCAAAGCTGTGACACCTATAACCCCAAAGCTATTTGATATCTCTAATTTAAGTTAAATAGGAGGTTTCACTCCCCCTTGTCGTACGCCCCTAAAATGTAATTAATGAAACTGCATGTATAAATTGGGGCCGAATACTGAATTCTGACGCTGATATTCGATATCGCAAATTTAAGTTAAATGGGAGGTGCCACGCCCCTCTTACCAATGAACATAAAATTGAATCAATGAAACTGCATGTGTACATTGAGGTCGAATACTGAATTCCGGCGTTGTGCGACCTATAACTCCAAAGCTATTTGATAGCACAAAGATGGGTTGTATGAGAAGTGCCACTCCCCTACGCTCATAAAATGTAGAGGAATGAAAGTGCATGCATAAATGTAGGTCGAATACCGAATTCTTACGCTGTCAACCTAGAACTTCAAAGCAATTCGATATCGCAAATTTGGGTTGTAAGGGAGATGTCACGCCTCCCTGTCCAACGCCCTAAAAATAAAACCATTGAAACTGCATGTGTAAATTGAGGTCAAAAACTGAATTCCAAAGCTGAATTCCTATAACTTCAAAGCTATTCGATATCACAAATTTGGTACACGATATCACTCCCATAAAATTTCATCACTGAAACGGTACGTCTAAATTGAGGTCGAATACCGAATTTCTTAGCTATGCGACCCATAACTCTAAAGCTATTCGATAACAACAATTTTTTATATATATATGGGAGGTAAAAGGGGGTGTGGTATTTCCTCTTAAGCCATCTCGTACTCGAAGCAAAGCGTACTTACAAAATTTGAGCTCAATCGGACCAATAGTTTCGAAGTATTTTGATATTTTCTTAAAAGTAAGCATAGATGAAGTGTGACCACGCCCATTTTTATCAAAGTTAATGATAGTTATCATACGAACTTATTTACCAAATTTTAATTTAATACGATCAAAACCGTCTTAAATACAGCATTTTTATTGATTTGTGGGCGACAAAAGGGGGTGTGGCATTATATTTTTCCTAGACCAGTAGAAGGCAGTATCCAATTTGGTTCAGTCGTTTTCATGTTTTAAGCATCCGAACAAATCACGATTCATTTTTATATGTACAGATATTGATTTGTGGGCGGTAAAAGTGGGCTTGAAAACATTTATGTATCGTGACTGCCTCTTGGAGCACCTAAAGAGCAAGTTTCACTGTAAAAATGTGCAGAACTCCGGAGTTGCCATGATTTCGAAAAAGTGGGGGTATTTATATAACGACCACGCCCATTTTTTGTACAGTTACCGACAGTAACCATCTGAACAAAATCCCCAAATCTTAGTTTTTTACGATTGAAACCGTGAGATATTTTTCTTTTTTTTTTGTTTGTGATCGATGGAGTAAATTTGGCTTGTATGGGAGGTACCACGCATCCTTCTCCAATCGTTACGAAACCTCACAGGAACACTCACAAGATGTGGCTTTATTTTCCCTGAAAATTTCATAAAGATCGGTTCAGCGGTTTTGGAGTCTATACGTGATATAGCCACATACCCACCCACATACCCACATACCCACATACATACATCCATTTTTATATATATAGATAACATGCAATTACAATAGAGTTCAGCTACTACTGCTTTACCCCACTTTCTCCGCAATAAATCATTTTAAGAACCAACACAAATATCGTTGAAATACAATGGCCGCATTCTAGCCGAAAAAGTGCTCAAGTAGCGAAGTAGCATAAAATATTTTCGCTATATAAATTGTGACATCTCAAGGAACATGTTCTGTGAGAGCATACCATTCAGCCCGAAAGTTGTGGAACAGTTCTTGAGCACTTTTTCGGCTAGAATGCGGCTCTCAAAGATATCGATAAAAGTGGTTTAAAAAAAAAATGGAGAAAAATTTACCCACCATAATATGGGTTGGACTCAGGGACAACACAAGACATAACAAATAATAATGCGTTTACATAGATCTTATCCTACATTAGTTTTCAATCTACTTTTGAGTTGGCCTTTCGACAAGTTAACAACAAACACGTTACAGTTGTTAACAAAGGTACTCATGCGATTAAATGAAGCGAATTCTTAAGAATTTTGACAGCTTTAAATTAGTATTTTAATGTTTCTCACGACCAAGGAAAGTGTATGCTTGCATTTTCCGGTCAAATACCTATCTCCGTAGCTAAGCGTATATGGTTTTATGTATGATGTGTGCAAACTAGGGAGTACATTCCGGAAGCTTTTCTCGATCTCGGGATTATCGGGATTGAAAATCTCTATCCCGGGATCCCGGGACTAGTTCGGGATTGAAAACTTTAAGAAGTAAATAATTCAAAACGTTTTTAATGCATTTTTTTATTTTTTTTACTTTTAAAAAAATGTAAATTAATTCATTTATATATCAACAGGTCAGGGCCGTAGCAAAGGGGAGTTTTCGGGGTTCAAACCCTCCAGAGGGTCAAAATTTAAATTAAAATTACTGTATTTAAATAATTATTTCATTGCATCACTTAATATGTTCTGAATAACTTAAATCATATACTGAAGTTGCGTTTGCGTATCATAAAGTATTTGTTAGGAGTTGAATCGTGTAAACAACAATAGTGAAAACCAATGTATGGTGATTTATTGGATCAAACGTGATACATTCAAAACTATTATCACTATTGTTTTCACTACCCTTGACATCGGCAATTGTAGATAATGGTAGTAACTTCATTTTTATTTTTTTAATATCTTTAAAAATTTCAGGGTTTTTTTCAAATTAATATTTTATCTTTAATACATATAATTTTAGAAATTCTTGCAATGAATGCCACTCCTCAAAGCCTTGCCAACGATATCTTAAAAGTGAGGATCGCATAAGAAATAATGAAGTTATTTCAATTTTAGTGAAAATAAACTTAAAAAAAATTTAAAAAAGGCAAGAAAAACAGCATTATCTTGAATGCTATTGAAAAACTTTAAAATTTTTTGATGCATATTAGAGGAGCCTTTTCGGCCTTAAATATCTGACAGTTTATTTATTTTATAAATATTATTTACGAAAAACATGATTTTTGGAGGTGTTTTCAAAATGTTTTAGCTCACTGGCGGTTTTCTTAACAGACAAAGTATTTTGAGAAAATAGACCAAGGTTATTTTTTAGAGGGGTACACATGAAAATTTTTTCTAATGGAAGTCGAGATATCTTAATATACTTTACTTGCATATGGGTATTTCCACAGGAAAGTCTACCGTGACCAAAAAATTAAAACTTATTAAAAACTTATTATTTTATGATATTATCTAAGAAAAACATTTTAATTTTATTAATTTTAGCAATTTGTGCATAAAATTATTAACCATGATGATCACATCGTCTGCACTGTTTCACAAATGTAGTTTTTCTTTTTCGTAAGTGTTTAGTAAATGTTTCGTAAACATTTTTGTTTTAGTAAAAATGGAAGGCATTGGCTAAAGATAATGAAAAAATGGTTGATGCAATTAAAGGAAAATATATTGAATTTGTTTTTAATTACTAAATTACATAATTACTTAACTACCTAATTACTTAATTACCCAATTAAATTGCAATGGAAAAAAACTGTCCCGTGCGACCGAGCTTAATATTTAATTAAAAAATAAGTGTTAAATATTATTGGGTAAAATAAAAGTAATTTAAAAGAAACAACAATGCACAACATCCATAAAATAAACTCTTTGAAATATTCCCTCAGACTTCGCTGAATTTGGCGCTTGAGTTGTTGTCCTCGAAAAAAACTTCCGTTTTTTGTCCCGTGCGACCCCCGTTGTTTTTAGCAATTATTTTGAAAAGGAAAAATTACCGATAATCAACCTTAGCACCACTTATAGAGCTTACTATGAGTTATAAGTTAAGACCATTATCAAAATATAAATCCGTGTTATTACTAATTTTTTTTCACTTTAACTGCGTACGACTGTCCCGTGCGACACCATGGAAATGCCCATATATAATATATAAAAAATTTTACTTGAGAATAAAATGAAACAAAAACTTATATATTTTAATTTTAGATCCTGGTATTTTTAGATTTATTAAGGTAGATATTGGCTACGATCCTGGTTTAAGGTATTATTATATAAATGTTAAACATTTTTCTTTAGACACCGTCTTCATATTTTTTGTGTTTAATTCAAATTAAGGTTGGAAAAGACTTTTCAAAATTAAATTTTTTGGTTAATTTATTTTATGATCTATTAAATTTTTAATTTATTTATTTATTTAATTTTAATTTATTTTATGATCTATTAAATTTTTACATGAATTAATTTGCGAGCTTCAGATCACGTGAGTTAATCACAGCTTAATCGCTCAAAGACTAGTGTAGAGGAAAATGTAGCGATTTCCGAAACAGAAAGTCTAGGCAGCTAAGGGATTGACTCTATACAGATTTGTTGTTGTTATTGTTGTTGTTGCCTTCTTAAAAACTTACTTGATCTAAATCTCGCAAATTAATTCATGTATTAAATTTTTTGTTTAATTTATTATTAAAATGATGCATCAAGCTGATCAACGCGTCTTATTTTTCATTAGAGAGTTTTGTTTGGATACAAGTACAAATATAACCCGCTAATGAGAAACACCGTTCTAATTCTATGCTAGTTGGAGAAATAGCTTACGATAATCGTAGGCAATTTGTAAGTTTCGATCACAATTGCCTTCACCACAAAATAAAAATAATTTCCTAAGTCAGAATATCTGACAATTTTGCAAATCTTCTAAAACTTTCCAGAGGCTTAGCTCAAGTGATTCAATTCCTAACAATCTTTTTCAGCCTAAATAAAAGGTTTTTCTAATTCTATATTCATATCAACTTAAATTGAAATGGTTGCATTTGCATGAATATTTGTAATAAAAATTTTTTGTAAAAATCACGGGATCCTGAAAAGAAAATCCCGGAATTTAAATTGGCTTAAATAGTCCGGGATCCCGGGATTGACTTCCCTTGTGCAAACATATCTGTTTTAATATCGAATTTAATTCATACGAAATAAGTTAGTTAGTCTGATTTGATTCGCGATCCTCGACAGTTTATAACTTTTCTAACCTCAATTTAAGTTCAATAAAGTTACAAAATAAAAATAGTGTGCATTTTTTAAAAACACATCTGCGTGACAAAAACACGAAATTCGCGTGCAAAGTTTGGTTTTCAAAATAAAGCAGCAGAGCAGATAGCTAGTAAAATTTTTATGCGTGCCTTAGAAGCCATTTCATCATTGTATGAAACGTATGTGAAGCACTCATAAAGAGAGGAAGAAATTTTGTGAACCCAAACGCAACTCTACAAGATAAGGAAATTCCCTAGATTTGTAGGAGCACTAGACTGTTCACATATTACAATTCAATCACCTGATAAAAAATATCTTCTTATAGCAAAATTTTATAAAATGGATCTAATTATTCATGTTTTTAAGGTGGTGAATTTGCAGAACTGTTTCGAAATCGAAAGGGATATTTCTCACTTAAAGCTTAAGATGCATATCCTCTGGAATTGCGTTCACATAAAGACGTACACCTCTTCTTCATTTTCAATACAATCAACGTATTGGTGTGCTACCCTATTGTTGCGAATGGAAAAAAATATTATCAATATTGAATTGTAAAAAATTATTCGAGAAATATTACACTTAGTTCAAGCGCCTTATCTCCTCCTCGATCTTGAAAATCACATGTTGAAGGCCCTATTAAGGATAAGATTATCTCTTAGTCACTGGAAATCTTGACTTGTGATGCCTGTCCTGCCCCAGTTTTAAGCAATTCACTTTGCGCATTGCCCATTTTCTTCATAAGATTCTTTTTCAGGTTATCATGTTTTCGTCAAATCGATTTTAAAGAACTTAATGACCTTTAATGAACTTTATTTCTGTACACCACATATATCGATTTGCAAAAGGATCTTATCATCAATGCCATCTTAAAATAAATATTTTAATTCGAAGTAACTGAATCAAAGCACACTATACAAGAGTACAAACCTAACACGAATTCATTTGTCACAAGGCTACCAACTGAACTGACATTTAATAAGGTCACGATTTTATTTAAACCAACTCATTTCCTCATTCTACCTTTACTTTTCCGAGTTGATATCACCATCAACTCTATCATCAGCATCAATGTCATCATCACCAACATCATCATGATAATCATCAGCTTTAGCATCAGCGTCTCTTTCATCTCCTTTGCATTTGCTGCTGACACGCTTTATGGAAATTGCATTAATAAATCCGAATACCAAGAGCTATGCTCGTCGAGTTCTCACCTAAGGCTATGGCTCATTGTGTGGAAATTATGTTGCATTTCTGCAGGAATGACACTAAAGTAGTAAAGTAGAACAGTAAATATGTTAAATCAGAGCGGAGCGATGTGTGTAGGCAGTAATTACACACTGTTTGAGTTTGTGTGTTTTAAGTATTCAGCAATAGTTAAATGCTTTGAAAAAAAATTTTATAATTGACTAAGTGCTTTGAAAACGCTTTCTACTCATTTTTTTTTTTTTTTTGAGAAGCTTCTAAAAAAACATATTTCATCGGTTTTTGTTCTATGGATCACAACTGAATCCATGACTACATAATCATATTAACAACCAAAATCCTAAACCGTAACCGTAACTAAAAAGTAAACTAATAAATAATAACTAGTAGCATTTAACTAATAACTAATATATAACTTATAACCAGGGCTCGGATTTTCATGACCTAAAAAACTGCAAAAAATGACCAAAAAATGGTAAAAATAAAAAGTAAAATTTTTTTTTAAAATATAAGCTTTTATTTCAAAAAGACGTGAACAAAAACGAAAAAAAGAAATTTCAGTGACATTTGTTGAATATGCTTATTAGGGCGGGTCGATTTCATTATCGCCTATTGCTCAGTGTAAATCGCATTCTAGGGATCAAAATAAGAAACTTTGCCTGAGGAACTATACCTCTAAAACGAATTCTCATGCCCCAACTTTTCCGTAGGGTCAAATTTTGAAAAATCCCTCTTTGACCCATTTAGAGTGCCCCAATCGAGTCCAAATGCATGACCGATCCCCACTAACTTTGGAGGGCCGATCCACCCATGCCAGCGGCACACCCCCTGGAACCCCCTGGGGGTACCCCATACAAACAAAGTTCCCCGTACAAAAAAATGTTTGTATGGGAAACCCCCAGGGTGGTTCCAGGGGGTGTGAACCCCACTTACTTTAAAGGGCCGATCCACCCATGCCAGTTGCCCCCCCCCCCCCTTGGAACCCCCTGGAGGTTCACCATACAAACAAATTTCCCCATACAAAAAAATGTTTGTATCGTGAACCCTCAGGGGGCTCCAGGGGGTGTGCCACTGGCATGGGTGGATCGGCCCTCCTAAGTTAGTGGGGGTGGGTCATACATTTGGGCTCGATTGGGGCACTCTAAATGGGTCAAAGAGGGATTTTCCAAAATTTGACCCTACTGAAAAGTTGGGGCATTAGAATTCGTTTTAGAGGTATATTTCCTCGGGCAAAGTTTCTTATTTTGATCCCTAGAATACGATTTCCACTGAGCAATGGGCGATTTCTTTGCCTCCCCGCAAATCGACTCGCCCTAATGTATATAGTAGGTATATTCTAGGTGCAAAATAACCCCTCTTTTGGTCACTCATCATCATAATATAAGCATCATAATACAAGTACGTAAATTGGTAAGTTCTTATGACTTATATAAATTTAAAATTTTTCAAATACATTTATATTTAAAAGCTTAATATCAGTGGCTATTGTGTAGATAACCTGTATAATGGATCGCAGTTTATATACAGGTAAGCTTACTAAAAGATTCAATGCCACTGATAATGTGTAGTAAGCCTGTATAACGGATCGCGGACATTGGTGCCTCAAGCTTTTAAATATTAATGTATTTGAAAAATTTTAAATTTATATAAGGCCTTTTATAAAAGCTTATAACAATGATCTAAAAATTGCAGAAAATGATCTAAAAACTGACAAAAATTACCTAAAAAACGCAAAAAATTGCATAACAAATAAACAAAAAATTTAATCTTAAAAATAAAACATTACTGAATTAAAATTTATTTTATGCTAGCATATCCTGAGTTTTTATAGTACACTTGTTTCATTTTTCCCTTCCGTCAGTTTTAGCACGCGCAGAGCTTTTTTTTTTCATCGAAGTCTATAAGCAAAGCTACCTCTTTGTCGAGAGGTAATGTTTTTGATTGAAGGGACTCTAATGTTAAAGTAATATGTTTAAAAATTTTCATTTTGACATTTTTAGTACGAAAAAAAATAAAAAAAATATTTAAAAATTACACTAATATGACCTTAAAAACCGAAAAATGCTCTTAAAATTAAAAACATCCAAAAATGACAATAAAATTACTTAAAAATTTCTAAAAATTACCAAAAAATGCCTTAAATCTAGTTAAAATAACCTGAAAACTAAAATCGATGAAAAATGAAGAGAAAATGTCCTAAAAACTTTTCATATTTAGAATTTAGGAAACATAAATGGACTTTTTAAATAAGCAGGAAATGTCTTACAAGCAGCAGAAAATAGATGACATTTCATCGAAATCCTAGCCCTGCTTATAACTAATGACTAATATATAACTCAAAACTAATAATTTTAACTAAAGGATGATTCACGAGGTCCCTTTTTCAACTGGGTTGTTTTGGCAGCTGTTATGTGTCAAATGGCTTGTCAATATGATGATGGTGTTCAGTATTCAATACGACTCAATCATGAATAGACTTACTCCTGAACAACGATTATTAATTGTGGAAAGTTACTACCAAAATCGTTCATCAGATAATGTTATAGAGTTCTTCAACATAATATTGGTCGTTATGAGCGTCGAAACCATCACCAAATTTCGAAACAATTTTACACAATTGGATATTCATCATTCAATCAGAGTGCATAGAGCCCGTAGTTTTGAGAATATTGCTGCAGTAGCAGAGAATGTTCGTGAAAACCGTGAACAATCGATTCGTCGCCGATTTCGAATTTTGTTGAAATTTGAAAGTTGGACCCACAGAATGAACCGTTAAAGACCTGGTCGTGGACATCATTTGAACGAAATAATTTTTAAACATTGAGTCGTAGGAACCAAACTCTCATTCCAAATAAAGATTTGCATCAATACATTGACTTTTATGTATTTTAGTTAGAAAACAATGTAGGAAGCTCTTATTGCATCACCCTTTATATATTAAATTTCTATTTAAGAAGACAAAAGACTTCAATGAATTTTGCTAACCCTAAAATGTTACGAAATATAAACGAAGGTGAACAAAAAGTATTTATTGAGCAAAACAAGGCGATTACATTGAGCATGACTTGGATAATTTTGCAAAGAAATGCAAATACTTATGCAATTTATAAAAACACAAAATCACAGTCAATTCAAAGACAAATAAATAGAGAAAGGGTAAGATTAAAGATGTCTGGCAATAAGTGAAATTCCGGCTGGGTGGGCTACAATGCTGGTGGGTGGACATTGCAATGGATGGCTTTTTGGTTGGATTGGCTTGACAGTAATGAATAAATGAGATGCACAATAAGTGAGAATAGAAAGTTTTGCGAACTGCAAAACAGACAATGCACAATGCAGTGGGAATAGAAAAGATTAACGAAGAGCAGCGAGTTAAAAACGGCAAAGCTGAAGGTGTGCGATAGAGTTATCGTAGCGTAGGCAGCCCGAAGGAACGAAAACAACATAGCAGCAACATAAATGACAAAAAAATTAGGTTAATTTGGGTAGGTTTGGCCCTAACTACACTTGTTGGCCCTAATTATGGTGACACACTTCATTTAAGGATGCGTCATTATTATTTGTTAATCTTTAATTAGATGTTTCAGGTTTGAAGCACACACGAGACTCGCGACTAATGAGCTCTTATTAATTATGTATATAATGAATTTTCCGTAAACGATTGTTTGACGGCAGTGAAAGTCCTTTTTTACCATGGCTGCCAGACTAATTGTGTTTTGATTTGCTATAATGAAACTAAGTTTCATTTCATTGTTACCACAACAAAAAGGATAAAACAAAAGTTGTATGAATAAATTAATTAATTTACACTGTTGATAGCTAAGGAAAGACATGGCCAAAGCAATGATGGAGAGTTAAACAACAAAAAAAAATGGCCAGATAATAAAATTAAAAATAAGCATTGACTGTGAGTAAGTGAATGAATGAATCTACAGGATTGCGACTGGATGGAGGAATGGGTGGCCGACATTGACTTCAGGTGAAAGTGTCAACCAATTATTTTTTTTTTTACCCATTGTTAAGTGCTTTTAATGCAATTGTGAGCGTGTTGTCGAAAATGCTCGGGGGTCCAAAAACTTTTATTTAACGCAAAATTGCATTAACTCGTCGTTTGTTTAACTTTCAAATTTATGGCTCTTTTAAATGCTTAAATGCACTTTAAAGTGGCATCGGCTTACATTACGTGGCAACGTTTTTTAACGATATCAAAGTCTCATTCATTCATCTATATCTAACGGCAACAGTGAAAGTTACTTACGTCAATTGAAGAAATGGCAAACAAATAAAAATAATAACAAACGAAAATAATGGCTCAAGTTCTGATCAAACCATTAACGGCAGAGTCTGGCAACAGCAATTTAATTATTTTTTATTAACACCTTTACGTACAGCGATTGTTATAATAAAAAGGAAATCTACCAAAAAAAAACACTGAGTATCCAACAATCATGACGCAGTTATTACTCTCCGTGATTGAAAAGATTTGCAATACAATAAGACGCGCAAGATTCTAAGTTATGTAAATTGAAAAACCTCTTCTATTTATAATTTAAACAGTTTTTAAGATATGTGCATGAAGGTAAGCTACACCATTTTTTATTTATTAAAAAAAAAAGTTATGAGCTGTTAAGTGTTCGATATGTGCTTTCATGTGTCATATTGAAAAACATAAAAATTGTAATGATATGATTTTTGTGAGTAACATCTAGCAAAGTGTTAAATTTTTCAGATACATATTTGAAACCTGTGCTGAAATATGCTTGGCTTGTGCTGCTATGAAGTGAAAAAACTTTAAAATTTCACATTTTTGTAATTCTTTGTAACCGCTCGTAATGCCAAACAGAAGCATATACTTAACAATTCTGAAGGCTACCACAAAACTCACATTTTAGAGTTGAAAAAGTCATGGCTAGAATTTTGAACAATACAGGTTGGTTCAAAAGTATGTTATTGAAAGCACAAATGAAAGAATATGAATTTTTGAATAAAATAAGTTTTTTATCTTATATATATTACGCAAACGCAAATTTTATCCGGCGTAAGGCTTTTAAAGTACAAGTCCAATCTTAGTAAATTTAGTATGGTTTGGTAGGTTTAAGCCTGTAGATGTGCAATCTGGGCTATTTATTTCTTAAAAATTTATATTCTTTTAAGTTATAGCGACTTAAAGTTTGCATATACCTAACTTCAGCATATGCCTAAAAATATGTGAGGTATTTAGCGCCACCTATCGGCTAATAGCAATGAAACTGCTATACTGACGAATAATCTTTTATAATTTCACAGCCAACTGCATTATTCTGTATCACGAAGAAGCACACTAACGACGAGAAAGAAACGAGAAGCAATACAATTTTGTATGGAAAAAAGTATTGCTTCTCGTGTCTTTCTCATCGTTGGTGTGCTTGTTCGTGATACAGAATAATGCAGTAAATCTATGAATTGATATATTTAATATCAAAGTAATGCTGGAATGATTTCTGAAATGCTGAAAGAATGCTGAAAATTTTTTAATTTTTTAAAATATTCTCAAAATTTTAATAAAAAATTGGAAATTGGTAATGAAACATCTTTTTCTAGCATTTTTCAACTGAAAATCAAGAAATATTCTTACTCCTGTATATTTAAAATAAATTTTGGTAGGAAATTAAATATGCTAACTTTATATTATTGTTGCGCGTGCAATACCGCATATATTCCAAAAAGGCCAAAATCAATTTAATTTCAATTTTTATCAGTTGAAAATCTATTCAGTAGCTTAAAATAAAATCTAGGTATGTTTGATTTTGACGTTTTAACGCCACACGGGCTTACTAGTTGAATATAATCTCCCTCAGCATCAATACACTTCTTCCAATGATCCTCTTATAACTTTATACCATCTCTGTAATGATTTTCCGGAAGCTCTGCAAAATATTGTTACACGTCTTCAATAGCTTCTGCATTAGACAAAAAACGCTTTCCACGAAGCCATATATGGTGAATGGCTGGGAGCCAAATATGGAGAATATGGTGGGAGTTCAAGCAATTCGTACTTTAATTCATTCAATTTAGCCATCGACAAAACACTTGCGTGAACACGTGCATTGTATTGCTTTCTTTTGTAAAGCGGGTTTTCTCCCACAAAGTTTTTCAATCAGCAGATCCGTTTTGTATTCCAGAACACTGAGTCAAAACCTTTTTAACCGATCGTTGTGACTTCACCCATGGTATAATTATTGGCCGCATTCAGCGCAGACAACAGTTGGCAACTGTTGTGTAAAAATTCGCTGAATGGTACAAATTTGGTAGCGCTAACTAAAACTGATAAAGTAGCGAACGCCTTTTAATCGAGCGAACAAATTCTATGCTACATGAACACAACTGTTGGCTAAACTGTCAGATGCTGTTACTGACGCTGTTAAATTAATAAACGCAGAAAGAACGCAGCAAATTTCAGTGAGAAACCTTTGCAATTGAATTAAATTTACATAAAAATTAAATTGAATCTAACTTCTGACGTGTAGAGTAGCAACACATTCGGAGAAAAACATCGTGAACTAAGGTAGCGCTACCATTACAGTTCACAACAGTTGTCTGCGCTGAATGCGGCCATTGACAATGTAGTAGCGTAAACTGTTTTTTTTTTGTCACGAACGGCGATCGGAAGTTGTCAAAATTAGCTGTTCATACAATGAATCAAAGAAAAGTGAAAAAATAAGCAATGACTTAAACATAGCTAGTCAACGGCAGCAAACAACAACTCCTGTAGCTATTTTTGGCAACTACTGTAGTTTTTTTCTTTAACAAAATCGGCAAGATACCGATTTGTGTGACGTCAGCCGTTATCGATCCCTAGTAACCGAGATCGTGACAACTAATGTTTCTATACGTTTAAATCGGTAAAAATTTGGACCGTGATGAGAAAGAACACAAATCGAGAAGAAAAGTTGCGAAATTGAGTCAAATGACAAGCAACTGTTTACTCTAATATATTTTTTTAGTTGCGCTAAGACTTTATAATAAATAGGTACTTGTCTTGTTAATAAAAAGTGAATATTTGCAGTTTAAGTAAATTAATTATGTTATAGTGATGTACATTAATGGTTGCGGAAATAATCAACGATTATGAATGTAAATAATTTTACACTTAGTGCTGTGCTGCAAAAACTTAGAAAATATATGCAATCGGGTACTTTTTCATAGCTCAAACATATACTGTTTTGCTAAAATTTTTAACTTTTATGTAAATAGGCATTATTTATAAATTGCATTACCTTTACTATTTTAAGAATAACAAAATATTTCAATCAGAAAAAATTCGACTTATATGAAAGTAACCATTTTTAAAGGTATATTTCGAGTATTTATAACTAAATAATAATACATAGCATTACAGACATTAGATAGATCGGTAGAATTCTCACTTGCCGCAAAGCCAATTAGAAGAGTGACACATTGTTATCGATTAACTTTACGTTCAGAAACACTTTTTTAAAAGGTTCCATTGAAATGAAATCGGAACATGTGATAGCTTATCGATATGGAACGAATGAATTGAACAGAAATCAATTCAGATACGTACAGAAACATTGCAGGTGAGAGTGACATCAGAATGACGTCAAATCGGTAATATGAGTCAGTAACTACGATCGCTACGAGTTACAGGAACGAGCTACTGATCGCCAAAAAAACTCACTACTACCTTGTCAAATAATTATACTAGTTGATTCATCTTCAATGCTTGCCCGACCACGTTTAAACTCTAAAACCCATTGATGCACAGTTGGAAATGAAGGAGCAGATTCCTTTAACTATTTCATAATTTCTTTATGTATTTCTGCTGCTGATAAGCCTTAAAACGAAGAATTTATCACTGCACGATATTTGGTTTTTTCATAGCAAAAACATATACTGACACGCATGGGCGTCCGCCGGGGACAGGGGGAGGCACTTGCCCCCCCTAGGCAATTAACATTTTTTATATATCTTCATATTAAATCAAAAAGGCCGTAAGTTTAAATTAAAAATTTTTAAGAGAAAATCAAAATCTTTCTTAATTGTAAATTGCGCTTAAACTTAGGGTTTTGAGAACTTTGCTAAATTGTAGAAGTATAAAATTTTGCGAAACATGTATTTTGATAAGATGCATCATAATCAATCAAAAAGTCGATTTTGAATTTTTTGTAACTTATGGTTTTTTTTTTATTTCATATGACGATATGTTCATTATGTATTTAACATATTTTGAAAAAATACTTTTTTTAGGTTAATTTATAAATACGTATTATTAAATTGAAATTTTTTTTCCATGAATTGAAGGGCTTATTGCAGAAGCATATGCCACAAAAAATTATTTTGAAATAATCGGCTTTAAAGTTTTGAGAAATTGTAGTTTTGTATGAAGAATTGGAATTGAACACGTAAACTTTTACAAATAGATTAGAAAATTAATAAGAAATAGCCAAAATCTCTTCAGTGGTTGTTGGCAATGCATTGAGTCATGTGTTCTGCCTAAAAAATTGATTTTTTAGATCATGTGGCTCATCACGTTATTGCAACAATGCCTTCAATTTTATTCGTAATTTTCAGACACGAATAGAATTGGTAGAATGGACGTAGTTTGGTACACATTTCAAATATTTTATTCGTAGTCGTACAAAAACAAATTTATATTGTACTTTACATTTACGAATGATCGTAATAATTAGTCACGAAAAAAACCTTCTGTTCAGCTAGGGTTTGAACCGCGGCTCTTTAGCGTATGGAGCACGTACTCTTCCAGTAGTCTACAGCCACCTTGCAATCACACTTGTCCTTATATTCGGTAATTGTTCAACAAACCAGTCTGAACGGTTTCAGTTGTAAATTTTTTAAGCTTAACTAAAACTTCGTACCTTTTACGAATAATGCGTACTGTCAACCTGCGAATGAATTTTTTAGTAAATACTACGAATGTAATGAAACAAATTACGAAGTTATTCCTACGAAAAATTGACGAATGTTAAGGAATGATATCCCTTATTAGTCGAAGATCATTCTTCGTAGAAACAGAAAGCAAGGTGCATTTAATTCAATAACGGATATAAACTTTGACGATACGCAAATTTATGTTTGAAAGTCATTGTAAACACATAGAAGAAAAAGTAAAAACATTTTATAAAAAAATTAATGTTTTCCCAAAAGTTGACTCATTTTTCTTCATAAAGATGATCCAATTTGAATTTTTTTTAATTTTTCCTATACTTAATAAAATGACAAACAAGCATTTAAACAGCATCTACAGCATTTAAATTTAAGAAATTTGCAGCGTTTTAGGCGGGAGCAAAGCTTCTAATTCAAAAGCGAAAGAAAAAATTAGGAAATTTTATAAAGTAGGCCAATTTTGGATCAAGGACTAAGTTTTTAAAAAAGCTTATATCATATTAAGCAAAAGATTTTACATTAGAATATGTTATAATCAAAAGTTTTTTTATGACATAAACGTAAATAGGAGACTCAATTTCAAACAATCATTTTATACTTCTTAAAATTCACGTTTTTTTGCGGCGCCCACCCAGTTTCAGAATTTTTTGCACTTTTTTCGCGTCACGTGCTTATATAAAACCAGGATTCAGAATCAAGCTTTGCAGGAGGAATATGTTAAGAAAATGTATGAAACCCAAAACACATCTAATATACATGCACTCTTTATTTATTTATTCATACGTTTTAAATTAAAAAAAAATAAATTTTTTAAATCATTCAGATAATAGGTATGTTTCCGTACTCGATTGTAGGAACTTGCAAGCTGCTAGAACTGATTCATGATGGAAAAATAAATAAATGTGTTAGTGTCAATGCGGTGTGAGATCCGGTGAAAAATATCTCCCTTAGCATGCGGGGAACATTTCAAGAATAGCGACAACTTACATTTTTAATTTTTGCGAATGTTATGGCTTTTGACCTCCAAAATCCAAATTTTAAAAATTTTAGTCCACTCGAAATTGGTTTAGGGGTTAAAGGCTTCCAAAGTTAAAAAATGGCCTAAAAATTTAGTGTTTTTTCAGTTCTTCAACAAAAAAAAAAATATTGGTTAATATTAGAAAATGTTTGTATTCTAATTTTAAAAGCTGAAATCTTGGGGATCGATAGTAATTAATGCAATTTCATTTAAGGATATAGGCATCACATTATTTAATTTATTAAAAATATTTGCTCTAGCAAAAAATTACTGAAATATATTACATGACAAAAAATTAAATAAAATTTTTATATATATCGGACATGATACGAGAAAGATTTTTACACCATCTTTAAAATTATATTAGATTTTCTAATGTGTACAAGCGTGTGTCCACCGGTGTAGTGTGCATATCATATTTACAAAATTAGTACAAATAATCGTAGTAAATAGCATTATATAGGTTACATTTTGTTTATGTTCTTTATAGACTCAATTATGCCTTGGTCTCCCTCTTGAACAAATCCTGCGGACGCCCTTGCTGACACGTTAACTTTAAATGGCTTGTGAACGAAGAATGAATAGACAGATAAAAACAAAAATTTTTTGTGTGTTCAAATGCATGACGAAATATTTAAATGGCGTATACATTTTGATTCTTCTACTAGTTAATAGGTGTCGCTGTCAGTGTTTTTCTACCAACCTGTTTACTTACTACTCTTTACAAATTTCTTTACAAAATATATTCAAATATTCAAATATTTTCTATCTCTCTGTAGAACAATGGGCACAAGAATGAGGTCAATTTTTAAATTAATAAAAAAATCAATGCTGTAGCTATCATAAAAAACCACTATTTTTTCCAATGCAGCACATTATAGCACACATAGGAAGCATATTTAAAACCCTACTCATATAAAAATTTTACTAACTTTGGTTATATTAACTTTGACACTCCATTTTTTACGCCGATAAGGAACCGTGTCAGGTATAGAAAAGTGTATATATTCTTGATTCGCATCACCCATTGAGTCGAATTAGCCATGTCCTTATGACTGTGTTTCTGTATGTGATCACTATACCAGCCATAGTTTTAAAGCAGTGTCGGGCAGCTTTGCACACCTATACTTTCGCATCTTGAGTATGTATTCATTAGCGCTTTAAAGCTCACACTGAAAACAAAGTAGTGCTAAAGCGCTTTTTGCAGAAATCTTACTAGGCATTATGGGATATTTTTGCTCGATTTTTGTATTGCGAAATTAAATAAATAAGTAGTAGATGGAATGTCAAAAGGAAACAGACCGACAGACGAATAATGTGAAATACAGATAAGCAGACGGAAATGTAAAAAGGCAGGCTAATAGTAAAAAACAAATATGTTTTTTATTGTGCTTATGTTGCTTATTGTGATTTGCCAAGGCCAAACTGACAGCGTAAGATGCTTTCATTATACGCACTTGGAACTGATCACTATATGATATGATATGTGAAAATGCCGCTTTAAAATAATTAATTAATTTCTCCATCGCATGCCCCACAATTACCTTATATTGGCCTTATATTGCAAAATTTTAAGTTTACCTCTTTGATGCCGCGCCATGCCGTTATTTTTTAAAAATACAAAAAATTTTTCATATATACTTCCAAAAATTTTGCATACATAAAATTTTATACAGTGTAATCTTACGTTATATCTGTGTTGACGAGCAATAACAGCTTAAGTCTTATTTCAAAGTTTCCAGAAATCTTGCTTCAAAGCTTTCAATCGCCATATAAGTTATATGAAAGGGCCTTTTGTTTTTGCGTCATATCTTTGGCTAGGGTCATGCTAAAAGTTCTAGATTTTGTGTGTTCATAATGATATATACGTGGAACACAACTATATCAATAACTCAGTTCTGTCTTAAATCGACTTAAGCTATTATTGCTTATCGACACAGATATAATATAATATATTCAAGGAACACGCAAGCGCAGATCTTATCTGCTTGACATTCGCTTGAACACTGAAGCTTTGATCGTTCTGTAGGTGAGATGAATATATCCCTCCAGGAAAAATCGGAAGGCTTCCATGTAAAAGTGATAAAGAAACATTCCCCACCGTATCTTTTGAAAGCTTAAGGGTAGTTTTGTAGTTATATTCTTTCACCGCCGTATCTTTTGGAAGCTTAAGGGTAGTTTTATATTTATATTGTTTCCAAACCGCTTCTTTAAGAATGCATGTGGAAACTTTTATTTATTGTCAAGCAATGACAATAGAAAATATTAATATCATTGTTTTCTAGCCGCTTATTGTAGAATTCGATAGTCTAGTGGTAGCGCGCTCGACTGTCACTCAGGGGTCCCGGGTTCGAATCCTGGCCGAATCCATTTTCACAACAAGGCAGAGGAATGTTTCCACATTAATTCTTAAAACAGGGGAGAGGACTGCTTCCAATTCACTTTTGAGGACAGCGGAGAGGAATGTTTCCACATGAATTTTTAACACAGCGGGGAGGAATGTTTCCCTCTAATGACATGCTATGTTAAAAAAGCAATGAAGTGTGCAACAAAGGGGAATGCTTCCTACATTCCATGGAATGTTTCCTGGTAACATCCGGGAATGCTCACATTTTCTGGAGGGATATTTTACTACACAAACACAATCTCAAGTGTGCAAAGCTGCCCGACACTGTTTTAAAGCTACCGTAACAAAATTCAATACATAAGTTTTAATAACTTTAAGTTCGAAAATGAGCCAAATTGGATGAAAACCACGCATACCTCACGTACAAAGTGACTTTACAAAACCGGTAAACTCTCTTTAAATTTCACAAAAATTAATCTAACGCCTTCGAGTTTTGCACATTTACTTTAACCTTGAGTATGAAATTTGTAAAAATCGAATAAAAACCACGTCCACCTCCCATACAAAGTTACTTTAGCAAAACGTTAAAATTTCTTTAAATTCCAAAAAAATTAATCTAATGTTTTCAAATTTTGCACAAAATCTTTAATCTTTTATCTTCTTATATATACTATGCAAACGCAAATTTCAAACGGCGCAAGGCTTTTTAAATATAAGTCCAATCTTAATAAGTTTGGTAGGTTTAGACCTGTCGATGTGCAAACTGGACTTTTTATTGCTTAAAATTTATATTTTTTAAGATATAGCGAGTTAAAGTTTACATATAATTGTAGATGTTATGTTGCATTTTTTTTTTCTTAATTTCAGCATATGCCTAAAAATATGTGAGGTAGAATTGATACATTTAATATCAAAGTGTTCGGTCGGAACATTTTTTAATTTTTAAAAATTTACACAAAAATTTAATAAGAAATCGAAAACTAGGAGTGAAAAAATTTCTGTTCAAGCATTTTTCAACTGGAAATCAAGAAATATTCTGACTCCTGTATATTAAAATAAATTTGGGTATGAAATTAATGCCCTTATTTTGTATGCCTATCCGAACACTCGTTTCGTGCAAAACACTGTTCGTTAGTGGTTTTGAAATTTGCAATTCGAACAGATAACAGCTGTTGAACTGGCGAACGACGCCGTAACAGAGTAACATTTGTGCAGTTTGCATCCCTAACGATCAATGAAATGGCGAACTCAAACGTCAAAATCACACGAATACTCAAATGCTATCGTTGTGTTGTGTTCGTTGAATTAGATTGTTCAAACAATGGATAGTTCTGCAAGAAAAAGTCGCAAAAAATCTCGCATCCTGCGCCTGTGCACCCTCAATTCGCGTTCACCAGCCTGCTCAAAATCAAAAATTGCTAAAGCTGCATACATTTTTTTTAAACACTTAACACTTCAATGTCACTTTATTATTGAACACTTGCTCAATAGTTATAGTTTATTTAAAACACAATCACAATGAAAACAAATAAGCAAATTACTTTATTGTTCAAAATAAATTGACTGAATAAAAACAAAACAGCTGTTCACATAAATAAACCAAACAACGGCGTTGCCAGCAAACAATAAACGAAGCAAAATTCTTAAAAAATCTTTAAATTAAGTAGACAAAAACAGAAAACTTCTGAAATGTTTGATCTGGCATTGCCGCATTTGACAACTGCTTCTGTATAACAGTTTGAATTACATAAGGAACGCAAGCATGTCGTAAGAGTTACCGAGTAGCTTCGTTATGGATACAAATTTCCATTTGCTTACAGCATCGTTCGCATAGCATTCGATTGTTGAATGCTTCGTTAGGCATACAAAATAAGGCCATAAATATGCTAACATTATATCGTCGTTGCGTGTGCAATACCGCGTATCTGCAACACCGCACAGAAAACAGAAACTCGACATATTATAACTTAAGAATCAATAACTGCAATATTGCCTTGGTAGCTCCATACAATCTGCATCACTTTCTGCATTTCTACACCTCAGCTGCTCCTAGATTATATAATAGCTTGCCGGGTAGCTTAAGTTGTATTCGTAATAAACATGTGTTTCTTACTACTGTAAAACCATGGCTTTTTCAACTTAATTACAATCAAATTTACTCGCTTCTTAATATTAATACATAATGTTCTTTATATTCTTTATTAAAATATTAATGTTTTCATATCTTTATGTTTTCATATTTTTATACATTTATTTTTATTATTTCTTAATTGTGTGTTATGACCCCATGTACCTAATATTAGTATTAATAGTCTTAAGCAATCTGCATTCGCCTCTAGTTCTTCGGAGCTATAGAATGGAGAAATCATTAGCCAATGTTTTTTTCAATGAAATGTAATTTAAATGTTAATGTAATGTAATGTAAAATGTTGGTAAATAAAATCAATCAATCAATCAAATCAATCAAAATCTTGGCAAACAACCCATTTATGCACAAATCTATCTGCATGATACGGAAGCAGCCACCCGAATCTTGGCCGATTTGTACGAAAATCGAGAATGTGATATTTCGATCATGCGTAAGCTATCAGAACATCTTACAGCTCAAAATTCTTTTGCGCAAATTTTTCGCAATGTTACAACTTGCGTCTGAGATCAACTTCAGATGTCGCAATACAAAAATGTTAGGATGGTTATTTTCGCTGATAGGTCATCTAAATTTCGCTGATCAACGATATTTTAGTTTGCCGTTTCATTTGTAGCTGACGTTTAATTTTTAGGAAATGATGGAGGAGTGCGACCTAATTATATATCCTGTTGATGGAGGATTCCGAAGCTTAGGTTGCCAGCATTCAAGTGTTGATCCCGTGTCATATCTTTTTATCTCTCCGCTTAGTGATGAAGGTTGGTATCCTTATATGATTCATGATGGAGACCACGCAACAGCAGTGAGACACAATTTAACTCAACTACAATATACATCATATCGTTTAGCATTACGGGAAGAATTAAGTACTCTTCATATATACCAAAAACTTTTCTTGGCCTGGGTTGTTGATATGCATAACAGCAGCTTCTTCGAGCTGAGCAGTACTTAAACCTTAATGATGCTGTTAAATCTTAAGCTCAAAACTGAGGATTTCGTGGGGTAAACAGTTCATCTTTCCTAAAATATTCTAAAGCAGCTATAGACATTTAGATTTCAATTATTTAAAACCGATAGCATTGTTCGTACAATTTAAAAGCCTAATTTATTGTTCACTTTTACTTGCAATACCAATTGGGTGCATATCAAAGCAAATTTGAACCCAGGTGAACAGCCAAGCTTTAGCCCTGATCTTATTTCTAGAGTTTTTCACATAAAGTTATTTTCTCTTAAATGATATAAATAAAAAATCCGTTTTAGAAAAATTAAACTCATTTTTTATGAAGAAAGTAGTAAGCAGCGCATCCTAACTAGCAATGTCGGTTTTACAACTTCTAATATAAATTACCCAGAAATATTTTAAGAAAAAGTAATACTATCCAAACACAGTACAACACATGGTTTGCAAACTCAATTCTGAGAACTGTATGTAAAATTAGACCCAAAAATAAGAATTTCTGCATCATTCGTTTTGTCTTCTTACCTGCCAAAATATTTTTAATATCGATTTGAAGTTAGTACTATCGTATAGGGGAATTTATCACGTTTAAGGCCCTGTTGTTTGACATAGCTCGACAACCACTAGCCCGATTTAGTTGAAATAAATTTTAAAAAATTAAGAATTACAATTTCCTTAATCTGTTCATATATTGTTTTCCTATAAAAGCAACATTTTCCAAGTTAAAAATAAGCGCATGAAGAAAAAAAAATTTTTTTTAAATTCATAAAAAATACAAAACGGAAATAAGTTTCAAGTCTAGTTACTTTTTCGCAAAGTCACATAACCTATGAGCAAAATTAGACAAAGATAATGAAATCGATGCACGAGTTTCGCTTTTATTCGCAATTGAGTAAAGGTATGAATTTCAAAAATCAGTTATCATATCATATAGCTTAAAATATAAGTTATAATTATATATATAAATATATATATATAACTTAAAATAAATATAAAAATTAAAAAATTATAATGCAAAAAAAAATTGTATTTATAAAAACTTATTGAAAATAAAATAATATGCAATTAATACGCAATTATAATATGCATAACAACAAAATTTAGAACATTTTTTCAATTATTGTCAATATCCATCCTTGTAGAAGTTGACGCTTGAGGTTCTGATGATCTTGTTTTCTTCGTAGGTTATTCAAATTCATGGTCTAAGTCTGTATCGTCATCCGAGATACAAATACTATTCAAGGGCGTGTTTCTTTCACTGTGTCCACCAATTTCAATGTCTTCATCTTCGGTGCTTTCTTCAAACTGCATAATTGTGGAACTCCACCAACAAACCTCCGCAAGCAATGCATCCAATTTTTTGCTTTTGAACCGCTTTTCAATTGGCATGGTCACCTGGTGGAACCTCTCTCCTTGTTCGTCTGATTCCTGAGGTGATTGTGCCAAAAAGATATCGAGGTGGTGGTGCAAGAAATTCAATTTTAGCGTCATGGATGCACCGATTTTTTCGAAATAATACAGCAACCTGTCCACTCGTTGCTGTATCTCTTCTCGCTGGACACGGTTCTTTCCTAGAACGCCTTCTATTACTTCTTTCAATGCGTTCCATGCATGTTGGAGGTCGTGATGCTCTGAAAGCAAATTTGTGAAAGAATCACTTTTGATCAATTTCCGAATATCAGGTCCATTGAGAATACCTGTTTTAAATACATAAGAAAAACGAACAAATTATTGGTAATGCGAATGTATAGAAATTAACATATTTAAATATGACAAAATTTAAATACAGAGTACGATACGTACCGTTTTTAATTTTCTCATCACTGAGTTTCGGAAAGATGGATTTCAAACAGTCAAAGCCGCCGTTAACTTTTTTGACCACCACTTCAACGAATTTCCCAGCTATTCCCAGTTTCATATGGAGCGGTGGCAACAAAATATCATCCAGGTCCTTTATCATAGGTTCATTGTGTAATTTTAATTGTTTGTTGAGCTCGGGAGTTCTTCCTTTCCAATCTTTACATTGATATTGATTTCCTTTGTATCGTGAATCCCAATTACAAAGGAAGCAGAAGTATTTTGGATATCCACCCTTTTCTATAATCCCTTGTAGTATGTTGACCACCTTCAGATCGCAACAAATGTTCCATTTGTGTTCATCGTATTTGATTTTCTTCAAAATGTCGCCCAATACTTCATACGTTTCTCATAGCAATCAATGAACTGAAAAATGTTGTACTGTGTAATGAATACCAAAAAAATAAAACTAGGTATGTTTGATTTTGGCGTTTTGCCTCCACATGGGTTTACTTGTACATATATAAACTTTAAATATCAAATATGTTAAACTAGAATAACAACCTTGGCTACCTCCCATACAAAGTAACTTTATGAATTCAGTAAATTTCCTTAAATTCCACAAAAATTACTACAATGGTTTAAAATTTTGCTAATTATTTTAAATATTAGCCATGCACTCGATGTTTGAAATGAAAAAAAAAAATAAAATTTCGTCCTTCCCCCACACAAAGTTATGTCATTATAATAGTACAACCTTTATAAATTCCAAAATATTAATGAATAAACTAGAAATTGTACACAAAAGCTTAAATAAATAAAAAACTGAGTTTCAAATGTGAAATTTGTATAAAAACCACGCTCTATAAAAGTGACGGCGTATATATAATACAACAATGAAGAGTTCGCATTAACTAAAATACGGCAGTATCCCTACTGATTTCGGTCTAATCGAAAATAATTGCTTACTAGTTTTTTTTATAATACATATATCAAAAATTGCGATACTTAATGTGCATTTTACGAGTCATCTCTGAGCTTTGCATGACTGTGCATTATGCAAGTTCTTATAATCTATGCATTCTTTAGACATATAGTCTTTAAATATAAAAAAAAAATATTTATAAATTTGTCCAACTGACTTGTCAAAATTTGCTCCATCACTGCCATAAGGTGCCACATACAGACATTGACTAAGTCTGAGGAGCGAAATGAAAATTTTTTTTTTGCCTAATAATGAAATTTTATTTAAACTAGCATGTAGGTGTGACAACCTGCTGTGTTAAGCCTACAAACATACACATACATTAAGTATTTTCCATAAAGTATATTTTATTGCTTACCCATTTTGTGCACACAAATTTAACAACTTCGAGGTGCAGCTTCAGTCAACTTTAACCGAAATAAAAAGAGGCTCTTAAGAAAAACTTCAATTGCAAGCAATTCAATTGAAAAAACAAACCTGCTTACAATTTTTTACTATGCCAAAATATGATTTAATAATACTTTGCTATTAATCATTCGGATTGCGTTTGCATCTTGGGTAAATTTGCATAGATGCAGAAACATTTGCTACGTTCATTTCTTGCAAAATTAAATTTATTTTGTAATCCTATACAATGCTCAAAAATGCTAGTAATATGCTTAAGTTTAATTGATATTTTAATGACTTTTTGGCGAGGTGAGTGTTAAAGTTGAGCGCAAATATGCCATTTCATTGAGTGTTGTTCTAAAATTTTTTTGACAAATGTGCTCTGAATGTGCTGCATAATACGATTATTCTTACAATCATGATTAATATACATATGTTGCATTAATAATATGTGTGGGTGGTATGCAAATGAGATTGGCGAGTCGATAGGTGGCAACACTATGACAGCTCCTGCATTGGCGTTTGGTTGTGCAATTAACTTGACCTCTTTCTAACGTGGAGTTACTTAGTTCTTTTATGTAGTGGATTTTTTTTTAATTAATTATATCGAATTGTTTTGCAAATGTATAGCTGTTTTGTTAAAAGTTATAACTAGTGCTAGTGAAGTTTCTCCATTTCAGCATATAAAACAGGTAGTTTTCCTCTTTTTAAGTTAACGTTCTTAGTATACCTGTTTTTTACTACAGGGTCCGCCATCTAACGTTTTTTTTTTCAACAAGTGCTTATTTCGTGAATGGACTTAGTTCATGTCTGATTTGACAGATTATTAGTTTTATCCTTTCGCTGAATGAATATGGTTGTGTATACGCTTGAACAACGCTGGGAAATATTGCTACATTACTTTGAAAATCATGATGCCGATTTTGCCAACAAAATCATCTTTTCAGGTGAAGCTCATTTTGATCTTGGCGGGTATGTAAACAAGCAAAATTGTCGCATTTGGGGCACAGAAAACCCGCACGCATACATTGAAAAGCCGCTGCACCCAAAATGAGTCACTGTTTGGTGCGGATTTTGATCCAGAGGCATAATTGGGCCATTTTTCTTCGAAAATGAGCAAGGAGTGGCCGTTACAGTCAATGGCGATCGTTATCGAGCCATGTTGAACGAATTTTTGTTCACAAAAATTGAAGAGGAGGATATTGGCAACATTTGGTTCCAACAGGATGGCGCTACGTGCCACACAGCCGAAGCTACACTCGATGTTTTGCGCCCTGTTTTTGAAGATCGCATTATCAGCCGCAGAGCTGATGTCGTTTGGCCACCTCGGAGCTGCGATTTGACACCGTTGGACTATTATTTGTGGGGTGCTCTCAAAGATAAGTGTTACGCCGACAAGCCAGAGACAATTGACGCTTTAAAGGACAATATTCGTGAAGCCATTGGTGAAATACAGCTGCACACCTTTGATAATGTGCTTAAAAATTGGACCGATCGTGTAGGCTACTGCATGGCCAGCCGAGGCAGCCATTTGAATGAAATTATTTCCCATTATTAACCGGAAGGATTTTACTTTCAAATAAAAAAATAAATTTGAGAAAATATCCAGTAGTGTTTTTTATAGAATATTCAAAAAAAAAAAGTTATTTGGCGGACCCGTTATTATCAAATTTTTAAATTTTGAAAACAATTAGAAAATTTAAAACTTTTAATATAAAATTAATGATGGCATATTTTAATTAGGTACAAGATTGTTTTTTGTATAATTTTAAAAGAAAAATTCTTTTTTATTCTATGAGTTAATAGTGAAATTTACGTTGGATTTAAAATAATAAAAAAAAACAATTTTACTATTTTTCAACTTTTTATTTTTGAATCTCTCTTAAGACTAGTTGGCTTATACAAACTTATTGATATTTATACTAAACTAATTGCTTATCTTGCAATTAGTTGTAAGCGCTTGTGTATGTGTGCTGTGGTTACAAATAATATTTTAACATATTTTGTGTTGCGAAACGAAACCAGCGCAAAATTATTAGGAAATATGAAATAAGTTATTGAACTTTGCGTTTTCGTCTGTGAGAACGGAAATGCACTTGAAATTTAATTGTTGAATCGAATTTTCGTTCTATGGTGAGAACGGAAATTAATTTAAAATTAATAAGAAATGCAACATGGAATGTTTGTATTTTTATGAGAACTCGAAAAAGTTAAAGCTTTGCGTTTTCGTTTGTGAGAACGGAAGTGCAAAGTTTTATTATTTAAAAAATTAAATTATCTGAAGGGGCTTTACCGTAACAGTTAATCTCATAAATTGCTTTCATTATTCTAGCTTCGAATTAAATAAAATTTCTAAAGTAATTTTAATACTTTATGCTGTTATTATTTTGCATCTCACTCGTGCTACGTTTTAATCCCATTTGGCATGTTGATAGTTGCAAAAGCTTGCATTTAGTTTTATTTAACTGCTTCTCAATTGTTTTTTCTATCTCTACAAATCCTCTTCGCACTTCCTTAATCCTTAAATATCTCACATAATTGTAGAATACAAATGTTTAAGCTGTCAGTTTTGGTTTACAATGGAAACTCCACCTCTGCACTTTTAGCTCGCATTTCACCTTGCCTTAAGAAAACTTTTGCAAAGTGTTGTAAATTCAATAAACATGTTTTTTTTTTATTTAGCATTTTAACACTTGTTTACACAAAAACTACAACTACAACATAAACAAACGTTATCCAGCAAAACGAAATCCATCGCTCATCGCTGCTTTTGTTTTGTATTTCCGTTTTCATTTGTGTAGTATGTTGTCGTTTTTTTTTTTTTTTGGTTTATGTTGTTTGCCATCATTCACAATGCAATACAAAAGTTCTTCCCACTGAGCTCAAAAGAATTCAACTCCGAATGTGTACACGCAGAGAAAAGCATACTATACCTTCAATCTAATAGGATCCTGATAGCATTTGTTATCAAATTTAAAAAAATTAAATTTTTAACTACGTCAGGTTCGATTTCATTGTTATTGTGTGAGTCAACACCATGATATTATTTTTTGCTGTTTTATTTTTAGGGACATGATAATCAAACTGGGTATAAGCGCATGATTGGGCCTTTAATTAATGACTTTAAATTATTTTCTCAGAACTTTTTCTAACTATGCATACATATATACCTCAGTAAAATAATTATATGTGCAACACTTCCAATGCAATTTTAAGCAAACATTTGTTTTTATATTATTTTTTTATTGAAAAAGTATTACAAAGGGTGTCCCAACAAGAGCGCAATTTTTAAATTTTAAATAAAACACAGATATCTAAAAAAAAATCGTGAAACTTTATTATATCGTAAAGTAGACAGAATGAGGTTATGTATGGAACAATATATCGTGCAGATGGCCACCGCGGCTTTGCTGGCATACACGCGATCTTTTAATGAAATTTTCAATGACCGTTTTGCATAAATGCAGCGGTATTTCATTAATGCAGCGTCCAATTTCCTCTTTTAAGGCTTGAGTCGTCGTCGGCTTATTCGCGTAAACCATCGACTTCAAAAAACCCCAAAGAAAAAATCTAATGGTGTTAAATCGCACGATCTAGGCGGCCAATTCTGATCTCCAAAACGCGAAATAACACTACCGGGAAATAACTGATGCAGCAATTGAATTGTTTCTCTGGCTGTATGACATGTGGCGCCGTCTTGTTGGAACCACATGCCCTCCACATTCATTTCTTCAATTCTAGGCAGGAAAAAACTGGTTATCATTTCACGATACCAAACACCATTGACTGTTTGCGCTTGACCTGCCTCATTTTCATAAAAAAAGGTCCAATGATTCCTCCAGCCCAAAAACCACACCACACAGTGACATGTTGAGGATGCATTTGCTTCTCGTGAATCACTCGAGGATTTTCCTCACCCCAAATGCGACATTTCTGCCTATTGACGAAGCCATCAAGATGGAAATGGGCCTCGTCACCGAAGATGATTTTAGCGGCAAAATCAGCATTTTCATGTTGTCTCTCCAATACCCAATTAAAGAACTCCCTTCGCTGACGGTCAGCTGGCTGATGGTCAGCTGGCTTCAGTTCCTGAGTCAATTGAACTTTGTATGCATGAAGATGCAAATCTTTCGTCAAATTTCGCTGCATAGTGGATTTGGAGACACCAATTTGCTGAGCTCTGTGTCGAATTGAGGTGGATGGAGTTTGAGCGACATCATTACGTACAGCTGCGACATTTTCGTTCGATCGACCTGGTCGAAGGCGCGTTGTTGTCTTTACTTCACTAACAGACCCAGTTTCGGCAAATTTATCCATTAATCTCTTTACAGTTGACTCTTTTGGAGCATTATTGTGACCCCAAATTGATCGCAATTTGCGAATTGTAGCCGCAAAACTTTCACCATTTTGGTAAAACAATTTCACAATGAGAATGCGTTGTTCATTCGTGTAGCGCTCCATTTTTACTAACCTCGTACCTTCTACTAGCAAACAATAACAATTGTTCAAATGTCAAACAATGACACTTCGAATGGCGCCAAATTTAAAAATTGCGTTCTTGTTAGGACACCCTTTATATGTAAAACAAGATATAGCTTATCCTGGTTTTTGATAGGATTCAAGTCATGGCTAAAAGCAGGTCACTACAGTACGGGTATATTTCAGATTTGTTGAAAGTCATTTGTGGCTCGGGAAGAATTTGTTGGTGCGTTGTCCTGCTGAAAAGTCCAGTTATACTGGTATTTATAGCATGTGAACTCAATAAACACATCATCTAATAACTAAATATACATTTTTGCATTCAATTTGCACGAAATAAAATACAGGGGAGATTTTCAAAGTATCTGAAACCGGCTGAAATCATGAATGATCCCCGCCCATGGATACGCGCATACCTTATTTGTCGTGGCTATCTCGAATTGTGCCGGTATTTCTGGCAACTTTCGGGCCCGTTAAAGTTGAACCTTTTCTGATCGCATAATATGACATTCCCAAATTCTTTCTCACAAAATTTGTATTTTTCGGCATATGCTAGACTGACCGCAATGTGTCATGGTAGAAGCCTGGGTTGAGAGAAGGGCGATTCATAACTGACGTTGGCATTTTCATCCAAAATTTGTTGGATTCTGCTTCTAGTAACCCTTAGATCCAAATGTGCAGCAATTTCACCACAACTCATCCCTTTCTCCACAGCAAGACGTCGAATTCGTCTTTTGTGCCGTTGGTCAATCACGGAATCAGTTGCCAGAGTCTTTTAAAAAATTTGTTTTGGTGTTTTGATGACGATTTGTCCTAGCAGCTATAGCACCTACTTTTATACCGACTACATTTAAGCATTTTATATTTCAACGATCTTTTTCAGATTAAGTGGTTCGACATGGCATTTTTATTTGAAAAATAAAATAACTCTAAAATGTGCTCATATTTTGTTCCAAAAATGCATTACCGTTATGCTTATGGTTTTTCTTAGCAGGGTTATAAACAAAATTTTGTAATTTTTACGTTATTGCAGCTAAAACACAAAAAAAGCAATTGTGCACATATATATATTTTTTATCGCACACGCGAGATTTCACACTATTTTCGATTAACGGTACTACGAATACGAGGAAGAGAAGAATTCTCTGTTCGACTAAAAAACTTCATCCATTAACAAAAATTTTAGCAAACTCAAAAAAATTGTATTGCTATAAACCAGGGAGAAAAAATAAAAAATATTTGTGCGCATATAAATATTTTACTGAGGTATATATAATAAAGCTTTTTCTCTATGAGACTTTTTTGGGAACAAACTTTTAAAAAATATAAAATTGAAAAATAGTTCCAAAATTCCAAATAATGTTTCCAAGGATGTATACAAAAAAAATATAAAACTACTGGTCCAAATGCCAGTTTTTTGTCATAAAGTCGTAGGAATGAGATATTCGTTTAAACAATTTGCACATATACTTTTGCGACTATAGATATGATAGCGAACAAAACTATTCTTACCTAGTTTTACGCCTTACGCATAATTGACAAAATGGTGTCATCAATATGGCGAAATCTTTAAAAAATCCACAAAAATAGAGCAATTGACTTGATATATTGCACATAGGCCTTGGTCTTAATAGTACTCCTTTATTTTGAAATTTGACAAAGTCAAATGCAAACTACGTCCACCTCCCATATAAAGTGACGTTACCAATCAGGAGAACACTTAACAAATCCCAAGCTCTTAAAATATCATCTTGATATTTTGTATATTTCCGTGTTTCTATTTGAGAATCAAGTGACCTCCGATATTAAGTTACGTCATCAAAATAGTAACCTACTAAGGTAAATATATAAATTCAAATCCATGCTTGAAAATACTCGCATTATCATGTTTTTTCTGTTAACTCAAAGTTATTTTTTTCATTGACTTCACATTCCCGAGTTAAAATTGCAACTTTTTTAGCTAATGCAAACAGCAGCCAAACAAGGCCTAATTTTAAATATTTTTCTCGGCAGTTCAATTGTCGTTTGCAGGACTTCATGGCCAATCAGCGGACGTACAAAGGCCGTTTGGAAATAATCTCGGCCTCGGGCGTACAGCGGCCGTACATCGTCCGAACAGTGATTTTTCTGCAACGAAAATAAGCAAATTTTTTACCTAACTTCATACACAAAACAAATTATATCTCACACAAAATTGGCGATACTATTAACATCAGCATCGCCGAGTGAGTGGTGGCATACAACTTAATTAAGGCCTTGATTATCTTCAGGCCATGTTCGACTGCTGTTCGTCCGCTAATATTTTGAAACGAGTTATTACATTACTCTGTATGCAGTACTATTATTCAATAAAAGTGTGGTATTTTTATAAAAACTTCATCTTTAGGTAATGCTATTCAAAATCACCTAAATTTAAGGCAAGCGTGTTTATTTCCAAGCACTCATGGACTAGTAGAAATTGCAAAATTTTTTAATTTTCCTCTTTTGGTAAATGCTTAAAAAGATTTATTTATTTTTTGAAGAATCCAATTAAATACAGCATTTGAATCATGTTTGCTTTATACACAAACTAAAAAAACTAGTTCGATATACGAATGTTTCTGAATAGGTATGATATTTTAAATTTGGTCAACAGTTTCAAATATCACATTGAAATACACATTATCACCTTGCATCTGATATACTGATATATACAA
Source organism: Dichetophora obliterata (assembly GCA_963920525.1). Taxonomy (NCBI): domain Eukaryota; kingdom Metazoa; phylum Arthropoda; class Insecta; order Diptera; family Sciomyzidae; genus Dichetophora; species Dichetophora obliterata. The sequence goes on along the minus strand of OY986436.1, from coordinate 194,721,851 downwards.
CTTACGAACAGTTCGCAACAAACCACATTACTTTTACTTCACGGAAAACAAATACAATTTTAAATTTATTGTAAAAAAAGTTCCTTACAGAAATCACTAAATCATAAAAATAATTTAAAAAATAAAACATACTTATTTACTATTTCCTTATTTAACCCTCCCATAAGCGGTGACTTATGGTGCGGTAAATGGAGCGTAAGGGGTGTGGCCAGACCCATACTAATTTAATACGTATATGTCAAGACAGGTACCCAGTGGACAATTGCAGGAGTCTGAAGGCCTTCTAGCAGGCCTGCGTTAGGTTTTTATAGGCCTTCCACACTCCTTGCAAATACCGTTTTATTGCTTGTATGAAATGGGAACATTTTCAGTACTTCCGCACTCGCTTTGCTAAAAAGCCCTTCTAAAAGCGCTTTTTTGAAAATGCATTCTTAAAGTACTTTTTTCATTCACTATTCCTGAAATAAGTGCTCTCTCCGCAGGCATTTGAGCAGGCTTTTGATAAAATTTAATAGACCTTCCACACTCCTTGCAAACACCGTTTTATTATTTGTATGGAATGGGGAAATTTGTCAGTACTTACGCACTCACTTTGCTAATAAGCCCTGCTAAAAGCGCTTTTTAAAAATGCATTCTTATAGTACTTTCTCATAAGCACTGATTACACAACTTTGTTTATTACTTCGTCTCAATCTGTTGCACGATCAATCTGTGCGAAAAACCGAATATGTATTATTATAAATATAGGTGTTTATGGGATTTAAGAGTATATCGGTTATAATATAATAGATAACCTTATTTTCATTTTCATATGAGAAATATTATGGGAAAGGTTCTATTTCCGCTATGAGTTGATGTTAAGATATATTACTAAAATCACGCAATATTTTGATTCTGCCATATAGTGTGTCTGTAAATATTGGTTACAGGGGATTAACCTTTATTTTTGTATAAAATATTTTCGAAAGTAGTTATTAGCGAAAAAACCTAGTTATTTGTTATTTTATAGTGCATTGAACCTCTTTAACGATGCTTTATTAATTATTTTTTCTGGAATAGCTAGTTCAACTCCATTATTTAATAGAATCAGAGTTCCTTTTAAGTATTGACATTCTTTTTAAAGTTTTCAGTATGCAAGTAATCAATAAACCTTTTAAGCATATTGAAAATAAAAAACCTTCCTAGATTTTAGTACAGATTTTTGTTTGTTTGTTCTACAAAAACATTTAAACCGTAAGATCAATAAACAAAAACACAGCACTTTCAACTCTCATAGAAGAAATAACAAGAACTTCTTGACTTCCTTTTAACAGATAGGCCTTAAAGAAGCCCTCATCGATGCAGTTATGTTGTGAGGTATGTTGACGACAACACAAACAGTTAATACATGCCTTTTTTTCAAGAGGCCTGACTGAATTGCCCACTGGGTATAGGCAGATGACTACAGGTATGCTAAATATGAGATTATGTGCTACAAGATTCTTCTAGTATGTAAAGGGTGATCCAATAAAATCAGTGTATTGATGCAAATCTTAATTTAGAATAATAGTTCGGTTCCTATAACTCAATTTTTAAAAATTATTTCGATCAATAGTTGTCCACGACTAGCTCTTAAATGGGTCAAACTTTCAAATTGTGACAAACTTCGAGGTCGGCGACGAATCGATTGTTCACGGTTTTCACGAACACTCTCTGCTACTGCAGCAATATTCTCAAAATTACTCGCTCTATGCACTCTGGTTGAATGATGAATGTCCAACAGTGTAAAATTGGTTCGAAATTTGGTGATGGTTTGATGGTTTGGACGCTCATAACGACCAAAATTATGTTGAAGAACTCTATAACATTCTCTAACTGATGACTGATGTTCAGTGGCGTAACTATATTTTCTGCGCCCGCCCGCAGATTTCTAAAAACGCCCTGCTTTTTACATTTTGATTAAAACTGTCTTATAACTAAGGTTACCAGAAGCATAGGCAGGGGTGATTTTATCATTAGGCTGAGTAGACTGCAGCCTAGTTCGGAACATTTTTTGGGGCGGCAATATTTTTTTTGCTGTAAATTTTTGGGAGCGTAAAATTTATGTATATATATATAAATATTAGAATGGTTCTTATCTTATTTTTTTGAAAGTTACGAATTACAGATCGGGGTTTCATTCCTTTACTGAAGTAAAATGTGAAATTTTCAGATAAAAATGTTGATATTTAAACGTGCTGTAAGTGACTTTTAAGTTGAAAATCTGATTTTTATGGGAAATAGGTTTTCTTTTTTTACAAAAATCGCATTTACTAGTCATGCAATATGAATTTGAAAATAAGAGTTCTGCAAAAAAATATATTTAACGTAAAAATTAGGCAAAAACTATCAGAGCTGTAATTTTTTAAATCTCGAAAAATAACTCATTTTTTCTTGTTCTTTAAAAAAATCGCTTAAATCTAAATATCACAGTGTTTCAATAAAGTACAATGGAAATATTTTGTGAAACTATGGCTAATATTGAAACGAAAAATGGTGCAATTACGTTGAATAACCTGGTCGTTTTGAAAGTTTTTCCAAGAAGTGTTTAGAAAAGTTCGATTCTGAGTATTTTAATAAAAATATTTCCAAAAATGCAAATATTAAAAAAACAACATCACGGGTAGCTATGACGTAGTCTTGAAATGTTTTGTGCCAAAATTTAAATCCTTAAAGTGGCATTTTCGGGCATATTGAACTTAAAAAGCAAATCATAATAATTTGGAAAAAAAATTAAAATAATTAGTTTTTATGATCTATTGAATAATTACATGAATTAAGATTGTGAGCTTTAGATCAAGTGAGTTTTCAAGAAGGCAACAACAACAACAACAACTCTGTATAGAGTCAATCACTTAGCTGACTAGACAGTCTGTTTCGGAAATCGCTACATATTCCTCATCAATAGTCTTTGAGTGATTAAGCTGTGATCAACTCACTGTTTAAACTAGCATATGAATGTGCAGATCCTCTAATTCATTCTTATGAATTGTATGGCTGCTAATCATATGACACTTCAAAGCAGGAGGCCATTTTAGATCACCGCCATCAACTCTATCAAGGGTTGCCATCTGTTCTAGTTGCTTCTTCATTTATTTCAATATTCATTGGTGTTCGATTGTTTGTCGAAATGCACCATAGAAATGAAACGAGTTTTTGCTTCGCCAGAAGCTGCTGTTCTAACTGAAAGGTGGCTATTTTCACAACCAAATATTCAATTACACATGACTTTGACCGAAAAATCGATCAATTATTAGATTATTTAATTAATTTGACATTAATTAAACTTATTTGGCCGTGCTCTGCCATAGTAAAGTTAATTAGTTTTTATGATCTATTGAATAATTACATGAATTAGGATTGTGTGCACGGCCAAATAAGTTTAATTAATACGACACAATAAACATGTACGATAACACGATAAGGACGTCATATTTTTCAAGCCTAGGGCGCTCACTGTAGTAAATCTACCTCTGAGCGTAGGACAAAACAAGAGAACTCTTGGCAAAAAAGAGAACAAGAAGAGACTATTTTTTGTTCAAAAGTTATCATTTATTACAAAAGTCATATTTTTAAAATATCTTTTTTCATAAATATATTTTATAAATTAAATATTTTCGTATATCTTGAATGTTTTGGAAACTTCCACTTAATTTATCATCAAGGTGCTTGAAGGCGCCCCTGACTTTGTGGCGCCCGCCCGTAAAGCGGGCTCTGCGGGCCCGCTTTTTACGCCACTGCTGATGTTGGTAGTAAGTTTCCACAATTAATAAAATTTTTTTCAGGAGTAAGTCTATTCATGATTGAGTCGTATTGAAAACTAAACACAAACGTCATATGAACAAGTCATTTGACACATAACAGCTGTCAAAACAACCCAGTTGAAAGAAAGACCTCGTATTGGATCACCCTTTATTAATGTGTGCATGGTAGGGCGGGTCAATTTGTATGGACGAATTTTTTGGAGGTCTGGCTCAGCGAAATTCGTAAAATACATGTAATTTCAAGACTTTTTCTCCACTACAGCATATACAAATTCTGAAAAAAAGCTGTGCGGACTTTCGTAAATAGATTTTGTTCTCAATTATAAAATATGAATGTATGAATGTATGTGTATGAATCTATTTACGAAAGTCCGCACAGCTTTTTTTCAGAATTTGTATATGCTGTAGTGGAGAAAAAGTCTTGAAATTACATGTATTTTACGAATTTCGCTGAGCCAGAATTTGACCCGCCCTAGTGCATGGGTTTGAAAAGGCACGAGTACATTAATTTATTATCCGTTAAAAAATTTTAGGATCATTCTGGTTTACATTTATGCAATTGCATGGAATTTCATTGAGGCATAAAGGACGATTGCATGTGCTGCAATAATATATATTAGAAGAGGAATAAGAAGAATAAGAATAGCAGATGTAGCATGATGAACGTGTGGAGGCTACGCGCCTATATTCGCCACGATTCTGAATCTGGCCTTGCAGGGAGGTTCTGGAATGCTTTTGGAAAATTAACCCATAATTAGTGTGCGTAATTCATTAAAGTAGTTTAAAATGGAACTTTCTACTTAAAATGTTTGAAAAGCGTGTTGTGTATTTGATTGGAGTGCTGTTTTGGTGCTTTGATAAATTAATGTTGTAATGCAATAAATATATAAAGAAAATTTTTGAATTAAAAATACGTGACTACATTTTTAAAACTTGTGTAACTAGATCCAATTACACATGTGAATGCTGCTCAACATTTATAATCAAGTTTAGTTCAATCTCTCGCAATTCGTTAAGACTTTTGTTTTCTTTTTGAATTACATAAAAAATCGAAAAAAGTCTTAACGTATATGTAATAGATGCTTAATATATTTGGGAAAACGCTTTTTTTTCAATGTATCGGGCTAGTGTTAAAAAAGCAACACATATAAAATACTTAACTTCCTTAGAAAATAAATTTTGAAAGCAAGACTTAAATAGCAAGTTTTGTGCGATGTGCATTCAAATGAAAAATAAGCTTAAATGAGTTGCAGCGTTGTATCTTCATATGTTATTGTGGTTTTTTAAAGTATCATGAGGAGAAGAAGATAAAGACAAAGAAGAAGATGAAGAAGTGGAGTACATAAAAGCAGCATAAATGAGTGACAACACTATAGACAAAAGAAACAACTACCGCTACCACTAAAACCCGGTCTTTGTGTACTTCCTGGTTACCCTCTAGGTTTGTCTTTGGTTCCGTGTTGCCTGAGTATCAGGGATTCAAATTTTTTTTTTTTGCAAAGCACATCATGAGATTCTTTCTATTCAGTGCTCGGCTTTGTTTTGAGTGAAAAGATGATTAGGGAAAATGATGCTTTTTGTGGCATGGAAGCAAGAATAATTTAACACCAAACAACTTGATACTACTTATTGCGTTCTTCTTGACTGTCTGTCATGGTGATAGAAGAAGTTCGAACGAAATTTTCTTTTTTTAAGTAGCTTAGAAGACAAGGGAGTAAATACTTATTTTTATACATTTTGTAGCTGGGATTAAAAGAAATAGTTAATAAAAGATTTTATAATAAGAATGGAAATCGACAAGCCACTGAAGATTTAAATCTAAGAAACCAAACATAATAAAAAATTTATAAACCAGGACGTGATAAAAAAATAACAGCGAATATCTCACTGGTTTCCGATCAAATACAATAAAACTACATTTTTATTTAAGTCTCTTTCGTTATCTCCTACGCCAGGATCATAGCGAAGTTGTTGGGATTAAAACCTCCCATAGGGTCAAAAAGAATTATAAAAAAATGTGTAGATAAGACTATCAAAAGCAAAAAAATACATTTTTCAATTTAGAACGTTATTAAAAATTTTAAAAAAAAACTTACTTGTTTCCTAAATAAATTTTAAACATACGCCTAGCACCAACAGTTTGCTATTTCAAACTTTAAATTATAAAGTCGGTTAAACAAAAAAAAGTTATTTCCGATTATTTAAAATCTTAACTGAATTTCAAAAGGATGTGTGCATTTATGCCAAAGTATTCAGAAATAAAACGATTTTATGCTGTAAAAGATTGCAATTGATTTTTTTTCCATTCAAAGAACAAAAAACTGTCCGTTGCGGTGAATAATTTTCACTCCGCCACTCTTCCTCATAATTTAATAATTTAAGTTCATTAAACCTTTTATTATAATTTGTTTTTTCATTGCTAACCAATGGTATTTTAGTCTATTAAAAACTTTCCAATTTCAAGCAGCCCAATGTTTTTAAGAAGAATGATGAAATTGCAAAACTCTGTCTCAAAAAATCGTCTGCATAACAATAATTTTTCCTCAGGCGTCAAGAGTATTCAATTTGATTGCATGAAAATTATGGAAAATTCAAAAATTGTGTAAAAAGTTTTGCTTTAAGCAGACAATAACAATAAAAACAAAAACTACAAGTACGCTTAGTAGAAATATTGACAGCGCCCTCCAGGCAGAAAATGTGCTAGAAAACTTATTAAATTAACATGCATGAGAATCAAAAGCATGCATTTGACACTCAATTTAAAACCAACATAAACGAGGCGTTTAAGCTGAGAGCTGGTAAAAGGAAAAAAAAAAAATATAAAAAACAAAAGAAATGTACCAAAAAGGCTTAAATGTCGCTTAAATGTCGCTTAAAGCGCGTCACTTGGCCGAATAAAAATAAATGGGCTGGAGCAAAAAAAACGACTCAAGATATACGTTTAGTTATATTAAAAAAAAAATAAAATATTTCAGCTAAGCAATTGTTTAAATGCATTTTCTATGCATTTATTTGGTTTTTTATTGCTTTTAGTTGGCTGTTTTCAAGAATTTATGATTAAAAGCTGTAGGGCCGGGCAAATTACAGAATACATTTTAAATACATTTTAAAAAACATTTAAAAAAAAGAAGAAAATAAAAGCAAAGAATTGCGTGGAAATTTTATGTGAAAGAGAAGAAAAAAACAAAATTATTTGAGCCAATTACAGGTTGCATAAAATATTTCGCACAAGCCTACTGGCTGCAGGACATATTTACATAAAAAATTTAAATGGAAACCTTGAACTTCGTTTTGCATATTGAAAGTCTGTAAATGAAGAAAAATGAGACAGAAATTACATAAATGTTATTTAATCCAACGAAAAATTACCAAATTTAAGCAAGTCTTGCTCAACTACTTAACCCAAAAGATGAATTTAAAAAGCAAAGATTTTGCATTTGCTTCAAGTTTACATCTTTACTTTGACTAATAGTACAACTTTTGTGCATCCAACAAAATGTCTGCTGTTTATACTGGCTGCTTTATATTTATTGCATACATTGCGGCGAACCACATTAGTTTTGTCTAGAAATGTTGCATTTATATTCGAAATGAATAGCAAGTTGGCAAGAGTGTTGAGTAAGGAAAGCGCTCCGAAATTGCACGCAAGAGGAAATAAATAGAAAACCAAAATATCTACAGAATAAACCAAAAGAATTACTACTAAATCCAAATCCAAGCAGAGCTAAAGCAGTTAAGAAAATAGAAAAAAAAAAAAAAAAACAAATGAAAATGGAATTCTTTGTTCTTTAATGAAACCAAATTTATGCAACATAAAAAAGTTTACCACGATTTCCAAGAGGCTCCTTTCTTTCGAACCTCATCCATACAGAAAATTGTTGAGTTGAAGATTTTACTTCAAATATCGCAAGCTTCATAGCTTGCTAGCTACACAAATGTATGCAACATTTATTTATTTAGTAAAATTTTAAATTAATTGCTAAAAATATAATAGATTTTTTTAAAAATTATATTTTTTGCATTTTTTATCAATTAATCTAACCAATTTTTACTTAACTTTGCTTGACTTAACCAACCAAACGACTCACCTAGCCTAACCTAACAAAACCAAACCAAACCAAACCTTGCCTTGCCTTGCCTTACCTTACCTTACCTTACCTTACCTTACCTTACCTTACCTTACCTTACCTTACCTTACATTACATTACCTTACCTTACCTTACCTTACCTTACCTTACCTTACCTTACATTACATTACCTTACTTACCTTACTTACCTTACCTTACCTTACCTTACCTTACCTTACCTTACCTTACCTTACCTTACCTTACCTTACCTTACCTTACCTTACCTTACCTTACCTTACCTTACATTGCATTGCATTACATTACATTACATTACATTACATTACATTACATTACATTACCTTACCTTACATTACATTACATTACATTACATTACATTACATTACATTACATTACATTACATTACATTACATTACATTACATTACATTACATTACATTACATTACATTACATTACATTACATTACATTACATTACATTACATTACATAACATAACATAACATTACATTACATTACATTACATTACACTACATTACATTACATTACATTACATAACATTACATTACATTACATTACATTACATTACATTACATTACATTACATTACATTACATTACATTACATTACATTACATTACATTACATTGCCTTGCCTTTATTTACCTTATCTTACCTTGCCTTACCCTACCTTATTTGACCTGACCTTACCTTACCTTACCTTATCTGACCTTACCTTACCTACCTTACCTTACCTTACCTTACCTTCCCTTCCCTTCCCTTCCCTTCCTTTGCCTTCCCTTACCTTACCTTACCTTACCTTACATTACATTACATTACATTACCTTACATTACATTACATTACATTACATTACATTACATTACATTACATTGCCTTGCCTTTATTTACCTTATCTTACCTTGCCTTACCCTACCTTATCTGACCTGACCTTACCTTACCTTACCTTATCTGACCTTACCTTACCTACCTTACCTTACCTTACCTTACCTTACCTTACCTTACCTTACCGTACCGTACCTTACCTTTTCTTGCCTTACCTTACTTTACCTTACCTTACCTTACCTTACCTTACCTTACCTTACCTTACCTTGCCTTACCTTACCTTACCTTACCTTACCTTACCTTACCTTACCTTACCTTACCTTACCTTACCTTACCTTACCTTACCTTACCTTACCTTCCCTTCCCTTCCCTTCCCTTCCCTTCCCTTCCCTTCCCTTCCCTTCCCTTCCCTTCCCTTCCCTTCCCTTCCTTTGCCTTCCCTTACCTTACCTTACCTTACCTTACATTACATTACATTACATTACCTTACATTACATTACATTACATTACATTACATTACATTACATTACATTACATTACATTACATTACATTACATTACATTACATTACATTACATTACATTACATTACATTACATTACATTACATTACATTACATTACATTACATTACATGACATTACATTACATTACATTACATTACATTACATTACATTACATTACATTACATTACATTACATTACATTACATTAAATTACATTACATTACATTACATTACATTACATTACATTACATTACATTACATTACATTGCCTTGCCTTTATTTACCTTATCTTACCTTGCCTTACCCTACCTTATCTGACCTGACCTTACCTTACCTTACCTTATCTGACCTTACCTTACCTACCTTACCTTACCTTACCTTACCTTACCTTACTTTTTTACCTTAAATAACTTTACATTACATTTCATTACATTTCAATACATTACATTATCTAACCTTACCTTGCCTTCCCGTACCTTACCTTACATTACCTTACCTTACCTTTCCTTACCATACCTTACCTTACCTTACCTTACCATACCTTACCTTACCTTACCTTACCTTACCTTACCTTACCTTACCTTACCTTACCTTACCTTACCTTACCTTACCTTACCTTACCTTACCTTACCTTACCTTACCTTACCTTACCTTACCTTACCTTACCTTACCTTACCTTACCTTACCTTACCTTACCTTACCTTACCTTACCTTGCCTTACCTTACCTTACCTTATCTTATCTTACATTGCAGTTCTTTTCCAGGCTTTTCAGGATTTGCCTTAGCACCTTCGTGTGTAAGCACATGTCCTAAGAAATCTGTCTGTTCATTGCAGAAATTACATTTATCCAATTGTATTTTCAAGTTATATTTCTCTATTTTGTTTAAAATACAACAAGTATCTTCCATATATACTGCTTACATTTTATTGATGAAGTCCTTCAGGATATAATTCATTATTCTTTGGAAGGTTGCCGGAGCATTATTCAATTCAAATGGCATTCTCACGAACTCCTTATGCCCATATGGAATTTAAAACGCTGTTTTAGCTCAATCTTCCTCTTTCACAAGGATTTGGTGGAAGCCCTTGTGCCAAATCCAATGCTGAAAAATATTGTGCTTTACCTAGCTTATCAAAAATACTTTCTATTTAAAAAAAAAATTAATTGGCCATTTCAGCCCTTGAAAGGTCTTTGAACGAGCTTCTATTGATCAATTGTGTTGTGCGTGTTAATAAATGTTTGATCACAAATGATCGAAAACTGGACCTACGTGTTTTATGCCGACTCCGAACGGCTTATGTTCTCAAGAAGATTTGCATGGAAATTTTTACTCTCTGAGGTTTGCCATTGTCTACAGAGAGGTGACGACCGAACAGAAAAATTAATTCAATTGAAAAAACTTTTCTGTCTGAGCTGGAATTGAATCTGGGCTACTGCGGTTCCTTAGCTTAGGGGCCACGCACTCTACCCACTAGGCTTTGGCCGCCACTCTTTCTATATTAGGGATTAGAAATTTATCATCGATCGTATTTTCATTTAATGATCGATAATCAATCACCACCCTCCATTTCTTTTTACCGGAATTATCAGATTTCCTGGGAACGACCCAAATAGGACTATCGTACGGTGAGCAACTGTCCCTAATTATCCCTTACTTTAGCATATCCTCTATTTGTTTAGTTAATTCTTGTTTATGTATCTGCGGATAAACATATATTTTCGAGTAAACGGCATTATTTGTAGCTGTCAACAAATCACCCTCGTGATAAAGAAGGTTATCATACTTTCTAATTAGATCCGAAATAATTTTTCTTCATTTAAGTTTTTTAGAAGTTTTCCAACTTCATTCCTATATAATTCATAACATTAAAATTTATAAATATCTTTTTGTTAATTTCCAAACCATATCGGCGTCTTCATTAAATTCTTGAGGTAGTTTTATTATAATTTCTACTATTGTTTCTCTTCGCAATGATCCAGGCCTGTAGCCAGGGTGGGGCAAGGGGGACAATGCCCCCTACTACAGCCGTTTCTCCCCACTGGCCAAATCAGACAATGAAAAACTTTAAATGAATAATTAATATGTATTTTGTAGATATATTTTAAAATTAGTTTAGTTTAAAATAACAAAAAAATATACATATATTATAAATATACTTATTTATGACTTGAATATGTATATAAAATTTGTTTAACAAAAAATTTCAGACAAATTGTTACAATTTGTAAAATTTCTACTGGGTCGCCAACATTTGCTACCAAAAAATAAGATTTATATTTTAATCATTTTTTAACCCGCATCCATAGGAACTTTCTAGAAATGAAAAGCACGTTGTGCACCAGTTTGATGTAGATACAAAAAGAATATATAATTCTTTGAAATGTTTTTAATTTTTAAATTTTTTTTTATGCATGATGAATGTTTATTAATTTTAAAATAAAAAAAAACTGCAAATCTTAACTCTAGCAAAAATTTAAAGAAGCAAAAGATTTAAATCAAAACATGCATGTTTGTTTTTAATATGTAAATCTGAATAAAAAATTTGCATCAATTTGATGCAAACGACGGATGCGGGTAAATTCAATATTTTTATTTGTTTTACTTAAAAAATGTCTTATACATATCTCAGCCCATTTCGCTACTCTTTCTTATATTTTTAGCTACTTTAAATAAATCTTGTATTTTTACCTTAATTTTATTACAAAGTCCTGAATTAATTTTGATATTATTTTGTATATATGTATTAATTTCATGTATAAAAAGATCTGCATATCCATGTAAATATTAAAAAATTAACTGTTTTTTAATAAATATGTGTAATGTATTCATTTCACACGTTAAAAAATTGTTTTTTTTTTTGTTTAAATGAAAAAACAAAAATTCCCCCCCCCCAAGATTCATGCCTGCCCCCTCTGTTTTCTTGGTCTGGCTACAGGCCTGCAATGATCTACGCTTAATTGGTTGCCTTAAAATTATTCGTTTACTCTGCCTTAACTTTATACTATTCATCAGCGATATTGAAGAACCTGAATCGATAAGACATTTAATTCTTTCATTAATAGTATAATAGTTAGTAATACTATCGGTAATAGTTAGTTATACTATCGGTAAATGTTTCAAAGGTCGGGTGTGTTCAAATTTATCTCTTCGACATGATCAATGTCCATGTATTCTGGATTATTTTGTGGTTGGTTTGGATTCACTCTTTCTGTTCTCGGTTTGTATGTATTATTCGTAAGTCTTGAGTGCTGTTCTAAATTTCGTGTCCGTCGCGAATTATAATTATTGTGTCTGTTATTGTTCTGTCCACTAAAGCTATAATTATTTTGCCCATAAAAGCTACCTGTCTTTCATTACTATAATTATTGTTGAAGTAAAACCTTTTCTTAAACTTGTCACTTGGCTATTAATAAGAATTGATGCTTAATTGACCTCTATGCTGTTTAAAAAAGTTCTTAAAATTATTATTTTTCGTTATATATATCAGTAAATTCTATTGGTTTTAGTGTATCATACTCATATTTTTCATTTAACTTATTTAAAAGGTTTCTTAATACAATAAAATACTCTCTTACATTCCTATACATTATCGCAAAGGCTTTTTGGTGCAGTTGATGATAGTCCTCCTTAACACCAAAGTTCTCCACCAGTGCTGTCTTCATGCTGTCCCATGTCGTATCTGGTGGTAAAGTCCTTATGACATCCAGGGCTGGTCCTTGAATTTTATTTATTAGTATTCTTGAAAATACATATTGTTTCAGTTCTGGTGTCGTTATTTCTAAAAGAATCATTTCCAATTCTCTTAGAAATGATATGAGTGCAATTGTTCCGTCTCCTCTGAACTCTTGGATCCTCTAGGCATTTTGGTAATCAAATCTGGTGTTAAATATTCCATCGTTTCCAAATTTCTGTTTTTATCGAATTGCTGCTGTCCTGACATTCACTTTTTAATTTATTTTTAGTATGTTCAATATATTCTTCTTTACTTCAGAATAGTAAGAAATTAAAACACTTTTGTTGTCCATCCATAAGCATAGGAGAAAAAAGAAATTTTATTATTATTTCCAGTGTCATTTAGGACTAGCTGATATACCCAGTGTTACTTGGTAGTTCGTATAAATAATTATTATTATCCTATATATTAGCTCTTAATTTATTGATTTTTTATTAATCAAAAAGATAAAAGTAAATCTTTTGAAATCATCCCATATATTATTAGATAATTCATCACTTATAAATCACCCTTTAACAACTTTAAACAATTTAAGATTGAAAAATTTCTTATAATTTACTTTTGGAAAAATAATATCAGTGCTTGAATTAGATCTAGTCTTCTTCAGTTGGTATCAGTTCATAATAGAAGTGTATGGTTGAAAATCTTGGACTAAGTTTTTAACTTTTTTTTTATTACATAGAGGACAACTCCTAAAAAAAAATACTTTTTAATTTAAGTAAAAGTTTAAAGTTTTCTAATCCAAAAAGGATTACTTTTTAACCCAAAAAAGTTCCATATTTTGAGAATGCATGTTCGCAAGAAAAAAATTAATAAAATATAAACACATTAACTTAAAATCAAACTTGTCAATGTCCATTTCCTAATTTGAACCCAAGTCCTCTCGTCTGCCGGTCCGATTTCTTACCCACTCGCCTATCGCAGCTGATAACAAAGTTTTTTATTTTTTTTGTTCTATTTTTAAATTAAGGTAACTTAAAAAAAATTTTCTGATCATTTAAAAATTTTTTTAAACGTTTTTCAACAATTTATTCTTACAAAACCTTAAAGTCTTATCCATTCGTGCAACTTAGCTGTAAACAAAGTTGCGTTTATTTTGCATCTTTACGAATGCAAGTGAGCTTTTGGAAACGTGGGTTTGAGACCCAACACGGACAAAAAAATGATATATTATCTATTTATATTAAGATTTTTTATATACTTTACTGTAAATTAAAAAAAAATTTACAACCTTTTTTAAAAATTTCTTCATACAAAAGTTTAATGTAAATTCGTAGTCTTAATAGTCTAAAACTTAAAATTTTTTTAAATAGAAATAAATTAAAATTAAGTATGAATTATAAAAGTAGGTACTTTTTTGATTAAAAATTGCTTTAATCCAAAGTTTAGATTAAGCATTTTGGCTGTGACAACAGTATATAATTAATAGCGTTAAATTGTATAAACTAAATTTTCATAAGTGAATTAGTACTTAGAACATTCATGATTTTTTTAAAGTACCATTTCATATTGAATACTCTAACAGCCTTATGCAACAGATTTTCTTAAACAAAAGTTCAACGCTTGTTTAGTTATGCAGTCTTTAAGGCTTTACGCATCCTCTACGCAACCTTGCTGAAATTGTTATTCATAAAAATTTTTTATTCATTGCTTAATTTTGTAAGGTTTGTGTCTAAACAATCGAAACTCTTTTACAAAACTTAGAATTCTTGTACATTTGCAAATCTGTTACTGAAAAAAGTATACAATGGTCGAAAATGGAGCTTGTCCATGATATAAATATCATATACATCAACCTTAATCGAAAAGACGGTAAAAAATATTGGGTTAAGTTTACGCAGCCTTTAAACGCAAATTTCGGCGTTTAAGTTACGCAGATTTTAAACTAGCCGGAAAAACATTAACTAATAACGATGGTTCTTTAAAGCTGATTTAAAGTTACGCAGAAATTACTCTTAAGGGCAAAGCATTTTTTTAAAAATATAAAACAACATTTAAAAAAAAAATGATTTCGTCACAAAAATCAAACCCTTGTATTTTTCTTAAAAAATTAGAAAAACCAATTCTGTGTCGAACTGCTATAGCTTTTGCATAAAAGTGATACGTCATATGAAAGAATATATAAATTGCAATTTTCGGATTATATTATTTTTACAACAAAAACAACTTTTGCACCATTTTTTGGAGCTTTTTTTAAAAAAATATCAAAAATATAAATTCTTAGCTAAAGGAACTGTTGCAGTTCTTTTTAGCAAGTAGCTTATTTTAACTTTTAGACAAAAGAAGATTGAATGAAATATATCAAAGAAGCTATTCGCGTCGAAAGTCAAATCTCTGCATTTTGAGTAGTTTTTTGGCTGTAGGTAATGATGTTATATACAAAAATTCTTTGTACTAAGATTTTCTATAGTTTTCAAGATATGAGAATGTTATTGGTGTCAAACAACGAAATTTTCTTTTACTTTATTATCCTTAAGAAAATTGAAAAAGTTAGTATACATTAACATATATTGGTTAAAAAATTGCATATTGTAGGGTACTCATTAGAGATAAACGCAAACTGTGAAGGTATTTGTAGCCTTTTTAATTACCAAAAACTCTTTCATAGGTTACTAAAACGTATCTCTAATTTTTAACTCACTTTTCAGTGTTTTTCATTTCCATTATTTTACCATATAACCGTTTTTTGAAGAGAGACCTTTTTGCTGGAGAGAGCTGCTGATAAAAAGTAGCCTATGTCCCAACCAAGGACGTAAGGAACCTACTTGTGAAGTTCGAAGAAAATTCATCGAGTAGTTTTCACGTGATGCGCGTTCAGACAGACAGACAGACAATATATTTAAAATTTACATTTTTGGAATCTACAACGTTCAAAATGTTCAGTGCAAAAAGAATTTCGAAAAAATATTCATTGTACAGATTTCTTTTTTTTTTAATAGTTTTATTATAAGTATAGATAAGCCCGCTTAGTCTTCAGATTAAGTTCCGTAACTGTGCCAATTTTGTGAGTATAAAATAAAACGAAAAATACTTCTTCTCACTTTTAAGTCGATACTCTTAACATACAAAAATTATTTTGTCAGCTTATTCTTTTTCAATATTTGCTGTTAAGTTATTCTTAAATTGTGTCAAAACTTCCTAGTATTTACGTTGAATTAACTTTGTTACAGTGTTTACATTTTTGCACAATACTATTGCAGAGTAAGCAATCCAGTGGGCAATTACATGAGTCCGAAGGCCCTCTAGCAGGTCTGCGTTAGGTTTCTGTAGGCCTTTCACACTCCTTGCAAACACCGTTTAATTGCTTGTATGAAATGGGAATATTTGTCAGTACTTCCGCACTCGCCCTTACAAAAGCGCTTTTTTGAAAATGCATTCTTAAATTACTTTCTTCATTAGCCCTGATAATTGTACTTCGTTCAATATTTCTAATATTAGATCTCTCTTCACAGGGTTTCGAGCAGGCCTCTGTTAAAATTTAAT
This sequence comes from Dichetophora obliterata, assembly GCA_963920525.1. Taxonomy (NCBI): domain Eukaryota; kingdom Metazoa; phylum Arthropoda; class Insecta; order Diptera; family Sciomyzidae; genus Dichetophora; species Dichetophora obliterata. The sequence goes on along the minus strand of OY986436.1, from coordinate 194,705,425 downwards.
AGACCTTTACACAATTTTATTGTTTGTATGGAATGGGAAAATTTGTTGGTACTTCCGCACTCACTTTGCTAAAAAACCCTGCCAAAAGCGCCTTTTTAATAATGTATTCTTATAGTATTTTCTCATAAGCCCTGATTATACTACTTTTTTATTATGTTTGCTATTGCACTTTAACATCATTAAATAAAAAATCATTAGTCATTAAATAATATATATTCATAAAGAAATTTAAGACAATTCTAAGACTGGTGCACTACCGAAGTAGCTGCAATAAATTCTTTATTATATTCTTAACTTTTAATATATTTTTAACATAAGCCCTTTGCAATGTCAAGAACACGAAATGGCCTAATATATATTATGTGCAAATTCACTACTGAGTTAATTTTTTAAGATAATTTAGCTATACTTAAGAATATTTTTGTGTGCTCATGACAATAAGTTGTCGACATTGTGCTCTTCGTACGATGTTGTGGACATACTGGTTCTCGCAAAACGTATGTTTTGTGACAAATCGATGATGGACAGACGGTACATATAGTTGGCTGGGTTTCTTTTTATTTTTTTTTTGTACAGGATTTGCAGAAGTAGAGTGTTGCCAGACTTCTTGTTTATTGGACAACATCTACAGACGATTGAGATCTTGTCATTCTTTCTCTACATCAAATTGATTCTTGAACAAGATCACATCCAAGTTTTTTAAGATATAGTCTGCGTGTGAATGTCTTTAAGGCATTCCAATATGGCATTGTGTCTGTCCACAGAACGTAGCCGTTAAGAGCAGAAATGCCAGTAATATTTGAAAGCACTTTAATAGGGCTTATTAAAAGTTTTTTATGTTAAAATATTTATTAGGGGTAAATTTATTTATTAAATATATTAAATTCAACATCTTAAAACTCTCCCCTTGGATTATATAGAAGTAATATTTCGGAAGTTATAATAATGTTATTAATTTGGATTAGAAAATAAATTTATATAAATAGTTTCATAAAATTTTGACTCAATTACCCCTCATAACATTTTTTCTCAATAGTTTTTTTTAAATAAATTATTCATGCAAAGTATTAAATCTAAAAATAAATTCTTTAAAGATAATTTCTAGGATCCAACATATAGTAGCTATTAACTTATAGGGGAATACTTTGAGGAGTTTCATTAAGAGAACATTGTATAGGGGTAAATAGATAAACATAAATCCGAATATGTATTATTATTTATATAACTTTTTATGAGATTTAGAAGTATATCGGTTTTAAAATAATAGATACCCCAGACAAAAGATTCGACAGGAAAATGGCAATGGGAGTTCTGGCAGTATGTTGAAATGTGGTGGCGGCCAGTTTACTTTTTATCAAAAAAGGCTGCCAGAAAGTAGCAGCATGAAGGCATGGAAAAGTCAGTAGAAGGCAGTGTATCGAAATTCGGCATTGTATTGGACGGCAACTGAAATCTTCAAGCAGCTCAAACATTTTTGTTTTTTCAGCAGCAGCCTTCCTACGCACTATAACGGCAGGCATATGAACTCTGTTGAATAAAACCATTATTTTGGCATTGAACTGAAATATTTGGGCAGGCTTAAAAGTTTTGTTTTCTACAGAACAGAATGCTTCGCCCTATACTGGCAGGCACATGAACTCTATTAAAAAGAAGCATTGTATTGGCATCCAATTGAAATGGTCTAGCAGCTTAAAAATGTTTTGCTTTCTAGAAAACAGAATTATCTCGTCTTAAACTGGAAGACGCTTTTATTCTCTTCAACTCTTCTGAGCTCTAACTTTTTACTGGCTTTAACTTGAAATTTGTAAACACCTTTTCACATTTAACATGTGAACTTGGCAGTTACAATTATTTTTTTTTTGCCGAAAATTTGCATAAATAAACGTTATTTAAAAATGTATAAACGTAAAGGTGTTTTATTTGTATTCAATCATATATAGTGGAATCATATTTGGTGGAACACAAAACATAAGAAATATCATTTACACGTAATGCAAAATTCATTTTTAATACATTGTGGCGAAACTTACTGTATTTCAGAAGATCTGATATACTGGTGTACAAGAGTGACTTCAACATTTGATAGGACCCTCGGTTTTGAATAATTTTTAGTGCATTTGTTAATTGCTACATAAAAATTTAGTTAATAGTATAAGTTAAATAGAGTGCTGCTCTGTCAAAAAACCACATGATAAAGTCCTGGGGTCATTCATGAATCTATTTTCGCATTGATTGCGATACAGTTCGCCATCGTAAATGACTTCTAGCCTGTCAACATATTCATTTTTCTGCTAAAATGGTGAGCACTTGTTTGCAGAAATCTGGGCGAGAAATATTTGCCTGCAGCTGTGCCTCTATTGAAAATGTGAGCAGATATCCTAATTCGCCTTTGCTATTATATTCCTCGCATTTCCTTTTACTGGTCTGTAACAGTTGTTGCAGTGCGCCGTACACTCAATAGCAGAATTTATTTTTATGAAATGTTTTTTAAAGACATAAGTGGAGAAGGGCGTTTTAGGGCATATGGATGGAATCAATCAATTCCAACAAACTGCTTAATGCAGAACCGCTTAGTTTGTATAGTAAAACGTATGTTAGAACTGAGGTGCAGACTTCAGATGTTGATACCGGAGATCCTAGAATATATCGATCTTTTCCAGCAATCGGGTCTTCACTATCCTCTTATGATGCACAATTTTTTGATTCTGGGAAGGATGAGTGACCAGCGAATTCATCATCTTAATTAAAAACTTTAACTGATTATACGGTACAAACATTTCTCTGTCGTTCTTAAATTTCGTTTAAGAAATCTGCTTAATTTTTGCGTGTTGGACTATGTTTTTATAGAGCAATAATTTTGAACCCACAATGATGTAACCCACATCATCAAATACTCTCATCTGCTCATTTATGCAGATGATATGAAAATATACAAAACAGTAGATTCTAAAGACAATTCAGTTCTACTCCAGTCTGATTTTAAATCCTTTGTAGTTTGGTGTTCTAAAAATAATATGTTTCTTAATCCAGATAAATGCCAAACTATGACCTTTTTGCGAAAAAGGAATAATTTAATTTTTGATTACAAGATCAAAGATACGGCTTTAAATCGTGTAGGTTCTGTCAAAGATCTTGGTATATGCATGGATTCTAAGCTATCGTTTAGCGTTCATATTGATAGCATTTGTAAAAAAGCGTCTTCTATGCTCGGTTTTATAAAACGCTGGGCCAAAGAATTTAATAGTATGATTACAACTACAACACTGTATTATTCAATTGTCCGTCCTCACTTGGCGTATGCAAGTTACAATGTACATGTTGAACGAATAGAAAGAATTCAAAAATGTTTTGTTCGGTTTGCTCTAAGGGGCTTAAGTGGAACTGACACTTTAAATCTTCCTCCTTATGAGGATCGATTAAAACTATTAAAAATGCAATCCTTAAATGAGAGAAGGAAGTCTGCTGATATCGTCTACTTACACCAACTCATAACTGGTGGGTTCGATTCACCGGAACTCCTAACTCTTATAAATTTTAACACTAACCGTAGAAGCAGTAGAAACGCTAACAATTTAATTTACTTACCTTTTAGTAGCACAAATTATAGGGCTACTGCTCCTTTAAATCGCATGAGTACCTTTGTTAACAACTGTAGCTTTTTTGATGTTAACTTATCGAAAGGTCAACTCAAAAGTAGATTGAAAACTAATGTATGATTAGATCTATGTAAACGCATGGTTAGTTGTTATGTCTTGTGTTGTCCCTGAGCCCAACCCATATTATGGTGGGTAAATTTTTCTCACTTTGGATTGTTTTGGACCACTTTTATCTATGTATATCGTTGAGATATTTCAATGATATTAAGTTGTTTCTTAAGATAGTCTAATGTGGAGAAAGTGCGAAATAGCTGTAGTAGCTGAACTGTATTGTTAAAACTCACAATTCTTTTCAATAAAACTGTTCGCACACGTAGTATCTGGTATTGTTGGTGGCATTGCTATTATACCCACAGGAGTGGATTTCCTTCTTTGTTTGGGTTTGCTTACACCTGATATACTAAAGATAAACTTTTTTTAAAAAAAAACTTAGAAATTTAAGTTTGAAAAATCTCACTCAAAATTGTATGTCACAACATCAAAGCCGTCCAAAATTTAGGTGAATCGAAAAAAATCGACAAACCCAAGGACCAAAAACTCTTAGTTAAATAACAAAAGCTCAAGTATATAAAATAACTTAAACTATATAAAATATATAAAAGAAACCAATATTTTGCATTCAATTCCATGTTAATGCCCCATCCAATTGCCTGCCACTACCTGCTTATATTCTGCTCTGTACATTCCCTGCCAAGTTGCTTCCACTGAACGCCACTTGCGTGCTCTTTTATACATTTTTGAGCCTATATTAGGCTGCCCGCATAGTAAACGCCGAAGCAGGCAGGCAGGCAGGCAGGCCCTGCGAAGAAACGAGATAGAAATAACTTTTTTCTCTCTTGTTTACATAGTTTTCCTGTGCCTGTCTGCCTGCCTGTCTGCTTCGGCGCTTACTCTGCGGGCAACCTTAGCCAGTCTGCTGTTCTGTACAGTGGCAGTCAACTGGCTGGTTTTGGTACAATTCCCGCCCTGCCCTGCCAAAATTGGGCCAAAATAATTTCATTTCTATTCCAATAAACAGACTAGCTGTCTGCCGTTTTAAGGGCATTTTCCGGCCAAAAATTTTGTCTGGGGTAACATTATTTTTATTTTCATATAAGAAATATTTTGAGAAATGGTATCTTTCTGCTATGAGTTGATTGTATAGATATAGTACTAAAACCAAGCCATATTTAGATTCTGTCAAATAGTATGTCTTTAAGTATTGGTTATAGGGGATTAAAATTTATTTTTGTATAAAATATTTTCGAAGGCAGTTATTAGTGGAAAAACCCATGGAATTATCAAAAGTTATTATATACTGCATTGCACCTCTTTAACGACGCTTTATTAATTTTTTTTTTCTGGAATAGCTAGTTCAACTCCATTATTTAATAAAAGCAGAGTTCCTTTCAGTCATTGACATTTTTTTTAAAGTTTTCAAGTAATCAAGAAACCATTTAAGCATTCAACCTCAAATTCAAACTGTCAAATGTATTAAAAAATACCGAATCTGGTTGCAGTTCCACTAATGTTTTGGTTGCAGTTGGTATGGGCCGCATAATAACATTTAAACAGTAAAATCAATAAACAAAAACACAGCACTTTCAATTCACATACACATCACAGAAAAATAACGAAAACTTCTTGCCTTCCTTTTCAAAGGTAGGTCTTATAGAAGCCCTCATCGATGCAGCGATATTATTAAGTGTGTTGACGCCAAACGAAGTAGTTAATACATGCCTTTTTTCAAGAGGCCTGACTGAATTGCCCACTGAAAATATTCATTAATACAGTCGTTAATGAAAATATTGTTGTAGTATTTGAAAATAAGTTTTATATATGTAACTCGATATGAGACAACGAAATGAAAAGGTGATATTAGTTTATATTGAAACAAAATGCATTCAACTTTATAGCGGAAATGACTTACTGTATTGTAGTGTAAAATTCTATATACATTGGTAAAGTCTGTGACGTACCGAACATGCAATATATATTTTGTCATATCATAAAATATTTCTGTGAACTATAAAGAATAATAAAATTAGATACTTAATTGCAAACGCAAGACCAATTTCTGAATATTAATTCATTAGTTTCGATAACATTTAAAATCGTATTTTGAAAATTAATAATTTTACTAAAGGAAAAAGCTTATTCTTTACGAAGAAGGAATAACTTCCTCAATCATCTCAATGATTTGACTTGTTTTGGTTGAGTTTATTTTACTGTACCAAAAAATAAGTTTTAACTCTTTTAAGGTCTTTCAGATAACTTCAGATGAAAACTTTTATTATGCAACGAAACTATTTACAAATCACAACATCACATTATCTATTTTGCTTTTTAAACAATTTAGAAAACTCATATCCAAATAAATCAAATATTGCAGCACCAAAGACCATTTAAAATATATTTTTGATTCAGTTATTGCTTTATTTGTTGAACAAAATGTTGCATTTTATGTGACAGTTTATTAAAGTTACAGATAATTGTTCCTAGAATTTCAATAAAATATTTGAAGCAAAACTCTTTGAAGCAAAATGTTTTATAATAAAATTGAGCTTTTGGGTATTTTTCTATAACTCATTTAATTTAAATGAGATTTGTGAATTCTGTGCTCTATTCATATCTGATTTAAACCATTAAAATCATACAAAGGCCAAACCAAACACATACTAGCATATAAGACAACACACATAAATATGTATGTAGATAAATAAATATATTGATGTGAACTTGTGTATCTGTGCCTATTTAAATTTGAGTGTTTTTCTGTTCTCTTCCCACATCGTATTTATAAAAATTTATGTTATCAATGTATTTACATTGATTTTGCTTATTTGCTGTTGCATACTTTTTGGCACTTAAAGTAATAATAATGTATATTTTATTTATAAATTCAATAATATTGTTGGTGACACAGCGCTTTGTACAAAATATATATAGCTATATACAGGCCCGTAGACAAAGGGGTGTTTTAGGGGTTAAAACTCCCCCCCTTAGGGCCTAGAAAGAATAAAAATCTAATATGTATATTTACATTAAGGAAACTACAACGCAACAGCGTAAAAAGTTGCAAACCACTTCAATTTTGAACTGAATTGAGACCTATGCTTTCAGATCGTAGATAATATAAGGACTTCGGCATAGATTGCGATGTTGGGGCAGGGTTACGATGGTGCGACTGTCATACATGGTACACTACAAGGAGCACAAGCGTATGTAGCGTAAGAAGAGCTACAGGATATTGTTATTAAAGCTTAAGACATCGCAACCAAATTTCGAAATACCACAATATCGCCTCTCGCATTTCAACTTATAAAAACCATAAAAACCTTTCCTTTTCAAATTGCTATTAAGGTGGTCGCAGTTCCAACTAAAAACATTTGTGATCAAGATTGTCCATTCACATTCTGTGTTGTTTTTTCCCAAAAATTAATAACTACAAAAGAAAAATTTAATAAGCGTAAGCACTACCCAACTAGAACTGATGGTCTACATTTGGGTTGCAGCGACGTCGTAGCGTTTATTTTTGTGTCAAAATTGATATGATGTTACGTATTAGTTACGTTACAGAGACCACTATGATTCGAAAGTGGTGCATCACAATGCCGACATTGTGTTAGTGAAAATTACTTTGAAGTGACTTATCACATTTTAGTATACACATTTATATATAAATGCATTACAGAGTTGCCAATTGCAAAAAAATTAATTTTGCTTACATGTTTTGTTTTCATTTTGCAGCCATAAATATAATTATTTTATAATTAAATTTTATATAATATATAGGAGTACAACATAATCTTAAGTGTTTTTTGATATTATTTGGAGCTAAATGTAGATGGAAAAGAAGATTTTCGGTAAAGCGCAAGCTGAATTCAGAAAATATTGCAACAATTTCATACATTAATAAAAAATGTTTAAATATAATAATAATTCGCGTGCACCATTTTAAATAACTTGGGTCGCAATTAGCTAATTGTTACAAAATGTACATCTTGATGAATGATGAGTGATGCATTTTTTAAAGGTAACACTTGATAAATCGTTACCACATTCTGTGACCTAGTGGTAAAGTAGTATCGTAGGAGTTTTTACAAGCCACATGAATTTATTGTATAAAAAATATACGTAATTAATATAAAAAAATAGGCATTTTTTGTAAAATATGCAAAACCATGCATTTATTGCAAAATATTTAAAAATATGCACTAACTATTGAATGCCATTTAGAAGGATATTTTATGATTCGCAAAGATAACTTAACCATTCGCGCTTTAAGATGCCCAGTAAAAACTTGCATGAAATTCCTAGCCCTTAATCTCTTTGCCAATGTTCTGCTGCGTTAGGTGTGATCGATGCTTTTCTCGCTGTTATCAATCAATTTTGTTTTATAGAACGAATAACATCGTGTTCTGATAATGCAAGCGGCGAACAAGTTCTGCTTTGAAGCCGACGAGTGCTCTGCACTGCTCGGTTCTTGTCGTTTAATGAATTGGTTATGTTCTGCTTGACTAACAGAGTTATGTTATGTTCTGAACTCGGCACTGTTGGCTCTACTCAAGGCTTATTTATAAGGTTGTGGCACTTGAGAGCGAGCTCGGTCGAGCTGTCAGAATGGATGAAAAGCAATGAAAATTAACGCTTAGAACAAAGAAAAGCACAGTAACAGTTCGGGCACAGGCGACAAAAGAGTGAATTTCTCTCAAGTGCCACAAACTTATAAATGAACCTTGGCTCTACTGTTGTAGAAAAAACGAGTGTATTTGTGCAGAGGTTTACTAAACACGTAAGTGCCCTATGCAGGGCTCAATTTGTTCACATTCTTCGTCGGTTTCTCATTGTAGTAATGAGGATTCATTGAGGACTTTCATTCATTGAATACTCAGTTTCTTACCTTAAAGAGAACTTGTAATTGGGTTAAAAAAAAATTGATAAGACCATTAAATATTGTACAAAAACTAAAACCTTGTATGGAAATAAGTCACTTGTATGGATATAAATCAATCTTCTTGCAAATATCTTCAAAAGCAATTTTTCAGTATGCATATTTAGGCCCTTTTGAACAGAAACATAAACTTTTATCCACAAAATCTAGGAAAAATTTAAAATATTTAAAATATTAATAGGATTAAATATTTTAAGTGATAAACCATAGTAAAAACAGTTTTTTCAAAAGTAAGAGCTATTGAACAGACACTCCTTATTTTTGTTGAGTGTTGTTTCAGAGAATATTTCAAAAACATTTCATTGCAATTTCTTACATTTGGATTTTTACAATTTTTATATTATTGAAACAAGAAATAAAATAACATTTTTCGAAAAGTAAAATATCACAACTCTGGTACTTTTAATCCGATTTTTATGTTTGTTAACTCATTTTAAAGAACAATTATATCAAAAACGAAATGGATACCTTTTTAAAAAATAAATGTGCTTAAAGTTTTTTTTTCTAAATGTTTTTATTATTTATTATGTTTATTTTATATGATTTAAATACAAATTCTAAATGTTTTGAATAAACAATTTTAAACTATCACACAACTAGAATTTGTACTTAAAATCAAGTATGATTTAAACTATCAAATATTTAGAATTTGTATTTAAATTTTATAAAATCAACAAAAAAATTTACTTCAAGAGATGTTTTGGACTCTTGTAAAATGCTTCTCCATTTATTGGTCTCTTGAGATAATTTTAAAAGTCTTATCAATCTGAACGAAACTTTATAGATTTTATTTTTATATCAAATCGACTGTTTTTACTCTATGGTATCAACAACTCTATGGGGGAGCAAACTTTTAATATACATATAAAAATTCCTTTTGATATGTCGACATTAAAAACTATCAATATTTTTTTATTAATCAAAACCCCCTTTGGGTAAATTCTGGCTACGGGCCTGGCTATGTATGTACATGCAAAAGAACCGCACATGATAGCAAAATTAGTATATTTGCAAAATCATTAAATAAGTTGCCAGATTGAGCGGTGGCGTGCTTAATCTCTGGTATCTAGTATTTATTAAGGTAGTGAGCTCCAGGTTGCTAAAAATAGATGAATTATTAATGTTATTAACAAATATTCTGGCAAAGACTGGATCCTTCTAAGCTGTTTAAGAGTTTAAATAAAATTCTTTGCATTTAATGAGTATTTGTTCAGCTGAAAATATTGCAATTTTCAAGCACTTCATTACATCTTCCACAATCTTCATAGGCTACATTCTTTCAAAACAGCTTTCTCAACGCATTCTATTAAAATTGATGGAATTGTGATAGAGAAATAAACAATGAGCGCAAAAACAAAGCTTTGCAACATCAATATCTTCTTATAACTTTGCAAAAGAGTATAGAAAAACATAACTCCGAAAGGCGCATATAATTCCGCTTTGATTAAGCGGGAGTTGTGCAAATTGGCTTTTGAATGTTATAGAACTGTATCAATCACAGAGGATTACTGATGAGTTAGAGTAGCGACTAAAAAACAGCATTCTAGTCTGCTTTGTGGTTTTTCTGTTTAGAAATTGTTGTTGTTGCAAAATGTTGCTTCATGGTCTAATTTGGCATAAAGTTGAAAACATTATTCTTAAAAAATATGTTTTTTATATCATAAACTATTATAATATATATCCTTATTCCTAGCATAAAAATAATTTTTCTTTAATTTCAAGAAACTATTTCAGTATTTTTAAAAAAAATTTAATATTACATTTGAGGGTTGCTACTAAGGGTTAAATTTTTAATAAAAACTCGAAATATTTACATTCGTTGAATTTTTTTATTTCAAAGTCAGTACATAACAAAAACAAAATTTGTATTATTACAAATTTGGAAATATATAAATATTTAAATCATTTATTTTTAAGAAACAAGGGTTGATTTGTTAGCATAATAACGAATAATAATTGACCAATTAACCAAATGTTTGTTTTATTTCTAGTAGCTACACTGTCCGTTGCTTATAGACGCCATGATATAACTAGACAAGGTAGTGTTAGGGCTGAGTGTGCTCTCTTTCTTAGTGACCACAACTGGCAAAGTCAGCCAATTTGCTATTTTTGCCTATTTGTGCTTTCTCGTTGCATTCTCATCGGTTGCAGATTTAGTATGATCTGTCAACTTAGTTTTGACAGTTTCGGTCATCGGCTCTCCACCCTTACACTACCTTGTCTAGTATACAATGGTAGATAACATTGCAAGTTGAAACACGTTTATAAGCCTGTTGGAAAAACACGTGCGCTCTCGTTAATGACTGATTCCAACTGAAGTGCTGGACGGGCTAACAGTCCACCCTAAACAAGTGCGCGTGCGTGGTTTAACTGTCAAAATCGGCTCATGCACATACATTTTGTATGAAGCCTACCGAAACACGCACCGGACTACCGCAACATGAATCGAATTTCCAATTTTGACAGTGCGTTCGGATGTGAAGTTGGCTGCATAAAACCAAAGTATTAGAACAAAGAGCAATCAGCTGCTATTAATTAATTATTCTCAATTGCAAATGGAAGTATTTGCAATATTAATAGATTTTTACGCAATACTAAAAGTTTTTTAAGATTTTTAAACCATCAGACTGAACTGGTTCGAGAGCAGCAGTTCTTTCCGCAGCGCACTTGTTTAGGTTAAGCGTAAAATAATATTGCGTGGCGCTTGGGTACGCAGCGCAACGCGCACTTGTTTAGGGTGCACTGTAAATCTTGACGCATATGTGCAAGAGAGGGAAGAGGATACAGATAAGTAGTTGCATATACGAGTTTCACTTGCAGTTAAAGTGTTAAAAAAACACTGAAATGTAAAATTAGTGAGACCCTCATTTAAGCGGTCATAGAATGATTTTTGTTAAAGTTTGAAAACTGGTAGCTACCTCTAAGGGCCAATTTTTCAGTGCGAGTTTAAACTCTAGTCAAATTAAACCGAGCTCAACTCACCAAAATTAGACGTTTAAACTTTAGGCAAAAAAAAACAACATTTTTTGATAATTGAAGTCAATCTAACTTCAACAAATGCTAAAACATCTAGTTAAACTGAGTTTAAACGTCCAATTTTGGTGAGTAAATCTAGGTTTAATTTAACTAAAGTTTAAACTGCATCTAGAAAAATGCACAAATCTGCGAAATGAAACATCTAATTTCAAAGAAATTAACTTTAAACTTAAATGGATTACTGTATCATTCTAATGATAGCTGTCATGTTGAAATGGTTACCATCGTTGTTTTTTTTAAGCTTAACTATAATCTAGCACGCGACATCTAGCACGCGACATTTTTTTTCATTGCAATTTAATTGAGTTATTAAGTAATTAGGTATTTAAGTAATTACCTAATTTAATAATTGAAAACAAATTTAATATATTTTTGTTTCTATGCACCAACCATTTTTTCATTATCTTTAGCCAATGCCTTCCATTTTTACTAAAACAAAAATGCTTTCGAAACATTTACTAAACATTTACGAAAAAGAAAAAATACATTTGTGAAATAGTGTAGACGATTTGATCATCATGGTTAATGAATTTTTGTACAAATTGCTTAAATTAAAAAATTAAAATGTTTCTCTTAGATAATATCATAAAATAAATAGGTTTTTAATGAGTTTTAATTTTTTGGTCACGGTAGACTTTCCTGTGGATATGCCCATATGCAAAAAATAATGTCCGTGTAGAAATGCGCGAAAGATTCTACGTCACACGATAAGTATAATCTTTCGATTAGTATAAAAATAATAGGAACATTTGAGAATCTATTGCACCTGGAATGTCATCACCTGTCAATGTCATCACCATTTTTTTTTTTAATAATTTTTAAAATTTATGTTGACGAATTTTGTGCTCTAACATTTCTTGATGACAGCCATTTTCCTTATTAGAAATGGACAACAAAATCCACTTATACTCAGTTGAATTTAACGCAGAATATGTTTTTGTAAAAATAATTTTGAAAAAATAAAACGTGGCGTGTAGCGAAGCCACACTGTTTACTCTAGTGTAAAAGAGATTAATTTTGACATTTCGTTGCTTCGTTATGTTTTGTTTTGTTTTAGGTTAGGGCTTTGTAGCGGTCAAAGGCACGTCATGAATTGTGTTGTTTCAATGTAAATGGGAACTTTAAGAGAGTGAACAAGGGAATAAATTTTGACCAATTCATGGGGACAAAGCATGTTGTGCTGTGAAATTATTCACATCATTTGTGTCTTAGCATGAAAACACGTGACTGGGGATCATAAAACCGCCACCATAACATAGCCTTTATTGACCTTCAATAAGTAAGTTTTTTTATTCCCACTTGCAGTGTTGCAATTTTTAAGAAATTTCTAATATTTACAGAGCTGCAAACTTTTTTTAGAAGATAAGTAAGTGGAAAAATTATTAATCTACTTCAGAATGAGGTTAACTTTTCGATGGCTAATCTAATAAAATCCAACAATATTTAGGAATTATTCTCGTCGTGGGCCTTAACCTCGTTTTACAGTTTACAGGCAAAGTATTACAGTATTGCCAGTGCAAAAATATTAATGGTATTCACTACATTTGTTAAGCCCTGCTAACTTGCTAAACTTAACAAATTTGTTAACTCCTGTCAAAATTTTGTTTGGGAAAAGACTTAGCAGCTTGTTAGCAAGTTAACAAGCTCAGCACCGTGTTTTTGTTTAGCAGATACCATTTGTTAAGTCTTAAACGTCAAAGTTATTGAGTGTAGTGATGAATCGTTTTGTGATTGAGTTTTAACAAGTACCAAATTATTTATAATTTGCAGCTTCAAAGTCTAAAAACTTCCCTTTTTTAATAAAAAAGTGAAAACTTTGTAAAGATGTTGGTAGAGATTTAAGACATTTCAAAGTTTCTGAGTAGCAAATGTATTAAAAGTGTTAACGCACTGTCATAATAAAATAAAAATACATTTTTGTTTACTGAGTACTGGTTACACGGGTTATTATAACCACAGATCTATTGCTACATTGAAAGTTGTCAAATTAACATTTGCAAACAATTTTTGCAAAATATTTGCAATTTATTTATTTATAAATGGTTGAAGTAAGAAACTTATATTTCTATTTAATTAAGCTTAATTATTTATTTATTAGCCAAGTGCAAATAAACGCCGTCGTTTGATTTTGTAATAATTCAGTTTTTTCAATTTTAAGCTGTAGAAGTCTTCCAGCTGATTTTGGCATATCAGTTTAGCACTTGATTATAAAATGTCTTAGCAGGTATGTTCAAATCAACAGCTGCTAACTTTAACAATTTAGCAGTTTAGCAGGACTTAACAAATTTTAAAGAATACCATTAATATCTTTTGTTTATAGCGCTACTTTTTCGTTTTAACCGCAAAAAACAAGTTTTGCAAGTGAATAAAGTTCGTTAAAACCGAAAGTTCGCTTGAAACGAGTTCGTAATAAGCGAAAAAAATTTATTGCTCATTAGAATTATTGTATAACGCGTAGTTTTGAAATTAGTTTTTTTTGGCGAATTTTTGTTTTAAACGGGTTCGTAATAAGCACAAAGTAGTGATTTGTGTTTCTATAAATTTTATTTTAACAATGTGCCATGAAACAAATTTATTTTTTCATGAAACTAAACTGCACTTAAAAATAAAAAGCTTAAAACAAAAGCTAGCGATATCAAAGCCAAATTTTAAATGTACTAAGATAATTTACTGTCAGGATTTCTGCTACAATATTTTACCAGGTGATGACTTGCATCAAAAAGTCAATTTCGAAAAAATGCCACATACGATAATTTCGCGCAAGGGGTGTATATGTCTAATACTGTTAACTTAAAAAGAAAAACAAAGTCAAAATTTGCAATAAAATCACCAAATATACAAAATTTCAAAATGTACCTGACCATGGTTGACGGAGCGATTACGAATGTTTTTAATTTATTTCAATGATTTATATTACTTTTAATTTTACGAATGTTGAGCAATTTTTAAAATGCTACTTCATTCGGGCAAGCAGGTTTTTTAACTTATCTGTTATAACTTAATTTTTTAAGAGAAATGTTTAGAATCTCTGAAATTGATTACATAGAAAGTTACATACAGCTCCGTGCAAGTAAACTATATAAACATAGAAACTTAAGGAAAATTCGTTATTTTGGTCTGTATTTTTGAAAATACTAAAATCTAAAAATAATTTTGAGAAATTTTGGTTGTTGCGGGTTCCACCAATTGTGGTAAGGTTATTCATTTCAAAGTAGTGGTTCGCCACTTAAAGCTATTTTACAGTACCTTAAAGTTAAAAATTACCTTTTCAACAATAAAAAATCAATAGGTTCATGTGATATGGATATTTTAACATATTTACAGAAACTTCAATTAAAATCTATACTATTATGTAAAAATGAACTTTCTTAAAAAGTTAGCATGTTTGTGGCTGCTGGTAAACTAAAAAACCGCTAAACGGATTTATGTGAAATTTTCACTATTCGAATCAAAATCTATCATAGATAGTTCATGTATACTCAAAATTTTGATACATATAATAGCAAAGAAGTTAATGACTTAAAAACTGGCTTAAGTTTCAATTTTTAGTAAAATTCGGCACATTTTCCCATTTCCTGCCTAAACAGTAAAATTTATCTGAAAATGACTTATGAACATATGAAAGATCTTCCCGATTCCAACAAAAAAGTCTAAGGTGACATGCACCTACGAGCAATGGTTTTGTCTTGAAATTGACATTTTATTAAAAAATTAAATCATTTTCTTGCAAACAGTTCGTCTTTTGATTGACTTTAATGCTGTAACTGCTTGTAGCTTTGGTTTCGTTGTTGTTGCGTGTTTCTTTAGAACTACAACAGCTGTGCGTTGGAATGAAAACAGAACAACGTGAGTAGTTTGTATTTCATTAACTTAACAAACCACGAAATAAAGCAATTATTGAGCAAAATAATAAGTGACACATTTTCATTATAATGTTTTGTTTGGCAAATTTAACTTTAAGACTAATTGAGAATTCAAAAATTTTAAAAAGAGTTTTTCAATTCATTAGTGTGGTTTCATGATTTCATATTTTTTGAATGCAATTCTATTAAAATAAAATTTGTTAGTATTTAAATATGTTCAAAAATACGTGTGTTGAAGCAAAAATTGAGTGTTGCTTTGGCTTTATGATTGCTTGTACAGATATAAGCCCAACCTCAGTATATATATTATAACTAATACCAAAAAGTTGTAAAAAGTAACCTATTTTGGCAATCTTATCGTATTCTCTTTATGTATTGTCAATACAAAGTTAAAATTTCCATACAAATTTTATATTTAAATTTTAAAATGTTTTTAGCTTATTTGAATATTGAACCTATTACATTTTCTTTTTACATAACGCAAAAGTGGGTGAATTTGCATAGAGCTGGATGACTAAAAGAAAGGAATTTAACAACTTTAAAAAATCATAGTAAATGTAATCAAGCTATAAGCAAAATAGTTAGAATTTATCTTGAAAAACCGGAGCTTATTATGATCAATTATGTTGTGTGTATGTATTACTAAATGTGTGTACAAGGATTAAAAAATGGCACCCTCAAATTTTAAGCCGACTCTAATGCTAATATCTACGTTTTTAGAAGATTTATTCAAAGAAAAGAAAACTCTTACCAAGCTTTATTTTTTAAATAAAAAAAAAACTACTGAAATACAGATACGATGAAAGACATTTTGGCAAAAAAAAAAGAAAAGCAATCATGCCAAGTACTTATATATGTTTTAAGTTTTTTTTCGTATACTGGAAAAATTAAAAGTTATTGAATTCGAGTCAACGCGAACATTTTCCTGTCACCAAACTTTTCCAATCGTTGTGAACCGAAGGACTAAAACGCTACGAGTCGCTTAGGTTTCAGTTAGATCTATATTCATGTTGTGATAATCGTTTATATTCGTTGTATTGTACATTAATTATAGGCCCGAGTTATAGTCTTGCCTTAGCCAATTCAAGTTTACTACAATCATCACAAATTCCCGCAATTCAACTAATATATTATTAATTTTACCTTCTTTAAATTTTGTTTTCTTAGCAAGACCAAGGTAATTCAGAATAGGTATCTCCTGCGATTATTAAAAAGTCATTTATTCATAGAAAAGAAAAGGTTAACCAAGCTTCATTTTTGAAATAATAAAAAACTATTCAAATGCTGACATGAAAGACATGTACAAAAAAAAGATTAGTTTAGTGTCAGAGGTATGTACTGGAAAAATGTATAAAGTTTTTGAACCCGAGTCAACGCGAACATTTTCTAGACGTTAACTCTTGGACTAACACATGGTTCTGACCAGGCATATTTCATTTTTGAGCGTTGATTAAACATACTTCTAGCTTAGGTAGATACCTGTATTTCCCGGTAGCAACCTAAAATATTGTTGGCTTTCTATGTTTTAAAAAAAATTCTAAAATATCGTTCCAACACGAAGAAAACTGCAAAAAAGTCCACCCTCAAACAAACACATATGCCTGGCCAGACCCCTATAGAATTTGTATGAAATAAATTATTGTTATGCACATTTTGGGTTATTTTTCTGCAAATACAATGCAGATTGTTGTTTCCAGGTATTTTTTTTATATTTTGGGTTGTTTCTATGTGAATTCAATGCAGATTTTTGCTTCCAGGTAGTTTTTGTGTTCATTTTTCTCTTATTTCTTACTTTCGTTTGTGATTTTGGTTTTGAGTTCAGTTAGTTTATTTTTGAATGATGAACATACAACATCGACAGTCCGAAATATAAATTTTTTATGCGGAAACTAAAGTGAAATTATTACTATTGTTATGGCAGAGGATTTAGAATTTATGTACAATACGCGCTTGCGTACAGGCAGCCTTACTGATAATTTCCAACAACAACTATCATCAGCGTTACAGCGTGATTTCGCACTTCACACAGAAGCAGATGAAGAACTAGATTTATTTCAAGACCAAAGCGGTGAAAACACAGATTTTGTGCCCGAAGATGACGCCTTGGACATTGAGTATGAATTGGAAATTGAAGCAAATGAAATATTCGACAGCGATGAAGAATCCGAAGAAGAAAGTGAGAATGCACCAACTCAAGCTGCAGACGGTTTTTTGCTTGGAAAAGATGGTACCAAGTGGAGTACAGCTATATTATTTTACAATTCAACAGCCGGCGTTGATACAATGGACCAAATGGTAAAGCATTACTCCACAAAACGGTCAACCAGACGTTGGCCATTAGCATTTTTTTGCAACATGATAGACGTCATGGGATTAGCCGCTTACATTATATGCAATGAAAATACAGAACGAACCAGAAAAGAGAAGCGACGAATGCTCTTGAACACGCTGAGTAAACAATTGGTGCTTGCTAATACTGAAAATCGTATGAATAACAACCATATTTTGGAACAACATTCAACCCGTTTGGCCATTGAATCTTTCTTTGCGAGGCCGTTGAATATTCCCAGCAACATGCTGCCTAACCAACAAAGCGGCCCTAGTACACTGAATTCCAGAAAAGATTGCAGAATTTGTGCCACGCAAGACGAAAAGCTGCGTGGGAAGACACGTTTTTACTTCACCAAATGTACTAATCCTGTGTGCCAACAACATTCTAAAGTTGATTATACTTGTTTTTCATGCATTCCACAAAATAAATAAAAATTTTTTTACAGTTAGGTAGCTACATATATCAACAAATCAAAAAAAAAAGTCTAAAAACAAAAACAATAAACGAGTATTCTTAGGAATTTAAAGTTACAGTACCCTTTTTGCCATACAAATGCATAAAAACGTATAGGGGTCTGGCCAGACATATGTGTTTCTTCGAAGGTTTCAGAATATGTGTTTGGCGAGGGGTTAAACTTTTTTTTCGATGTCATTTATCTGTGTCATTTATGCGCCACGAGTTACTTAGGTGTGAGTTAGATTTACGTTTTGATATTCGCTGTTTTCTTTATTAATAATAGGCCAGTGCTATGGTCCTGCCTTAACATATTCAAGTTTATTAAAATCTTCTTCCCAAATTCTTGCAATAATATTAATTCTGGGTTGTCTTAAGAATATATAGTCAGAATTTTGGACTAAGACGAATACCGAAAACGTATCCAATGCGAACCTTTACAAGGCAATCAAGCTCACTAAGGTTTCAAGTTTATGGTTAAAAAACTATTTTAATGCCATCTGAGTTCTATAAAAGGTTGTTTTGTTTTTGTGTCATAAATTTGGCTAAGGTCATGCTAGAAGCTCCAGACTGTGTTTGTTTAAAGTTATTTATGTTTTGGAACACAGCTATATTAATAACTTAATTCTGCTTAAGTTGACTTAGGCAATTATTACTTATCGACACAAATATATTGTTTAATCTAGGGTGGGCTATTCTTTTGACATTTCCTTCGTGCCCTTTTTTTCATAGTTTTGGTTGTTGGATCTTTCATTTCACTATTATATTAATGAGAATGGAGTCGCAACAATATCTGAAATTTTTCAAAAATAATTAAAGCTTTTATTTGCGTTACTCACTGTTACAAAAAAAAAATAAATAAAAATAAATTGTTTCCGTACAACGAGCAAAGCCGCGGAGGGTTGCTTGTATATGTATACAGTCAGCAAAAAAAAAAGTTGTACACTAACCGAAATCAAATAAATTGAGATAAACTGTAAAAAGTATAGAGTAAATATATACTTATTATATATCAAAGTAAAGCTTGAAACGCATACTGTAACATTAAATAAAAATTATCTTCCAATTGTCTCTATTCCAAGAGAGAAAATAACAAAAACAAAAATATGCCAATTTCACTCAGCAAAAAAAAAACTTGTACACTTGTCTCTTTCGTTATGAAAAGAGTCCCGTTATAAAATGTAAAAGCGAATATTGATAATTTTGTATGTAAAGTTATTGGAGTTTTGTTTTTCAAACTGATCGCAGCATTCTATATTCGTTAAGTGTTAAAAGATGGCTAGAAAACAGATTTCAAAAGATTTAAAAGAACTTATCATAAAACTACGGAATGAAAAAACTCAGTGCGAGATATTGGGAAAATAGATAAAAAACCCCACACTACGGTTCAGCATGTAATAAAAACATTTGAAAAAATAAGACTTTTGAAAGACCCTGTGGAAGTGGACGCCCTAAGAAGATTAATACTCCCCAAATTAAACGGAAAATAGTCAAATTTGTTAAAAAAGATTCAAAAGTTTCCGCCGTTCAGATCGCAAAAGAGCTTAAAAGTAGCAATATTGTTGATGTCACTCTACAAACCATAAGAAATTTCCTGCATTCGGAAGGACTACATGCACACGCACCTAGAAAAAAAACCACTTCTCTCTAAAGCAAATGTTAAAAAGCGCTTGGACTATGCTAATCAGTTTTTAGACAAAGACAATATATTCTGGGATAAAGTTATGTTTACCGATGAGTCCAAATTTAATTTATTTACCTCTGACGGACGATGTTATGTATGGAGAAATAAAGGAGAAGCTTTAAATCAGCGTAATGTTACGCATACGGTTAAACACGGAGGTGGTAATGTGATGGTCTGGGGTGCAATGGGTGCAAATGGCGTTGGAAATCTCGTATTTGTTGAATTAAACATTAACAAAACAGACTATTTAAATATTTTAAAGAATAATTTGGCACAATCCGCCCAAAAAATGGGGTTGGAGAATGGATTTGTGTTTGTCCAAGACAATGACCCAAAGCACTCGGC
Source organism: Dichetophora obliterata (assembly GCA_963920525.1). Classification (NCBI taxonomy): domain Eukaryota; kingdom Metazoa; phylum Arthropoda; class Insecta; order Diptera; family Sciomyzidae; genus Dichetophora; species Dichetophora obliterata. Next base: position 194,685,123 of record OY986436.1, on the reverse strand, counting down.
CCATATTGTTAAAGAATGGTTGCTTTACAACACTAAAAAAGTGCTTCCCCACCCTCCACAGAGCCCGGACTTAAATCCAATTGAGCATCTCTGGGCATTTATGAAAACAAAATTAAAGGACTATCATATTTCTAGCAAAGAAACCCTTAAAAAGGCCTTGATGGAAATATGGGATTCAATTCCTGAAGAAGTGACGAAAAATCTGGTCCACTCGATGCCAAATAGGCTCCTAGCTGTAAAAAACGCCAAAGGCCACCATACAAAATATTAATAAATCATAAAATTTCGTATTTACTTGAATATTTTTAAGTTTTTTCTTAGTGTACAAGTTTTTTTTTTGCTTAGTGAAATTTTAATATTTTTGCTTTTGTTATGTTTTTCGAGACGTATAAATAATACGGAAATAATTTTTAATACATGTTATAGAATGGATCTCAAGCTTTTATATGATATATAATAAATGTACATTCACTTCATACTTTTCACATTGTTTTTCAATTTGTCTGAATTCAGTTAGTGTACAACTTTTTTTTTTGCTGACTGTATATAAATACCAACATAATTACAACTTGCTTGCAAGCTAATAATACATAGAATTCAAATATTTTCAATTTACTGTTTTTCGCAGTATTGACAATGTAACTAAAATTTGCCAGTGTTGTAAGTTAACATATTATTATCGAATTACTACATACAATTATGATATACTTATTATTAGTATTCAAAATTCTGCCGTAATATATTCGGTTTAAATAGTTTAAGCCTAGGATGGACTTGCCCCACTTTCAAAATAAACATATTTACTAAACCGTTAATACCTAAAACTTCCTTCCCCGAAATATTAAGCAATCAAATTTTTTTTACTATAAATTATTTGCAGATAAAAAGATCATATTAAGTTGTATGCTTCATTACCTCAATTTTTTCAATTACCTCAAATTACTATCATTACCTCAATTTTTTTTTTTATAAAATGGACTTGCCCCACTTTCAAAATAAACGGCTCATATATGCAATTTTCAGTAAAATTTCTGCTCATATCCGGTGCTATGCATTTTCATACAATACTTTTCTGCAAATATTTAATAGATTACAAATAGCTTTAATTGCGCTATAGTTTTATAATCAACAGCATCAACTGAGTTGACATTTGTGTTGACGTTTGGACAGTTGAAGATGTTGATGGTTCTGTTGTTATTGTTGCTGCTGTTGCAATTGTAATGACAAAGTTTCAGTCTACGCTACATTGATGACTGACAAGAATTGCAACTAGTTTCTTGCGCTGTGGTGTGTCGCATCGGTTAAAAGCATACGTTTCTTGGCATCTCACAGTGCGTTGAGTGGGGGAAAAAAAGGCTTAAACCAGAATAATTCAATAATTTTACTGCGAAAAATCAGAAAGAATTTTGTGAAAACCTCTGTTAATAAAGATATGCAACATTTTCAAATTTTACTTATTAAAAAAAGTATTTGCCAAGATTCAAAATTTTGAAAATTTTGAGATAACTATAGTTTCAGACCACCAAAACAAATTTTTTGCCTAATCATTATTTTTAAAAAGATTCTTAAAAAAGGCCTTTAAACTTTGAAATGAGCTCACTTTGAGAGCACAGGAATAAATTAATTATTTATAATTTCCTTAAATTTTGAACATACTCTTTGTGAGTATACTCATACAAATATTCTGAGTATGCTTTCAATTTTGAGTATTTTATTTGCTCATTTTTATTAACTCGAAAGTAACGATACATTTAATACGGTAAGTTTTTGTAAAAATTTAGGAATTTAGTATGATAATAAGGTAAAAAAGACACAGCTTCGATAGTATCGTAAGTGTAGACGTAGAATTCCTTTTTATACAATAATAGAGTTACTTTCAGTTAATTTATATAAATTTATATTATTTTGTTATAAAAACATAAATGGCTATCTTTATTGTTATTTTTATAAATATTTATATAATAAACGTAAAAAAGTAATGCAAAAGTAGGTAGTTAATAAAAATATAACATGCATATTTACTTTAAAAAAATTATTGTAAAAGTAGTTATTTTTAAGTCTATGAAAACTTGACCTTTTAAAATTGTTTGTATCGGCTTGTGGTACGAAAAATATGATATGTAATTTTTACATAAAATATTGGGTATGTATCGTGTGATCTTCCGAATTATGTTCGCTTTTCTGAGAACCTGATGTATGCTGATGATGTAAAGATCTTTAGATGTGTGGACTCTCACGAAGACTCCCTACTGCTTCAACGTGGCATGGATAGTCTCCAATTTTGGTGTGAGACCAATAAATTGCATCTTAATGTGTCTAAATGTAATGTAATGCCTTTTTCTATGAAGAATGAACTTTTCGAAGGTTCTTATGGTATTAATACGGTATTGATCGAGAGAGTCGACTTGAAGAAAGACTTAGGGGTTTTATTTGAGCGAAGTTAAGCTTTGTCAAACATTTTGATGCTATTACATCAAAAGCGAATGCGATGATGGGATTTTTATCGCGCAATACCAAAGAGTTTTCCGATCCCTTTACCGTGAGGACCATTTTCTTTTCAATTGTAAGATCGGTTTTAGAGTATAATTGTGTTATCTGGGACCCTCAATATTCTATACATATTAAAAGAATTGAAAATATTCAAAGGCGTTTCACTAGGTTAGCAATTCGCAAGCTACACTGGGATTTTATGCCTTCCTTTGAAACGCGATGTGCTCTTCTTGGACTAAAGTCTTTGGAGTTCCGGCGAAAGTTTTTTCTCGCCTTATTTGCTCGGGATCATATTGATTGTGCACCACTTCTATCTCTTTTCAAATTTTATGCACCTGAAAGAAATTTTGCATGCTGAATTAGTTTTATAACCAACGATTAAATTATGTACTTACAGTAACTGTATAACAATAAATGTTAATAGTTGATTGAATAAATAAATAAATAAATAAATAAAAACAGTATCAATACAGAATCTTTCAATATCGTATAATAATTCAAAAGCAAAATCTAAATTAAAATAATTTTTCCATAGTTTTATCTATTAACAATAAATAATGTTTTTAACCCGTGGATGGTTAGAAAATAATTTTTGTTTTTATTTTGTAACGCTTTTTTTAAATCAATTAATTTGGTTCTATGACAAAATGCTGAATCAACATGATAAAAATAAATTAGAGATATATTTGACATTAAAGTTAGTGAAATTTTCGATTTTGTGCAGAAGAAAAGCAAAAAAAATGTTGTCGGCCTTCATAGAAAAAATCAACCGTACAAACATGCAATAACAATAGAGTTCAGCTACTACAGCTTTTTCACACTTTCTCCGCAATAGATCATTTTAAGAACCAAATCAAATATCATTGAAATATCTCAAAGATATCGATAGAAGTGGTCAAAAAAAAACCAAAAGGGAGAAAAATTTACCCACCATAATATGGGTTGGGCTCAGGGACAACACAAGACATAACAACTAACCATGCGTTTACATAGATCTTATCCTTCATTAGTTTTCAATCTACTTTTGAGTTGACCTTTCGACAAGTTAACATCAAACACGTTACAGTTGTTAACAAAGGTACTCATGCGATTTAATGGAGCAGTTAACATATAATTTGTTCTACTAAATGGTAAATAAATCAAGTTGTTAGAGTTTCTACTGCTTCTACGGTTAGTGTTAAATTTTATAAGAGAAAGAAGCTCTGGAGAGTCGAATACACGAGTTATGAGTTGGTGTAAGTAGACGATATCAGCAGATTTTCTTCTCTCACTTAAAGATTGCATTTTTAATAATTTCAAACGATCCTCATATGGAGGAAGGTTAAATGTGTCAGTTCCACTCAAGCCTCTTAGAGCAAACCGAACAAAACGTTTTTGAATTCTTTCTATACGATCAACATGCACATTGTAATGTGGGGACCATACTTGACTTGCGTACTCCAAGTGAGGACGCACGATTGAATAATACAGAGTTGTAGTTGTTATTAAGCTATCAAACTCTTTGGCCCACCGTTTTATAAAACCAAGCATAGAAGACGCTTTTTTACAAATTGTATCAATATGCATGTTAAACGACAATTTAGAATCCATGCATATACCAAGGTCTTTGACGGTAGTTACACGACTTAAAGCAGTATCTTTAATTTTGTAATCAAAAATAAAATTGTTCCTTTTACGCGAAAAGGTCATAGTTTGGCATTTATCTGGATTTAAAAACATGTAATTTTTAGAACACCAAACCTCAAAGGAGTTCAAGTCTGACTGGAGCAGGTCTGAATTGTCATTAGAATCAATTGTTCTGTATATTTTCATATCATCTGCATAAATAAGCAAATGAGAGTGTTTAATGACGTGGGTAACATCATTAATTGCCAAAATAAACAGAAGTGGGCCCAGGTGGCTTCCTTGAGGAACACCCGATTCTGCAACAAATTCAGAAGACAACACGCCTCGGAACCGTATTTGATAAGATCGTTCCATCAAATACGATTTGATCCAGTTTACAAAATATTGTGGAAATCCCATTAATTTAAGTTTAAATAAAATTAGATTATGTGGTAATTTATCAAAAGCTTTGCTAAAATCAGTGTAAATACAATCGACCTGGCTACCAGAATCAATAGATTTTAAGCAGAATGTAGTGAAATCAAGGAGATTAGACACAGTGGATCTGCCAGTAACAAAACCATGCTGACGAGTTGTCATGACTTGCCCACAGTAAATTTTCACTCGATCGTACACTATTCGCTCAAAAAGTTTAGGAATCGAAGACAATTTAGCGATAGGCCTATAATTAGTGACGTCGTTCCTGCAACCTTTTTTGTAAATAGGACTGATATAAGATTTTTTCCAAAAAAGAGGAAAATTACTTTCATTAATTGATTTATTAAAAAGTAACGAGAGAGGCTGACACAAAACGGAGCCGCATTGTTTTAACACTGCGGCAGGAATTCCATCTGGTCCAGCGCTAAAATCCTCATCGATTGATTCAATATACTTAAAAATATCCTCTGAGGTAAAAGATATATGCCCCAAAGAAACTCTGGATGCGTTGTTCATATAATCAAAATACGCTAAATCAGGATTAAAAGAATCTGAACAGAATGATTCTTTAAAAAGATTGGCAAATAAGCCACAAATAATGGTGGAATCGTCAGTAAATCCATCCTGAAGTTTGAAAGAAGAAGGAAATCCATCAGTCTTCTTCTTAACATTAATAAATCCCCAAAATTTTCTTGGATCAGACAAAATACTCAGCTTCATATTTTCCAAATACTCATTATATAATGCAGCTGAGCAATTCTCAAATTCCAGAAACAAACGTTTGTATGCTTCTAGGTCATTTGAGTCAAAACTACAAACATATTTCTTCCATGCCCTATTCCTATTGTTGCGAAGAGTCTTTAAATCCTTTGTGTACCAAGGGTACGCAGAATTTTTCGCAAATTTGAGACTATATGGTACAGACTGAGAAAACATAGCAAAGAGCTCCGTATAGAAAAAATTTATTGAACTATTAAGACTATTATTATTTATGTACTCTGTAATTATATTTAATTTACTATAAAGTAAATGATTCAACCCCAAAAAGTCAGCTTTTTTGAAATTGAATTCATAAACTGTGTCAACAGAGCTTGAATTTACCATATTCTCCCTATCGGATTTATACCAAACACTCAAAGGTGGATGGTAATTATCAATAGTAGTCAAAGCATGAAGTGCCTTCTGAACAATGACATTGTTACTGTCTGTAGTTAAGACTAGGTCAAGCAGCCTTTCCAGACTATTATAAATACAACTAACTTGTTGTAAGTCAGAACATATATTGTCAACAAATATATGTTCTTGGCGTGTCTTCGAATTAGATGCACAAAAATGTGTTTCATCGTCAGAAGAATGCCATTTTAAGTCAGGCAAATTAAAATCGCCCAACAATAAAATGTCGTCATTAACGTCAAGTATATTTAATATAAATTCTATGCAATCCGCAAGGCTTGCATAGACCTCTACACTGCTCTTGGGAGGAACGTATGCATTAATAACAAATACATTTGAATTGCAATGTACAACCTTAACGCATATAAGTTCGATATTAGCAGAGCAGGGAATATCAATAAAGGAACTAACACAGGAGTTCCTTACAGCTAATAGGACACCACCACCAACTGCAGAATTATTGTCAGCGTGTCTGTCCTTCCTATATACTTCAAAACTATTGTCAAACAGTTCTAAGTCAGTAATTCCTCCGTTCAACCAAGTTTCAGTTAACGCGATAATATCTTCAGAAAAATTCTGAGTTGACAAAAAAATGTCGCGCGTCTTTGAACGCAATCCCCTTACATTTTGATAGTAAAGGGAAAGCCTATTTAGTTTTTTTGGGTCTGACTGGCGATATTATTCGTCCTTCTAGACCTGTGTTTAGGCTTAAACTCAGAAACAAAGATATTATCAGCCCACAGATTAGAGCTCAGAACAGTTGCAAACTCTTCAGCAGCCACTGTGAGAATAAATGATGCGTGGGACGGTTTATTGCCAATTTTTTTGCATGAGCAGAAAGCAGTCTGACTTACTAAACGATTATGTTTGACAAACGTCAATACATTTTCACTTGTTGTGTCGGGCTGAAGGCGTGAAATGAAAACCTTTTTTTTCCTCGACAACGCTCTTAAATTTAATGAACTATTGCGCTCATTAGTTATGTCACTAGCCGGCGGAGAAAGAGATGGAGGAGATGGAGTGATAACTGTATTATCCATTCTCACTGGCATAAACACTGGTTTAGCCGAGATCTGCTTCATTTCTAAAGTGGCTGGAAGCGTCATACGCCGCTTATTATTTTTATTTTTTGAATTATTTCTCTTTTTTTTCGAAATATTTAGGTCTTTATTAGATGAAATGATTTGAGTCTCAGAAGAACAGGCTGGAAGAGTCTGAGACAATGCGGTCGAAATATTTACCGATGAAGACTTTTCATCATAAATGCTAGTGCTAGGTGAGGTGCTTACTTCATTAAAAAATGAAACAATTTCTTTAAAATTGTTATTTAAAGCATTAAGACTATCACCGAAGAGCTTAATTTTTGAGAAAAACTCATCTGGTGAAAGAACCCTGCACGAAGCACAATACCAGCGAAGACCTGATCGTGGTGAGATTAAATCATCAAGACACGACTTAGAGATCCCAGCGCATGAAGTATGGAACAAACGCCCACATGGGCCAGAACAACTGAACATACGGTTCAGAATGTTTTGACTTTTGCAAAGCTCGTATAAAGAACAAGCAGCAAAATTTTCTACGGAAAAATATTCCATAGCGAAAAAATAAAGATAAAAATTATATGTGTGCAAAAATAATGTCCACTAAGTGCAAATGGGTTAATATAAAATGTTACAGTTTAAAAGCAACTGCAACAATTCCCTGTGCTTAGTTTGTGCAAATAAACAAATAAAGCACAAAGAGGAACGCAAAAAAAAAGAGAAAGAAAAAAGTATATACTTAAGCAGCAGCTCAACTATCAAACTACGATGAGAAATAAAACGATATATGTACCACAATAAACAAAAGTCAAATATATACAGTGTTGCGCAATATAATAGCAACAAAATCAGTATGCTGCTACAAAATCATGTATCTTTTTTAATATCGGGGGCACACAAAAATGATTATAGAAATCAAAGAATACATTCATAAATCTTATATAAAACAAATCATATTCAAATTTGGTTTTGCTTTTTTTATTAAATTTAAAATAAATGTGACTACATTCAATTTGTCTGAGAGCAAAACAATAGCAACAAAACTTGAAAAATGTAAAAAGAGAACAGAAGTTCCAAGAACTATCGGTAAAAGTTCCGTTATTGTAAAGAACGTTTTTTTTTTTGTGAGTCATAAACATTTAAGTTTAGTTTTGTTTTTGCGCTAGTTGTAACATTACCTGTTCTATTTATAATGGCACGTTATAAATACTGTGAAGTTCTAAAATTACAAATTATTTCCGAATATAAAAAGGGAGATTCGCAAATATTTAAGCGAAATAGTTTGATATTAATCGGTCAAAATTTTGCAAGAATAATAAAGAAGTATAAAATCACAAAAGACGTAACAACGGTACATTAAAGAGGGCGGCCGCGGAAGACATCGCTGCGTGATAACAGAAACATTTGTGGCGTGTTCAAATGAAATCCATTTGCCACATTCAAAGAAGTTGTTGGGACACTTGGTTTAGGTATCCATCACAGCACAGTTCGAAGACGAGCAGTTGAGGACAATTTAAGAAGTTACAGACCGGCAAAGAAACCTTTGCTTACAGCTAAGCATAAAAAACAAGGTGAGGTGCTATAATTTAAACAATTCTGTAGGAAATTGTGACGAGTTGCTATTTATTGTTTTTTAGACTGTCTTGCAAAAGAGCACCTAAATTTGACCGTTCAAAAATAGAAAACTGTTTTTTTAGCGATAAATCATAGTTAAACTTGATTAATTCAGATTGGATTTGCACGGTACGGCGCTGCCCAGGTAAAATAAATTTTAATCAAGGAGGTGGTGGTATAATGGTCTGGACTTGTTTTTTCTATAATGAAGTTTAACCATTTCAAAAAATCGATGGAATAATGGATCGTTTTGCATACACAGAGATTTTAGAAAGCAATATGCGAGAAACATGCAGAGTGATATATGTTGCTTCAGTGAACGTTTCAGCCCGACAGTGACCCGAAGTACACTTCAAAGCTCCTCAATTATTACATTAGAGGCAATGGGATAGAGCTGGCAAACTATCGATAGTCGCACCATTCGATATTTTCGATAGTTTAAGGGAAAAAATTCGATATATCGATAGTACTATCGAAAATTGCTAAAATCAAACATTTAATTTTATCCATTCATATGGGTGTGATATCAGTGTTACCAACAATTTATTTTGAAAAAGCACCAAACCAAATTTTGAAAAAAACACTAAAAATGCATAAATCATGAAAAACATAAAACCACGTTAACCCTCTCATGCCCGAACTAAAATGGGAGTGGCTAAAATTTTTTTGAGTAAAAATATAAGTTGGAGTCGACCTCAATATTAACTGACAAAAATTTCAATGTCCTAGGTATTCTGGTTCAAGAGCTACAGGATGTTGCGTATATGCAACATTGGTAACATTACAGGCAAACTAAATAATATTTGTATGCCGTTTTTTTTTTAAATCACTCACTTACCTTTCTTTATTTAGGTGTTGAACTCGGTTTTAAGATAAATTAATTATATTAATGTTTTTTTTGCATATACGCAACATTGGGCATGAGAGGGTTAAATAAAAAAATATATATTTTAGAAAATTTGGTGAAAAATTGTAAGATAGCAAAAACCCGAAGAAACTTTTTTGGATAAAAATTTTGTATCTTTACTTAAAATATTTTTTTCATATTTTAAGAATTTTTAATTAATTCTTTTAATAATGTTTTTTTTACCTAAACATTTAAATTATTTTTTTTAATAATTTTGAATACATTTATTAAAATATTTTTAATAATTTTTTTTAATACTTTTATGAATTTAATAATATTTAATTTATTTTTAGGTATTTATTAATTTTTCAATTAATAAATATTTAATAATTTTCAATTTTTCTTTTATAAATCTTAAAATACATGTTTTTAGGTTTTATCAGTTTTTTTTAGTGAATTCATTTATTTATTTTTTTTCCAAAAAATAAATTTAAAAACATTAACAAAACATAACAAGTTACTATGAGATCCATGAATCTAATCAAATTAGTTCATGTTAAAAAAAATAAAGTTATAAAACAAAACACAAGTTAATATCACTTAAGTGATAAAAAATAAACTTATAAAACAAAACATAACAAGTTACTATATTACTATTCAGATATCCATGAATTTTTTTGTAGGAATAAAAGCATGTCAACATGCTTTGCTTTGAGGGAAGCCCGACGATCACTTATAATAAAACCAGTCTAAGAGGATCTATATCCTCAGAAGAATGTTTTATTGAAAAATACCGCCGAAGTTCAACAATGGCGTCAGCTCTTTTAGTTGTTGGTAATTCAGCAATATTTTGCTTAACGAATTGAAAAGGTGGTTGGCGAGACTGTATTGGCTTTTCAATTGGTGCTGGCTGCTCTGAAGAAGAAAGAATGGATTCTTCTGGTGGCGACTTCAAAAAAGTAATTTCATTTTCCACAAGTTTTTCCGCTTGACTGACATTAGACGGAGAACGGAATCTCTGCTTCTTGAATCTCGGGTCTATCAAGGTTGCAATTCGTGGCACTGAACGATCCTCATATTTCGACAATCTTTTAATAATATTGTCCATTAAAAATTTGCATACTTGGTGGCCATCATAAGTTTGAAGAGCGGGTTTTTTTTTAAGTTTTCCAAATTATGCAAAAGACCACACGTTACTGGTATAATTAGAGATATAGTTACTAAGGTGTTTGACGATACTTGTGTAGTGGCATTATCAAACGGAGAAAGTAACTTTGAAAAATCCTTCAATAAATTAATTTCGTCAGCGGTAAAAGGCTGTGGTGCTTTTGACGTATTAAGGAGAACTTTTCCGATAGCCTCGTGCGCTCGTGCTGCTTTTAAAATAAGTAACGATGCCTTTACATTTTGCCAGTAAGACCGCCATGCAATCTAGCTTTAGGCAATCCTGCACAACCAAATTGATTGTATGGGCATAGCATGGTAAATGCCTTATTTGCAACAGTTCGCAAGCTTTTATCATTGAGCTGGCATTATCTGTTACAATAGCTACTATTTTTGTAAAAATATTCCACTTTAAAAACACAGCTCGCAGCGAGTCAGCAATATTTTGTGCTGAATGATTTGTTTCTGTAAGCAATTTGTTTGTCGACAAAACAGCAGTGCGCAGATCAAAGTCATTTGATACAAATGTGCATGTAACTGTTATAAACGTTTTATTTGCCTGAGACGTCCAAAGATCTGTAGTAACAGCGCAATGGTCAACATTGTTAAGAATTTCTTGTAATTTTGCTTTTTTAATCTCTACCAGATTTGTCATTAGCACATTGCGTAATGTCCCACGTGATGGCAACTTGTAACGCGGATCAAGCAAGTTTAGCAAATCGCGAAAACCAGTGTCTTCGACAACAGAAAAGGGTCGCATATCTGTGGCAATATACTTCATAAGTGCTATATCAAGTTCTTTTTTACGCTTTGAAGACGAATCATATGATACGTTTAAGTAAGGTTCTATGTTGCGCGAGGACACTGGCAAATCATTTACTTTTAAAGTGGGATGCGCACGCTTTAAGTGGTCGTACAAATTTGAAGTATTCCCGCTAGTCCTATAAATTTTCTCACATGTTTTACACTTGGCTGTGTTCCTATCAATAGACTTCGTAAAAAAGGTCCACACTTTTGATTTGCCAACCCGTCGCCTTTTTATTTAATTTTTTTCGTCATCTGAGCTGCTGATCTCCACGTCCTCGGCATCTACAAATAGTACATACATATACATGTCATACGTTTCTAGCAGTGAAAAATTATAGTTACCCTTATTTTTGCGATTATTTAGAAACTTCCTCATGCTCCGAGCAACCAACACCAAAAGTTTAACTAAAAGGAACTTTTATTATTAATTTTATATAGTTTTAATTATTTGCATTTTTGCTTACCCAAATTTCAGCTGCCTGCGTTTTTTCCGATGTGAAACTAATTCTTTTAACTATCGATAGTGGAAAAGAAACTATCGATAGTGACGCCAAAAAGAAAATATTCGATACATCGATAGTGCCATCGATAGTTTACCAGCTCTACAATGGGATTCAAGTCCTTGATTGACCGGCACAATCACATTGACTAAAATCCCATCGAAAATATTTTTGGTAATTTGAGAGAAAAAGTTTCTTGTCAAAGATTTTCCAATAAGACTGCACTGTATGAAGCCCTGAAACTTAATTGAGAACAAATACCTAATACCAACATATCTAATTTAATAGAGTCGATGCCGCTCAGATGTGCAGCGGTTATCAAGAATAATGGATCTTACAGAAAATATTAATTATGTTGCTTTTGTTTTGCTCTCAGACAATTTGAATAAAGTCATATTAATTTTATATATAATAAAAAAAACAAAACTAAATTTGTATAAAATTTGTTTTTAATATGATGTATTAAAATATGCTTTGGTTCCTATAGCAATTTTAGTGTGTCCCCAATGTTGAAAAAGATACACGATTTTGTAGCAGCGCACTGATTTTGTTGCAATTGTTTTGCGAATCACTGTATATATTTTCTTATTTTTTTATGGCTTTAATGATAATATTAAAAGGATTTAATAAACAAAGATCTAAAGGGTTGAAAAACCTTCATGGGATAAAAAAAAGATTTTGTGACGGACAGTTTTTTCTTTGCACAAGCTTGCAAAGCGTAAGTAGCGCAAGTAAAAATCAAAGGTATGTTTTTTCATTTAAGGACATAAATGATAAGAATATTTCCACAAACAAATTATTTTGTTCTTAGTTTAGCCTAGAAATTGAAAAGGTTAACATAAGATAAAAACTTTGTTTTTGGTGCCTTAACTTGAGCTTGTTTGTCTATTTGATTTTTAATTTAAATAAACTTTTTATACCATGTTTCCATCTGCTCGAAATCTTGAGATTTTGCGAGATTTCGAAAAATCAACATTGAAATCAACAGAGTTCTCTATACAAGTTTCAGATTTTAAGATCTTGTGATTTCAACAAAATCTAATAAAAAGTCTTATAAAATGCAATGCGGTATCCCTGAAAAGTTATATCAGTATTTAGCTCTATTCAGATTTTGTCAAATTTTTCATATTCATAGAACCTAAATTGGCAATGACAACTAATAAATTTTATAAAAAAAACAATAACAATAATAATAAAAATGAAAAATGCAAAACAAAGGAAATATGAAAATAAAAAGGCTTGGAGCTTCAGTGAGAAGCAATGGCTAGAAGCAATTTTTGAGAAAAAATTTAAGGGCTCCGGAAATGGCAAAAGAAATGCAACATCGCAAACGCTTCTTCACGCATTGCTTATTTCTAACACGGGGGTTACACGAGACAGTACTGTTAACCCAGCAAACCAAAGTTTCCGAATTCGTAACGAATTCGTTACGAATTTTTCGAAATTATTCCGAGTTCGGCATTCGAATTCGTTCCGATTTCGTAACGAAAATCGTATGGAGGGGTTGACAATTCGTTACGAGTTCGGAAGGAATTTTAGTAACGAATTTGTAACAAATTCGTAAAGAATTGGAGTATCGTATTCGTAACGAATTCGTAACAAATTCGTAAAGAATTGACGTATCAATTTCGTAACAAATTTGTAAGAAATTGAATTATCGTTTTCGTAACGAATTCTTTACAAATTCATTACAATTTCTTAACGAATTGAAGCATCAAATTTGCCACGATCTATTAATGATTTTTGTACCGTATGTAATACAAAATTATATAACAATTTCGAATCAAAGTTTAGTTAGGGCTTAAGATGCCCCAGACTATATGTTTCGTACAAATGACATGCCAAAAATTACAGATCCTTTGCAACTACTATTACGGAACATATGTACATGTGAATCTGACATGTCGTTTGTATTTGCATCTGTAAAAATTAAAATTAGAACCATATCTTGTATCATCTGTTTTAAAGAAAAAGTTGTTTAAAATTAAATTATTTAAAATGTCGCTAGGCTCATGGCCTACAATTTTTTTTCAACTCGAAATATTAAAAACACCTCACAATTTAAATTTAAAAATTTGTTTTCGGAACTCTTTCGAATTATTCGGAAATGTTTCGAAATTAGTGTTGCGAAATAGTTACGAATTCGTTAAGAATTCTCGAAATAGTTACGAACTAATCGGAATTCAGACAAATCCGGAAACTTTGATTTGCAGGGAAGACAGCCGCAACACATTCACAAATTTTAACTTACACACACTCACTTTTGCAGCTGTCTGCTTCTGTCTGCTCTTCTGTCTTAACTTTTTTGTAGACAGTTGGCGAGACAGTATCTATGACAGTAGAATGATATTAAGCATATCAAATGACAGAAGATGATAAAATTTAATAGAATTAATTGGAAATTTGGAATACTTTGGCGTGCTCGTAGTTTTAACAAAAATTTAATCATAATATATACATTTTTTACTATTTTCTCTATTGTCTTGCCAACTGTTTTACCAACTGTCTGGACTCTTATTCACAGACACAAAGTTTGACAGTTAATACGTATTTTTCACTGTCTTAACAGTACTGTCTCGTGTAACCCCCGTGTAAATTTATCAAATGAAGTTTTAATTGTCAAATGAAATCTAGCTGTCACGACATGCCAGATGGAAACACTTTGAAATCTCTTTTTAAAAATCGCAAGATTTCGAGAAGATGAAACCATTGTATTAAAAACCAGGGTGCGGAAAAATTCGTTCGCAATTGATTTGAATACGATCTTATCGTTCGTTTTTTACTGTGTATGAGAATTTTCAAACGAAAAATTTAAGAGCAGACGAACGTTCGCAATCGAAAAAGGAACGCTCTGCTTGCGTCGTTTTTTTAATCACTGATAAATTTGTGAGCTTTGTATTTTTTCGAACGAATTTTTCACACATCAACATAAAGCAACAAACGTTCGTTTGGAATTGTTCATTAAAAATGAGCGTTTGAAGAAAAAATTCACGAACGTTCGTTTGTACGTAGAGTTATTAGACAAAATATAAGTTTATTGTTGTATTTTTGTACACTAGCTGACATGAAAAGATGAAACCAAAATATATGAAGAAAAAATATGTTTTAATAAGGTAACTTGAAACTTGATATGCCCAAAAAAGATGGTTTGTTATGACTGTTGTTATAAGATTAGATTGTATGATTACTTTTTGATGATCTTGGTGATGAAGCAACGTCAAAATTATGTTTGTGCACACTCTCGTAATGCCTTTTGATATTCCCAAGTACACATCCCATGAGAGGTTTTTCGCATAAGAGACATTTGGAAATGTTACACATTTTGTCCTAGATGATCAGAGATTTTTTTTGTCTATTTTTGATACTCTACCCATCACTGAAAATCTCGAAGTGAAGAACGTTTTAATACGTATGTTTTCAATAACACTGGTGTGCAAAAGTATAAAGGCACTTTTGCGATAACTGGGACGCCGCGATTAGAAAGTGTTGTTCTTTTCATAACAAAAAAAATGTTTGTTCGAACAAAAAATCGATTCCTCAACTAGTTATCGATGTTTAACATTTTGTTGCTTGGTACAAGATCTTTTCAATAAAATATCTATATCGTTACCATTATCTCATAGACTTAAAAGATTGATCTATTGATTGAAATCGATATTGATTGATTGAAAGATTAAATGATAATCAAATTAAAAAATTGATAACTCGAAAACAAATCGATGCATCGATTTTTCTTTCGGCCATTCCTATTTTTATTAAAAGTACTTCACGAATCCATTGTCAAATCGCTGCGGACCAGTTATCGTATTCTCCCCAGTATAACTGATAAATTGGCAGTTTCGCGATTGACAGTTTCTTCCTTTGGAGATTTTCTTATTCAGCCCTATCATAAATAATTTTTCGCCCGGAATCAAAAAAGGGTGTTTTCATTTTTAATGTAGCAGATAAAGATATCACATTTTTTTTACACTCATGAATATTGACGGTTTATGAGCAAATTTGCATTAAAAATTTCCAAAATGTTCTTGAGATTTACCTTTGAGACTCCCTTTTTTGATTTCGGGTGAAAATATATTCATGATAGGGCAGAATACAAACGCGTCCAGAGGAATTCAATCAATAAGATACCTTTATAAGATGAAAGTACCGATCACGAATCTGCCAATTTATCAGTTATACTGGGGAGATTAAGGGCGGCAAATTATTCATGATAGGGGCAGTGTCACAAGATGGAATTACCACCGAAATTGTCTTTTTCTCGCATTGAATTCTCAAGGTTACCACACTCCCAAAATACCTCAAATTACCACAAAATACCTCAAAATTAACACAAAATTCCACAATACCTCAAAAAAGCGAAAAGAAGATAGATACATACAAACCACCACAAACAAGTGCATTCAGTCATTTGAACAATTCAATTAACGCATTCCCTAATTCGTATTTTTACCACGTAATTTAAGTAATTTGAGGGGTTTTGAGTTATTTTGAGGTATTGTTGTATTCTGTAGTAATTTGAGGTTGAGTAATTTGTAGTAATTTTGAGGTGTTTTGAGGTATTTTTTTACCAACGCGAGAGATTTTTCTCACAAAATAACATGTGAATTACCACATCCCACAATCGTTGAAAAATACTATAAGTGCTATTTATCGTGCTTTTCTGGTAATCCAAAACTACAAATAATAAACATAATCCAAAATCACAAATTTTTCCGTTCAAAAAGAGGACATAGTCCCAAAAATTGTATGTAGTATTATGACCGCTTAGTAAGCAGTTTTTCATATATTCCATCGCCATATAAGTGAAATGGAAGAGTCTTTTGTTATTGTATCATAACTTTGTTTTTGGTCATGTTAAAAGCTCTAGATTTTGTGTTTATAGAGCTATATGCGTAGAACACTGCTACATCAACAGCTTAGATCTGTCGTAAGTCGATTTGAAATATTATTGCTTATCGATACTGATATAATGACAAAATTATTCGCCCTTGTATGGAATGGTGATAACATCTACAAGGTCAAATCAATTTTTTGTGTTTTTTATGATATTAATATATAAATGTTAATTCAACAGCAACACAAACAGCGCTCGATGCTACGCATTCGCAACAATTTTTTCGCGATAATGCAAAAATAAAACGTATACAAGAAACAATACATACCAAACTCGATGACGTATACATAACTGAAAAGAATCCTCGCCCGACGATGTGGATGCTGATAGTCGGAACATAACATTTTTTAGGAAACGAACGTTCCTGAATTTTTCTTTGAACGATTAATTTTTATGAAAAATTAAAAACGAACGTTCGTTGCTTATTATTTTTTTGTGAAAAATTCGATCGAATAAGTTTGAAACTGACAAATTTTTCAGAAATAAAAAAATACGACGCCAGCAGAGAGTTCCCCATTAGTTCGTGATAACTTGCGAGAACAATTTTAAATGAGGAGAACGATAATTGAGAGCAATCGTATTTCAAACGTTCTCCGCACCCTGTTAAAAACAAACAATCTCATTTAATAACTTTGTTTAAAACTATATTGCATTTTTCTCCTACTCTTTAAACAAGGGTAACAATTCGATAAGAAATAATCGTATATAATATAATCGGCATATTTCAATGCAAACTTACATTGCTTTAGCTTGTGTCGCTCAACGATCAAAACTTGTGAATAGTTGGATTATTAATTGTATTAATCTTGCTGATGATAACAAAATTTAATATGTATATTTAAACAAGAAAGTAAAAAAGATAGTCAAAATTTGATTTTCAAGTCCTTTTGAAGTGAAACTTCTTTAGCCGCGTATACAGCAATACGGCAAATCGAAACAGGATTAAAACCGATGAGTAAAACCGATGAGTAAAACCGATGTAATGAAACGGAACTCAGCAGCCTGAGCGGTGTGAAGTTAGCATCTTTTTCGCAGCATTCGGCGAATATTAGATGCTTGATCTTTGTAAACTAATATGCTATCAGAAATATTCTGTTACGTGAAGTGAGCTTTGAGCCGTTTTTCATTCGGAAATTCTATGAGCAATAATTGCTTTCGACGCATGCAGTTTATTACCTTCCCCGGTTGAAAGTGGGCTTTCGTCAACCCCCTCATGCGGGCGAATAATCGACAAACTGCTTACGGCGAAGGCAATTATTACCGAGTGAAAAGCAGGACCTTGTAATCTTAAGCGAATTCAAGACGCTTTTCAGCATTCGAATTAAAAAATTGTGGTTTGAGTAACGACTGAGTACAAAAGCTTTGAGTTTATATATTACACTAGCTGGCCCGGCAGGCGTTGTTCTGCCTTTTACAAACTGAAACATAGCATTTTTGTTTGTTTGTGGGCGGTAATAGGGGGTGTGGCAACTTTTGGTTTTTATTATTTTAGATATTTACCTTGATAACGGAGGTTGATAACCTTTGGTGTTATTGTTACTGAGATCTTAAGAGACAGTACACGAAAGAAATATTGATAGTATATATAGCAAATGACATTAACCAAGCATCGTTAGTAGGATAAGCAACGAAATTTGTTAGTTAAGTGCAAAAAATTTTGAATTTCAATCAAACGCCAAAAAATTGTTTTTCAATACAGTTAAAAAAATAATTATGATCTGTTGCTAGTTAAGTCAACTGTTTCGTCATATAAAGTAAGTCTTTCGTACATTTCATAAACTGTGTTAATGCAATGAATCATAGTCTTTATTAAAATATTTTTAATAACTAATTTGTATATATAGCAACATTTTATTTCAATTCAGCAAAGTGATTAACTAATAAAATATTGTAATATTTAAATAACTATGAAATAACTATTAAATAACTATTTAAATGAACATATATTTTAAAATCTCCAAGAGATTTCTTTTTGAAACATGTATATAATATTTCTAGAAAATATATGAATTAAAAAAAATTGTTTTTTATTTCAGTAAAGATTTTAATTGAATTAAATAATTCTACTGACTAACTAAACAATTTGTTTAATTAAATTTACAAATCAGTTAATCACATTTATCAAAAGGCTTTTCGTTTCAATTAAAATAATAATGATTTTCAATTAAAATAATAAATAATTTCCTCGCTTCAGCAATTAGTTTAACTAAATTAAATTAAATATTTCAAATAACTATTTCAATAAATTCCGTGGTTAAACTAATAGATTTGTTGTTAAAACAAAGTTGCAAATGCTATTAAATCTTTTTCTAAAACCATCAAGCAATTTCTTCACTTCAACAATTGGTTTAATTGCTTTAAATATCAAAATTATTAAAGCAATTCCTGCTTGTGTAGATATGATATTTGTTTAATCACACGAAATTAACTATTAACCACAGGTATGAATAATTTTACTAAATCAACAAAACATATTGTTGTATTTACTCAACTTAATAGCGGCACCATCTTTTATCTATTAACATATTAATTAATTCAGTTAATTTTTGTGCTATTATTACAAATAGTTAACTAGATTTATTTTTTTATATTTTAAATCATTAATAAATAACCAGTTTGAATGTTAATACAATAAACTTTTTGTTTGGGGCATATCCAATTAAAAAACAATAATATTTGTAATCGTTTTTTGCTATATTTACGTACTTTTTCTTTCTGTGCACGAACGATTTTGTACTTTCTTAACGTATAGATGACTGTATGAAAAAAAAATAGATTTTTAAACATAACTTTTGATCGGAAGTAGCTTTTGGGCTAATTTTTTAATTAAATTATTTTTGAGAATTGAATTTTCTGTAAAAAATATAAAAACAACATTTTGGAAAAAATAAATTTCGCCAAAAAAATTAATGACAAAAACGGTAGATATAACTTTTGCGCAAAACTGGAAGAATTGATTTTATTTTACAAAAAAGACAACTTTTGAGTAATTTTTTGAGTAAAAAGTCAATACTTTGGATTTTTTGGAAAAAAGATTAAAATTATATACACTGACTTAATGGTAAAGTTCAAACTCTTATAGAGCTTTTGAACAAAAACTATTTGAATGAAATATATTTATAAACAGCGGAGATATTTGCACCGAAAGTAAAAACTTTGATTTTCATGTCGTTTTTTTCTCATTCTTTGGAAACGATGTTTTATGAAAATTCGTTGCACTAAAAATTTTGACATTTTTAAGATATGTGAATGTTTTTGGTGATAAAATAACAGAAATTTTTATATATTAAAGATAAACAAAAATTCCGTTTCATAAAGTATTACAATAACAAATTACAATAACGGAGAGGCGTGGCAAAAACTAAGTATGTAGAACTTTAATGTAGGATGCTGTCAATTTTTATACAAAATTTGAGCAAAATCCATCTAGCCATTTAGATTTGTATAAAGGTCAAACAAAAAGAACATGAGTTTTATTACTATAAATAGTCAATGTTATGAAAAAAATTGACTTTTAGCCATAACTTTTGATTGGAAAGAGATATTGGGGTAATTTTTTAACATAAATTATTTCTGAGACTTGACTTTTTCGTTAAAAATATAACAACTTTTTTGAAAAAATTAATTTCGCAAAAAGTTCGCTTCACTCCACGCTTATCTCTATATCGTCAAAATCGGTTCAAGGGTTCAAGCGTGATGTTTGAACATCCATTTAGTATCACAAAGGCTTCTATATAATAGCATCGATATAGATAAAACACTTCAGCAAAACAAATAAAGCTACTCACTGCTGTCAAGGGACAAAACAATAAAATAAAATTGTGGTAGGCTCCAAATCACGAGGGATTTGAAGGCAACGAAAGGGCGGATCCTTGCAAAGAGAGGAGTGTCTCGTACTTTTATAGGACCCGAACCATTCTGTACACTGGGTAAAGGCTATATTCTCGAAAAAATCAGAATATGGGAAAACAACAAATTTGGCCACTGGAACTCCACTAATGGACAGAGGCAAGCTAAGAAACTTTTAACTCCCAGTAAAGCTAAATCCAGAGATTTTATCAAGTTAACCAAAGCAGACCTTAGAATTCTAACTCGCTATTTCACAGGTCATTGTTCACTCAGATACCATTTTTAAAAGATGGGTCTGTATGAATCACGAGCAGGAGAAAGAAACTCCATAACACATTATATGTGAATGTCCGGCAATCTGTAGTCTAAGACATCTCCACTTTAGAGAGATAGTAGGGCCCCCATCAGACGATTTCTCAGGGTGCAAGAATCGACGTCAAAAAATTTCACACCGAGGTCCTTCCGTAAAATCTTCCATATGGTCGAATAACACAAACCCAATTGTTGACAACGGCGACGAATTCACGTATCGAGATCTTCAGTGACACTGGGCGATACAGCAGTAATATTCTCCTCGGTACGTTCTCTTCGCATACGGGTTGGTAGATTAATGTCTAATGAAGTTAAAGTGGTGCGAAATTTGGGCACAATTGCTTGAATAGACTGATCCGTGGGTCGATTATGAGTCATTACAATTTATGACGACCATAAAATAGACGTAATTTTCGAAACACATTTCTCACAGAGCACGAATTTTGATAATAAAATTCAATGATTTGCAAGCGCTGTTCATTTGTTAGTTTATTCATGGTAAAATGGCAAATCTTACTGAGCATTTTTGGCTATATCACATGTTACGAATCACGCGTGTTTCGTAATTAGTTAAATCATTACAGCATCCGTGATCGAGTAAAATTACGAAGGGCACGACGAGACAAGTGCCTTTCAATCTTGTACAATTTTGCTCGATCACGGATGCTTTAATTCGGCCCCTGTATTCTTCTACCATCCATCGAAAATTTTGTAATGCGGCCCATACACATTGCAACCAAAACATTAGTGGAACTGCAACCAGGGGTCGAATTACAGCATCCGTGATCGAGCAAAGTTGTACAAGATTGATAGGCACTTGTCTCGTCATGCCCTTCGTAATTTTGCTCGATCACGGATGCTGTAATTCGGCCCCAGATTACATCTTTTTTAATACGTTGGACGCACACGCTGCGATGGTTGCAGCAATCCATTTGCCATGCACGCTGCAACGCAGCAAAAAACAGCAACTGCAACCAAAATATTAAACGATTTTAATTTTTCCGCAACCGGAGTTGCAACCGTCAATGATTTGCGTAGCTTCGACACACAGTTCCATCTTTGCTTTGTTTGCAGCGTGTATGGGAGCCAACAACGTAGACAGGTGTTTCATAAGGGGGGGGTTCAGGTTAGGTTAAAGTGGCTGTCATTTTTCAGAGACACATTTAAGCCAATGGGGCCCATTCTGATACCATGGGGTTAATTTCCCTACTCAATTTCTATTTGAACTAATGTGAGCTGTTTACAAAGCTGTGGATTCTGACGGGTGATGGGGACGGGGGGGGGGCTTGCTGAAGCAAAAAATATGAAAAATCGATTCAATCGCTTCATTTGGAGCAGGACGACAAGTATTTATTTAAGTAAAATAACGAAAACAGACATTTTAAAAAGTAAAACATATATATGAAGGGCTTATTGCAGAAAAATGATAAGCCACATAATATCAAAAACTGGTATTTTGTGTTATTTCTAGGATATTTTACCATGGTAACACCTGCTGAAAAGATTAGGACTTATTTTCAAAAAATGGCGAACTTATACGTGTAAGTATCATTTTGCAATAAAATTTTTTATTACATTTTCTATTAAAAAACTCGATAAGACACAAGCAAAAGCTACCCCTCAAATAGTTACTGTGAATTTAACTGCGAGTTATATCAAGATTGAAGATTTTGTTGACTAAAGCGATGACGGTATGACAGACGAAGATTTCTTATTAACTGCTAAAGGAAATATATAAAAAAACATTGAGTAATATTTATTTTAATTTATGTGGCTTATCATGTTTTTACGGAAATAATTTTAACTTACAAATTTATAGTGGCTTATCATGTTTTTCCATTTAGGAAAATTGTTTGGAAGCTTGTAACTATAAATAACCTATAAATTCTGATGAAGTGTTTTGAGAAACCAGCGACGCATTTTTACTTTTTCTTGATAATCATGTTGTTTCTAAGAAAACTTGGTTTCATATTTGTGTGGCTTATCATGTTTTTACAGAAATAATTTTTACTTTAAAATTTGTAGTACCTTATCACGGTTTCGTAGTGCAGTAGTTTGCTGTGGTGGTATCTAAAATCAAAACTTTTGCTTTCAAATCCGATTTGAAATAATAATCAGATAATTATTTCGATGTGTCAATCTTGTTGCATCAGGTTATGCAAGACACACCGACATTTATGTCCAATACATAACATTATACTAATAAAGTAAATCAAGGGTATATAGTAGTAAATATACTTAAAAAAAGTAAGACCGCGTGAATGCGTTAAAACAGAAGTGAAAAAAAATCCAAAACGTGAAATCTTTATTACCCTATTTTCCACCAATATACCATTCCTTTTATAAAACATTAAAATCAACAAACATAGCAAACGAAAAGGAAATTCTAGAAATTGTTAAAGGATTATACATAATTAGTTTATATTGTTTCGTTTTTGTTAAAAATTTTTTGTTTTTTTATTAATTTTTGATAATAAATTTTATGCAAAAACATGATAAGCCGCATTTTTATTTAAATGATTGGTTTCCACTCTCCTTTCTTCGTTAATTTTTGGACATGTTTTAGAAGTCTTCCATTACGAATAATTACAAGTATTAAAAGTACGATTACATGGAACTTCTCTTTTATATATTTTTTAAAAATTCAAATGCGATTATTTCAAAATTTTTATTTTGTGGCTTATCATGTTTCTGCAATGAGCCCTTCATATACATTAAGGCTCCTCACGAAAAAAAGTTGTTCAGGGCAGTTCCTCAAAATAATCCTTGGCTTATATTATGATGATTCCCAAAATATTTCAACTCTAGCGATAGCCACCCTTGAGTTGCAATGGTTTGAAAGAACCTCTAAAAATCGAGTTTTTTGTAAAAATGCTAACTGGTGTGTTAGTAAGAAAAAGTGCAATGTTCTAAAATAATATTTTTAAAAAAGGTCTCTCAATCTATATCAAAAAATTTTAAATTTTTGCATTCGAATTAAAAATAATAATTTTTTTCGTTCACTTTTATGATTTTTTTTTAAGTTATTTTCACTAAAGTTCAAAAAACTTATTAATTTCTAATGATACCCTCACTGGTCAGAATTGCTGGCCAGAATTGCTTAAACTGAAAAAAATTATAACTAATATATATATTACAAGATAATCAAGCAATTTTAAGAAATTAAAAAAAAAATTATGAAGTTATTAAATTTTTAAAGTTTTGTATGGAAATTAAATAAAAAATATCAAAAATTTGTTGGTGCATAATTTCTGATAGTTTGTTTTTTTAAAACTATTACGCCATCCAATATTTTTACACAAAAATCGATTCTTAGAGGTTATTTCAAACCACTCCAGCTGACGGATAGCTATCTGTAGAGTCGAAATATTTGGGGAATCATCATAACATCAGCTCAGGTTTATTTTGAAGAATCCCACTGAACCATAAGCAAAGGTTTTGAGTAAGGTGAGAGTTTTGCGAACGTTTTTGGATAGAATTTTTTTTTTTAATTTTTTATTTTGTCGCTTAAAAGTACTTGCTATAAATGATTCAATTCGTGAAAACTTTTACCATACATAAAAACTGTACTTCTTTTCCAAAATTCGTAAAAAACTTATTTTGAGTCAAAAAGAATCATTTAAGAAGCTAAAAATTCCTCGTAAATCAACAATTTTTGTGTATTTTGTGTAGGTCATAAATGAGTTCAGAAATTACTCATAAATATTTCTTTTTTGCTTTTTTAAATGTAAAATTTTCGTCCGGCGATTGATTCTAAGTGCCAAAAAAAAACTTTTCTATGGTTAATTTTTTAACTCATTTTCGAAAAAAAAGTACGTTTCTAAGAGGCATTTTTGATTTTTGACCGGTGATTGATTCAAAAAGGGCTCATTTCCGAATGCCGAAAATAACATTTCTATGGTTCTTTTCTTAATGCATTTCTGAACATAAAAAGTACAATTTATGTTTCTTTTTTAAGTCATTTCCGAACAAAATAAGGTTCATTTTTGAGACTTTAGTCCGACGAATGATACAAAAATGGTTCATTTATGAGTGCCGAAAATTAAAGTTTCTACCCAAAAAGACTCACTGGGAAAGACTTGATCAACTTTTTTCTTTTCTGTGGAGCATTAGGCGCCTTAATATACATAGTTGTAGATACTTACATAGTTAGTTCATTAATTTGTTTAGAACGCGAAGCCAATTTATCGATGACAGTTACCTCATTCATAGAAATTTCCTTATGAATATTTAATGGCGCTAAACCATATCATCATTCTATTAAAATTTTATCGATTTCTTACGACAGTATAGTCAAAGCTGACGTAAATTAATATATTTTATGTATTAAATGAATTGCAATGAAAAATTCTGGACTGCAACTGCATACATTAATTGGTGTGCTTGAGACTGTCACTGTTAGAATTTGAGGAGAACATTTTTTTTAAAACCACTTTGCGATAGTCACACACAGCTTAAAAAATCGTTTAACTGACAAATAATGTACAAATGAAATTCACTTTTACGTTCATTTAACAACACTGTAGGCACGTCAAAAAGACACACGAAGATGCTGAGAACGTAAACTTATTTTTTGGTCGTAGAATTTAGTGGCATACTCAGTTTTTCCCAATCAGATCAAAGTCTCGAGATATTTGCGATTGAAATTAAGTCGCTTTTAGACCCATTTTTAGTTATATTTTCCTAATTTTTGGAGAACAAAAATTTTGACCACCTCCGATTTTGCTTAAACTTTTAGAATTTAAGCTTTGCATAAAAATACTAATTGTACTAATAAAATTTTAAGATTTTTTAAAAGATCTTACGTTTAACATTCAAATTTGGTCAAAATGGAGAGAAATGCAAAATTGCTTAACCTTTGAAAAATCATAGATTACACAAGGCTAACTTGATTTTCACGTTGGAGGTATTTTCAAAAATGCAATAAAAAGTATTTGTTAAAATAAAATAAAAAATTTTTAAATTAAGGTCAAATGATGGTCAAATAACAAAAATCTGAATAGCTCGAGAATTTGATCTAATTTGGAAAAACTAAATTTTACGACCGAAAATGAATAGCCCTATTACGGTTCACAACACAACAGTAATTGCTGTCTTCAATGTTTAAATTTCTATTACGGTAGACAACAAAGCAACTGAATACATTCCACTGTTGTCTGACAACAATGCTGTGTTTTTAATACAGTTACTACGCAACACAGCAGTTGTGCTTTATTGTCTTGTTATCTGCCAAATTTTGAAGACAGCTATTTGGTGTTGTGTTGAAGAAACGAAATAGATTAAAATTGAAAATTTTATTTAAAATTGCGTTTTTCTTTATTAATTGTGAAAATTTCACAGAAAATTGATAATACGTCTCCTTGTGAACAGAATTATATTTAATTTAGCAATTGAATTCGAAATTGTTTGTTTGTTTACTTTTTTATTTTGACAGTGACCAGTTCACAGTTGCATCGAAACGTACTAATTAGATTACGTTTTTATTTTGAGAGTACGAAAATTTCTGCGATGCTACCTTTTTATAATTTTGGAATATTTATGATAGAAAGAAGTGCTATTTTATTTTATTAGTTAAGAAATGCCGGGAGCGGGAGCGGCATTTCAAACTACAAACAAGATGTATTTTAAATTTGCCATAATTCTTAAATTATAGTTATGCTATTGGCATCAGAGAACTGCACAAGCCTACTTGAAGTCTATTTCAAGTACTCGCTTGAAATACAAGTTCAAGCTAGCTTGAGCTTGATAATTTTGAATCAAGTATAGCTTGTAATTGAATATAAATAAGCCCACGACAGTTTGCGACTTGCAAGTATGCTAGCTTACAAGCGAACGGCACGAAGTTTCAAGTAAAGGAAAGCTTGATGAATTCGGCAAAAAGCTTGAATAGCCTGAAATTGAAGGCAAGTATCTAATTGAAGCAAGTATCCAAAAAATTCAATGAGCTTGTTTAGAGAGAGCTTAAGCGTAATAGGACTTTTAAGGATTATGTGGAAAACATTTTAAAATCCAGCTTTTTCATTATACTAGATTTAATCCTATTTTTTAACGCCAGTTGAAATTAACGGGTTTAAATATGGGATCACAATATTTCTTTTTCATATCGCAAAAAAATTCTTATCAGGATAGTACTTTTAGCTATTTAAAAAATACTTTTTAAAGAGTACGTTTTTATTTTTCTCCGAAGCAACCCTGGACCAGTCAAGCAACGAATTCTACATACGTTCCACAATCAATCGTGACAACAACGTATTGTTGTGAATCATAATAGCTCGAAACTGTTGTGTCTTCTTGACGGTTGTGTCTACTCGTAAGAAGACACAGCAGTTTATTGCTGTGAACCGTAATAAGCCTATAAGTTTACGTGTCTCGGCGTTTTTTTGTGTCTTTTCAAAGTTTAAAATTTACCTACAGTGAAATTAAACGAACAATGAAGCATTGCTTATCATCATTTGAATTTCACAGACTGGTTTAGAATAATTTTGTTCAATTTATGTTAATACATTCTGCAAACGCTAGTACGTTAGCAACAATACATAGGCAAACAATTAAGAAAACCATTTATATTGTATTATATTTAACTTAATGTCTGCTAAAGGTGCCCCCAGACTATATGTTTCACACATATGATATGTCAAATAAAATTACATACCGAATTTTATCTGTGTGTCAGAATTAAGTTTTTGTCAGACAGCTTTTTTCTTTTGCCTCCACACTATCGACAGTCGTTTGAAAATAAAGGACAGCTTTTGAAATTTTTGTAAATCTTAAAGCTCTTAAATGTCCTCCTGTAGCCATTAAAACTAAGAATAAATTCATTTTAAATCAATTTATTGAATAAATATCTTAAAATTTGCCTTTTCTTCCATTTTCAAATAAAAAATTTATCAAACTGACATTTTGTACTGATGGAAAAACATACGAAATTAGAGACGGTTCTAATTCAAAAATTTCCCGACGCAAATACAAACGACATTTCAAAACCACATTTTCATATGTTCCACACTATCTGTAGCTAAAAACCATTTTTAATTTTTTGACGTGTCATATGTATGAAACATATAGTTTAATCAAACTAAAGCCAGTAAGTAGTACGAAAAAAAAGTCACTACAAATTTCTGCTAGTAAAATTTTTACTAAAAATTGCGTTTTTTTTTATGATAAGTTTGAAGGAAGTTTTTCTATTTAAAGTTTTAAAATAAAGATTTTTACAAGCAATATAAGTTATTGATATGGTGTGATTATCATTATATAATAGAATGGCATGATGGATCTTGAATGATTAGTTTATGGTACAATAACATTAAACTTTACGAAACTGTATTTAAACAGATTTAATCTACTCTTGCCATTATATGAAATAGGACTTTTTTAGTAAGACTATACTAAACAGAAAATTTATTAACAAGTTAAAAATCTCTACTTTTTGTGTGAAAGTTCTACTTCTACCGTCACACGAGGCAGCCACACATATATGGTTTTTTAAATTTTTCTATTTTGTTATTTTATTAAAGAAGTGGCATAATCGAAAGTAAAATATTCGCTTCATTCGCCCCCATAACACATATTTAAGCATATATTTTACCATATACATCACGCTGTAAGACGTAATTCTACGTCAAAAGTTTTTTAGACATCAAACATCTCTTTCTATTTTTGTCCATAGTTTTTGTGGGCTCAACACACTGTGCAGCTGCGTGTGCCTGTGTTTTAATTACGATGCATTTTTAATTTATGCATTTGAGGCAAGTCAACTTCTCAACATCTTGATCATTATCTTCATCACCATCATCACCGCTAACATTGACATTATTTCCATTTACAAATTTTCATCATTATTAATACGTACATAAACGTCTTTGAGTCTCATTCAGCAAGCACATTTGTATCGTTATCATTATCACCATCATCATCATTATCAACGTCATTTTCACCATCATCAGCATCTTCCTTTTTAATCAATTCATCAAATGTCATCGTGTTTGGCATAAAATATTTCAACTTTTTTTTAGGTCGTTACTACAACCATATTAAACAGCACTTCAAATGCAGCTGTAGGCTGTGTTAAGTGAAAACTGTCTGCTGTTAGTTGTTGGTTTTTCTGAAATTGTTACCCAGTTCTGGTTGTTGTTGTTATTGTCGTCATTGCTGCTGACCCATATTTTGTGTAAATAGCATTTTTTATCTTCTATTTTTTAGTGACTTTTAATTAGCGCAGCAGTAAAATTAATGGTAACATACTCAGTTTGCATTTTGTATTTGTTAAAAAGTCATTTAGTTCATTTTATTGCCAAATACATAGTGTTAAATTAGTTTCGATGTGTTTTGAGCATAACATGCTATTAATTTGTACATTACTTTTAATGAAGAAATTGAAGAAGCACTTAAAATTAAAATTTTATTTGATGCTTGTAACATAGTTTAGTAAGTGGCAAATTCACACTTTCTAGTTTTTAAGTATCTTTACATCAAACTGCGTTTTAATGTTTATGACATCGGGTTGTGTGCAGTAATAGAACAAGTGAGAATTTAATAGATCAAATATAGAAATTATGTTCACATCTCTGCATTTGATCTGCATTTTCGAGAATAAATATTTGTTTTTTTATTCAATATATAATGCCAGAATACATATTTCAAAATTTAATATAAGAATACACTAACTTAAAAAATAGTCATTTAAATTATAATCAAGAACTTTGCAACATTCTATTAACAACTTATCTGAAAAAACAAAAATTTAAAAAAATATTTTTTTCAAGAAATAAAGCCATGTTTTTCAATATTATCAACTCTTTCAAAACAAATATTTAAAAATTGTCACTGAACTACTTACTTACTTAGTAAGTCGATCTTGGACTTTTCTGCGCCATTTCTGTCCCTCGCTTGCTGGTGCCAGTTCGAAATTCCAAGCTTTGTCAAATTGTCCTCTACTTGGTCTTTCGAACGGAGATACGGTCGTCCTCTTTTGCGTTGATAGCCTCTGAGTATCGGAATCGAATATTTTCTTTTCATCATTCCAACGTATTCGGTAGTCACCATTGACGCAGATTGGTCCTAAATTTTACGAAGAATCTTTCTCTAGAAGGCTGCTAAAGTCTTTTCATCTGAACTGCTCAGCGTCCTGGTTTGTGATGCATATAGTAGGATGGGCATAATGAGTGATTTATAGAGCGACATTTTCGTAAGTCGAGAGAGAGCTCTGCTTCCCAATTGTCTTCTGGGCCCAAAGTAACAACTATTGGCAAGAGTTATTCTATGTTTGATCTCAATGCTGATATCGTTGGTTGAGCTAATGCTGGATCCCAGATAGACGAAAGCCTTCACAACCTCAAAGAAGACATTGTAAACTGTAACGTGGGCTAAAAGACGCTGGGACTGTTTATTTGTTGAAACCAAGTATTTCGTATTATCTGCATTCACTGAAAGACCTATTCGACTTGAACCTCTTTTTAATCTGGAAAATGCTAATCTGACCTCACGCGTATTATTATTAACGTGACACACCGTACTCCTTTTGGGAGTCTTCTACTTCTTTTCTGCCCACTGTACTTCTTGTGTCGAAGTGCGCATAAAAGTACTTCTTT
Source organism: Dichetophora obliterata (assembly GCA_963920525.1). Taxonomy (NCBI): domain Eukaryota; kingdom Metazoa; phylum Arthropoda; class Insecta; order Diptera; family Sciomyzidae; genus Dichetophora; species Dichetophora obliterata. Next base: position 194,654,803 of record OY986436.1, on the reverse strand, counting down.
TCACTTGTTGTACTTCTTTTTGACATAAAAAGATCATTTTGATGACTTCTTTGGTGAAAAAGCGCATTATCTTATCGCAGACGTAGTACAAAACCGCCGTCACAGCTCAAAATTTTACAAAATCGACATTTTTTTGTAAATCATTTCACAACACATATCTCTAACTATTGCTTAACAGTTTTTTGACTCTCCTGAAAATTTGTGATTTTTGAATTGTAACGTTTATGCACTGCGGGCGCGATATGTAATATTAAGAAATATTTAAAATGGTTTCTTTTTTTATTTAATTTGTGATTCTTGTTTTGTTAAAATAAAAACTGTATACCAGAAAATTAATTTTTATTAAAAAGCAACGAACTGTACGCTTGATATTTTTTTTTTCGCTTATAAAGGGTGTTTTTTATAAAGTGATACAAGTTTAAATCATAATAAAATACAGTAATATATTTTTAATATCTATGAAACGACCTTTATTGGATAGAAAATTTTATGACATTAATGTTTAAATATGAGTTTGGCCATGTGGCCACCACGGCTGGCGCGTACAATGCGTAATCTGGAACACAAATTTTCACAAACTTTTCGCAGCATTTGCGGCCGTATCTCGCCGATAACTCTTCGAATGTTGATTTCCAGGTGTTCAATTATTTGTGGTTTATCGACGGAGACAAGTGACTTTACACAACCCCAAAGAAAATGAACCCATTGAAGCAAAAATCGGCTTCATCGGAAAATAAAATTTTCCATGGAAATTCAAAATCAATATCAATTTGTGATTCAGCCTATTCGCCGAATTGGCGGCGCATACGATGGTTGTTTAGCTTTAATTCTTGCACAAGTTGAATCTTGAAAGGTTTTAAGCCAAGATCTTTTCGTAAAATCTTCCATTTAGTAGAAGGACACAACCCCAGCTCCTGAGAACGGCGACGAATTGATTGATTAGGATCATCTTCAATGCTTTCCTGTACAGCGGCTACAGATTCTTCAGTGCGCGTTCGGCGTCTCACGAGATGTACATTATCAGCAACAGTAAATGTGGTTCGAAAACGATCTATTGTTCTTCGAATTAGCAGCTCTGAAGGACGATTATGTACGCCATAAAATGGACGAAGTGCACGATAAGTTTGACGAACAGAACCATTATTTTGATTAAAAATTTCCACAATTTGCACGCATTGCTCTGGTATAAGTTGATCAATAACAAAATGTCAAAGCAAACTTAACAAAAAGCAACTATCAGCAGTTAAATGGGTGTTCAAATAAAGCAGTGATGCCAACTCAAAGTTGTATCACTCTATAAAAACACCCTTTTAATAAAACTTCTTCTGCAATAGATGTACTCATGCATATTTTCAAATTGTTTTTTTTCTAGGTGTACACTCGCGGTAAAAAAAAAGCCGACTAAATAATTTAGTAATAAATATTATTTTTGTTGAATCATACCACATTGTGCCGAAAACGACAAAAAAAAAACACCACCTAACTTTATAGAAATTCTTAAAGAGGTACATGTTGAGAGTCCATCTGATCTGATTTGCCCTCCAAATTTCGTCACAATTTTTTTTAATTTATTTTTAAAGTTGAAGTGTTCGAATTTTGTTGTGCCGATATTCGTTGAATTTTTACAGCTATTTTCTTCGTGGGAAATGAAAAACAAAATCCATTTCGTAGAATTTTGAGTAAAATAAGACAAAGTAAAAAGAATAGCGATAAAACACAAAATAAAGCGTGTAGCGAAGCAAATTCCTGTACTTTTATTCAACCAAAAAAAAAAATTGTGCTTCTATAAATTTTATTTAAAAAATATTCCATTAATGACTATTGTTTTTTCACAAAAAATAATTGCACGTAAAAATACCTTTCAACTGAACTTAAGAACATCGAAATCGGTTAAGAATTCCTTAAATGGCGCCAATTTTAACTTTTCTTTTTATTTCGTCAAAAACTGAGTTCGATCTATATATTTACTACCATACAAAATGCTCCCATTTTGTCAAATCTTTTACAAATCCTTATTCTACTCAAAGTCATAGAGCAAGGAAGTGAAGTTTGTTTTTCATTTCCAACAAGGAAAATGGTTGTAAAAATTAAACGAATGGCGGCACATCAAAATTCGAATACTTCAACTTTAAAAATAAATTGAATAAATTGTGACGACATTGAGAGGTTAAATTAGGTGCGATGGACTCTTAACATATCAGTTTTTAAGAATTTCAATAAAGTTTGGGTGTGCGTTTTTTTGCCGTTTTCGATTTGTCACACTGTGTTATAATTCGAGAAAAAGAATATTTGTTATTAAGTCAGCTTTTTTTTTGACCGTGAGTGTACTTCTCTGTGCTCTGAAAATGTTGGTTACATTAATTATGACCAATGATATCCATGTCATCAGCATACGCAAGCTATAGAATACACAGATCAGCAGCTCGGATGATCTTCTCCATCATTAGGTTGAAAAAATTTAACAATAAGGAATCGCCTTGTCTGAAACCTCGTTTGGTAACACATGGTGGGGAGAAATCCTTCCCTATTTTGATTGCGCTGCTGGTGTTGCTCAGTGTCATACTGCAAAATCGGATTAGCTATGGAGGAATACTAAATTCAGACATGTTGGAGTATAGGTGATTCCTTGTTGGGCTGTCGAAGGCGGCCTTGTATTCAGTTGGTGGGTTTCGATTTGTTTTTCTTGGGTTTTCTCCAATATTTGTCGTTGCGTGAAGAACTGGTCGATGGTAGATGTAGAGGTAATAAATAGTTCGTTTGTTTTATATCAGTATTAAATTCTTATTTGTATTTTAATATACATAAATTATTTTATTTGTAAACTTTTCAGACAACAAATTCAACATTGTGCGTTGAATGAAATACATTTAATAATATTTTTGTTGAACATAAAATTACAGCAATCAATTTCTAGTATAAAAATTGAATTGAAAATTATTGAAAAAATTTTTGATTATAAAAATTTGACAAAACTGAAAATAATATTTTTATCAATTTTAAATTAAAGTATTTATTTTTAGAGTGTGTGTGATTTGTGTGTGTTATTTATGCGTTTTATTTATGTGGTGGTAAGGCACCACAGTAGACTCTCCATTTCCAAAGCCACACTGATAAGGCCCAATCAGTTGGTTTATGATGGGCTTCAATCATTCACATAAAACGGTCAACAGGACCTTATATGCGATATTAAGAAGGCTTATCCGACGGTAATTGTCACAAGTAGTGGGATCGCCTTTCTTGTGGATTGGACAAATCACACTGAGATTCCAATAGGCCGGAATGCATTCCTCCATCCATATTGTGCATAGAATCCCGCGAGTTTCACCTCCGTTTTTAAACAGCTTAGCAGGTAAGTCATCGTCTTCCGAGGCATTATTATTTTTAAGCCGAACTATAGCTGTCAGAACTTCATCATAGTCGGGCAGCGGAATCTCGACGCTGTCATCCGTAATTGTGGTTTCTGGGATATCATCTTTATTCGCGGGATTGTTTCAACATCGCCATTTAGAAGCTTAGAGAAGTGTTCTCTGCATAACGTCTGTGCACTCTGAATGCCTGTCGCTAGATTCCTATTTTCATTCTTGCAGAAAGAGGCCCCTGTCTTAAAACTATCGGCAAGGGGTCTTATCTTTTCGAAAAATTTTCGGGTCTCATTCCTGTCGCCATACATCTCAATTTTCTCATGCTCGCGTTTGTCTGCCTCTCTTTTTTCCGCCTGAAAATACATCTCTCTTCCCTCCTGTTTTCTTTGTAAGGTGCATGCCACACACAGCGGACACGGACAAATTTGTTGTTGTTTTCGCGGGTAAAAGAAAAAACTGGAAATTGAGAGAGCTTCTCACTCATCAAAAAATTTCCAGGCAACCGACAAAAATGTTCACGGCCCAAAGCTGAAAACAATTTGGACAACGGTTGCATTTTCTTGATGTTTTACGTTTAGTAGTAATAAAACTGCACTGCAGTAGGAAATGTACTATTTGAATTCATCAGTAATGCCATGTTTGTTGTTTTGTATTGAATTGTACGCTGCTAGTGCTATACATGGCTTGAATGGTATTTATTTATAAAAAGAAGAAGAATACTTGACGAACACGCAAAATGCAGCACGGCAAGCTTTAGCAAATGGATTCAACTGAACAGCCGAATATTATTAGTGATTGTTGTGAATGTAATATTAATGATTTAATATATTGTTTTTTTAGTGATTGTGTATTTTTTTAAATTAAAAATATGAACGTAAAATGTGTATATGATGTTATTTATAAAAATGTATAAATTTTTTAGCTATATTTTCCATTTATAAACTATTCCATTGCATATATGAAAGTAACACGTCATTGTATATAGTATTTTTAGTGTTTGTATGTACAGCTGCAGTTGTCTCTTTCACTCTTGTATTTTAGAATAATCGTCAAGAGAGCAATAGATTTACTGATAGTAAAACTGATTAAGCTAGTCATACATTACAGCCGCGTAGTTAACAAATAAACTGTTTAAATATACATATATCTTGTAATATCGTTTAAATCGTTAAAATTTACAATATTCTTAGAGATAAGGTTATGGCTATTAATTGGAGTGAAAATATTACTGAAATGCGCATAAATGAATTTAAAAGCCAACCGGCTTTGTGACATATTCTTTAAAAAATTTTAAATGCTTTATCATCAGTACATCTTAGCTCCTTTGATAAATTTATCATCTCTTTCTTATGTCTGCCAATTCTCCATGGCTTAATCCAGCAGGACCTTTTTTCACATTTTTTTTAACTCCATCCAGAGTTTCATCAACTCAACAATTGTTTTTGTTGTGACCATATCGTTGTCATCTATATATGCAGATACACTTCCTGCATACATATTGGCCAATGTAATTAATTTTAAACCTCGAAAATCAGAATTTAACCCATCAATTTTATACCACTTATAATCAACCTATAGAGGGTAGCCGTTTTATTGAATCGATTGCATAAAGGAGCGTTACCTGCACGAAATGGTAGCAAAAACGTAGTAAACTTAGCTTCCGCCACTATCGAACAGAAAACTACGTGGAGCATGCCGTGGACAAAACACTGAGAGAGAGGAAAAAAAATGGCGAAAATCCCAATGTTTGACGGACAAGCAGACACCGTGTGACATGCCCCTAACGCTCCTTAGCAGCGCTCGTTACAGCCGACTGCAGGGTAGCTTTGTAGGTGTCTTTCTCTGCAGTGGCGTCATGACATTCTTAGTCGTACCACTGGTTTCCACGAGGGTGGTGGTAGCCAATCACCTCTTCAGCAGCCCCATGCATGGAGTGGGAAAGGGTTTTTCTACTGAGCTCATTTATTGTATCATCGATTGGAGGAGTGCTTTGAAGCAGGAGTGAGAGTCTAGTGGCGAAAGCTTCACTAGACAAGAGTACAGCTTGTCGGCATCTAACTTTCTCTGTGTAGAGTTGCGTGCATTCTTAGTTGTGCACAGATGTGTACGGATCTTGGCTTCGATAATATAGGGATCCGATTCAACGTTTGCACCACGGATCGTGCGTACATCCATCCAATACACTGGAATGTAATCATGTTTTCTCCTTGATTTTTCTATGTGTGTAAAATTTTTTTTTTGATTAAAAGCAGTGGATTAATTTTGCTTACTCAATATGTAATGAAGTACTTAAAATTTGTAAAAAATATTCTATAACTTACATTACTTGAAAACATATTCTGTTTACTTTTTGAACCTTTTTGTTAATAGAATCTAATAGATCCATAAACTGCAAGATGCTTAGGAGATAAATAAGCTACAATACAAAAATCTTCACCGGCTTCATAGATTTTTGAAAACTCCTCGTCGAGACAAATTTTTCTGTATCCTTCGTTTTGTGTTGCAACATAACTTTTGGCTTTGCCCAATAGTTTTTGTATTTCATTACCAGGGTGATTTTTTTATTATTTAATCTGAAATCGAAAAATGTACGTTCCAATTTTTGGGATGCAAATGTCTTAATTAAGGCATAATTAACAACCTGTACGAGCTAGAAGGCATTCGAGTACAAAGTTCACCGGAATCGGTCATTCGCCAATATCTGTTTTATAATGGAAAGTGTCGGTGAATATTGCTGATACTGTTAACATGTTTGCTGACTTCTTTAAGTCCAACTTTACTGTTGAAGATGATTTACCCGTTAATGCCTTGAAAACTGTTGATGTCTTTACTAATATTGGATCTTTTTCAGTATCAATTAATGATGTCATGGAATCCATTCGGGATATGAAAACTTCTTTTAAAGAAGATATTGATGGGTTCGCATCGGAGCATCAATAAAATGCTCACATACGTTAGCCGCTCCTCTGTGTGCTATTTTTAATAAGTCTCTATCTGAAGGAACATTTTTAAATTGTTGGAAAATTTCTTCCATTACTCCTGTTTTTAAATCGGGTGAAAAAAATAATGTCGCAAACTATAGGCCAATCTCAAAACTATCCAATATTTCTAAACTCTTTGAAAGAATAATAAAAGTAAAGCTTAGCTTTTTAAAAAAACGCTATATTTGCCCTTAACAACATGGTTTTGTAGCGGGGCGCTCTACCCTTTCAAATCTATCTCTTTTTTCTGAGTATTGTGTATCTTCCTTCGTGCAGGGATACCAAGTAGATGTAATATACTCAGATTTCTCCAAAGCATTTGATAGAGTATCACACAATTTACTACTTTGGAAACTATCACATATGGGAATGCATTAAAATTTTTTGAGCTGGATTAAGTCTTATCTGTCGGATAGAACCTCTTTTGTTTGCTTAAATAATAATAATTCGTACGAATTTGTTGCTTCTTCGGGTGTCCCTCAAGGTAGTATCCTTGGACCTTTGCTTTTTATTTCTTTCATGAATGATATTTCTAAACATATTTTTAACTCTCACTTTCTACTTTATGCTGATGATGTTAAATTATTTAAAAACATATCATCTTCTTCCGATATAGATGACTTACAAGATGACGTTAACAGACTTTTGGCTTGGAGTGTTTCAAATGGCCTTCCTTTAAACTTTTCTAAATGCTTTCATCTTACTCTATCCAAACTTTCTCTTAATACCTTATCTAACTCTTATTCTCTTTCTGACTCAAAAATTCAAACTGTGTTTTCATATCGAGACCTCGGTGTAATTTTTGATGCAAAGTTTTCATTTGATGACCATGTCAACTTCCTAATTCCTAAGGCCTACTCTCTACTTGCGTTTGTCCGAAGAAATTGCAATGACTTTTTTGATCCACATACTCTAATAATGTTATTTAATGCGTTTGTTAGATCTAGATTGGAGTATGCATCCATTGTTTGGAGCCCGTATTATATGTCTGCCTCTTTTAGACTGGAAAAAATACAAAAAAATTTCACGAGGTTTGCCCTGAGGTCAATTAACTTTTGTGATCCTTTGCCACCCTATAATTCTCGTTTAATGCTCTTAGGACTTAAATCGCTTGATTCCAGGCGGAAAATTGCATCATTGATGTTTATATATGATATTATCTCTGGATAAATTGACTGTCAATCTCCCTTGGAACTTATACCATTTCATATTTCATTAAGAAATCTAAGAATTTCCAAATTATTTTATGTAAAATATTGTAGAACTAACTATGCCTTAAATGCGCCAATTACACGCAGAGGAAAAACATAGTTGCAACAACTATGTTTTAAGAGGATCATAGTATGATTCGGATTATGATTGTTGCTAACATGTTCTTAAACAAACAAACTTTGCATAAGCAAACATTTTGCTTTGATCATGATAAAATGATTACAACAACCATATTAAGAAAAGGAACTTTTTTGCAGGAATCAAAATACTATTGAAACAATCATTATTCTCTTATTGGGTCAAAAATAGAATGATTGCAACAACCATATTGTGAATTTATTTTTAGGATCCAGAATATTATTGAAAAAATAATTTTATTTTCTTTTTATTTTCATGCACTCCAATTTTCACAGCTATTAATTAAGATATCTCCAAAGGTTCGCCATTTTGACTAGGCTGAACAGAAATATTAATTCAATTGAAAAATCTTTATGATAAAATGTTCTGTCCGAGCTGGGGTTTGAACCGCGGTCTTTTCGCTTACGAGCCACGCATACTACCAGTAAGCCACAGCCGCTACTATCGCTCGCCTGACTAATGCCATTCATAAACATGGTACATTAAGTGCATTGTCACAAAAATAGCAATATTTGTGATAAACAAAATATGGTCAGAATTGCGAAATTTGTTTACGGTAAATAGAAACGTGTTTGCTACAATTAAAGTCGAAAATGTCACTTTTCTGCGTGCTGTTTTTAGGATAAGGCGATTTAAAACAAAACACAATAATTGAACAGTTGACAAACGAAACGGCACATAGGCAGGAATCGATTAAACTTATTGTGTCTGAATGAAGTGAAAGGTTTTCCTGCAAACTGTTCAGACAGGAGACATAAATTCTTTCGATTTTTGGTTATGTTCTGCTTCGTTTGCTAACAAGCAAAGAATAGTCCAGACAAACGTTCAAAATTCTTATATGTTTGTCTCTATAATAATATTCACATTTATCATGATTGACAGAACTACAACATTTTTGTTGCAACTAATAGTTGAGGCAATCATAGTATGTTGACGATTTCATGATTTCAACTATAATGCTATTTTTGGTACCACTATTAGTAAATAATGACTTTATTAAGGCAAAAATTTGTGTTTGCAGAAATAATACAATAATTTTAGTAAAAAAATTATTATTGCAGTAATCATGTCTCAACCATGTCTTTTCTCTGCGTGTACAAGAGCTTTGTTATTGTGTAATGAATTGAATGAATCTAATGACTTTGATCTCGTTGTTCCAAAACAAAAGTTTAAGAATTTTGTCAATAGTATTTACTTAACCTAGTCTTAAGATTATATATTTACTATAAATTTTTAATTTTAGTTTTTCTCTAAATTTATATAGTCTGTAAGAATTTTTGTATTCAAAGACTTCCAAATAAACTAAACTAAACTAAATATCTCCACTCCTGTTAGGTTCTTCGTTAAAACTTTTAAGAGCATTTTTGAAGATAATTATCTGATCTATAGTTATACTGTGAGCATATTTTATGTCTGACATAGAGGAGCGGAGATAATGGCGAATGACCGATTTCGGTGATCTTTGAACCCTTTATCTTCTAGCGCATACATGGTATCATAGGGAACTCTTGACAGGTTGATAATTAAGCTTTAATTAACCCATTAACTACGGTTGGGTAATTTTTTACCCATGAAAATGATTCTGCAGAATTGATCATATCTCAGGATTGGTAACAGCTTAGTGTCGAATTTTTGTTTGTTGTTTTAAGAAAACATAGAGCTATAAATTGTTTTTAGAGTGTGTCAAGAAATTTTTACGTTAACTACTACATTTTCAAAGTCAGAAGTTTTTAAGATTAAAAATCAGAAAATTGTGTTATTATCGTTTGTAAAAAATTGTATATTTTAATAAATGTAAAAGCTCTCTTAGCCAATTAACCAACTATACCTGCTTCTGATAGAAAATTCCTGATATTAAACTGTGCTGTTGTTGCAGAAGGAAATCGTGCCCATTTAGAACACATTAACGACAGTTGGGTATTTTTATACCCAACTCATATCTCGACTACGGTGAAAGATACAAAGTTGAAATTTTATGTGGTAGTTCCTGTGATCAATACAAGAAAGCATCCTTTCAGCAGTTTTCAGAAATAGTATATGAAGCCGGTGACTTTAAAAACTCGTTCCACACTATTCTACACACAGTTGCCACCTCAAATTCCCACGAAAAAAACCTTTTTCCCACAATAGCAAAAATTAATAACCACGAAAATTGCCATGGTATAAAATTGAAAAAAAAATCCCATCGTAATTAAAATAAACCACAAAAAATCCCACGAACATTTAAAATAACCACGAAAATCCCACGCAAATAAAAAAAAAACACGAAAAATCCCATTTGCATTTAAAAAACCACGATAAATTCCATTTGTATTAAAAAAAACCACAAAAATCTCTCTTATATTAAAAATTACCACAGTAAATAATACAGACATAACAAATTGTCAAAAATTAAACAAAATATTAGTAATTAGTAATAATATTTAATAAAAAATATTTGTTTAAGCCACCTTAGTCTTGTATAAAGTTTACAAAAAGAGTTCCAAATTAGTTTTTAGTCTTTAAAAAGCAAAACGCAATCAGCCCTATCATGAATAATTTTTCACGCGGAATCGAAAAAGGGAGTTTTAATTTTTAAGATAAAGCTTAAAAACACTTTGGAAATTTTTAATGAAAACTTAGTCATCAATGGTTTATTAACAAATTTGCGTCAAAAATTTCCAAAATGTTCTTGAGCTTTGTCTTAAAAATTAAAACTTCCTTTTCCGATTCCGCGTGAAAAATTATTCATGATGGGACTGAATCACAAAATTCTTATCTTTTTAACAATTATTGGTGAGCACGCACTGCATCAAAAGAAAAATTCTATTCGACTGAAAATTCGATGAAAAACGAACATTTCGACAGAGTTTGATGTTCGATACTCGTTGTTCGATAACCAGCGAAGATTACGTCGAAAGCAACTCGTAATAAAGGCCAATAACAAATCAATTTTAAGATATACTAATTTTATATATTGACAAAAAAGAGAAAAAATTTACTGAAACATATTTTCCCAATGCATGGAATTATGTCAAGAGTGAAAGAACTTCCCACCAAGCCAAAGTAACCGAAGTCTTAACGAATTTGTTGCGAAAATCATATAGATGGGTTGAAACGATTTTAACAATGAACAAAATATGAAAAATATACAATTTTATGTATATATTTATACATATTTTAACCGAAAAATAAAAATAAATCCTTCAAAACAAAAAATCACACAAAACAAAAAAAAAAACACACGTGAATTAAAAAAACCACACTCAATTAAAAAATCCCATGGGAATTCCCATTTTCCACGGCAATAAAAAATAACCACAAATGGGATGTTTCCCACAAAGGTGGCAACCGTGATTCTACAGTATTATTTCTTATATCATTTTTTAACAAGGCATTTATACCGAATGTCACTGAACGCAATAGTAAAGTCAAAGGTAAATATTAAGAAGTTCTATTACATATATTGTAGTAAATTTCAAAAACTAGATATTTTAGTCTGACTTTAAATTTTAAAACGTCCATACTCTTGCCATTTTTTATTTGTCTCTTCTACCAGAGGCTTTTGTTTGAAGTTTGTTAATTTATTTTATAACTTAATTGATTTTTATAAGAAAATCTTTTATAGAAACTATGCGAATATATTTTGAGTGAACAAGTTGCTTTGTACTTAAAACAATGGCCTAATTTAGCATATATAATTAATAAATAATTTGATAATTCTTTGTAAATATTCTCAATAAACATAGCTTAGCAACATGTTGGTTTGTTGACTCACAGTATTTTTATCTTTTGCGTTAGGTTAAGGGTATTAACGATAAACGTGGCTCCATTGAACGTTTGACCTTCATCAACCATACCGAATGTCACTGTGTGGACAAGGCGAAAGAACAGCCAGATGAATATGGCAGCTCTGCACTTTATGGTGGTGCAGGTGGCAACGCTCAAATGCTGCGACGCGCCACCATTTTGAATTGTAATTGTCCAAAGTTGTACGAGAAGATATTACAAGAGGATGGTTTCTGTCGCTGCGACTGTTCGTCGGGCAACACGGGCTGCGACTGGCTGAAGCGGGGCATGGAACACTTTTCGATGATCGATAGAAAGTGAGTGAAACATTTCTTCACATAAAATTGTTTAAGCAAATGATTTTAAATTTTAATTTTAAGAACTATGTTGCAAAATCTTTGAGAATGTTTTAAATTCACTTTCATTCTTCCTCTGCCCACCACAGATGCATGTCAGAGGGTCGCTGCAAGCCGCCTACTTGTGCATATGGCAGCTATATCAAAAAACATGGCCGCTGTCCAAGACGCGAGGAGCAACTATCGGCAACCCTGATTGGAGGAGGTTCAACGCCGCTGACGACGAATTCCATTAAATCACGTAGTTATCATTGAAGGAATGATGTGAAACAGTGACACAAATACAGCAAAGATATAGCAAATAAGTATTAACAAGAAAAAATTAATAATATTTATTAAATAAATTATACTTAAAACTATAAGAAAGTGTTTAAAAAGAAAGAAAGAAAGAAAGCAAGAAGAAGTTTAAGATATAGTTGAAAATTTGACAAGAAATTATGTTGCATATCTATGTTTTTTCTAAGTATTTTCGATATTTCAAAACTAAAAAAAATAATTAAAACTAAATACTTAAAAATTTTTAAAAAACTTAGTGAGATCAATAAAATAAAATAAAAGATAAATAAAAACAAACAATTACATATAAAAAGAACAATGTTTAAAAAAGTTTTCTTCATCATCTCATTAGCAATATATGAAAACAAAACCAACTCAGAAAATATTAGAGTGTTGCATAGAAACATAAAAATAAATCAAATTAATTAAACAAACTTAAATATTTCAAGATAATACCAAAAACATTTTAATATGTTTGTAATGTTTGCATAAAAAACACTGGGCATCAGAGATTTCTAATAATGCTCAACGATATAAGGGCAGGAAAAAACCAAGGAAAGTTATTATTCTTAAGAAGAATAAGAATATATTTTAAAGAAATTCTGCAAAAAGTTACATTTTTTCGATAGTTATTTTAAATAATAATCTATAGAAGCGCGGCAACCCCGACAGTTAGAGTTGAAAATTTATTTTTTTATTAGTACTCTGTTCGTTTACGTGAAATTTCGCTGTCAACATCTATTTGTTGCGTGAAATTCCTGACTTAAAGTTTGTTGCGAGGAATTCCTATGGCAACGTTTCTCAGAGAGACTTAGAGAATAAGTTGGGAGATTTCATATGATATCTCTCTTTTCTTGCTCAAAATGTTGCTCAGAAACATGTTGCTAAAATTTCATGCAGCGGAACAGAGTACTGCTCTGGCAAACATGTTGTGAAAATTTACGCGCTTGTTTCGCAGCTATCATTTTTTGTATAAAGATTTGAGTGGAATTTCATATGAAACTGAACAGAGTACTATGCTTAAAGTGATATGAGCACAGCCTTTTTTTTAAATTTCATACATATTAGGCGTTACAATTCTCGAAAAATTTTAATTTTCAATAACTAAAATATTGTCAAACTCAATTCAATATATTTTAAGATAAAAATTTAAGATGCCGAAAATATTCAAAAATGAAATACATATAATTCTGAAATTCTGCAAAGAACTTGTTGTTGTTACAACCTGTTGCTTCATGAACTTATTTTGCATTAAGCTCAAATATAATTCTAAAAAAACTTTTGTTTTTAGAATTTTAAAAAACTATGAAGATTTTAAGATTTAAAATTTTTTTTTATAAAAAAATTTTCTTTTTTTTACTCTAGCCCAGTGTATATATTTAATGAAACTATTAAAATTCTACAAAAAAAAAGAAAAATTTAACAATTCCACTGATATTTTGACTGCGTCTTAGCTTTTAATTAATTGTAAGGATTTTGCTTTTATTTTGTACTAAGCAATAGTATCAAAAACCATATAATTTACCGAAAAAAATCAAATTTTAATTTTTGTTTTTGTTTTTCTTAGTTTTACTATCTTAACAACATTCATAATATAATATTTAATTAAAAAAAAATATATAATGATATTGACGTATATTTTCTTTGCAGAACAGTCAAATATTATTAGAATTTAATGTTAAACTATAAGTTTTTGAATGTTTGTTTGAATATCAGTATGTTTGTTTGTATATTTTTAACATAATGAAAATTTTTTTAGTAAATCTTAGATATAAATCTAGTCAATTTCCGAATGCTATATAATTTGTTCTAAGTTTATTATTAGAAATGTATTTTATATAGATGTATGTTCACTTATGTTCTTTGTAACCAAACCCACTGCCCCTCTTATAACAATTATAACAACAACAACAACAACAAAAAACAAATTTTTAGAATTGTTCTAGTTTTGAAGACAATTTTTATAAATCAAAATTCTTAGTATAAGTTGAAATAAGTTCATAACTCTTGTATTATTGTTCGTACACTGTAAGAAATTCATTAATCTATTAACACTACTAACTAAATCATAGATCTGGCCACAAGTGTTAGATTAATTTTAAATTAAATAAAAAAGTTAAAAATAATAATTTTTTTGTAATTATTTTAGCAAGGTAAACTTTTGCCTTTTGCAGAGAATATTAATTGTATAAACTAAAAATTAAACTGTTAAAACATCTTTTAATAATTTTTCATAATCTCTTGCAACGCGTTCATACAAAATCAAATTAAATTAAAGTTAAAAAATTGCATCAACCAGATAACTCAACGAAAACTCATTAAATCACTTTTAATACGCAGTCTTTATTTCATTTCTATTTTTAATACTTTATTTATTATAAAACTATATTCATTTTATAAATTATAAAATTATAATATCTTATATCAATTTTCTTTTATTTACTTTATTTTTTTGTATTTATATTTATTACATTTTTTACATACACTTTAAGTCTTAATATTATTTTTAAGCCATACCCAATTTTTATATTGTATCTTCTTATCACAAATTTATCAATATGAAAATAAAAAATGATGATTAGCATAAAATTTACTGAGACAAAAACAACAAAAATACACAATAATAATTATAATTACAAATAAAAAATATATTAGAAAATTAGAAAAACGAACAAAGTGTCTTCTTTATTTTTAAACCAAATGCTTAGGTCACTATTTAATTCTGAAGGTAAGTTTGTTTTTAAAGATCATATATTTCAAATAAACAGAGTCTTTTGGAGCTTTTACCTTTTTTCTAAAATTTCACGAAAGTTTTGTTGGAAATAAAGTCTTAAGCCTAGTACTCTGTTCGTTTGCGTGAAATTTCGCTGGCAACATCTATTTATTTGTTGCGTAAAATTTCTGACTTAAAGTTTGTTGCGAGGAGTTTCTATGGCATCATTTCTCAGAGAGACTCAGAGAATAAGTTGGGAGATTTCATATAATCTCTTTCTTTTCACTTAAAAATAAATAGGCAGTACAATTAAATTGTCGTGAAAAAATGTTGCTCAGAAACATGTTGCGACAATTTCACGCAGCGGAACAGAGTACTGCTCTGACGAACATGCTGTAAAAATTCCCACGCTTGTTTCGCAGCTGTCACTTTTTGAATGGAGTTTTGAATGGAATTTCACATGAAACTGAACAGAGTACTATGCTTTAGTCTAATTTGTATGAGGCAGTGGTTGAGTATCCTGAATTTAATGTGACAAAATGATTGTATAGTGTGACCAGAAAACATTGATAGTTGTTTTCCAATTGCTCTGTATTAGCAGATGTTTGTATGCTTGGTATGTTTAAGCAACCTTAGAAAAATTTCAAAAATAGTCGAAATCGGTTAGACCCAATGGATACCTTACTTGGACCTCTATTAATTTTTTTACACGATATTGGATTGTAGGAATATACAAAGGAAGGCTGATCCTAGCAAAACGCAGTGAGAAGGCTATGCAAATAGAGTAACAAATGTGAACTAAAAATTGTCGAAATCGGCTAGATCCTAGGGGTACCTCTCGTAGACCTCTATTGGGTTTTTACATGATTTTGTATGGGAGCTAAATACAAAAAATGACCGATCTCAGTGAAAAGACATGGCAAAAAGTTTTATATGCATACTTAAAATGGTTGAAATCGGTTTGGATCCTAGAGGTTTTACATGATTTTAGTATGGGAGGTGCATACAGAAGTTGACCAACCTTAACGAAACTCTAGCAGAAAGTAACGCAAAGAAGTAAGAGATGTGTACTAAAAATGGACGAAATTAGTTAGACTCTAGAGCAGCGATGTCCACGAAAATTATTTGAAGAATGCAAAAACAACAACAACAATAACAAAAAGCAACAACATAAACAAATTTTTTATTCTGGATGCAATGACGAATTACCAATGTCGCGGGCTCTGCCAGCACTGTCGTATGTATATGTACACTAGGGATATAACTTTTTGCAATTTTTGCAAATATCAAAAATACCACCGCATAGCCGTTGGGAAATGAAAAAATATATAAATATGGTATCACTTTTATTCTATCGTGAAAAAATTTTCCGCACCAAAAGCGTTAAAGTTTTGTTTTTATTTATTTATTTTATTTTTCATTATAACAGTTACTCTTAAATAAGTTATTATTTGATTAAATTCTTATATAATCTCCCAAACCATTTTTCATAAGTCTAATGCAAAAGTTTGATCAAATCGCGATATTTTAAGCAGAAAGAGTACGTTTCTTTAACTTCTTTAATTTTTCTTATCTAAGAAGGTATTATTTCTATATTACAATAAATCGCTTTCGGTGCGGAAACTTTTTTCAGCGAATCAACTTAAAAAATGGTTTTTTATTATCAGAACAACATTCTCCGCATGGTACTGGACTGGCATTTTGCACTAAAAAAAAAGTTATATCCCTAATGTACACTGTAAAAATAATGAATCAAGTAATTCCGAATGTTTCAGTTTTTTGCTAGTCAGAATACATTCTGATTTACCTAGCTTTAACCGCGTGGAGGTGTTCAGTTATCCTTTATTTTTTATAGTTTTTAATTTTTTTGTTATTTATTTTTTTGTACTTTCTTTTTTATGTTTTTTTTTTGTGAATTTTTTTAATCTTATAATATTTTTTATTTTCTTTAACCTTAATTTTGTATATTTTTTTTAACTTACTGTTTTATTATTAAATAAACTGTTATATAATTAAAATTAAAATCTTTTAAATATTTTATTATCTATGAAAAACTAGATAAATTCTTTTCTAGCCATTTTTCAAGGGTATATTAACAACTTTATAAATAATTTATTCTAATGCAATATAAAAAGTACCAACCTGCAAATATTCAGTAACTTTTTCTCAATGTGTATTCGCACACCGAAAAATATAAAGAATACGACGCATGCTGCTAACGTCTATAACGCGATGCCAAAAACAGTGCAAAGAAAAGACGATCGATGGTTAGAAAGAACAAAAACAATAAGATTAAGAAGCGAGGCTGAAGTTGCAAACTGAATTCGGCGAATTACATTGAAGAACCAACCTACCTTATACAAGAACCAACATACGCCTTATACAAACAAGGTTTGGTCTTCGACGTGAAAGGAATGGGATAGATTAGCTAGAGGAATTGATTGGAACCATATGTGAATTATTGATTAAAAGAAACAGACGCGAAAGACAATGCTTTCAATTGCTAGTGTGTGTTATGCCTTAACCTTGGCAAGCATTTTCAGCCCTTAGTTGTTTCTGTCCTTTAATTCCACATTTTTCACAATTTAGTTGTGGATGTTAATTTCTCCATAATTCTTTAATGTAGAAAAGAACAAAGAAAGTGAAAAGAACCATGCCCGAACCCGGAGTCGAACCAGAGACCTTACAAAGAACATGCCTCATTTTATGTTCTTTTTTCATTGATTGCTCGCCTTTTGATTTTATAAAACAGTAAAGGAGCACAAGAGCACAAGTGCTCACTTTTTGATCGAATAAAACAGCAAAACAGCGCTCTATTGTTGCTCCTCATAGGAGCGATCGCATGTTTTTTTACTGGGTGGTGACCAAACGCACACAACTTAAACTGCTTGAATGCATGTATAAAGCTTTTCACAGTAAGATTTATTCATGACTCATTGGAATGTAAAAATTCACAAATTGATACAAATTAAAAAAGCTTCCCATTTTTATTTCTTTATAATAATAAAATACTAAAAATAGTTTTTTATAATAATAGGATTCTTGCTTAATAGCTGCACAACAATTTGTGTCACTGCAGAGAGTGAGAGAGCTACTAACATAAGCTCAAAATCCGAAAATTGTAGTAGTATGTGTTTGGGACCACTGCTTTCCCAGTAGGCAATTTAGACAGGCCAACCTGAAAAAAGACATGTATTAACTGCATCTTTTGGCGTCAATACACCTACCTCACAACATCACTGCATCGATGAGGGCTTTTATAAGGCCTACCTGTTAAAAGGAAGGCAAGAAGTTTTCGTTATATATCTGTGATGTGTATGTGAGTTGAAAGTGCTATGTTTTTGTTTATTGATCTTATGGCTTAAATGTTATTATAGAACAAACTAAAATATATACTAAAATCTAGGAAGTTTTTTATTTTCAATATGCTCTAAAGGTTTACTGATTACTTGCATACTGAAAACTTTAAAAAAATGTCAATGCTTAAAAGGAACTATGATTTTATAAAATAATGGAATTCAACTAGCTATTACAGAAAAAATAATAAATAATGCGTTGTTAAAGAGATGCAATGCTGTATATAATTACTAATAACTTTTGATAATTCCATGGTTTTTTTCGCTAATAACTACCTTCGAAAATATTTTATACAAAAATAAAGGTTAATCAACTATAACCAATATTTAAAGACACACTATATGGCAGAATCAAAATATTTCATGATTTTAGTAATATATCTTTACATCAACTCATAGCGAAAAGATAGCATTTCCCATATTTCTCATACAAAAATAAAAATAATGTTGTCTATCTGTTTTATTTGAATATAACTGCGATGGCCTTCAGAATAAAGAAGCTTTTCGCGAATTCAGTAAAATTAATTACATTTTTTTTGGTAAGTTCTTCAAAAACTTAAGGAATGAGAGCAACGAATTTGATAAGCCTTTTAAATTGAAATTTCTTTATATTTTTAAATAAATTTTTTTATACAGAAACCATAAAAACTGATGTCCTCACTAAAACAAATTACATAAAAGAAATAAAAGCTGGCTTTAAACGTGGAAAAAAATCAACTATACAGACAAACATGTCTAAGAAATAAGTTCAGGAAAGAAGGAAATAATATCAATACATAATAATATAAATATAAATAAAATTTAAGTTAAATGTAAATGAAAAGTTTTACAATGCCAAATTACCTGTAATATAATTGCCTTAAATGATCAAATGATATCAAATGAAAAAAACTGTCTTAGTTTTTTTTATGAATATATATTATTTAATGATTAATAATTTTTTTTTAATGATGTTAAAGTGCAGTAGCAAACATAATAAACAAATTAGTATAATCAGGGCTTATTAGAAATTACTATAAGTATGCATTTGTTAAAAAGTGCTTTTAGCAGGGTGAGTGCAGAAGTACTGACAAATTTTCCCATTCCACATAAACAATTAAACGGTGTTTGCAAGGAGTGTGAAAGGTCTATTAAATTTTAACAGAGGCCTGCTCGAAGGCCTGCGGAGAGAGCACCTATTTCAGGAATAGTGAACAAAGTGCAATAATCTGGGCTTATGAAGAAAGTACTTTGAGAATGCATTCAAAAAAGGGCTTTTAAAAGGGCTTTTTGGCAAAGTGTGTGCGAAAGTACTGGAAAATTTTCCCATTTCATACAGTCGATAAAACGGTGTTTGCAAGGAGTGTGGAAGGCCTATAAAAAAACTAGCGCAGGCCTGCTAGAAGGCCTTCGGAATCCTGCCATTGCCCACTGGGAACTTAAACTGTTTGAATGTATGTATAAAGATTTTCACTGTAAGACATTAAACGTTAAGCATCTTGAAAGCTTTCTGAAAGTTTAATGTCGAAAAATAAAAATAAATTCAAGAGAATTGAAAAATTATGAAATCATATATGATTATTATATATTATTACTAGCTCAACCCGGTGTGCTTCGCTACCCCCCTCGTATAAAATAAAATTAAAAGTATTTATATATTTACAAAAATTTATTTATTTAATTTAAATATTGCAATGCTTCGCCTCTTTTTTTGTTGTAAACCAATTAGATTTCAGCACTGAATCGCATGTAATTTGCTTCATGCTCCCCTTTTTTATTTTTAGACCAATCAAAAAGCAGCAATTACACAATGGGGTTACCCCACTCTCTACTTTAATTAACACGTATTATAAAATCAGCTGTTTTGAAGACAGTGGTGGAAGAAAGAGAATGGGGCTACCCCACTATTTGTAGTGGGCTACCCCACTAATATGTATTTTAAATTTGTGGTAAAGCCGTTAATAAACGTAGTAAAAAAGTAGGTGCAGAAGTGTGCATGGTCGAAAAATATTATCATGTAAAAAGTATTCCTGAGTCAAAGCTGAACGCTGTGAAAATTTAAGATCGGTTATCAGGTCCAGCCTCCAATATATCGCAAAAAAAGGGGCGTTCTCCGCCCACTTTTCTTTTGGTACGTATTTCTATTCATGCCAATACCATATATAGCAAATACTGCTGCCGTTGGTCAAAAAATGCCCAAGATATGACGATTTTAAATTTTGGGTTATATGGGCGAGGCCACGCCACTTCGTCCACTCACAACTTTATATAGTCAAGAATTTATTATTTCGTAAGAATATCCTATTGTGAAAATTTAATGACGATCGGTCCAGTAGTTAAGACTATATTGCGATTTTTAATTTTCCTAAAAAGGGACGTGGTCCCACCCCTTTCTCTCTTGGTACGTATTCCTAACTATGCCAATACCATATGTACCAAATAGCATCAACGTAGGTCAAAAAATGCCCAAAATATGGCGATTTAAATTTTTGGGTTATATGGGCAGTGCCACGCCCCTTTGTCCAGTAAAAACTTCATATAGCCTATTATTCTTTCCAGAGTCATAGTCAAATGCTGTGAAAGTTTCAGGAAGATCGGTCCAAGGGTTTGGCCTCCTATAAAGCACAAACAAACAAACAAACAGACAGACAGACATTCATTTTTATATATATATATTGAAAGCAGATTAATTATAATTAAAGTAAAATGGGGCGAAAAAGGGGGATTTGGCAATAAAAAAATCTATGGCTACCTTACCTGTAGATAAAAAGTATATAAAACTTTAGGTAAATACATATTACAAAAAAAGTATTTTGTATAGCAAACAGTGTTAGTGGTATAAGTAAGTATCTGAATTAAAAAAAAGGAGGCGGTGAAGTGGGCGTGGTTCATAGTAATATGGTGACGTTAACAGTATTAAGAGCAATATACTACAAAATAAAAAATAATCCGTTGGAAGGAACAAATTTGTACAGAGAACAAAAAGTTTAAAACTTAAATTTGGCGTAAAAAGGAGCGTGAAAGGGGGCGTGGCGTAAGAAATGTTTATTTCTACCTCGCCTGGAGTATAATGTGTACACAATTTGAAGTAAATCTGTTAAAAACTATATGGGAGCAATTACATAATTTTAAAAAAGTGAGCGTAAAAGTGGGCGTGGTCGAAAAAAGTACCCTATTAATCATGCCAGAGTCCCAGTTAAATGCTGTGAAAATTTCAGGAAGATCGGTCCAGAGGTTTGGTCTCCTATAAGGTACAAACAAACAAATAAACAAACACACATTCCATTTTATATACATACATTGTTTATTATATACCTATTTATATTGTTTATTATTTATTATTTTTTCATTAGTTTTTAGAAAGTCTATTATAGATATAATTAACCTATAAAAATAACTTAACATAAAATTCAGCTATTTTAAACCTGCCATCTACGAAAACATCGATTGCTTAAATGAAAAAGCCTAATTATAAAATGTAACAGACCTACGCATCGCTTCCTCATGTAACTTTTTTGGGTGTACGATAAGTACGTAATTATGTTTAAGTCTAGCAAACAAAGTGACGTGACTTTGCCTTCTTTGAGTCTGCCAGCAGACTGAAAGCACAGATAGTATAATAGAAAGATGTGCCACCGCCATATAAGCTAGTGACACAGTAAAATTTGAATGTGGACTTATCATAAATATTTGAATGGATTTATCATTCTCACTGCACAAATTGCAGTGAGAATGTGCATGCAAGGATTGGAAACTTTTCTCTCAAGAAAGCTTTTTCATCGCGCTCACAAAAGCTTACGTATTGATCTGAGAAATATTTTTTACTTTTTAATGTTCTACGTGGCACATCTTTAAACCATAGATCGGCACTCCATACCACAATTGTGGAAAACCAATTCACACAGACGCTTACGCTCTTTCGTATTTTGCGCTCTTTCGTTCAACCACACAGCGCAAAATATGTTATTTTGTTCATTCGCCTTTGAGCCACCGAAGTGAGAACATCGTGCGCAAAATGGAAGCTGAAAATATATGCTGAAAATATATGCGAAAAGCAGTTTCTTACAAACTGTTAGCTTTTTATCCTTCCACCTACTTTTGTGAACAAATTTTTTCCGACCTGAAATTCATATGCTCAAAGCAGCGAAATAGATTAACTAATTCTCTTCTAAAAAGCATTCTTTTAATAAGAAACTGCGATAACAAAATTAACATTTCCGAACTTATTAATAACATACCTTTGCCATAGTATGTTTGAAATAGTTTCATTAAATCACTTTTGTGTGCAAGTGTACAAATTTTAAAATCATATGCAGCATACATTTTTTTCACTGCAGAATATTTGCTCTCACCAACCAGAGGTCGCTTTAAACCAGAGGTCGGCAAAACTCAAACTGAGTGTGTGTTGGTGAGAGCAAATATTCTGCAGTGAAAAAAATTTATGCTGCATATGATTTTAAAATTTGTACACTTGCACACAAAAGTGATTTAATGAAACTATTTCAAACATACTATGGCAAAGGTATGTTATTAATAAGTTCAGAAATGTTAATTTTGTTATCGCAGTTTCTTATTAAAAGAATGCTTTTTAGAGGAGAATTAGTTAATCTATTTCGCTGCTTTGAGCATATGAATTTCAGGTCGGAAAAAATTTGTTCACAAAAGTAGGTGGAAGGATAAAAAGCTAACAGTTTGTAAGAAACTGCTTTTAGTTTTGGGTAAAAGCTGCCATCAATGGTTTTCCAGAATTCTACAATATGCTGTTCATCGATCATTTCTATTTCGGTTCGGAGAATTATCAATTCAGATTGAATCTGGAATTCATACTTCGTTACTTTTAAAAGCGTCTTCGCGTGGACTTTTGAATGCTGTGTAACAAATTAAGCATTGCATTTCATTAAAGGCATTCCTAAATAAGAAAAATTTTTCGCATATATTTTCGGCTTCCATTTTGCGCACGATGTTCTCACTTCGGTGGCTCAAAGGCGAATGAACAAAATAACATATTTTGCGCTGTGTGGCTGAACGAAAGAGCGCAAAATACGAAAGAGCGTAAGCGTCTGTGTGAATTGGTTTTCCACAATTGTGATATGGAGTGCCGATCTATGCTTTAAACTATATAATCTTTGCTGAAAGCTTTTTAGCGAAGCACAGTGGGCCAGCCGAATCGGAAAACTGGCCAAAAGTCAAGTGTTCCAAATGAAACAAAAATTGGTGTCATCATGATAAAGACATATTGAAGTACACGTGTACAAATTTTTAAGTGTTTTGAGACATTATTTTTTTTAATAGCATGTGGTAAATGCATGTGGTAAATCAATAAAGTTGCAGCGCTACAAGTATATTTCATTTAATTAAAACTCCCTTATTATATAGATTCCTATGTTAATTTTGTGTTAATCTTTTTATTTACTTTAAAGAAGTCAATAGAGGCAATACTGAAAAAGGTAATTAACTAAAACTTCAAGCTCAATATTTCCAAATATAGCTGTATTGAATGATGAAAGGTGGGTTTTTTAAATATTTTGGGATCTGCCTGCTACTGATTCAAGATTCCAAAGGATTCCACTGAGCATGGTGAAATTTTACATGCTATTTGAAAGTTAATTATGTGCACATTAAAAAAGTGTAACACTTCTTTCCAACATTTTATTATAATGAATTGAAATACGATTTAAAAAGCTCTTTAATTTACCACTAATTTGTTATTTTTGACATCAAATTCGATATCAGAGACCCCAAACCTTGTACCGAAGTACAAGCGACCACAGGTTACTTAGGACACTTTTTTTACACGACGACGTTGCAGCGATACTGATTTGGAAAATATTTTGTGGGAAAAGTTTGTGGAAATTCGTACTTAGTTTTATTTCCGTTTTAGAAATAAAATTGCACACAATTACGTTATTTTTACAAAAGTTATTACTATATTGCCACAATTTTTATATTGCAAGGATGCCTTCAATTAGACATTCCTTTTTAATACTACTTTACCACTAGGTCACGCAATGTAGTAACGATTTATAAAGTGTTACCTTTAAAAAATGCATCACTCAATTTTGGAATAATAAGTTATTATTATGTAACCATCTTGTATGATATGTAACCATTTTGTAACGATTAGCTAATTCCAAGTGTTGGCGCCTTTTATTTAAAATGGTGGACGCAGATTATTATTATATTTTCCTAATAATAAACATGAAACTGCTTTTTTATTGTATTGTTAAGCTTTTTAATTATGTTTTGACGATTGCTTACATTGAAAAATATTACTGAAATTTGTATACAGTAGTTTTTCCTGAAAACTTTTTAAAACATTTTTTATTAATACATGAAATTATTATAGAATTTTCTAAATTTTGCTTGAGCTTACATATTTGACTTTTATTTTACCGAAAATTTTCTTTCCCAGCAACATTTAGCTCCAAAAAATATCCAAAATACTTAGGACTACATTGTACTCCTATGTATTACATAAATTATATTATATAAATAGTTAATTATATATATGGCTGTAAACAAAATTGGCAACTCTGTTATGCATTTATACTAAAATGTGATATGTAACTTCAAAATAATTTTTACTAATACAATGTCGGCATTGTGTTGCATCTCTTTCAAAACATAGGGGTCTCTATAACGTAACCAATACGTAACATCATGTCAATTTTGACACAAAAATAAACGCTGTTACTTCGCTGCTACACAAATATGGATCATCAGTTCTAGTTGGGTACAAATCGGGTAATATTTTGAATTTTTCGCCGCCATATTGGATCCGTCATTTTGTATTTTTTTATTTTGGCCACCATATTTAATCCGAATTTTCACGTTCTTGATTTTTGGCATAAAATTCGACATCAGCGACCAAACAACCTCTTTACACTAATTTTCCTACACAAACGGTAATATATTGAGTTATGACCAGTTTTTCGAGTCAGCTGACCCACAGTGCGACGGCAAAATTTATATATGTACGTATACATGGCTGAAAAATCTCTAAGCTCGAGATCTAATGTTGAGCATGACTACTCTAGAGCATGGTGTAAGAAATAGAGGTGTTAGTTTGAGACATCTCTCTTAAAATGATAAAATTATGTTTCCCCGCTCTTGTCAAAAACAGCTGATGGTGAATTGCAATGAAAACAAATTTTGTTAAATTCGTGTCCTTCTGCAAGTTTATAAGATTTTTACTGAGATTAAAGCACAGATAATATAATAGAAAGATGTGCCACCGCCATACAAGCAAGTGGCACAGTAAAATTTGAATGTGGATTTATCATAAATCCACACAAAAACTTTATGAGAGTCAGCGAGCGGGCGATTTAAAGCTTTTGAGAGCGAGAGAATATGTAAGCGACAATGTGAGCAAACGTGAGCATAATATTGAAAAGCAATAGAAATGATATGTAAAGATTTGATGCACGAAGCATCTGAATAAACGATGTAGCTGCCAACAAAATGTAGTAGAATTTTATTAGGTTTTTCTTAAAAAATGTAGGCAATTTTTTTTACTAAACTACCCTACGAGCATTATATAATTGAGAGTTATTATATTTTTTTGCATTATCTTTTATCTTGTTGTTATATAATTTCAAGAATATAATATCATAGAGATGACTTAATCTGGGTATATTTTGTGTGTTGACTAGGTTTTTTTTCCCGTTTTGCCACATGATATTTTTAGTGTTATATTATTGTAATTGCGATTCCATCAGTTGAAGCTTAGCCGCGAATAATGTTGTAAGCAATATTTTTTAAGTTGTTTTTTTGCGGAAAATTTTTTTATTTAACTACTTGTATATACATATTTTTAATATATTATTGCAAATACATGCTTTAGTATATGAAAAGTACTCAGAAATGCAATTTTCAATTGTTCTTATTTAAACAACAAAAACATTTTTTTTAATAATTTTTTTAGTAAAAATTCAATATTTTGGACCGGTTTTGAAAAGAAAATAAAGGATTTATTCACTGACCTAACGCTACAGTTGAAAATATTTTTGTAAAGTGCTTTTATTAAAACTTTGATTAAAAAAATTTTAATTAAATATATTTAAAAATAGCGAATATATTTGCATCGAAAGTCAAAGTTTTGGTTTTCATGCCATTTTTCTCATTCTTCTAAATTCTAAAGATATGTGAATGTTTTTGGTATTAAAATTACTGAAATTTTTTAAATTTAATTTGCAAAAAAATTTTTTCAAGAAAGATTTTCAATATCAAAATTTACGTAAGTGAAAATGGATGGAGCGTGATAAAAACTAAGTATGTAACAATCTAATCTAGGATGCACATAGTATGTGTACTTAAATTGAGCGAATCCGTTAAGCCATTTAGATTTGTATAAATGTCAATTAAATAAACAAACCAGAAAATAAGTTTTATTAACATAGACTTTGTGTTAAATTGTATGAGTATTATAGAACGAATGCAATTCGAAAAGAATTGAAGAATTTTAAAAGATTTTTCGATTTTTTTTAAGTTTTGAAAAATATGTCCCCAGTTATGATCCTATAACTTCAAAAGTATTTTTTTCATATTAGACGTTTATATCTTTCATTTAAGCTATCATTTGTATTGATCTAATGATTTTTGTATAAATTATTTAAATACTACATTTGTGAAAGAGTTTAAAAAATATGGTTAATACTCAAAATTACCTCCTATACAGGCCAAATATGCGATATCTGATAGCTTTATAATTATTTTTCGCAAAGCCTCAGAATTCGGTATTCGACCACAATTTAAATGTTTCACTGATAACATTTTATGGGCGTTAGGTAAGAGGGCGTGACCCCTCCCACACAACTGAAATTTTTGATATTGAATAGCTTTGGAGTTATAGGTGGCCGCACAGCCTCGGAATTCGGTACTCGACTACAATTTATTCTTGCCGTTTCACTGATGGCATGTTATGGGCGTTTGGCAACGGGGGCGTGGCAGCAGCACACAGTGTCTCAGCTAGTTATTTATAGAAGCGCGAAGATTTCGTTGTTTTGTTTTGATTGCGTTATTTCTCTTATTTTACTCATTTCAAAGAGTTTACAGTATTGCAAATCCTTTTATAACGTAAAATTGCGGTTTAGGAATTTTTAAATTTAGCTAAAAACGCTAAGAACATTGTTTGCATACAAAATCCTAAGTTACATATATGATAATTGGGTTTTTAAAGTCTGAAGAATTTGTTTAGTACGAACTCACCACGTCCACTTTGATGGAAGTAATTTTGAGTATTTATACTAAAATTGAAATACGTAAATATCCAACCTGCTACAATAATACTTTTTGCCTTAATATTTTCGTTGAAATATTTTTTTAACAACAAAGTAAAAATAAATCCAAAATATATATCGAAGTCATATTTTTGCGCACTTTAATATGGGGGAAATGTTAAATAAACGCTATATTTTAAACTCTTTCACAAATGTAGTATTCAGAAAATGACGACAAAAATCGTACAAATAATCGTATAAATAATAGCTTAAATAAAAGGTATAAACGTCTCATTTGTAAATATTTATAAATCTTGTAAAATAAATTAATACTTTTTGTTTTATAGGATCATAACTGGGGAAATATTTTTCAAAACTCAAAAAAGTCGAAAATTCTTCTAAAAAAAATTCGAACCAACCTGGAAAAGTCTGAATGATTTCTATTATCTAGAAAAAATACTTTATCGAACTAGCAATGTCGTTTTCATCGCGCAAACTTTTTTATCAAATTGTTTACCACTGTTATTAATTTGTTATTCACTTTTAAATAAAATATACAATGAATAAAACATTTTGTTATTCACTACTATTTTATGAATAAAATGTTCGCTATTAATTTTTTTATTAAATTTTTATTCATTATTATTTTTTATTCATTATTAATTTTTTATTATTATAAATTTCGTATTAATTTCTAAGTTTTCATTCACTTTTGAATAATAACTAAAATGACAAAAAAATCTTGTTATTCACTTTTGAATAATGAACCAAATAAATAATAAATAAAAAATTAATAATGACTATAAAATTAAAAATGAATAACACATGAATAGGCAATGAATCAAGATATAATAATGCACAAAAAATAAGTTATTGTAAAATTTTAAATTATTTTTGAATTGCATTCGTTGTAAATGGCATTCATATAAATAAAAAAATAATTAATTATTCTGAATAACAAAAAAAAATAATTGAAATTAATTACTAAGCAATTTTTTAAATTTCAATGTGAATTAAAAACTTTATTTATAAACAATTTTGAATTCATTGGATGGATTTTTATGTCGTTATTCAGTTTTCCTTAAGATTCTGAATGTATATGCAGATTTTACTTCTCTGGCTGATTCAATCAAAAATAGTCAATATTAATAGCAAGCAGTGAATAAGAAAATCGGCTTCGCACAAAATAAGGAAATCATCATGAAAATAATGCAAACAAACAAAAACATTTGTTGCTGTCAAGCAGAGATCACAATTGCTTGGTTCCAACAACAACAATGGAAAAAAAATTACAACATAAAATTCCACGCCTCCGCTAGCTATGAGAAACCATGCAGTGGTGATCTATGCTGTGAAGCATTGTGGAGTGACGAGAGAAAGAGCATTTCAGAGAGAATGTGCATGCAAACGTTGGAAACTTTTCTCTCAAGAAAGCTTTTTCATCGCGCTCACAAAAGCTTACGTATTGATCTGAAAAATATTTGTTACTTTTTAATGTTCTACGTGGCACATCTTTATACTATATAATCTTTGATTAAAGTGAGAATAAAGTGATATGGAAAACAATAAAATATCCATGGTAGAAGAATACAGGTATATGCACTAGATGAGAGCATATTGCCGGAATTGTCAAAACGAAGCAAAACTTTTTCTTTATTTTCTTTTGTTTCCATTCGCCACACAGCTAAATTTGACAAAAATGGCAGTATGGAAAGAGAGCACAGTCAGCGCTGCATATACCTCTATACTTCTACCATGAAAATATCTATGAGACGCTGTGCGTTATCCAAAAAAAAAAAAAACGATGTGAATGCAAGACAATTTGCACGTGGCCAAAGCTTCATGTCAGCGGCACCTTCCAGAGCACGTTTCTGATAAAATTGCCAAAACATTCAATGACAAACTTGGCAAATCGGCGAAGACAACTGCAATAACTTTTTGTCAAGACAACACGGCACAATTAATTACATTAAATATTCATTTACACTTAACTCGCACAGTAAAAACTAAAGCACGTCATCTAGCAACTCAAACAAATAACACAATTTGACAAAATTTGACAATTTGACAAAAGCGAAGAAATTCATGGTGTTGTCAAAAACTCACTAACACCTGGTTTTCTTACACCATGCTCTAGAGAAGGGGAGCGCACACTAAACCATACACATTTTTTTGTTTGTGTTGTAAAGCTTTTGCTTTTAAAGTTAGCACTCGAAAAAAGCACGAGTTCAAAAACGAAACGAAAGCAACAAAACTTTCATTTAGTGATCGGTAGGCAAAATCAAAAGTCGATCATCTTTTTTTTATTTTTTTCAGCGTGCTAAAAAAATCGGTTAATCGAAGCTCATAATCGACTTAAGTCGACTTTTTTGTCAATATTGGTATTAATTGAAATTTAATGCGATTTTCTGCAGCTTTTGTATGCCAAATCGTGATACATTTCCGAAGAGAACCGATTTAAAATTTAGCACATAAGCTTTAACCTTAAATATGAATTTTAAGTATAAAATTTGTAAAAATCGAAGGATACCAACGCCTACCTCCCATCCAAAGTGGCTTTATGAAATCAATAAAATATCCTTAAATTGCACAAAAATGAGTACAACGGCTTCAAATTTTGCAAATTTTTTTTTATCTTAACTATGCACTCGATATTTGGAATTTTGTAAAAAACTGAAAATCCCGCCCATGCTCAAGACAATATGACGTCACCATAATAGCAAAATGGTTATTAAATAAAAAAAATTAATGTTTAGACTTCATTTTGTGCACATTAGCTTTAATAAATAAAAAGGATTCTGAGTTTTAACTGTAAAATATTTGGATAGAAACCATGCCTTATAAAAGTGACGTTATAAAAATAATACAACATTCAAGAGTTCAAATGAACTAAAATACGACCGGACTATTTTAACTTCGGTCCAGTCGAAGATAATTCCTTACTGGTTTTTCTTATTTTTATTAAATGTATGTGGGACAATGTATTTTTTTAATTATTAGGGTTTAATGAAACGATTTCGTGCTATAACTTGACATTGATAATATACTTAAAATGACAACTATTTGCAAATCAACAATACGAAACTAAGGCCTCTCACTCCCGTCATGCGACTCTAAAGTGCATTGCCCAGAATATGGAATTGGCAGTGCTCGAATAAAAACAGCGACAAAAATACAATACATACTTATGTTGCTTGCTTGCTCGTTGATAGCAAAAATAATGGAGCGTTCATAAGGATTCAAGGATTTCCGCTGCATAATAAAAAATTTAAAATTGTTTTAAATACTTGTGCAATGGAATCATATAGCGACTTACTTGAATACGCGGATCCAGCTCACAATCTTCTGACGACTTTGTAGCAATTAAATATTTTTTTCTATTTACATGACTTAAAAAAATTCAGTAAACCTTGACAGATTTGCACTGTTGGTTGGAGGGGATTGCAACGACGACTACAGCGATATCCCAGCAACGGCCTGGCTCTAACTATAAAGCTGGCTGTCCAACCCAAACAGCGTAAACGAGATGTTATTGAAGACTTTTCGATTGTACTAAAATGCAGTTTGCTCATCATGATTCATTTACGAATAGACCCTTTAACTCATCAAAATATCTTTGATTTATTTCTAGTTGGGACTTATATATCTTTTAACTCCTATTTTTGTAACCGAAAATAAAATGTATTCAATAATTTTGAATTCTTATTTATACAAGCGTTGTTGAACTTAAGAGTAATTTTTTTTGTAACTTTGTGCTTTCTCAAGACATTTTCCTGATATTTTGATATCTTTAAGTTGAATTTCCCTAACTCTAATCTAATATGTATGAGGAAGACTTTCATGCATATTCATCTCCATAACTCGAACTTTATTCACGTACAACAACTTCAATATTTTTGTGTGTGTTGTTATTCGAAAAATTGACATGGTCGTAGCATCGCGCCGCGGCAGCATGAGAGATGCAAAAATTTGCATGGCATCTTTGTTAGCTTGCGTCGAGAGATATAAAAGTTATTGTATCTTGTGCAGTGTGTACGAAAAGAAATTTTTTGAATTTGCAAGGTAAGTGTTGCTCATTTTACAGTATTCAAGAAGATGCTTATTGACTTAACGACTATTGAAAGTAATAAATCTGATGATGAAGTTGGAGATACTCCACCGCCAAGAATTACCGAAAGAAATCACTTCGCAGACAAAAATTAAATTATCAACATAATAAGGGGTCTCATCTAAGCATGTAAACATGTATAGCATTTAAACTTTTGATGAGCGATAAAGTGTAAATAGCGTAAATGTCGACAAAATGGCGGCTGCGGCTGCGACAACATTATGATTTTTTTAAATTTTAAACCTTTTAAAAACCTTCATGAACATAGAAAAATAAATAAAACGTGTTCATATTTACTTCAACTACTTTAAATATGTAATGATTAGCGCCAAAGACAACCTTCATTCACACACGTAGATTTACATACTAGTTTACACTACAAAATAGGCTCGGAAATGATGTAAACTCACGCCCATACAAATTTTGACAGATAGTTTACGCGCATATAAGTTCACAAGGTTTACAATATTTACGGGTCAGTTACATGCTTAGATGAGAACCCTTAATATTTTATTCTATAACTTGATCTTTCCGTAACTCGAAGTTAAATTCTGGTCCCTTGGCATTTCGAGTTAGTGAAGTTTCACAGTACATGGTTAAAAGAAACATATTTTTTATTTTGTGATCAGCTTGATCATGACTTGTGCGCAAAGAATTTTCTTCATGTACTTTGTTATTTTAAGGATATGTTTATGGTTTGATATCATTTAAAAGAAAAAAAAAGCATTCATTTTATGCTTTAAAAATTGTTGATTTTTTACGCAAAATTCAGAGAAAATGTGTGCGCTCAATGTGGAAATTTAGTAGTTTCAACGGGTACTATTGTTTGGGAACTTCTTAAAAGCCTTCAAATTTCATCAAAATCTGAGACATAAGATTTTTACCCATATATAAATGTTGCCATGCCTACTTTTTCCGCTCCTCTCTCTATGCATAAAAAAAATCGAAGCTTGCATATATGTAAATGGGAATGTGTGTATATCACGTAGATTTCGAAACAGCTAAAATAATTTTTATGAAATTTTCAGGGAAATTTTGTTGTCAACCTTGTTGTTGGCAACCCTTGTCAGGGTTGGTGTAAAGTCTGGTGGTGATTTTAAAAGGTAAAAGTGATTTTACACCCCAAATTTTCGATAGCGAATAGCTATGGAATTATAGGTTGCACAGCCTCGGAATTCGGGTTTCGATCACAATTTACACGTGCCGTTTCACTGATAGCATATTATGGGCTTTAGACTAGGGGCGTGGCACCTTTTGTGCAACTTAAATATCCTACATCGATTAGCTTTGAAGTTATATGTAGGTCGCATAACCTCGGAATTCAGTATCCGACCTCAATTAACATATCGTCGCCCTAATTCTAATAAGACGTGTGTCAA
Organism: Dichetophora obliterata; assembly: GCA_963920525.1. NCBI lineage: Eukaryota > Metazoa > Arthropoda > Insecta > Diptera > Sciomyzidae > Dichetophora > Dichetophora obliterata. The sequence goes on along the minus strand of OY986436.1, from coordinate 194,621,957 downwards.
AATTGGTCAAAGTAACGTTTATTAGCGGCTTAAATAAATTGGTCAAAACTACATCTATGTCCTTTTTTAGTTTTTAATGTTTGTATGAAAAAAAGAGAGGTAAAACGTTTGGAAAAATAAATTATTGTATGAACTTCATACAAATAATAAACAGTTTTCTTTGCCTCCTGAACAATAGATAATTTTGACTTACGTCGTATTAGAATTAGGCTGACGATATGCAGTTTTACTGATTACATTTTATGGGCGTTGAAATATTGGGAGTGGCAGCAACGCGCCAGGTTTCAGCTAGTTGTCACTGCGTATTAGAAAGCAAAAGTTTTAGTTAAAAGTTAATTTCAATTTGATATAAACAAAAGATATTTAAAATGTGTTCAAATATATGTCTAGTAATTTGAAAGTCCTTTTACAAAAAATCCTGACGTTTTAGAGAAAAAGTGGAAATGCCAGTCAGAACTGAATTTCAGCATAAGCAGCCATAACATTTTTTGCTTGTGTTTACAAAATTTTTTATAATTATTTATAAAATTATTAATTATTTTGACTTTATATGATTTAAATACAAATTCTAAATGTTTGATAGTTTAAATCATACTTGATTTTAAATACAAATTCTAGTTGTTTGATGTTTGATATTGTATTTAAATCATATAAAGTCAACATAATTAATATAGAGGTCATTTAGAAAAAACTTTAATTATTAATTATTATCATATAATTACGAATAATATGCAAAAACCGATTTCAACATTTTTATTCACATATTATGCCAAATTGATTAGTTGTCTATTGACTTAAAACAATTGAAATCTATTCCAAATATATAAACATTAAAACTTATTTTTATCATATCAAATGCTCATACTGGATTTTCCCAAAGATAGTCGACACTGGCAAGCCAGTGTTCAAAAACGGATAAAATCAGAAGCTAAAAATTTATCGGTACGCTTTAAATGAAAAATAAAAAACTTAATGAAATAAATTTTGCTATTTGCATTATTTTGTAGCAGATTATTTTTTGCTAATTGAATAAAGCGTCACATAAATAGCGACAGCAACAATAATAAATCGCATCGCACAAGCAGAGAATTTGAATGCACCCAATCACACGGTTTGAATTCAAACTTTGTCAGCATTAATTGGGTTGAGTTTTTCTCTTTTTGTTTTTCCTCTCCTCTTATTTTGGGCGCCAATTTAATTTTGAATTTTGCGCCGGCATCGAATTCAACGAGTACGAACGAACGCCAAAATGCTAATTAATTATGCAATTTGTGTTTGTTCAATATTGATGTTGTTGTTGTTGCTAAAACCTTACAAAATTCAATTGATAGTACTTACCGCGTGTGTCTGTCAGTATCTCTATCTGTTTGTCAGTCGTTCTCTGCATGCATGGCTGTGTGCATAAAATTTGTTGCTGAAACTTGAAACGCATAGAAGCGAGAACGCCTCAAAGTATGCAATTGAAAATGTTGAGCACTAAATGCAATGAAAACAAATGCGGATTCATTTTGCATGAATGAGTTTTGAATTTGCGCTACACATATCAATGTGGTGGAATCCACTTGTGACTGCTGAGTGTGTGTGTGCATTAATCCGAGTTTGTACCTGACTGTCTGCCCGTACGTCTGTCCGTCCATCATCATGTTTGATATGCGCAGTAAAAATGATATCGCATGAATATTTGTCTGCTAGCTACATTGTTGTTGTTAATGTTGTTGTCTTTAATGACAACGCAGTGAATGCGTTGGAGAAATGTCCACATTCGTTCCAGAGTTCTACAGAACCATCATGGCATGGTCCAGCGGGAAACCAATGCAAATATTTTTAAAATTCTAATTTTAATCCTAGTGACAAGCATGGAATTTATGCAGTTTGTAACCAATGATGTGATGCAGTACCGTAGCCAAGGGGATTTTCGGATTTAAGGCCCCCCCCTCAAAGATTCTCAAAGTGTAAAATAAGTAGTTCAACACGGTTAGAAATCTTGGACTAAATTTTAGTCCCACTAAAATATTACTGCGTTTTTTTAAACCTTGCGGTTTCAAATTGAAACTTTTCAAATACTAACTCATATTTAAAACTTTTCTGTACTAGAATTGAAACCAAAAGAAATATTACAGCATCAATTTTAGCTTTTTGGTTTAAATTTTAGCTTTTTGGTTTCAATTTTAGTCTTTTTGGTTTCACTTTGAGTACAACTCTGTATTACTTTTTGTTTTTAATCAGGGAACGAAAATAAACTCTAACGTTTCGTTCGTTAAGGTAGTAAAGCGTTCATTTGAGAGAACTGAACGTTTATGTTGTGTAGCATTCATTATCAAGGCCATTATTCGGTTGCGTTCAAGTTGCATACTTGAACATAAACATCATTGTTCCGTAGTATAAGCTACACTAAAGAACCTTATGAGAAGCGTTGTTTGAGAGACTGAGAAAGCAGAGAGAAAAACATTTTATCTTTGTTCAAGCACATGCTGCGTGTCAAGGGCGCATCCAGTTTTGTAGGTAGCATACATTTGCAGGGCGCTCTTGTTTTAGTATGAATAATCAAAGCATTTTTTTAGCTATTCAGTTTATTTATTTTTATACTCTTTCTAACGCCCATAAAAAGGCGTGTCTGGTTTAGAAAATTATATTATATATTCTTGATCAGCATCACTAACTGGGCCGATTTAGCCGTTTCCGTCTGTTTGTCTGTCTGTCGACACGACTCTTTTTTTAACACAGCTGCTAAGAAAATCTCAGTTTATTTTATTAGTGCGTGTTATCACGTTATGGCTGGAGAATTCAGAAAATAAAATATTAATTTTTCCTTGTTACATGTAAGTAAGTTCACTTGTATAATATAATTTTTTTATAGAATATAAGACTACTGTTTAATGTTTATGGAATTGTGTTTCAATTGTACATGTTAAGGTCATGAAATCACGCACTCCTTCGAACAGCCATATATGGCTTCTGACGGAAATGAAACTACTTTTTTACATAAAGTTTTGTTTGTGTATCTAGTTATTCCATTTTAAACAAACTCAGAAAAAAGTTCAACTTTGAAATAAAAAACACAGGTATTTGTTTTAAAATCTGAAATTTCGTTAGTTTTAAGGAAATTATTTCTTTAAACAATATCAATTTATTGCATCTATTTAGCATTTATTTCAAAAAATTAAGAATTTGGATTCAAAAGTAAAATTTTATTTGTTTTATTTTTTATATTGATTTTAAAAATGAATTGTACACTCAGACTACAATCAAAGAAAATTATTTTTTCAAATTTTTTTTGCAAATGGAAATTATTCTTTCAGAAAGAAAGAAATTTTCTTTAAAGGAATAAACTATTTCTTTGTTTTGGAATTTATTTCTTTACTTTAAAGAAAAGTTTCCATTTAAAAAAAAAAAAAATTGCGCTGAAACAAATAAAAAATTTTTTTAATATTGAGTAAATGTTCTTTGATTTTAATATGCTTCTTTTCTCAGTGTATAAATCCATAAAAAAATTTTAGCTGGATCATAAACCGTGTAGTAGTGGGTTAATATTCTATCTAAAAATAAAGATGAAGTGCGAAAATTAGTTGCTCGGGTAGAAACAACGCCTAACTCCCAAAAAATCACTTTATAACAAGTTTTTTCTCTTAAAAAGTCTGAAAATTTATTTAAATGACTTAAAATTTTTACATGTTTCGATAATTAAAACTCACCATATTCATCACTATTTTTGTAATGTAAAACAATTTTTATAGAAAGTACTTAGGTATTTAAAATTAATATTAGAAAAGAGAATATCTAAATGGTTTAAAGATATCTGACTGACACTGCAACGATTTCACTTCAACGTCTCTTAAGTCCTTTCAATGGCTAGGCTAAGCCGAAATAGTATTTTTTATGTTAATACTCCTATCATAACGGTTCTAAAAAAGATGAAGAAACATACCTTTGATTTTTACCTGCGCTACTTACTCTTAATTTTATTATCATTTTAAAATCATTTTAAAATTTAAAAAATCCTCTTAATTTTATTATCATTTTATTGTCATAAAAAGTAAGAAAAAACATTAATATGATTTCTGTATGGTTGGTTTTTCTTACAAAATAGGACAAAAACCAAATCCAACTGACTTTAATGTCAAATATCTCTCCAAATTTATTTTTGTCATGTTGGTACATTGTTTTTTATAGAACCAAATTAATTAAAAAAAACCGTAGCAAGATAATATTAAAAATTACTTTCTGTCGTGTCCAATATATTGGACAAATTCACTGAAAGAGTTTATATTTACTTTAGCGCTCGGCCCTTCCTGTTCAGCAAGATCCGAGTGCGGCCCCTTGTGAATTTTACTATATTAGTGCGAACTAACACGAATAAGATGATTGCTGAACTTTCATGGAATTACACCGCACAGTGGTTCCATACTGTATTCATGTAGGAATAAAATAGAAGGATTCGTCATTGATCAATAAAATTATGCGTGTGAGTTATAATTAGAAAACAAACAAACCCGCCCCAAACCGCGACTACTTTCCATGTAACACAAAAACTATGAACGCTACATACTTTTGTTGTAGATATAGTAAAACAGCTCTTTAAAAAAAGTATACGAATTTATTTATTCTTTTGTTCGTTTAAGATAGGTTCGCAGCCAATTATTTTAAATGTTAATATTAACTTTAAGATTGTAAGCAAAATACAATTTCAATTCATAAGGAATTAAATTTTTTAATTTAAGCTATCACTCTGCTCTGTCAAAAATAATATTAGCATTTATTTACCCTCTTGGTTTCTTTTAAGCAGGTTCGCAGCCAATCGTTTTAATTTTAATATCACCTCAAAGGCTTAAGGGTTATAACAAAATTGTCACTAGAAAACTATTTGATTCCGCGTTCACACCACTGTGCAACTCTTCCTGATTCTCAATGCTATGAATAGAGAATAATGATGCAATAAAACAAAAACAATTCGACAGTGTTAGCGTCATCCCAGTGGTAAATTAACTCATTACATAACCTCTTAATTTCTTCTTACGATGTAGATGACAGTCCTATTTAAAAGTACTTCGATTTTTTTATTGCGTACTTTTATTTTTTTTATTATTTGGCGTAATCTAAAGTAATCGTGATTATTTTTTGGTTATTTGTAATCTTAATCAATTACTAATAGAATTTTTTTGCATAAGAATTGTTTTATCATTACAACTATTTTTTAAATATAATGTAATTGATTACTAGTCGTGATCGAAATTTCCCAGTTAAGGTTTGAACTTTAAAAAAGCAAGCAGTTTTATTAAAGTATACTTCTTTTATTTGGAACACACAAAGTCTTACCAGCGGGAAAAAATTATTGCTTCTGCTCAGAGTTGCCAAGTTAGCAATATTATAAGCTAACATATTTTTTCGGAATTTATCTTGAGGTTTTGGGTGTATCTGTCTATGATATATTTCGGTCTTTTTTTCACAAATGGATTTCAATGACAAGTAAATATAATAATAATTTATTATTTATAATAATAATAATGTAATAATTTTTGCAGTTTAAAGAAAACATAAGTAAACTGCATTTACTACTGTTATTTCCATGTTATTTAAAAAATTTACAATAGTGAAAATGACAGCTTTTTAAATTTAATCCAAAATAAAAGAAAAAACCGTTTGTAAGTAATTTAACGTGTATCTATCTTAACTCAAAATATTAGCAAGTATAAGTATGGTATTTTTCAATTAGATATTAAATATTTGATATAAAAAATCAATTTCACTTTATTTTTAATAATAGTTGACACAGAAAAAACGCGTTCGCTAGTATTAGACGTTGGGCAAATAGTTAACAGAGCATTAAGGAGACACTCAAGCTTTTTTGTTCTTTTCTGAAAGCGATCTAAATAGTAAATGTAAATCTTCTACGAGTCAATCTACACGCTGGTCACCGAATTGACATTCCTAATCTTCTAGCTTTTTCTAGCTTGTTTTGAAAAGTGAATATTTTTTTAAAAATAATTATTTAAATTATTTTTCAATGCTTGTTTTTAAGTGTGTTGCCGGCTTTTTTTTAAGAAACAATAGAAAAATTGTTTCTTCCAATCTGTTAAGGTTTAAATGTTAGCGCATTCTTATGAATAAAATATTTGCAAATCAAAATTTTCATTTACGCAAAATAAAAACCTATATGTGTATTTAATAACATAGAATGGAAAGGTAAGTAAAAAGCGCAATGAACATTGTAAAAACAGAGCATGAAAAAAAAAATAGAATTGCATATGCGTAATGTGATATAGTGTTTATTGAATAAGATTTAAAAGCTATTGCTGTGACATACCAGAAGGCTTCTTGAAATTTAATATTTCAAAACTCCGTGTCTGTATATAAATATTACGATTCATCTGATGATGAGGGAATTTTTGCACAAATAGAGTTAAATATCCAAGAGTTGGTTGAAAATACATTTTTTACATTATATATATAATTTTATACATATGAAAAAGTGTTGGCAACACTGATTCTGAGACCCAAAATGAGAGAGAATAGCCTACGTAAAAAATATCGTATGCCGAATGTGTTGAGTAGAGAGTATGCAAACATAATTATAATGTAGTGCATGCCATGCTGTCGAACGATACAGAATAATAACATTTATGTTCGTCTGCACTGACATATACGCAACCGAACGGAAATTCATGCCATGCGAGGCACATTAAAATATCGTTCGGTTTATTTTCGTTCCCTGTTTTTAATACAAATAATACTAAATTCTAGTACATGTGGATACTAAATTTGGATTAAGACCAGTAAAAAGTTGGCCTGGCAATGCTGCGACTCAATATTAGGCGACTCGGTTCATATGTTTGTTTATCGCGCTTGTTATGTATAAGCCAATAGCTCTGTTTGTTATTTTTTTTAAAATATTTGTATCCAAGCTTATACTAAATTTGAAACCAAAGCTGTATTAAAACCATTTTTTATTATTTTGTAAATACTAGATTTGAAACCAAAGCTGGTGTAGACTTATATGTAGTACAGAAAAGTTTCAATTTTAGAATAACATTTCTAACCGTGAACTAATGCCACCTTAAGCAAAAAGTATAGGATAAAGATAAAAATAGGTGCGTCGCACATTGGGTCCAAATCGAAAAAGATAGCCAGAATCTCAAGGAGTTGTATAATCTACAAAAAAAAATAGATATTTAGGTTTTTGGGTCGTCGCTGATTACGAGTCTGAAGTCAAAAACTCTTTGAACTATCTTTTAAGCTAACTTTTCATATAACATAGTTTTTATAAATTTTATAATTGAAGAATGTGTTCTTTATAAAGAGGTCCACAGTTTAAAAAAACTACGCAAGCATTAGCTTTTTGCTTGTTTTTTTTTAATATATATATTATATAAACAACTGGAAGGCCTATCAGACGTTATCCTGCCCCAATTCATTAAATGTGCTTGTGATCCTTTTGTAAACTTGTGAGAATATTAGAAATGTCTAAGAAATAGCTATTCGAGCAGCACTTGCCTGACGTTTCCTTCTAAAATTTTAATGCGTAACGATCAAAACCTTATTTGTAGCTCATTCCTGTAACTCGTAGCGATCGCAGTTACCGACTCATATTATCGATTTGACGTCACTCTGACGTTACTCTCACTTGCAATGTTTCTGTACGAATGTAATTAGATTTCTGTTCAATTCGTTCGTTTAAAATCGATAATCTGTCACACATGGGCGTCCACAGGTGGAAAAAGGGGGTTCGCTTGCCCCCCTAGGCAGTGAATTTTTGACGCAGAATTACGTCTTACATCGCGGTTTGTATTGGGGTCATTTTCACAAATTTTTTCAAAGTGATATTTGACACTTTGGGGTATACCTACAAAGAACTACAGATAAAGTATTGCGCATGTCCGCCATCTTTGTTGTGACGTAGTTCGAGCTTGTCAAAGTGGCTAATTAGAAACGTATTCACAATATATTTAAAGGGGAAAATTTATTTATAGCGATGAAAAATATCGACATTTTCTTATTGAAACTTCGTTTATTGACATGAAATAAATTACATTATAAATATATTTCTAAATAAATTTAAGCAAATATATTTTTCAGTAATAGTATTAAAAATAAATTTATTTATAAAAGGGGTGTTTTCTCCCATTTTTTCTCCTACACAAAAAAAATAACTACGTTGCTTGATGAGCTTGACAGCACTTTGATTGTTTCTTTGTTTTCATTTTGTTGTTTCGTTTGTTGAAAAAAATTGTGAATTCATTTTATGGCCCGAATTAAAATCGTTGTTACTCTCATTAAAACCATCTAAAACTTTAGAACTAATTTTAATTATATAAAACACTAGCAAATACCCGCTGCTTCGCCTGCGATAAAAATATTAAATACCATGTACAAATTTTAAATCTTAAAATGAAAATATTTAGTGTTATTAAAACAAATTCAAAATATAAACATTTTTGTGTTTGTTTTGTTTAATTATGAAAAAATGGTATATATATTAAGAAATTACTTTATTTAAGTTTCTTTTCTTTTCGGAAATGTTTTGTACGGATATTAGGTATGTTTTAAAAAAACCTGTTATTATGACATTAAAATTCTTGCGATATCTCAAAACTATAGATTTTCTCAGTATAACTCATCAGCCTCAGAATGAGAAAAAAAAACGATTGAAATTTCAAGTTTTGACTTAGCAAGCAAACATTTTCGCCATTTTCAAATCGATTGTCATCCAATTTTCTTTGTTTGAAAGATCAATTAAGTAAATTGGGAAATTGAGAAAAGGTTTACCGTTACCTTACCAATGCAATGTTTTATATTGTTTTCAAAAAACCTCTAAAATATCCAACTTGTACTAAACAATAGGCCAAGAGTTGCTTTTGTTGTACATATTTTTTTAAATTTTAATTTTTTTAATTTTCATTTTCCTTATTCTTTCATATAACATAATTTACCTGCAAAAATTGTTATATTTTGACACAAACAGTTTCTATCATTAAAAATCATGAGCCACCTACCCCACCCCCTATGATTTTTGATGAAAACTAATTTGCTTAAAATGTTGTTATATTTTTTGCAATGTGCTACAGCTTAAAAACTAATATATGTGTGTTTTCAATATAGCTTAAAAAATAATTCTGTGAAAATTATTTCAAATATTTCAAACTATTCCAAAGTTATATACATAAATCTATGTTTTAATCTATTTCCTTATCTATATATTCATAGTTAAAGTTATAGTTATAGTAGAATTTATCCTGACCCAATTCAATGAATTTTTTATGATCGTTTTGTCAATTTGTAAAAGTGTAAATTGACCTTCGAACAAAACACATGCTAGACGTTTCCGTTTGAAACATCAATGCATGACGATCAGAATTTTCTAATATATACAGCATTCTTATTGATGCATAGTATTGCCCGGCAGACATTGTCCTGCCGCAGACCACCTTACTGCTATATACGAATTTTCATGCTGTTTGGAAAAAGAAAAATTATGTATTCGCCATTTTTAGTACAGTTCCCGAAAGTAGCCGTATGAACTAAATTATCAAATTTTAGTCTAAATCAACCAAAACTGTTCGAAGTGTATAACATTTTTGATTAATTCTGGGCGGTAATGGGGGTGTGGCAAAATTTTTTCACTTAAACCATCTCATACTCAAAACAATAGAATGCCAGAATTTCAGCTCAATTGAGCTTAAACCTAGTGCGCTTTGCTTTACTTCAAGCTTATCCCCTGAAAAGTAGACTTAACTAAATTGGGTCATGCCAATTTTTAGTAAAGTTAGCGAAAGTAACCATACAACGTAGATTACCAAATTCTAGTCTCATATGACCAAAATCGTCTGAAATACAGCATTTTTTGCAAAAAGTGGGCATAGAAAGTAGACGTGGCAAATCTAACAGCATATTACGATAAATTTGGAATAAAAAATCGTTTGATACCTATATCGTGTTAATCTGTTCAGTGGTTCTTGCGTGATTGTCAAACATCGTGCAGTGTCACAACGCTTTTATATATTCGTATAGATAGACTAACACAATCTCAAGTGGGGAAAAGCTGGCTGGCAAGGCTGCAAAACATAATTAATGGTGATAATTAAATCCTGCAACTCCCCTCAAGACATTAATAAAAAAAATTAATTAACACTGTATGAAAGCAAGAATCTCCCTGAAAGTAAAGCTGGATTCACTGATCACCTTCAGCATGTTTTGAAAGTTTTTTTCATATGAAGTTTTCACTCAGAGAGAAACATTTCTTTTCTTGATTAACATTATTTTAAATCACACAAAAACATGCTGAAGGTTATCAGTGAATTCAGCTTAACTACACAACATGGCTGTCGTGTTATATTGAGAGAAGCTCTCTCGACAAAGAGAGAAAATTTTTGTTTGCTGTTATATTGCGCTGTTGATTGAATATAGGCCTCAAATAAAATGCGTGATTTTGCAATAATTAAAAAATACATTTTTCGAAAACCTTGGTAAGCTATAACAATCTATATTATCATAGGAATCAAATAAAAAAAGAATTATCAAAATCGGATCAGCTGTTACCGAGCTTATTCTGGATGAAATTTCGTGAGTCTCCTTTTATATAATAGTATAGATAGATAATTGAAAATTATAATTTACATTACTATAAGTGCACAACATTAGAAATGGAACTAAATGAATGCAATATTTCTTAAATGCTTGCAATTGTTCTACTTGCTGTTTGTGTTAACTTTTTGCTTTTTCACATTTTCTTTTGTATGTATGCACCACGGTTACAGCTGACAAGCTCGAGTGACGTAGTGCGCATTAGATTTCAATTTTTGCGCACGGAATATGCTATCTGGATATCTTTGTTTCATGTATACCTACAGCCTTCAATATTCATCGTACAAGGAAAAAATATGCCAAAATATCAGTTTGAGTGCGAATAAAACGAATATCTAATAAAATAGCAAAATCTACGAAGAAAAAAATGCATATATTCGTATGAGAAATGCACAAGCTCCCAGTTATTCGCGGCATCATTGACGAACTTTTCGTGATGATTTCTTGAAGGACGTTTCTGCATGAGCTGCTGGACTTAAAAAAAATCATACAAAATATAATGTAAAGCAACGGTTGTCAGCGCCTAACTTGTTCCACTCTATTGCAACAACTTGAAGATATTCACGATTGTTGTAATTCGCCGAATCGTTCAGAGGTTAATTTTATTTATTTTATTTATGTATTTATTTCCATCTACCGGGTTTATACCCTTACAGATTACCAAAACTTAACATATACTTTAGTACTTAATCCTAAACAACGAAATTTAAATTTCTTCGATTCTAAAAAATATTTTAAAACAGTTTTGAACAAGATTTAAATATTAATTGAAATAATTTCCTCCAACTGTCTTTTGAATATATATCTTTCTGTACAGATATCAATTTGGTTCGCAAAAGAGTTGAATTGAGATAGACACCTCGTTATTGGTTCATTGAGTCCGTAATTAGTTCTATGTCGAGGAGTATAGAATAATTGATTTTCTCTCAGAGAACGAATTGGGATATGAAACGGAATTAGGGCTAATAGCTCTGGAGAGCTTATTCTTCCATCAATTATGTCTTTTATAAACATTATATTTGACATTACTCGTCTTTGAGCCAAACTACAAACACTTAACAGATGACACCGCACCAAATAATTAGGCATATTTTCCCACGAGTACATACGACGTAAAGCAAACCTTGTGAAACGTTTCTGAATGTTCTCGATTCTATTAATCGAATTATTATAAAATGGCTCCCAAATTACACTGCCAAATTCCAACACTGATCTCACTAAGCTTACAAAAATTGCCTTTGGTGTAAATGGATCTAAAAATTCTCTCGAATTCCTTTTCAAAAACCCAAATTGAGAGTTAGCTTTAGAAACGAGATAGTCAATGTGTATTTCAAAAGAAAAATTAGAAGAAAAGTAGACACCAAGGTCTTTAATTTGGGAGACTCTTGCAAAATTTTCATTGGAATCATAAACGTAGTCGAACTCAATTGGAAAATTTTTCCGAGAAAAAGTAAGAACTTTCCACTTTGAAAAATTTAAGTCTAAGTGATTGCTTTTACACCAAATAAGAAGACAATTTATGTCAATTTGTAAGTTTATGCAGTCGTTATAGTTGCCGATTTTCTGGTATATTTTAAAATCATCTGCGTATAGTAAGCTGTTACTATTCTTAAGGTTTTGCGGTAAGTCATTAATAAATAAAATAAAAAGTAACGGACCCAAATGACTCCCCTGTGGCACGCCCGATTTGACTACAATAGGGCTAGATAAACACTCACCAATCTTAACGAACAAAAATCTGTCCGATAGATAGGATCGAATCCATTTTAAGAGCTGAGAGTGAAATCCTAACTTCTCAAGTTTCAATAGTAGTATTTCGTGTTGAACGCTATCGAAAGCTTTAGAAAAGTCTGTGTATAATACATCGACTTGCAAGCCGCTTTCGATGCTACTCAGACAAAAATTTGAGAAAACAGCGAGATTTGTGTTCGTAGATCTACCGGAAAAAAAACCATGTTGCTTAGTTGAGATCATGTTACGCACTTCACCAAATAACAATTTGTTCACAATTTTGTCAAAAATTTTGGGTATAACCGACAGTTTTACTATAGGCCTATAGCTTTCGATTAAATGTTTTTGTCCTGATTTGAAAATTGGTGTAACATATGCTGTCTTCCATTCTTTAAGAAACTGCCCTTCCAAAAGGGACTTATTAAAAATTTTACTCAAAGCTGTGTGTAGAGTTTCAGCACATTTTTTTAGAAATATGGGGGGAAGAAGGTCAAAACCAGCACCTTTTTTGCAGTCCAGAGCGATAAGGGATTGCAACACATCTCCTTCTGAAATTGCTAAAATGTGTATATCAGCCAACTGTTGAAGACTGGAAAAATCATCTAGATGTGCTTGTAAATTTGTACATTTGAACACACTTCCAAAATAATTAGCGAATAATTTGCTAATATCCGATGGGTTATCTGCAGTGATTTCATTTAATTCCATAGAATTAGGAAGGCCAGATGTTTTTCTTTTTGAATTAAAGAAAATCCAGAAAGATTTTGGATTTGATTTGATACCAGTTTTTTAAATTTTGAATGTGCCTTATTTCTAAGGTTTTTTAGGTGAATAAGTCTTCTATTATACCAAGAATGCTTAAAGCAAGCTTTTTGTGCCTTAGTAGGTACATATAAAAACAGGCCTTCTTCAATTACCTTTTTGAAAGAAAAGTACATGTTGTGTAAGTCCTTGAACTCGAATAACAAGTTCCAATTTACCGAACCAAAAAATTTATTCAGAGCTTCATAGTTTAGGTTAAACTGCAACAATACAGCATTTTCACTTCTTCAACGTTTTGGAATAATATTCCTTCACGAAATTTTATTACACGCTTAATTTAGTCTAATTTTCGTTAACGAAACTTCCTCAATATTTCGATTTTGGGTTCGTGCATGATAAATCCCGACATTTCTGCATTGCGTCTCGCACGAATTTGGAACATTTATATGAAATTTTCGTATGGCCAAATCAGCATGTTTCGTCAAGGATCAAGAAAAATCGTACATGATTAATTTGAGATTTCTTCAAGACTGGAACTACTGGGCTGCTTATGCTGTTTTTTTGGTAGTTTTTGTTGTTGTGTGTGTTCGTTTGGTGCGTAATCATGTCGTTCCTTGTTGTGCTGATTTTGTTCTTGTTGTTGTTGTTTTTATTAATATGTATGTAAAATATACATATATATGTACACATCAGTTGCTTTAATTTTATTTCGTTTCCCAGATAACCAATCGGTTCGGTTGAAAACGGTGTGCACTTTTAAAAGCACTGAAGCAGACCGTTTCGTTGCCAGCAAACTATGCATTGTGTATTTCATATAAGCGTACCATTTATAAAGTTGTATATTAATGTTGATTTTCTATGATTTAAATACAAATTCTAAATGTTTGATAGTTTAAATCATTCTTGATTTTTAATATCTAGTTGTTTGATACTTAAAAATCGTTTATTGAGCTTTAGGTCAGGTTAAAACAATTAATTGCTCTAAGACGAATTTTGTCCAAAGAAAGAGCAACAACATTTTCAATATGAAAAGGAAAATATCACTAGCTGATTAATTAGTTAGCTGATTGATTAACTTAGCAATTAATTGTTCTAACCTGACCTAAAGCTCAATAAATGATTTAAAACTATCAAACAACTAGAATTTGTATTAAAATTCAAGAATGATTTAAACTAGCAAACAATTAGAATTTATATATAAATCATAGAAAATCAACATAATATATAACAAGGTCATATAGAAAACTTTTAGTTGTATATTAAATTTATTTGTTGTTAAGCAATTGTAACCTTTTCTTAAAATGGTTTTTATTAAGTTGCAACAATGAACTAAACAATAAACGGCAACTCAGCTACAACACGGCAACAATACAAGATTCAATGCATATTTCAAAGTTTTTTGGCGAACGGGTGAAAAATATAGGAAAAAATACAAGAACAAATGACGCAACAAGCGAATATGACATAAATTTCAATTCGATTCTTGATAAATACAAGATGAATACATATTTTACTGCACAAACACAATCTCAAGTGTGCAAAGCTGCCCGATACTGCTTTAAACCAATGAAACACATTGAATTCTTTAATTTATGTTCTTTCTATAAGCTTTTATTTAACTTTCTTCGTTCGTATGTATGTATGTATGTATGTCCTCAAAACTTGCAAGCCATTTTTCTACAACTTGTTGGTATCCGATTAAACTGAAATTTAGCATACATATATAAGTCCGGTGACAATGCAATAATATGATTAAATTTTGCCACACCCCCTTTTGTCGCCCACAAATCAATAAAAAAGCTATATCTCCAAAACTACTCGGCCGATTCAGCTGAAATTTTGACAGAAAAAAAATAAATGAAAAAACTACGGGGCTGATTCAGCTTAAATTTTGGCAGTTAATTTCCTTCAAATAGGGGATGGTTCAGGAAAAAATAGTGCCACACCACCTTTTACTGCCCACAAATAAATAAAAATCCTATATACTCAAAACTACCGGGCTGATTATAAGCTGATGATAACTTCCTTCGTTCGTATATATGTTTTTTTTTTTTATTTTATTCGCGAAGGGGGAACCTTCAAAAGGCCCCACCGTGCAGGTGGGAGTGTACGATTTTTACGCACTAAATCTACATGATACCTCGCGGTATCATAACCTCCGCATTGAATCTTCGACCCTATAGGACCCCGCGGGACCGCCGTAAAGCATAACATTACCTCATCTATCTTGCGCGCGCTCAACTCTTCGCAGCTCTTCGGTTATTTTTCTAGCCTGGGTGCTAACCACCGACCAGTTCTCTTCACTCTTTTGCATAAGAGAAACCATATTTTGCTGTGTTAGCGTTTCGCCGAGACAGGCCGAGTCCTCAAGTCTGGCGTTATGGAACATGGGGCACACAAAAAGAACGTGCGCCGCGTCTTGCAGCGTATTTCCCGTGCAATTAGTGCAGTAAGGATCGATCGCGTGTTTATACTTGTGAAGGTATGCCCTGAAGCAACCATATCTGCTCAGTATCTGTGTAAGGAAGAAGTTCACTGAGCCGTGGCTTCTGCCATACCACTCGGTTAGGCTAGGGATTAGCTGGTACGTCCACCGACCCTTCTCTGAACTATCCCAGCGGTCTTGCCATTTTTGCAAGCTTCTCTCTCTAGCGAGTTTTTTATTAGCTGTTGTGCTTTCACTACCAGCTGTGAGAAGCGCTTCTTCCACGAGAAGGTCAATAGGGATCGCGCTAGCTAGAACCAGTGCTGCATCTCCAGATACCGTTCTGAAGCTGCAGCAGACCCTGAGTGCGCCTAGTCTGTAAACTGACTCTACTCCGTGTCGGTAGGACTTCGTTTTCATCGCTGTGTACCATACAGTCACACCATACATCATAGTAGATCGCACTACGTTGAGGAGCAGTGTTCGTCGTGCTTGTTTGGGGCCTCTTGTATTCGGGCCTCTTGTATTCGGCATTATTCTAGATAGCGCCAGACATACTTCGGATGCTTTCCTGTGTGCGTACTGCATATGTTGCTTAAATGACAGTCTGGAATCGATCATTACACCGAGATATTTAATGAACGGCTTCGATTCAATTTCTGTTCCACGAATACTGATGCTAGCGGTTTCTAGTTTTTTCCGACTACTAATAAGTACCATCTCAGTCTTATGTTCAGCTAGACTAAGTCCCGCTCTTCGCAGCCAATCGCAAATCATAGCGATAGTTACACTACTATACGTTCGTATATATGTATGTTTGCATGGATGTGTGTATGTATGTCCGTCAAAATTTGCAAACCATTTTTCGTAATTTTGCAAACTTGTTGGTATCCGATTAAGCTGAAATTCAACACACATATGTAAGTCCGGTGACAATGCAATATTAAAATAAAAATTTTTTGCCACACCCCCTTTTCCGCCCACAAATAAATAAAAATGCTATATCTCCATAAGTTTTGAAAATAAATGATGTTAATAATAAACCTTTAAGACTAAAAAGTAAAAAATAAATAATAAGTAAAAAAAATTTTAAAAAATAAGCTTTTATTTAAAATAGACGTGAACTAAAAAGAAAAAAGAAATAAATTCAAGTGACATTTGTCATATATTTATATAGTAGGTATATTCTAGGTGCAGAAGAACCCCTCTCTTGGTAACTCATCATCATAATATAAGCGTACGTAAATTTGGTAAGTTCTAAGGACTAATATAAATTTAGAATTTTTCAAATACATTTATATTTAAAAGCTTGTGGCACCGATGTCCGCGATCCGTTATACAGGTTTACTACACACTATCAGTAGCATTGAATCTTTTAGTAAGCTTACCTGTATATAAACTGCGACCTGAAAAGTTCTAAATTTATATAAGTCCTTAGAACTTACCAATTTACGTACGCCTATATTATGATGATGAGTAACAAAGAGAGGGGTTCTTCTGCACCTAGAATATACCTACTATATACATACATACATGACAAATGTCACTTAAATTTATTTTTTCTTTTTAGTTCACGTCTTTTTTCAATAAAAGCTAAATTTAAAAAAATTTTTTACTACTATTTATATAATTTATTTTTCTTCGAATTAACAATAAATTATATAGTATCTGTTAAATTACAGATATATACTTTGTTAAAATTTCAACTGTTAAAATATTGAGATATTGTCAGTAACATTTAAAAAGGTTTAAAGTCGTTTTTGATTTTTAATTGTTTTATAAAATTAAAAGATTTCTATTAAAATTTAAGTTTTTTGAAGACAATTTCGTTTTTTATTGTAAGTATATTTTTATACATAATGTAATTTAAGTCAAATATGGATGACGTAAAAATTATTTTTAGAACTATAATGCAACTACAATATGACTTAGTTGGGGAAAACCAAAAACCTAATGCTTTTCACAATTGTTATAAACATTTTAAATACAATCAAAAAATGTGATAAATCACAAATTTTTAAAAAAAGCTCTAGCTGCCTGCGACTTCGGCTCTACCTTACTCAAAAGCTCCTCCCTTCCATGGAAAATCCTGGCTACGGGCCTGGTGTGATAATGTTGTAGTTGTATTTGTTATTGTAAGGAGTGTCCCTCTACCGTTTGTTTATGCAAATATAAAAATCGTCTCATCGCAGTGACTTGCGCCAAAATGCAAACACATTGTTCTGCTTTGTTGTCCGCGTTGACGGTCGCTGCGGTGTCCCAAGGGATTGCGCATTATTTGTATGAATCGTTGTTTGCTGGAGTGCTTCTCGGCGCCTACGCCTGCTTTGCCATAATTAACAACAAACATGCACATTGAAATGACAAAACAACAAATGTAATTTTGGCTGAGAATTTAAAACAATCATAAGAAAAATATTAGTAGATGTTTTAAATAAATTTTTGTAAGCAAGTTTTGTCAAGTGTTTTAAAATGATAGCTGTTGTAATGTTTTTAAAGGTTAATAACAACTTCTTCACTGAAACAAACATATCATTTAAAAGGAATCAAAAAATTGGAAAAACTCTGTACCATTTGTTTTTATGTCGAGAAATAAAACGGTTTTTTGCCGAACAAAAATACTTTTTATTTAAATAATCGCTGACTTCTCAAACTGCCCTTATAAAATAATTCTCTAAATAAAAACTAAGTACAATACTATAAGGAAGATTTTATATAAACTAAAATGTTTTTATTGTGTTTAATAATTCTAAAAAAAAATAATATTTTTTTAATGCTAAAAAGCTTAATGCTAATTAAGTTCATGAAGCAACAGGTTGCAACAACAACAATTTCTTTGCAGAACAAACCATGTTTTTAATTACTCTAGAGTCTAGACACACAACTGTATTCTTAGAGATAAATGGAGACGTTCAAAGGATATAGAAAATTTTAAAACAAAACTCAGTTTTATTAATAGTCTGGTATGAAAAAATAGATTTTTAGCCATAACTTTTGATTGGAAAGAGATATTGGAATAATTTTTTCACATAAATTATTTTTGAGACTAAAATTTTTTGTAAAAAATATAAAAACAACATTTTGAAAAAAATAAATTACGCGAAAAAGTCCGAGAAAAAAATTTTTAATGACAAAAAGATTTTAAAAATTTTTTAGGTAAACTGGAAGAATTTTTGCAAATGAATGCTATGTCATATGAGAGGTAGCCAGATGTGCAATTTTTAATTCATTTATTTTTTACAACAAAAACAATTTTTGAGTCATTTTTTTGAGTAAAAATTCAATATTTTGGACCTTTTTTGGCATAATCATAAAGCATATATACACCGACTTAACGGTACAGTTCAACCTACTTTTGTGAAGTGCTTTTATTGAACGTTTGAACAATACAATCAGCGGAGATATTTGCATCCAAAAACCAAACTTTGATTTTCATGTCGTTTTTTTCTCATTCTAAGGTAACAATGTTATATGAAAAAGTCGTTGTACCGAAAATTTCAGCAATTTTGAATATATGTGAGTGTTTTTGATGTCAAAATAACAAAAATTTTTCAAAATAAAATACACAAAAAACTCTGATACTAAAAACTATTATAATAACAAAATTACCGTTAGTTGAAAAATTTTGGAGGAGGCGTGGCAAAAACTAAGCACGTTACATTGTAATCTCAGATACACTTAATATGTATACGTCGTTTGAGCGAAATCCGTTGAGCCGTTTAGATTTTTATAAAGGCCAAACAAATAAACAAACAAACAAACAGAAAATTAGTTTTATTACTATAGATAGTCAGTGGTATGAAAAAATTGGTTTTTAGCCATAATTTTTGATTGGAATGAGATATTAAAAATGATAAAACAACTTCTAAGAAAATGCATGTGCTGTCTTAAATAAATACACTCAACTTTTTGTTTACACGGTAGATACGTTCCATGATTTAATTACTATAGGTTGTCCATTCGTTTGACGTTTTCTCACAAGAAGGAAGATATACACCCGTAAAATGGAAGAGGAGAGCAAAAGAGTAATTTTTTTATGACAAAATATAGCTCAGTTGCCCAAATATCATACTTTTTCGTAGTACTAAATACCCAAAGACACTGCTTTTTATATTTATACAACGTTTTCTACTACTTGTTTGTTTTGATTAAACATTTTATTGAGTTTTTAAAAAGGTAATGACAATGTTTTGTTGTGTAAATCAATATTGAAATAATAAAAGAAATGAATACAAACATATAATAAAAATTTTTAAATTTTATGAATATTTGTATTATTTTTAGGACTTGAAGTAACAATTAGTAAAAGAAGAGTCAGTTTAGAGATAAGTTTCATTGAAAACATATTTTTAAATATAGATTAAAAAACTGTTTCCGTACTCGCTTCAAGTAACTTGAAGTTACTTGAAAGCGTTATTTTACAAATATTTGATGGTCAAGACGGAAGAATAACATGCAAAATGTCACTCCTTAATCTATTACAATTACTTGAATCGAGTACGGAAACAGCCCTTGAATGTTTTCTGAGCATTTTTCTTATGAGAGTTAGTATATGGTTGTAATTCCGCCAAAAGAGTCCTTTTTACTTTTGAAAAATAGATAAATGTAAAAATAAAACTGAAGCTACAATAAGTAAGCATGCAGGCTGAACGCTTTTTAGCGACGCCAGAATTTATATAAGTATACATGGTTGAAAAAGCTCTTAGCTCGAGAGCAAGTCTTGAGCATCGCTGCCCTAAAGTAAGGTACAATCTCTTCAGATCACAATATATACCATCATGAAATTGATTAGTAGACATTTTTTCTTTTTATTTTACAGGAATGATATAAAATGTTTGGAATGACAAAATCGGCATTATTTGGAGAGCGCAGGTATCAGAGATAACTAATACTCATTTCTGAACGTTTATATCATATATTTGACAACTACTTTGATGTGTTATACTTAATTTCTTTTCAATATATCACTAACTGAAAACATAGTTGGTTACAAAACTTGACAATCAAGTTTTGCATACTCCCTTTTAAACTTGATGATTCAATTTGCAAAATGGAAAAAATTTTTAACTTTTAGCTGATCAATTTGGGTCAACAGCTTCCATCCACAGTCAAATCAAGTCAAGTCAAGTCACGTCAAGTCAAGTCAAGTCAAGTCAAGTCAAGTCAAGTCAAGTCAAGTCAAGTCAAGTCAAGTCAAGTCAAGTCAAGTCAAGTCAAGTCAAGTCAAGTCAAGTCAAGTCAAGTCAAGTCAAGTCAAGTCAAGTCAAGTCAAGTCAAGTCAAGTCAAGTCAAGTCAAGTCAAGTCAAGTCAAGTCAAGTCAAGTCAAGTCAAGTCAAGTCAAGTCAAGTCAAGTCAAGTCAAGTCAAGTCAAGTCAAGTCAAGTCAAGTCAAGTCAAGTCAAGTCAAGTCAAGTCAAGTCAAGTCAAGTCAAGTCAAGTCAAGTCAAGTCAAGTCAAGTCAAGTCAAGTCAAGTCAAGTCAAGTCAAGTCAAGTCAAGTCAAGTCAAGTCAAGTCAAGTCAAGTCAAGTCAAGTCAAGTCAAGTCAAGTCAAGTCAAGTCAAGTCAAGTCAAGTCAAGTCAAGTCAAGTCAAGTCAAGTCAAGTCAAGTCAAGTCAAGTCAAGTCAAGTCAAGTCAAGTCAAGTCAAGTCAAGTCAAGTCAAGTCAAGTCAAGTCAAGTCAAGTCAAGTCAAGTCAAGTCAAGTCAAGTCAAGTCAAGTCAAGTCAAGTCAAGTCAAGTCAAGTCAAGTCAAGTCAAGTCAAGTCAAGTCAAGTCAAGTCAAGTCAAGTCAAGTCAAGTCAAGTCAAGTCAAGTCAAGTCAAGTCAAGTCAAGTCAAGTCAAGTCAAGTCAAGTCAAGTCAAGTCAAGTCAAGTCAAGTCAAGTCAAGTCAAGTCAAGTCAAGTCAAGTCAAGTCAAGTCAAGTCAAGTCAAGTCAAGTCAAGTCAAGTCAAGTCAAGTCAAGTCAAGTCAAGTCAAGTCAAGTCAAGTCAAGTCAAGTCAAGTCAAGTCAAGTCAAGTCAAGTCAAGTCAAGTCAAGTCAAGTCAAGTCAAGTCAAGTCAAGTCAAGTCAAGTCAAGTCAAGTCAAGTCAAGTCAAGTCAAGTCAAGTCAAGTCAAGTCAAGTCAAGTCAAGTCAAGTCAAGTCAAGTCAAGTCAAGTCAAGTCAAGTCAAGTCAAGTCAAGTCAAGTCAAGTCAAGTCTAGTTAAGTCAAGTCAAGTCAAGTCAAGTCATTTTAAGTTAAATATCATCCAATTCACTAGTAATTTTCCAATATGTTAAGTTCTATTCATAAGTCTTTTAAATATATTCGATGATGGCTGGCAAAATATGCAGGAAAAATAGATTTGAAGCTCTTAAAAAAGCTCTTTAAATAAACAAAATATGCTCCTAAATATGCTAAATCAATGAAAATTTTTGCTTTAATGTTGGTCTTCTATTCAATAATAACTTTTTTACAGTATAAAATTATATATTACTTTAAATTATCAATCAAAAATGACCTTGAGATTTGTTACGAGATTATGTTTCTTTCGGCATTTCAACCTCCAAAAATATCATAAGCTTACGAACCGATTAATTTTCTGCGTAAATGTACCAAAATGTTTCCATATATGAAAATATAAGCATAAACCAGCAGAATTGCCAGACATATTTTTTTTGAAATGCCAGCCCTAATCATAACTATAACTCTATACTTAATTTTAACTCATTACGGTACCCTTTATACAGTAAGACCTGAACTGGATTTTTTCAAATTTATTACAAATATTGCAAAAACTAGAAATCTAAAGAATCTTCCGTAATCAATTACAATTATAAGAGTCATTAGCAAAAACATTTCTATTAATAGCTTCTTAGGCTGCCCTCAGAGTAAGCGCCGAAGTAGACAGGCAGGCGCAATCAGTGCTCTGCGAAGAAACGAGGTAGAAATAACTTTTTCTTGCTCATTCACATAGTTTTCCTGCGCCTGCCATGTCTGCCTGCCTGCGGCGTTTACTCTGCGTGAAGCCTTAGGAATCACCAACTCATAGATAAAATCATACGTAAAATCAGGTAGCTACAAAGAACATTTGTTAGCATACCTTTCCGCATTCACGGATTGGACTTATAATTTTTAGTAATAGGTACATAAGGTAGATTTTAATATTGAGAATAAATAGCAAAGATTTGGCGTACATAAATCAGTCTCTAAGAAGTTATCATTACAGATCGTTGACAAGGCTAAAGGTGACTTAAAAAAATGTTTCAAACGCAAAAAGCCCAAACCAAAACGCCCCTTCACAACTGTGACCATGAAGACAGCGAGGAGCAGAAATCCAGAAAAATATTAAGCCATAATAGTAAAAATATGATGGAATTCCTTAAGAAACCTATGAACGATGTAGAAAACTTATCACTATCAGAACTCGGAGTCTTCAAGGATGTGATGGTGAAAAGGTTTACCGCAATTGAGGTGGCATATTCAAAAGTTTCGTTGAATTTGAATTCAATTCCCGACTCTAATCTCCAAACTGAGTTTGACGCAATACTTGAGAAGTATTATAATGCTTTAAGATCTATAGTAAGAAGAATGGATAGGCTAGAAAAAGAACCTATAAAACTTCCAGACTTTAATGGAGATATTTTGGAATGGTCATCATTTTATTATATGTTTCAAAAATACATACATGAAAACACAAATTTAACAAATGTGGAAAAACTAAATCGACTTAATTATATTGTAAAAGATGAAGCAGGTAAATTGATTCGAAATGCAGTAAAAAGATTAAATTACGAATTGGCTTTAAATATTTTAAAAAACCGATATGAAAACCGTCATCTTCTATACAACGCATGGGTAGATAAACTATTGGATCAACCTGAGGTTATAATTAAATCACCATTCAGTGTTCGAATGTTTTAAAAAACTACAAACGAATGTATCTCTTCACTTCAAAAGCTAAATGTGCATGAAGATGACTATAAACCATTTATTGCACGAATCATAATACGAAAGTTGGATAAAAATGGAGTTCGATTATACGAACATCGTTTTCAAGAACTTAGAGATGTTCAAAAACTTCAAGATGTTTTGTCTTTCTTGGAAACTTTTGCCTCTGGCGCGCAGGAACAAAATGGAGTTCTAGTTTGGAAAATTATTTTAATAGGTTTTGTGATATATGGTTTTTTAAAATTTATTTATTAGCTTAAATACAAAAGGAAATATTCACAGAAATAAAATAACTTGGAAAAACCAACAAAAACATAAAAAATAGGTAATTGTCTACATAACGCAATAAATTGTTAAGAATGTAAAAGAACTACTTACTTAATAACTTTAAATTACATTTAATCTCAGCCTTTTTTTAAAATGATATAAAAAAATAGTTGTAATATAAATAAAGATTTATACTTAAAACAAGTAAAACTATTATTATACAATTTCTCTCATATTTGACTTTCACCAACAACTACAGACTTGACTAAAAAGCGACATTGACAGAGACCAGAGTTGTAAAACTTTGCAAAAATTTTGAATTTCCATCAGTTACTTCAT
Organism: Dichetophora obliterata; assembly: GCA_963920525.1. Classification (NCBI taxonomy): domain Eukaryota; kingdom Metazoa; phylum Arthropoda; class Insecta; order Diptera; family Sciomyzidae; genus Dichetophora; species Dichetophora obliterata. The sequence goes on along the minus strand of OY986436.1, from coordinate 194,597,927 downwards.
AGCCAATGGACTTCAGTTAATGATTACAATCTTTAAATAATTTTTCATTGAAATGAATTCAACACAAAAAGTCCTAAATTTTATTTTCGGACCATTCGTCTTTAGTCTTTGTTGAAGTCAATTTGAATTCATTGACGTCAAATGATTGAAATCTTTTAAAATGAATTAAATCACGACCAAGGGAAATCATTATATATTCAATTATCGTTTTAGTGTAAAAATTTAGAATTTCTTACCTTCTTCCGAGTCTCATGGTAAGTGTTAAAAAAAAAAAACAAAAATCTTGGTTCTACTTTTACTTTCAAGGCCTAATATTGCTTGATTAGGAATGTAATCAAAGGACTAAGTTATTCCATAATATCAGTCACTTAAAGCATTACTTCAACTGACTTCTAATGATTTATTAACTTCAAATTGATTCCAATTGAATGCAATCAATGACTCTAAGGAGCACAACTACATTCATAGTGAATGAATTAAAGAACTTCAACAGAAATGTTTCCCTGAATAAATTCAAATTGAATTCATAGTCATGACTTCAAGATTATTGCCGATTTCAAAATTTTGAATTTGCCTTGCTTTGATTAAAACACAATTTTGCTTTGAAATTGCTTATGATTTGAGCATAAGTTTGCTTTAATTTGGCATTGATTTTGTCTCAATAAGACTTCGACACAATTTTACTTGATTTGACCATGATTTAATTACTACTAATGAAAATTTTTTGTTGTGTAATAATAAAATAAATGTATACAGCACACATAACATAAAAAATGTTAAGTTTTATGAATATAAAGTATGTAAAAATCTCTTCTGGTCACACGGTATTACGTCATGAAATTGATTTGCATGCATTTTGTGTGTTTTGAGTGGTTACAGGAATGGCATAAAATGTCAGGAATGACAAAATCGTCTTTATTTGGAAATCGCAGGTGTCAGAGATAACTAAAACACTTTTCCGCACGTTTTTATCATATCTTTGATAAATACTTCCATATGTTATATTAAATTTCATTTTAGTTTATCACTAACTGAAAACACATTTGATTACAGAAATGACAACTTTATCTTGGTTAACACTCGTCAAGACTTGCGTATCCCATTTTATTAGCTGATCAGTTTTGGTTTTAATTTTATTAAATTAAATAGTTGATCATCGCAACAAATATATTAAACTTAGAGTCAATTCACAAAACGAATATAGATTTCTAAATATTAAATGAAAGAAATTAACTGTAGACTTTATATATAAAATATATTTTTGACACCTTAAGCTGCAAGTTTTTTAAAAAAAGAACGTATTATCACTAATTAAAAGCAAAACTAAGATTTTTTTATACTACATAAACTAATAAAGTATATACACAAATAAATTTATTTAATTTGCGTTTTTTCTAATAGATAATTTTATCACCGTTCAAATGACATATCAATATTTTATATCTATTATAGCATGTTCTCACTATCGTAATTTATGGGTCATTCTTAATTTATGCATAAATCATGACCAAATTAAGTAATTTCGCCGTGGAAAAACTGTCAATGAAATTACTTCGAAATTAAGTAATTTATCATAAATTACCACTTAAATTAAGATGCAATCGGTGTCAGCACTAGTTTTTTCGATAAAAAATCGAAAAAATCGCATCACAAGCTGTCACTTTTGTAAATAACCAAAACTCAAAGTTCACAATGTTGTTCTGTCCGACTTGCGGTAATATTTTAATGGTAGAGGAAGACACTACAGGTCATCGCTTTTCATGCAATACATGTCCTTACATTTGCAACATCAATTAAAACATTTCAACGCGTACCTTTCCACGGCTAAAGGTGAGTAGTGCTCTAAGTATTTGAGACGAACTATTATTAAGATTTCTGCAATGTTTTAGGAAGTGAATCATGTTATGGGCTTATTCACAAGCTTATTTTATGCAGATGCAAAATCGCTCTGCTGATGAACCTATGACAACATTTTGTGAAAGACTTGGCTGCTCTTCGTTGCTATGGTAAAGCTGAGCATATATGTAAACGATGCGTTGTTGAAACGTTTGCTGCCGGGATCCAGAACGATAGTCATCGAACGTTCACAGAACTTAAGCATTAGTTTCCTCAATCCAAGTACTAGAAAAATTGGTATTCGTATTCCCAAATTCCAATTCATTCACCAGCTGTGCGATGAGCATCCATTGCTCTGACTAGCGCAAATCGTTAGCCGAACCAGGCAGTTTGAATGTTGAAGAATTTTCAACGTTGTGGCCTCAGCTAGGGGGTGTCTTTGATGCTGGCCAGCTGGGACTAACCAAAGAGTGTCGTTCTGCACCAACGGTTATTGACTTGTCACAACCGGAAAAATTAAAAGAGTACGTGTAGGATATGCCTGGATTCAGTATTAGAAACCTTGAACTGCTAAGAACACTGCTTAGAACTGCTAAAACAATGATTCCCATAAATAATTCTGCTGTCATATAAAGTGCTCCCATTTCGTCCAACATTAATAATATTTATCTCGTTGGAAGGACAATAAAATAACCAACATGTTACAGTATAGAATTTTTAAAATTAAAAAGCAACTTTGGAACGTTTTATTTGTTTTTTTAAATTTTAAGTACATAGTGGGACAGTATATATATTTAAAATTAAAAATAGTGGAAACTTATCACTTTTTCCTGGTCGGACATGCTTAATAAAACAAAAACTGTTTAAATTCACGTTAATGCCTTGCGATGGCTTATTTACTTTCTTTGCTTTACTTACTTTTGCCACAAAATAAGCAAGTGTATGAGTTGCCAATGAACTGTCAAAACAAATTACACAGTACAACACAAAAATTCCAAACAAAAAATCACTTATACCAGCCGAAAGTACTCGATGAGAGGAGAAAAGTAATTTCTGGATTTTGCTAGATTGGTTGCCGTTCGTTTTATATGTGCCTCTATAGTTGTTCGCCAAATTTGATTTTGAGCACTTTTTTGCAATTTTCTTCTATTTTTCGCATGGCCATAGTTCGAAAAATGCAGTTTTTGCAGTCTTCAGCAAAGTTGTAGCTCTTGACTCGGCCAACAAAAATGCTGAATATATTAAGTAGGAAAAATTTCATCTTCATGCTCAAAACCCCAAAAATGTCGAAAAAATTACCACTTTTTTCACCGATTTTTTCTGTTTTTCGACTACAGCTCTTGAACTATTGAAAATTTTACCAAACAATCAAGGGGAGAAATGTAGCCTATAAAATGATGAACATACCATACTTTTTAGTACATACCAACTTCATACGACCACTCCTTGATACGGATTTGGCCATACAAATGTGATTAATTTTAATTTTTTTTTGATTTTATTATTTTTACTAGCTGAAACCCGGCGCGTTGCTGCCACTCTCCCTATTCAAACGCCCATAAAATGTTATCAGTTAAACAGCATGTCTAAATTGAGGTAGAATACTGAATTCCGAGACTGTGCGACCTATATCCACAAAGCCATTCGATATAACAAATTAGGGTTGTATAGGAAGTGCCACGCCCTCTTGATCACCGCTCATAGAATGTAATCAATTAAACTGCATGTGTACATGGAGGTTGAATACCGAATTCCAAAACTGTGCGACATATATCTCCAAAATTATTCGATAGCACAAATTTAGGTTGTATGGGAGGTGCCACTGCCCTTTTCCTTACGCCCATAAAATTTAACCAATGAAACTGCATGTGTAAATTGAGGTCGAATACTGAATTCCGAGGCTGAGTTACCTATAACTCCAAAGCTATTCGATATCGCAAATTTGGGTTAAGTTGGAGGTGCCACGCCCCCCGACAAACTCAAAAAAATTTTATCAGTAAATCTGCATGCGTAATTTTTGGTCAAATACTGAATTCCGATGCTGTGCGACCTATAACTCCAAAGCTATTTGATAGCACAAAGTTGGGTTGTATGGGAAGTGTCACTCCCCTTTTCCCTACGCCCATAAAATGTAAGAAATGAAAGTTCATGTATAAATTTAGGTCGAATACCGATTTCTTACGCTGTCAACCTATAACTTCAAAGCAATTCGATATTGCAAATTTGGGATGTAAGGGAGATGTCAGGCCTCCCTGTCCAACGCCCATAAAAAAAAACCATTGAAACTGCATGTGTAAATTGAGGTCAAAAACTGAATTCCAAAGCTGAATTCCTATAAATTCAAAGCTATTCGATATCACCAATTTGGGTTGTATGAGAGGTGCCCCTCCCCCTTGTCCAACTCCCATAAAATTTCATCACTGAAACGGTACGTCTAAATTGTGGTCGAATACCGAATTTCCAAGCTGTGCAAACCATAACGCTATTCGATAACACAAATTGTTTTTATATTAATGGGAGGTAAAAGAAGGTTTCTTCTTAAACCATTTCTTCTTAAACCATCTCGTACTCAAAGCAAAGCCACTTACAAAATTTGAGCTCAATCGGACCAATAGTTTTGGAGTATTGTGATATTTCTAAAAGTAGGCGTAGATGAAGTGTGACAACGCCCGTTTTTATTAAAGTTAGTGACAGTCATCATAAGAACTTATTTACCAAATTTTAATTTAATACGACCAAAACTTTCTTAAATATAGCATTTTTATTGATTTGTGGACGATAAAAGGGGTGTGGCATTACTTTTTTCCTAAACCTTTGCGTAACAGTTACGAACAAACCAGTAGAAGGAAGTATACTATTTGGTCTAGTCATTTTCAAGTTTTAAGCATCCGAACAAATCACGATTCATTTTTATATGAACAGATATTGATTTGTGGGCGCTAAAAGTGGGCGTGAAAACATTTATGTATCTTGACTGCCTCTTGGAGCACCTACACAGCAAGTTTCAGTATAAAAATGTGTAGAACTCCAGAATTGCCATGATTTCGAAAAAGTGAGCGTATATAATTGCGACGAAAAAGTTATTTTTGTACAGTTACTGACAGTTACCATCTGAACAAAATGATAATATCTTAGTTTTTACGATCGAAACCGTCTGATATATATCCCTTATTTGGTTTGTGGTCCATAGCGCAAATTTGGCTTGTATGGGAGGAACCACGCCCCCTCGTCCAAACGTTACCAAACCTCACAGGAACATTCTATCTCCTCGGCAAACGTTGTTCTGCCACAGACCGCCTTACTGCTATACACAAAAATGTCAAGAAATGTCAAATATATTCACCATTTTCAGTATAGCTGCCGAAAGTGGCCATGTGCACTAAATAACCACATTTTAGTCTAATACGATCAAAACCGTGCGAAATATAGCATTTTTGTTCTTTTGCAAGCGGTAAGAAGGGGTGCGGTAAAATGTTTCCCTTGAGCCATCTCGTAATCGAAACAAATCGACTGCCCAAATTTCAGCTCAATTTAGGTTAAGCCTGGCGCACTTTACTTCACTGGACGCTAACTCCCCGAAAAGTGAGTTTAACTAAAGTAGGGCAGGCCTGTTTTTAGTGCACTTGCCGAGAGTAACCATATGTACTCAATTACAAAATTTTTGTCTAATACGACCCAAACCGTTGAAATAAAACGTTTTCATTGGTTTGTGGGCGGTAAAAGGGAGGCGTGGAGACCAATTTTTAGTACAGTTGCTAACAGTAACCGTACAAACTAAGCCAACATTTTAGCTCAATCGACCCAGTAGTCAATTTTGATGGTTTCTTAAAAAGTGGGTGTGGCTATATGGCGCTGAAGCCTTTTTTTAGTACAATTGCCGAAAGTAACCATACAAACTAAAGTATCATATGTTAGTCTCATACGGCCAAAACTGCATGAAATATAGCATTTTCACTGATTTGTGGGCGCAAAAGGGGGCGTGGAAACCAATTTTTCGTACAGTTACTGTCAGTAACTTCACAAACCAAAGTAACAAATTTAAGTCTAATACGACCAAAACCGTCTGAAATAAACCATTGTCATTTATTTGTGGGCGGTAAAAGGGGGCGTGGAAACCCATTTTTAGGACAGTTGTCGACAGTAACCGTACATACTAAATTACAAAATTTTAGCCATATACGACCCAAACCGACTAACATATAACATTTTTATTGATTTGGGGGCGGTAAAAAGGGGGTGTGGCAAATTTTTTTCCTCAACCATCTCGTACCTGAAACAAATCGACTGCTAAAATTTCAGGTCAATCGGTTCAGTAGTTTTGGAGTCTATAGACATCACACAGCCAGACACACATCGTTTTGCTTTATATATATATATATAGATATTGATTTGTGGGCGTTAAAATTGGGCGTGAAAACATTTATAAATTGTGTTCGTCTCTTGAAGCACCTAAAGAGCAAGTTTCACTGTAAAAATGTGCAGAACTCCGGAATTGCCATGATTTCGAAAAAGTGGGCGTATTTATATAACGAAAACGCCCATTTTTTGTACAGTTACTGACAGTAACCATCTGAACAAAATCCCCAAATATTAGTTTTTTACGATTGAAGCCGTGAGATATATTTCTTTTTTTTTTTTGTGATCGATGGAGCAAATTTGGCTTGTATGGGAGGTACCACGCTCCCTTCTCCAATCGTTACGAAACCTCACAGGAACACTCTCAAGATGTGGCTTTATTTTCCCAGAAAATTTCATAAAGATCGGTTCAGCGGTTTTGGAGTCTATACGTGATATAGCCACATACCCACCCACATACCCACCCACATACCCACATACCCACATACATACATCCATTTTTATATATATAGATTGAGCAAAAGTTTAAAAAAGGCACATGTATTATTTTTTTTGCAATTTAGTATTGAATTTTCTGATTAAACATGAAAATATATGAAAAATTATGAAAAAAGTATGAAAAAAGGCATCAAACGGGTATTTATTTGTATTTTTTTTTTTTTTGTTAATCAGTATCGTCGATGTCCATTTGGGCTGTCTGGCGCGAAGTTGATGATTTGACAGTTGACGTTCCAGAAGTGGAAGGCCGAGATTTCTTTGCAGCTGGTTCGCTTGATTCGTCGTCTGATTCTGAGTTTAAAATAGCCACGGCGATATCTTCTGCGTCATTTCCAGTTTGTGGAGTGAATAACGGTATATCTTCTTCTGTATGTTCTTCTTTATCATCCTCCGTCAACTCTTGCTCGAATTGTGATATCTTTTGAGACCACCAGCATACTTCAGCAATCATTGCGTCGATTTTCTTACCTTTGAAACAACGTCTTTCCATCGGCATGGTTACCTGGTGGAATCGTTCACCCTGCTCGTCTGATTCTGTGGGCAGTTGTTTCAGGAACACGTCCAGATGATGGTGCATAAAATGGAGTTTTAATGTCATCGATGCATGAATGGAATCAAAGGCAGTGATCATATTCTTCACCAATTGCGTTGCTTTCTCATTGTCCACGCGGTTTTCACCCAAAACATATTGAATAACTGCTTTTATTGCAATCCAAGCCTCAAGTTTTTTGGCAGACAATACTTGCGTGAAAGCTTCACTCTTAATGAGTTTGCGGATGTCTGGTCCATTTAACACACCTGTTAAAAAATGAGAAAAAGCAACAAGTAACATACATAAAAAACAGTGCGAATATAGCGAAATGAATCAACATTAATGCTAAAAAATGAAATACAATACCTGCAGTAATTTTATCATTGCTTAGTTTCGGAAATATTCCTTTCAAACAATCGAAAATCTGATCGTTACCTTTGACGGCCACTTTGATAAACTTTTTCACGATGCCCAATTTTATATGTAGTGGTGGTAGCAAAATATTATCAATATTCTCAATTAACGGTTTGTTGAACAAATTCAAATGCTTTTGATTCTTCAGATCTCTTTTCACCCAATGTGTGGCCTTATAGTGGTCATGTTTATACCGCGAATCCCATGTGCAGTAGAAGCAGAAGAATTTAGGGAAGCCGCCTTTTTCAATGACACCTTGCAAAATATTTACTACTTTTAAGTAGCAGCAAATTTTCCAGTTATGCTGCGTATATTTGATTTTGTCCAATATATCTGCCATGACTTCATAACATTCCTTCATATTCGTTCCGAATGCCAACGGGATGGATGGCATTTTATTTGTAACGTGTAATAATACAGCCTTCAAACTTGACGTGGAGCCATCTATAAATAATCTCCAGTCGGCAGCATTATATTCCATACCCATTTTGTTCACTAAGGCTTTTATGTCGTTGCAATATGTGAACGTATTCAAATCATTGACGTTGTATAGTTTTTGGAACTCAGCTTGGCGTTTACGGTAACCGCTGGAGATAACGTTTTTCTGTGTCAGATTTCTGCGCTTCATACATGTAGTGAAAAATTCGGCATCACGCTGCGAAAAACGAAATTTGGCCACGATTAAATCGATTTCTTCTTGTGCTAGTGGCTTTGATGCATCATCTGCGATTTCAGGGAAAAAATCCGGATCGAAGTCACCATAGTTGGTGTTTCCCCTTTCTGATGTCATCATTGATAGCATACTCGGACTCGGTGGTTTTGGTACTTCGGCATCATCGGGCATCGGTATTGGTAATTCAGCGGAGTTAGTGGCATTATATACTTTTGCTCTGCGTTTTTTTCTATTAATTTCTTTGGTAAAATTTACTTGTCTGGGTCATGTACCCCGGACGTATTTCTTACCCACAGCATTGGCTTGACATACCGTAAACATAAATTTCTTTGATGCAACCACCCCAAGAGATTGCCATAACATAATGAACACACCGTATTTGGCGAATGTTCGTCGCCACTTGTATCCTCTTCACCGAAATAAAGTTTATATGCGAGTTTAAAATTATTAGAAAATACATTTTTTTCGTTCTTGTTTTCCATGTTTTGGCTCTAGTTTACCACAAACGTAACAGAAACTATCTAATTTCGAGCATCTTTCCATTTTCAATCACTCACTTCAATCACTTATATAAAAAAAGTAGAATGACAAAAATTTACCATTGCATCTGTTGATTTCAAGTGTAAAACCACAACCAACTTCGCGCGTCACTGCTGATTGTCACCACTGCTGTAAATGAGGTCAACCAGGGTTGATCTTACACAATAGTGATGCCAAGTCGTGTCATGGATTTATGTGGGTTAACTTATATAAATTTACTTTGTTCTTTCATAAAAAAAAAACAACAACAACGATTTTGACAAATACGCATTTATTTTGTTGTTTCGTATATAAAAAATCGAAAATAAAAAAAAGCGCAAAAATGTTTGTCAAGGTGTGGTCATATGAAGTTGGTATGTACTAGAAAGTTGTTCATAATTTTATAGGCTACATTTCTCCCCTTGATTGTTTGTTAAAATTTTCAATAGTTCAAGAGCTGTAGTCGAAAAACAGAAAAAATCGGTGAAAAAAGTGGTAATTTTTTCGACATTTTTGAGGTTTTGAGCATGACCTTTAAAATTTTCAATAGTTCAAGAGCTGTAGTCGAAAAACAGAAAAAATCGGTGAAAAAAGTGGTAATTTTTTCGACATTTTTGAGGTTTTGAGCATGACCTATTCAGCATTTTTGTTGGCCGAGTCAAGAGCTACAACTTTGCTGAAGACTGCAAAAAAAAATTCACAGCATTTTTCGAACTATGGCCATGCGAAAAATAGAAGAAAATTGCAAAAAAGTGCTCAAAATCAAATTTGGCGAAAAAACTATAGAGGCTCATAAAAAACGAACGGCAACCAATCTAGCAAAATCCAGAAATTACTTTTCTCCTCTCATCGAGTACTTTCAGCTGGATTAAGTGATTTTTTGTATGGAGTCAAAAAGTTAAATATTGCGTCACAGTGTTACGAACAGCTAGTTTGAACTCAGTTGATTTAAGTGAAGTAATTTATGGCAAATTAAGTAATTTATGCCGTAGTATGAACGTAGTATTAGATAATGGTAAAAATATAGATATTTTATTGAATATATATTGTACCTAGCAAAAAATTTTTAAAAATCGATAACTCGATAACTAGTTAAGGTATCGATTTCTTGTTCGACCAAACATTTTTTTTTTGTTCTGAACAAAAAACCATTTTCAAATCGTGGTGCCACAGTTATTGTAATATGCCCTAATTGTTTTACTGATAACAGCAATATATTGAACAACTATTTTTTTAAAAAATACACAACGAAACACTGAAACATAACTTTTTTCGGAGAAGACCACAAAACCCTGGTTGTCATTTTTATTTGAGAGAGAATATATTTTTGATTACATATTTATGGATGTTGTCAAACAAATGGACAACCTATACTAATTAAATCATGATTCGTTCCTAAAAATTCCTAAAACGTGTAAGAAAATTCGTGTAAAAAAATGCAAGAGACACGTGGTAAATTTAGGGATGTGTTCCAAAATTTTGAAATATCGTAAAAGTTGAAAAACATTTAAATTTTTGCCCACAAAACCGTGCAAAAAAATAATGATTTTAATGAAACATACAATTATATTAAAGAAAACCAATTAATTTTTTTAAAAAAAAAACCAAAAGAAAAAAACATACAATATAAAAAAAGACTATAGAAATTGGGTATTCCGTGAAACTTGTAAACGTTATAGCGGAGCTGTTGGTACATAAAATACATTAAAAGCTGTTGAAAATGGAAAAACTATGTATATTTTACTCGAAATCAAAAACATTAATATTGGTCTTTGATTTTTTTTTATTTTTTACATATTTTCATAAGCTACTTATTTCATCAGTTCGAGATATATCACATAAGATTATTAAAAAAAAGAAATAGTAACTAAACATAAAAAACTTAAGAGGCTCTTCTATCATTATACGAATAAAGCATTATTTAATATTATTAAAATAAAAAAGTTAAAATCAATTGTTTAGCACAAGAGACACAATTCGCTGCACCACTAACAAATTTATAACCAAAACACTATATTCCTACAACAAAGGAATTAACTTTGGCTGAACCGAAGTTAAAATACCCCCCACATCCGTATTTTAGTCTATACCAGTGGTTCCCAAAGTTTACTGGATTCCGACCCATCTAACAAAAACTTAAAAATTTGCGACTCACCTATTGGCTGCTTTAGAAATAGAGGACATAAATACTGGTAATACCAGTTGGCAATATCGATGAGGAAAAAAAACTTAAATATATTAATATTTTTTTATTTAATACTAAAATAGCCTACAAACAGTTTATTTCAATGGGAAGGATGTATTTGTTTTCTATTTTTTGTCATTATATTTTTAGCATCAATTTCAATATTAGTAATTTTTAGTCGCAGTGAGTTTGATACGTCCAATTTGTTTCGGTATTTAGTTTTTATATTGACCATAGCTGAAAATCCGGCCTCACATAGGTATGAGGTAGTAAAGGGGAGGAGGACTTTGATAGCTTCATCAAACAGGCAAGGATACTTCCCAGCAACCGAGATCCAGAATTTCGTTAATTGCTTGCGATTGAAAGTATTTTTCAGTGATGTATCTTCCGATAAATCAATGAGCTCTTCGCTTGCTTTTGTCGACATATTAGTTGGTAGTTGGTCCTGAAATGGGTTACATATCCAATTCGACTTTTCGAGCTTTTTCATCTCTTCCCCGAAATATGTGTCAAAGTTATTTCTTAACAATGATAAATGTGCGGCAATTGCAGAAAGTACGTTCATCTTTGGCTGCGCTTGGTTTTCTACAATTAAGGTTTCAAGTGTTTCAAAACAATCATATTTACCGTTCTTAATACAACTCTCCCACAAAAGTAGCTTTTTCATGAACGCTCGAATTTTGTCGTGAACTGCAAAAATGTCGGATTCGTTTGAACCTTGCAGATACAAGTTAAGTTCGTTCAACTTGGAAAAAATATCCGCCAAATATGTTAACTTAAGCACGAATTCTGCGTCCTGTAGATGTTCAATATATTCGGTTTTTCCTTCTAAGTATATTGATACTTCATACCGTAGTTCCACCAACCGTGTCAGTACCTTTCCCCTGGATAACCAACGTATCTCCGTATGGAGAAGAAGAGATGTATGAATACTACCCATTTCTTCACACAGCTTCTGAAACAAACGTGCTTGTAAGGGCCTTGTTTTGATGTAATTTACAATTTTTACAGCTGTATTTAGCACAGTTTTTAAATCATCGGGTAATGCTTTTGAAACCAGTGCTTCTCTGTGAAGACTACAATGAGTCCACAAAGCACAGGGACTTTTTTCAAGAACTCTTGTAACCACACTGCTATTTTTCCCGCACATAGCCCGCGCACCGTCAGTGCATATACCGACACAGTTCTTCCATTCCAACCCTTTTTCTTTTATATACGAATCAATTGAACTGAAAATTTCTTCGCTCGTTCCACGACTAATTGGCTTACAGAACAAGATATCTTCATGCACGTCGTTTTCCCATATATAACGCACAAAAACAAGTAGTTGAGACAGGCCTTGAACGTCGGTAGACTCATCTAGTTGTACAGTGTAGTATTTACTACCAACTACTCTTCGTAATATTTCATCTTCTGCCCACTCAGCCATTTCGTCAATTCGTCGTGCAACAGTATTATTGGATAGAGGTATGCGTTCGATTTCTTTTACTTCTTTTTCGCCAAACATTGCTCCAACAGCATCTTTAATCGATGGTAAGACTAAGTCTTCGCCAATTGTATGAGGTTTTCCCGCTCTGGCAATTCTCAAGCTTATGAGGTACGAGGCATGTACAGCATTTTCATTAATATTAATGAAATGTGAAAAAATATTTTTTGAAGATTTCATATCCAACAATTTTCTTTGAAAAAAGTCTACTTGCTTGTTTTTTAAATGAGAATGCTTAGTTTCTATATGACGCATTAACTTACTTGGACGTAAACTTTCATTCGCTAAAATTTCGAAGCAAATCACGCATTGAGGACGCGGATCTAACGCGTCATGATTCCAAGTGAATCCTAATTTCAAATATTCTGAGTCATATTTTCGTACAACTTTCCGGCGCTTGTCCATGATTATCTTCAAATGTTAATAATTGTTTTTAAAAAGGTTACAATGGTGCTCGGTAAATAATACATACGGTAAAGAAATCGAAACCACACAAAAATAAAAGACGTCCGACTAGCAATCACGACTTATTATTTAAGTAGAAATTAGTACGACAATTTTCGTATTAGTAAGACAAGTTATTAGTCAAGTAGAAATTTGCACGTGTTCCGTCATTCACAATCAAATTATTAATGATGTTTTGTCATTACTGAGTCTATCTATCAACCAAGATCATGTCACAAGTGTATACATTTTGTTTCCATGCAGCGAGTGTTTTGTTGTTATTGCTATTTGTTTCTTTGTTTTACCGTTGCAGTTTGGTGTTTGTCAATTGGAATGTGATTCTGCGTAACAGAATGACCGTTTAAGTTTGTTTTTATGTCATAAAGTGTGCGTTTCTGTGTAACAGACTGGCGGCTATAGGTTGTTGTTTGTCTTACTTTCCTAAGATTTTACATACATATAATGTGTGTGTGTTCTTGCATTTCCTATGAATAAATGAATACAAGAGAATATTAGCAGACAAAATAAGGTGGCGTGAGTGTTGTTGGTGTCAGGGTGGGTATCGTAACTCGCTACTTACAAATAAGCAGGCTAATATTGCGCATTCAAAACTTGAGCTTTTTTGGAATGTTGGGGGGCGGAGATTTTAAAAACACAGAGGTAGTATTTGCGCTTTCGGTTGTGTGCAGCTAAACAAGGTTCTAATCCGTCCCACATTTCTGGGCCCACTCAATATTTTCTCGCGACCCACTGGTGGGTCGCGACCCATTCTTTGGGAACTACTGGTCTATACGAAGGTGTCAATGTTGTATAATTTTGATGACGCCCCTTTTATAGGGCGTGGTTTTTATTCATATGTATAAAATTTGAAACTCAGAGTTTAGCCTAATTATCAAAGCTTATGTGTAAAATATAAAGTTTAAACCATCATTTTTTTCAACCAATTTTGACAAATTTCAAATATGTGGTGAATATTTTACTCCAAAGCTAATGTGCAAAATTCCAAGTTCATATATTAACTTTTGTGGCATTTTAAGCGATACCGTTTTGATAAAGTCACTTTTTATGGGAGGTAGGCGTGGTTTTCATCCGATTTTGTTCATTCCCGAATTTTATGTTCGTTTTTGAATATGAGCAATTTTAATATAACATATGCAAAATTTTGACTATAATCGTGTCGACAGACAGACAGATGGACAGACGGACAGACGGGCATGGCTTAATCGACTCAGGAGGTGATGCTGATCAAAAAAATATATACTTTTCTATACCTACCACGTCTCCTTGTTAGCGTTCCGAACGGAGTGACAAAGTTACTATACCCCTCACGAAGTACGCGTGGGGGTATAAAAAGATACGTTAAAGCCAATGTTAGTCGCTTCGACGTACACTACATTTATAAAAAATTCACACCAGCCAATTAAAAAGCCAATGACATCCGAACACAACGAGGGCAGCTTAACAAGTAATGTGGTTACTACAATATGGATATTAAACAGGATCAGATGAGAGAAAAAAAAAGTTGTAAGCAAAACAGTGAGCAGTGCTAGTCGAAACAACTAACATTGGTTATCCAGGGTTAAAAATGATACGTCATATAAAAAAGTATACAAAATGCAATTTTCAGTTATTAATGTTATGACAATGCTATGACAAAAACAACTTTTGCACCGTTTTTGGAAGAAACAGAAATTTGTTGGACCTTTTTTGAAATTTGAGATTAAAAATTTATTCAAAACTTTATTGTGCAAGGAATTTCATTATTTTTTAAGATATGAGAATGTTTTTGGTGTCAAGCAAACGGAAAATTTATTTGCTTTATCATCATTTTTAATTAGTTCTGGTATATTATAACAGGCCCTAGGACCTGCACATAAGTTATTTCTGTTTCTAGTACCGAATGCGTGAGTATGTTGATTTAATTGTGTAGTATTTTACTTGTATTTTACTATGTAGTACTTCATACGTTTTTAAAATATTGCAGTATCAGATAAAGCATAGATGGAATATATCTAGGGAGTAGACATTTTTAAACTCCTCCACATAAAGTTGATGGCTAGGATAAAGTGGTGGTCGGAAATAGCTTTATTTGTTTATTTGCTTGTTTATTGTGCGATTTTAATCTAACTAGACTGAAATCTTATGGCAAACTAACATAAGGTTATGTTTTATGATTTATGACAATTAAATTTTACAATTTTTAAAAATATAAAGACTATCTAAATGACTAAACCTATATCAATACATTAAATTTAAAGTGAATTAAAAGAAAAATAGGTGAATAATAATTAAAACGCAATTAAGATGTAAAGAGTGTGAGAAACAAAGAGATAAAAATTTAAGCACCATGCATTTATTTTGCATTCCTTTTAATTTTTTCATCTCCGATGTATTTTGATGGGCACAACACATCATCATATATGTCAAGTGTGAATGGACTTTAGACATATATATGAAAACGTGGTGTCAACAGTGAGCTTTGAAGTCTAGTGGAGAGTGCGCTAGACTATCAACCCAGAGGTCCCTGGTTCGAATCCGGGCTCGGGCATGGTTCTTTTCACTTTCTTTGTTCTTTCCAACATTTAAGAATTATGGAAAACTAAAAATCCACAACAAAATTGTGGAAAATGTTGAATTAATAGCACAGGAACACAACTAAGGACTGGAAATGCTTGCCGAGGCTAAGGCATAACACTAGTCTCGGTTAAAAGCAATTCAAATTGTCTTTCACGGTTGTTTCGCCTAATCAATAATTCACGTATGGTTCCAATCAATTCCTCTAAATAATCTATCCCTTTCCTTTCAGGTCAAAGACCCCAAACCTTGTTTGTAAAAGGCGCATGCCTTGGTTCTTTGATCTTTTTAAAAAAAAGCTAATTTTTGAATTTATAAAGTTTTATATGAGAATTCCATACAAGGTTGCTACTCAGGGTAAGCCCAGGAGAACTTAACTTTATCCTCTTCCACGACGTTTTCGGTTTTCATTTTCCATTTTTTTGTAAGCTAAAAGATGAAAGTGCTGTTATTTTTAAAATAATTATGTGATAAAAAGTAACCTATGTCCCGATCAGAGACGTAAGGAATTCAAATTTCAAGTTTAAGGAAAATATATGCAGAAATTTTCACGTGATAGTCGAACAAACAGACATACAGATACAAATGTTCATCCTTCAAAATTTTCAGCGCAGGAAAAAATTTCCAAATAACATTAATTGTACAAATTTTTTTACAGTTTTATTATATGTATAGATTTATGCATTTAACAGCGTAGGTCCACAGATTATAAGCATAAAAGAAAACAAACAACGCTTAAATCGGCTTATTAACTCTGTCAAAGACCACGTGAATTTCTTTGCATTCAAAATCAGGAAACACATGAATAGGTCGACATAGAATAATGAGGAATTTGAAGAATCCTCAAATAAGCTGCTAGTCTCTCAATCCCAGTGATTGAGAGCATCGACTCTTGGATCGAAGATGGAATAGCTTGAAATGATGATGTAAATAATTATGTATTATTTTTTGTATATTGTGTCTTTAAATTATGTAGTCATATATATTTAAATAGTTAGTAATACTAGTGAAAAATATACAGGGCTATTGTGTAAAATATTATAATATGTTTAAATCAATAAATTTTTTATTTCATATGTCACGTTACTTTATGATGGGGAAGGGTTTTGAAATGCACTATGATAAGTAATGGTGGGGAAGGGAGGGGTAAAAAAGTGCTAAAAATCGGTAACGTAGTTTATGAACGACCCCAAACACAATATCGAAGGATACTATTATGTTTAAAAACTTGTTTATAGCAAACAAGTTAATTTTTACAAAAAATGTAAAAATTTTATTTTACGGTAAACATTATTTGTTTTTAATAGTTGCTCTTTCAGGTTTGCCATTGTTTGCGGCTAAGCAAAAATATTAATTCAGTTGAAAAAATTTTTTTCAAAACTTTCTGTCCGGACTGGAATTGAACCGCGGCTCTTTCGCTTACGAGCCAAGCACACTACTAGTAGGCTACGGCCACCACCGATAGTCGTCTGACTAAATCCGCAGATAAGCATGGTATTACTTTCAGCAGCATAAAATATGTATATTGTGGATTTATTTTTCCGCAAAAATATTTTTTTGTCACATCAATCAAAATATGTTTACCTGGAATTGTAAACAAACATTGAAACGATTGCCACAAAATTAGCAATATGTATGATAAACAAAATATGGTCAGAATTGCGAAATATATTTAGGGTAAATAGAAATATGTTTGCTACAATCAAGGTCGAAAATGTAATTTTTCTGCGTGTAAACGACTCAGAGTGCTAACTAAGCTATAAAAAAGCAAAAAAATTGACAAATTGAACAACATATTTCAATATACTTAGCATGATGCCAAGAACGGTTATTTTTTTTAAAATTTTGAATCCAATTGTATAACAGCACTCATTTAAGAGGGCGTATTAAATACTCTTTATTTAGCTTTATTTCGTTGTATTTGAAAATGTCCTTGTATAAAGGGTACCTGATATAAAGATGTTTAAAAAAATCTTGTTTTTTGGAGAGGGTTGCGTTTTTACCATGTTAAACTATTTCCCTCATTGAAAACTAAACATTATATAACTTTGTATTTTTATAAAGGATATCCTTGTAGAGGATATCTCTTTCAAAGTGCTCGTTTTGAAACACAAGTTATAAAAATTGTATTTAAGAAAAAAGCAAGAAAAATGCATTCTGATATATGAAATATAATGTTTTATATATTAGGCACCATAAGTTGTACCGAAGATATATGCTCTCGATTTGGAGTCCTCAAATATTTCTGAAAAATACCCTTTGAAGAGCATCTATTTAAAACATCAGGTTAAGACCACGGCTTTTTTCCCATTTCGATTTTAAAAAATTTTACATTCTAGCATGAAATTTATTATTTCGTTAAAACACCTCACCTCAGCACTGACAAAACTGTTATACTATAATATTGAATTTCTGAGCTTGCCATTCGATGGGTCTCAATTGACTTAACAATTGTTGTTAAGAAGTATTTTAAAAAAATAACCATTAGGCAGATACGAAAAAAATTGTTAAATTTCATGCTGGAAATTTTTTTTTAAGTCTCGCCATAGAAAAAAGTCTTGATCATTTCCTGGGTTTTTAAATAAATATTTTTAAACAGCGTTTTGCTTAGAAATATTTAAAGAATCAAAGTTGAGAAAATCATCTTTGGTATACTTCTGATGCCGAGATATAAATATTCTAAATATCTAATATAAATTTTTCGAAAAATTTCAAAAATTTCATTCAAGTGCACATTGCTCAAGAACAAGAAAATGCAAATTCAAAAAATTTGCAAATTACTGACTCGCCAAATTTAAGGTAAACAATAACAATATATTGATTAATTGGTAAATTTAATCAATACCACCAAAATTTAGGCAATCTGATAACAATCAAAAGTTCTGTGCTATCTCGAGTGTACATTTAGATTCGAATATCCTTCACACAGAATAAACACCGTGGGTGAAAATCGAGTGTGGCATCGTGTTTAGCGAGATATTGTTAGTTAAAGTCTACATTTACTTTTGCTCAAAAACATATGTGGTATTTCTTACAAAAATCAAAGCATTTTGAGATCGTTATTTTTTACTGATTCCCTCAAAAAACAAGTTTGTCCTTGTGGGAGAGGAAGACACTCTCTTTTTTCTAAAATATTTTTTTGGGTGATCTTGACAGCCCCTTGTAAATTTTGAGACTTCTTACAACATGTAAGTTAATGTAAGAACATGTTATCGTAATAAGCACTGGATAATAAATTTTTTAAAAATCTTGATTCTTAACCCTACGGTCCATAACCGGGTACCCGGGTACATTTTTGAACTTTAAAGTGCTGCTGTTCCTTTATTATTGAAGATATCAACATGAAACTCCGGATCATCAGAGATTTCGGCTAAACTTAGAGACTAGAAAGAAAGTTTATCAAATTTGGTTAAATATATTAACTAAAAAATGAGTTTAATGTTTTTGCATACAGGGGTCCATGACCAGGGTACCCCCAATTTCAAAGAAAAAACGTTCGTTTTATTTTTATTTTGTTTCAAAATGTTTATTGATGTGTAAAAAATGAACTGTAATTGTTTTTTAGTTAAATTATTTATATTTTATTCATTTTAACTTATTTCTAATATTTGATGTCTTATGTTGAGTCATTGTTGAAACATGGAAAACATTTTGATATTGTTTGAGTATGTTGATCGCAAATTGGTTTCTTGCAAACGTTGCAGACTTTTCTCGTCTTTCTTCTCCTGTTGTCTGTTGGCAAAGAAGCGCACAAATAGCAGCATCTTGTTATTGGCTTCCTGCCATCAGTAGAAGCAACCGTAGAAGTAGATGGTTGCTCGGTATAGGTTACCGTCTCCACTGGTCTTCCCAAAAAGCTCTCAATTGCTGATTTCGTGGAAAAATGGCGCGTTACTTGGCGATTAGCTACTCTTTCTTCTATTATTGGCGCTCACAAATCTCCAGCAAGTTTACGCAAAAAGCGTTTTCTCCGTGTTGTTTGATATGGAGCATTTCTGTTATTATCATAAAATATAGTGTATGCCGCGAAAGCACTAACATCGAGCATATTGTATAAAAACGACAAAGGCCACCTTTTTGTGTGTCTCTGTGTGGTATACTCCCGAAGCGTCTGGTCCATAACATCCACCCCACCTTTCGTTTTCTTATAAAAATTGATGATTTCTGGTTTGCCGTTTTCTTCTACAGTTGCATTATCATGCAGAGTCGACAACAATATTGCGGAATTTGCTTTCCTCTGTTTGTAAGAAACCATAGTCACCTTCTCGTGGAAACCAAATTTGCTTGTCCCAACGGTCCAACTCTTATCGTCTTTCATTTCTGTTGGTATATAGGCTTTGTTTCGCCGCAGTGTTCCAACAATGCTAAGTTTGACGGATATCAGCTGCTTTGCCAGTGGCAGCGTCGTAAAAAAAATTATCCATGGTGATATTACGTCCGCTATTGTGGTATGGCCCAACCAAATCTCTGACTACTCTTTCGCCTACACCGATTTCGCGACCACTGTCTTGTTTGCCAATATATATTTGGCCATGAAGAGGATATGAATTTTTAGCATCGCATATCCACCATACCTTGATCGCGTATTTTGCAGGCTTCGATGGAATATACTGGGTAAATTTTGTTCTGCCGCGGTACGGATACAATTGTTCGTCGATTGTTAAATTTTCTGTAGGCACATAATATTTTGCGAGATTGGCGTTCAACATTATCCAAATATCTCGTATTGGAGCAGCTTTGTCTGTGCGCTGCCTCTCGTTTCTTGTTCTCTCGTCATCAAAACGTATAAAACGAATAAGATCCCAGAAGTGGTTTGATCCCATTGTTGCACGAACTAGAGGATGAGACAATTGCGTCCATAAGTCCCTTGCATTTTCATCATTGGAATGATTTGCGCCTGCCATTATCAGCATTCCAATGAATGCGTATATTTCTGCCACTGTCGTATCCTTCCACTTCAATTGACGCTTTGTTGGGTTTGCTGCATTGTAGGCATCATGAGTTGAATTGGCTTTTTTGTTGGTATGACGCACGATTATATCGACCATTTCTATTGTAAAATAACTCTTGAAGCATTGCATACCAGTCATACTTTCCGTCATTCGTAATGGACCACTGCGAGTTCTTACGATATTGTGACTCCTTATTTGTTGACAAACAGGTGGTGTTGGTTGCCATTGAGTACCATCACGTGCAATCATACTTTCTGTTGTGCTTGATGTTGGTGCATTTTCTTCAACCATATCAGTTTCGCTGTCACTTTCATCTTCAAATACATCTTGCTCAATTTGCATTGGCGTGTCAATAGCGGCTGGAATTTCGTTGTCATTAGGGCTATTCCCGATAACGGGCAAATAGCGTGGCATCGTGGCATTTGCAAAATATGATGGCAAATATTTCCAACACAACAACAAAATGTACAGATTTGCATTTGCCCGACTGTGTCAAATTTGCAACACTAAAATCGCATTGCATACAGTCGAGCATGGGCAACTCTTATTTGCCAATCAATCAGCTGTCACATTTTAACCAAACGCCGCTAATAAAACAAAATTAACAGACTCTGATATGGAACTCACTTTGATAAATAATACACTTTGATAAATAAAAATCAAAAACACCACAAATACTGTTCGTGTTGTTTTTTTTTCTCCAAAACAGCTGTGAGTTTTGCTTGCAACAGTGTTCTAAAAAGTGTGCTCACAGTTGATGGCAAATATTTGGTAGGGCATACATTTGCAAAGCTATTTGCCCGTAACTGGGAATAGCCCTATTGTCTTCACTTTCTGAGTCTTGCACTTCTCCCGTAAATACCTCTCCTTCTTCCTCAATTGGCTCTAAAGCGTCGTCATCTACAGTCATATTATCAAGTATAGACTCAATATATCTGCTTCTTCACTCAAACGCATATATTGTCTTTCACTTAAATATTCTATTTTGCGGTTCATTTTTCTTCAACTTCATTGTTCATTTTTTAAAAGTTTTGTAATTTTTGAAACCTAAAAGTCAGATTTGACAGTTAAAATGTTTATCAAAAAGTTAGATTGCACTGTTAAGTTTCAACATTAAGTACATTGTATATACAAATTGGTTAGTTTAAATAGTCAAATATAGATTTATCGGTCGTAACCTTGAAAAATCCTCTAAATTACCATGAACAACAATGTGGCGGCCAAGTCGCCAAACAAATACTGCAACAATTATGCTGCTCCATTAACTTCAATAATAAAAATTTTTTTCCAAAAAACGTGGTTTGGGCATAATATTAAATATATTTAAAAGTGTTAAAAAAAATGTTTGATTTTGTCAATTATATCAAATTTTTTTCCTTGACTGTAAGCCTGCACTTTATCACGAGCTTGAAAAAATTCCACAAATAACTGAAATTAGCCGAGTTTTTAGAGTGTTGCATATTTTGCTTGATGTTGCTTCTCATCGCGCGTTGGCAAATTTTTTAATGTGCTTAATTTTTGTAATTTGGCGCGTGTTAACAATTTTTGCAATATTGTTTGCGTTGTCGTTGTTTTTGTTTTGGCTGCTTATGCTTTTTTGTTACTTTTTTTCTTCAACAGCGTTGTTTGGCTATAACTCAGCTGACTAACCATGAAAAATGCTTGTTAACCATAATTTTAACTCTCATTTAATTAACTTTGTCTGGGTAGCAGTAGAACACATTTTAATTTGTTAAAAAATGTTTATATAACATTATTTTTACAGCGTGGATTACATATTTACATGATGTTCGTGTCATATTTTTAATGAACTTAACTAATTTGGGTAAATACATAAACTTATTTCAGTTGAAGCATATTCTCTTCCTGTCTGCTTTTATTTGATTACATAATGAATAGGAATTACTTATGCCAAAACTATCCAAAAATCTCTTCGTTATTATTTAATAAAAGATTTATCACAATATAATTCATTACTTTGCTTATATTGTGTAACCATAATAAATATTTCTTTTCATTTTCTCTTCTGTCACTTGTAACACCTCCTCATTAGCATATTTCTTCTAAGAAAATCATTGAAGTTTCCTTCTTAAACTTTCCTTCTTGAAATGTGAAAAACTTTTGTCTTTGTCTTCGCGTCTGTTTGTCTGAATGTCTCCGTTGCTCTTACTCTTTAATGCCAAACGATGTGTGAAAGCGTATCCAACTACTTCCCACAGTATTTCTAACATCCAGCGCAAAAAATCTGCCCTCCAGTCAAATAGGCGCTAATCTGCCTCCTATCTGACGATTCGTCTATTTTAATGGCATTTGCAACCTTTGGCCAACGTTTGGAATCGGCAACTTTTCGCGATTTTCACGCTCATCAAAGGTGCCTTTCTTAACGCCACATCCACCAAAGATAAATAAAATATCTGTTTTGGAAAAAAAATTCAATAAAACAAATTAAAAAGAAAATATGAAAAACCATCGCCGTCGTTATTTAGCCCAGCTTGCGCCATTTGACAAAGAGAAATGCAAAAGGAGCAGATACGAAATGTTAACTATCTAGTCTAGACGCTGCACACTAAATTAATTTGCGAACACATTATAAAAAAAAAGGAAAATTGAATTTTTATAACTACACTAAAATTTTTAGTGTGGAATTATGTATCAAAAAATTTAAGGAAAATTTTAAATGTAAGTTTCTTTTTAAGTTTGTTTAATTGAATAAAAAATAATTTAGAAAAGTATTTAATGTATCGTAGAATATTAAAAAATTTATCTCAATTATTAATAACGAACTGTGCACGTTAAAAACAGTTTTAATTGCAAATAAGCAACTTGTCGCAGAAATAAAGACAATTGTCACGTGATGAAAAAAAGAAAATTACTTTAATGGTAGAAGAAGGTGTATTCTACCAGAGCTGCGGAGTCGGACCAAAAAATTTCGACTCCGTCCAAATAGTTAAAAAAAAAATTATTACAATTTTTAATAACACTGATACGAGTAATGTTTTCTGCCGGGTGCAATTGTAAAATGGTCAAAAACTGCTGACTTTATCGACTTTTTTTTTGCCATTTTCTTAACCTTTAGTACAATAACAATGTTTAAATTCCGATTTGAAGCCATCACTGACATTTCAGTTATGATAGCGTAGTTGATAATTTCACAGCGTGAACCAACTTAAAACTAGTAAGGAATTATCTTCGACTGGGCAGAAGTTAAAATACCCCACGAACGACGATTTTTTCAAATTTTATACCTAAAGTTTGTATTAATTATTAAAGGTTTTGTGCAAAATTTAAAGTCATTAGATTAATTTTTGTGGAATTGAAAGAGATATTACCGTTTTGGGTAAGTAACTTTGAAAGGTAGGTAGGCGTGGTTTTCATCCCATTAGTTCAAATTTCATACTAAAAGTTTATAATAAATATTAAAGATGCTGTGCAAAATTTGAAGTCATTATATTCATTTTAGTGGATTTTAAAGATATTTTACCGTTTCGGTTAAGTCACTTTGTATGGGAGGTAGGCATGGTTTTCATTCGATTTTTACAAATTTCAGACTTTAAGTTTATATTCAATATTTAAGACACTGTGCACAATTTTAAGTCATTAAATTAGTTTTTGTGGATTTTAAAGAGATTTACCGTTTTGTGTTAAGTCACTTTGTATGGGAGGTAGGCGTGGTTTTCGTCTAATTTAGCTAATTTTTGAACTTGACCTCAATTTTTGAATAAATAGCTTACATATGGAATTTCGTTACGATAGCTAATAAAAACTTTTTAACAAAAAACAAACACCACATTCAAAACCACTACAAAGTAAAAAATAATTTAAAATTACTTTTCACATTAGTCCTTAGTCAAATTTGTTAATTTATTTATATATATTATTAAATTGGAAATCTTATTACTATAAATTTTTTTCTATTTTGTGCTATTATCATATATATATTAATTTCTCAATGACTATTACTATACCGGCCACGCCTCCTTATCGGCGTTACAAACGGTGTGACAAAGTTCATACACCCCTATTACGTTTTTTAAACGTGGGGGTATAAAAATTACTGCTTTTATACTGTTTTAAACAAAATTTACAATATTATGCGAAATGTTATTTATTTTTCATGATTGTTTTGCCGTTTCGGAGTCGATGCATTTTTCAAGACTCCGACTTCTTTACACAAGAATTCCTACAGACTCCTACTCAGACTCCTCGACTCCAACTCCGCGCACTGTATTCTATCCCCAAATTTCTTGTAAATTAGTAGAATTTAGTGACGTACTCAGTTTTTCCCAATCAGGTCAACATCTTGAGATATTTGCGATTGAAATTTATCTTTCCAGAATTGAATCTTCTTAGGAAATAAAACATTCAACATTCAAATTTGGTCAAAATGGAGGAAAAGTTGATATGGCTTAACATTTGAACAATCATATATTAAACAAGGCCAAGTCATCATTTACGTTTGAGATATTTTTGAAAAGATAATAAAAAGGAATTGTTAAAAAAAAATTAAAAAATATCTATTAATTTATTTAACTTTTTGAATTTGAAGGTCATATATCAAAAATCTGAATATGTCGAGATTTTGACCTGATTGGAAAAACTGAGTACGCAAATAAATTCTACGACCAAAACATAAGTTCACGTGTCTCGGCGTTTTTGTGTGACTTTTCAAAAGTTGAAAATTTACCTACAGTGTAATGAAATAAAAATTTGCTGACCACAAACCGGGGAGGAAACCAAAACACAACTTATCTTCACTCTAGCAATCGTTTGGATAACGAATTACAGCCAACTGTGCTGATGACTTTATACCATCGAGGATTCAGGCCGTAATTAAAGCCAAGGGAGGATCTACATTCAACTGATTTATTTTTTAATCATCAGTGAAACATTTCTTAATTTTACAAAAAGTGAATGTTATTAAATGACTTCAAAACTATTTAAAAAAACCCTAAGAATTTGGTTGTAATATGAGCAATTTTTTTTTTTTTTAATTAAATTTATGCAAAATAAATTTAAAACTTTTGAATGTTTTTTAATTGCATAAATACGCCGCTATTTTGCTACATTTTATAATTTTTTCTTCTAGTTCAATCTCTAGAATTTTTTATGCTGGTTAAAATCCATATTTTTTTTTTATTTTTCAGACGTTTCAGTAAGCCATATTCATGTACCCTTTGTTTTTTTAATGCATTTTTAAGATAGTTCTAGCAGCTTTACACTGGCCCGGAAAAATTAAGAACCCAAAAATATAGATACGAAACTTCATTGAAATATCTCTTATTTTACATTTTCCCGTTAAAAAAAAAAAAACAAAATTTATAATTGGGGTGTATAAAAGTTCCTTAAAATTAGTGTCCGACCGAATATTCGGTCTCCGTTTCAGCTCTTTTTGCCAGTTTTGTCACTTTTGGTAAAAATTTCTTGCATCAATAATTTCATTCAAATATATAGGTTTGATTTATGGTATTACAATGTGTAAAATTTTTTTCATTAGTATATGGTTCCTTAAGGTCTTAAGAATACGTATACAAAATCTTAGAAAAAATGACAAATGGAAAAAAAGTTATAACATATATGATATTAGTATGTCGCGTGATATTCAAAAACCTTTAAATCCTTAATCGCGTTTTTCTCGAAACAAGGTTTTTCGAATCGTCTTCTAAGATATCTGGAGTTCTACTTGATCGATTAAGATGAATCTTGATTCATTGTGATCCTGATAGACTCTGTTAAGACTAGACCTATAAAAAGCCAAAAAAATTATATATTTTTTTGTAAAAAAAGGGTTTTTGTACATTTTTTTTTCAACGCCACGCAGAGAAAAGACATGGTTGAGACATGATTACTGCAATAATAATTTTTTTACTAAAATTATTGTACTATTTCTGCAAACACAAATTTTCGTCTATATAAAGTCATTATATACTAATGGTGGTACCAAAAATAACATTATAGTTGAAATCATAACATCATTGAAATCGTCAACATACTATGATTGCCTCAACTATTAGTTGCAACAAAAATGTTCTGTCAATCATGATAAATGTGAATATTATTATAGAGAAAAACATGATAGAATTTTTAATGTTGTTTGAACTATTCTTTGCTTGTTGGCAAACGAAGCAGAACATAACCAAAAATTAAAAGAATTTATTGTGTCTGAACAGTTTGCAGGAAAAACTTTCACTTCATTCAGACACAATAAGTTTTATCGATTCCTGGCTATGTGCCGCTTCGTTTGTCAACTGTTCAATTATTGTGTTTTGTTTTTAATCGCCTTATCCTAAACACAGCACACAGAAAAGTGACATTTTCGACTTTAATTGTAGCAAACATATTTCTATTTACCGTAAATATATTTCGCAATTCTGATCATATTTTGTTTATCACAAATATTGCCATTTTTGTGACAATGCACTTAATGTACCATGTTTATGAATGGCATTAGACAGGCGAGCGGTAGTAGCGGCTGTGGCCTCCAGGTAGTGTGCGTGGCTCGTAAGCAAAAAAGCCGCGGCCCAAGATTATTTTATCAAAAATATTTTTCAATTGAATTAATATTTCTGTTCAGCCTCGACAATGCAAACCTCTGGAGATATCTTAATTTATAGCTGTGGAGTGCATGAAAAAAAAATAAAATTATTTTTTCAATAATATTCTGGATTCTAAAAATAAATTCATAATATAGTTGTTGCAATCATTCTTTTATCGACCCAATAAGAGAATAATTACTGTTTCAATAATATTTTGGTTGCTATAAAAAAGTTCCTTTTCTAAATATAGTTGTTGTAACCATTTTATCATGATCAAAGAAAATATTATATGTTTAAGAACATGTTAGCAACAATCATAATCCGAATCATACTATGAAGGTCTTAAAACGTAGTTGTTGCATCTATGATTTTTCTCTGCGTGCGCATGCAATTTTTTTATATATTTTTTTTTTAATTGCGTAGGTTGAGTGCTCAACTAAAACCCTTAACTCAAGAATGCACTTTTGATTTTTTTACTTTCAGATGCTTTGTGAATGCTGGAGATGAGAAGCCAATTGCAGCAAATTTTTAATCACGTTAACTCAACGCCTTGTAGAAAATTAACAACAACTACAAAGGCAAACAAAATTTTTTTTATTTCCTCATGAATAATTATTCATTATTTAAAAAATTTTAATCAATGGCCCTTATTCTTGAACCCTCGCTCGCTCTCAAAACGACGTCGAAAGAAGATTGTTATATTCTTAAAACTTTCAGTTTCGACGTTGAGACCTGCAGTGATTGTTCATGTTAACTATTGAGCAAATCTCGTCAAATAAATGTTAACATTTTTGATAGTCGAAATGATCTTCGACGACAATTCATTGGTGAAAGTGAGCTCTCGACGACGACATTTACTCGACGCGGATTCAAGAATAAGGGTGAATAATACTTGGTAAAAAAATTAAAAAGAAGGTGTTTTTTATAGCTACACACAGTAAAAGTACCTTACTAAAAATATTTGCAACTCATTGTATTTGTATTTGTATTTGTATTTGTATTTATTTATTTGACACTTGTTAGTACAATAAGATAAAGTAACATCTTTTATAGTACAACGAATAACATACATAATCAACAAATGTAAAAAGCAAAAATTATGAATTCGTTTATAATTTGATTTATCGTGTTAATGAAAAACTTTTTGGTTAATTTTATGCGTTCGATACTATCGGTTTCGATTTTATCATCTCTATTGCAATTAATAATAAAGTTTTATAGGTACTAGGCCAAAAATTGATTACTTAACTTCCGAACGAATTCTGTGTGTGTGGAATAAGGGAAAAGAAAACGAAATATTTTTATTTTTATAATACAAAACCTTAAAAAAACAAAAAAAAATTGTTTTGCAGTTCCATACTATATTCAGTGTGTACGGAAGATATAAAGTATGCAATACTTTTGTAATAAAAAATAAAATAAGAAATTATTTCACTTATTATTATAGTCAACTTAAATTAATTATTATAAACTTCAATATTCAAATAATATTGTTTTTATATTAAATTTTTTTTCTTATGTGTATGAAAGTATTTTTTTTTCCTTTTAAAAAAAAAATTATACGTAAAAACTTAAATTTTCATATAAAAAACCAGTTTCGGTATCGATTTCGGCCCAATATTATAAAATGGCCGAATATTCGGTTTCGGCCAAAATTCCGGTTTCGGTCGAACACTACTTAAAATTATACGTTAATGTTTTCTATGGAACAATGCATTCCGAACGATTGGAATCTCAGTTCCAATTACCGTGGGATAAGCCTTCTTAATATCGCATATAAGGTCCTGTCGAGCGTTTTATGTGAAAGATTGAAGCCCATTGTAAACGAACTGATCGGACCTTATCAGTGTGGCTTCAGATCTGGAAAGTCCACCATCGACCAGATTTTCACGCTACGACAAATCTTGGAGAAGACTCAAGAAAAACAAGTTGACACCCACCATCTTTTTATCGACTAGTCGACTACAAAGCCGCCTTCGACAGCCCAATAAGGAAGCACCTGTACTCTACCATGTCTGAATTTAGTATTCCTGCAAAACTAATACGACTTTGCAGGTTGACACTGAGCAACACGAGCAGCGCAGTTAAAATCGGAAGGACCTCTCCCCACCATTTATTACCAAACGAGATTTCAGACAAGGTGATCCCTTATAGTGCGACTTTTTCAACCTAATGATGGAAAAGATCATCCGAGCTGCTGATCTGAGACGTAGTGGCACAATATTCTACAAGAGTGTTATGCTGCTTGCGTATGCTGATGACATCGATATCATTGGCCATAATACGCGCGAAGTCAGTGCAGCATTTTACAGATTAGAAAGAGAGTCAAGTCGAATGGGTCTGGCAGTGAATGCAGATAAGACGAAATACTTAGTGTCAACAAACAAACAGTCCCAGCGTCTTGGAACCCACGTTACAGTTGACAATACCTCTTTCGAGGTTGTGAAGGACTTCGCTTATCTGGGATCCAGCATAAACTCAACCAACGACATCAGCATTGAGATCAAACGAAGAATAACTCTTGCCAACAGGTATTACTTTGGGCTCAGTAGGCAATTGAGAAGCAGAGCCCTCTCGACGAACGAAAATCACGCTCTGTAAATTGCTCATCATGCCCGTCCTACTTTATGCATCACAAACCTGGACGCTGAGCAGTTTAGATGAAAAGACTTTAGAAGCATTCGAGAGAAAGATTCTTCGTAAGATCTACGGACCAATCTGCGTCAAATTCTATTTTTCACTATTTTTTTACCAGCTTATTGATAGTGAAGCCTCTCTTCACTATCACTAGGGATTTCAGTGGTAGTGTTATATTGTTGCACTATAACTAAATTGAGTGGTAGTTACTAAATCTCCACTACACTCAAATACTGCAATATTTGAACAGCCACTAAATAAAAGCTGCAATTGAAAGTTTTCCACTCAACTTTTAAATAAGACTGGTCTTAATATGACTCGAATTAAAAAAAAATCTATAATTAAGAAAAACTATTTTCGAGCTTCTGGTCATATTTGTTTACGAAGAAAACAACAACAACAGCTCTGAATAAGCTTCACCAAGCTAGGATCAGATAGACAGTTTATACAAAATAGTTGTTATTTAAAATAATAGTTTCATGAAAGTTAAATTGCTTACAGCAAATAATTGTTTGCATAGTTTATTTTTCTTGTTTTACTTAATATTTTTATATTTTACTAAGAATAGCATAGAAACATACAAATTTCTGTGTAATATTTTAATACTCAATACTACAAGTAAACTGTTCCTGTTTTCTTTCAATTGAGTGATAACTTTCTGTGCTGCACCACTATTAGTGCAAGTAAATTTTCCACTAAGCTGTAAACATTTTTTTTCCACTATTCTTACATGAATTTGAGTGAGAAATTTTTCACTATCACTATCACTTATGTATAGTTAGGCTTCTATTTTTCAATTCAGCAGTCAAAAATAATAGAAGATATAGAATAATTTTACACTATCAGTACATGTAAGCTGAAACTGCAAATTTAGTGCACTTCGCCCAACTCTGGGTTGAATGATGAACGGTATGAGCTGTACGCTGACATCGACATAATCAAGCGCATCAAATCGAGCGGCTTCGCTGGCTTGGTCATGTTCAGCGCATGAAAGACGATGCTCCAGTAAAGAAAACATTCGATTCGGTACCCAGCGGCGGTCAACGCAGAAAAGGACGACCGCATCTTCGTTGGAAAGAACAAGTAGAGGACAACCTGACGAAGCTTGGCATTTCCAACTGGCGCCAGCAAGCGAAGGACAGAAATGGCTGGCGCAAATTCTTAGATGAGGCCAAGACCGACACACGGTTGTAGCGCCAACTAAGTAAGTAAGTAATGTTTTCTATACAAAAAATTTAACTTTTTACTTTTGATAAGGTATTACTTCGTTTTCGTCTAATCGAATTTGCTTGGTATGACATTTTAGAAAAAACATACATAATTATAGAAAAGTTCAAAAATTTATTTCAAAGACAGAAAAAAATATCCCCACAAATGTTTTTTGGCTTGTAATAATTCATGTAAAAACTTAATTTTATCTAAAAATAATTATATTTATATAAGGTAAGTTACCCAAATAAGGCCAACCTAACGGTTTTTACCAGACAGAAGAGAAACGGGTTTTTTAAAACTTATTTTTGCAATTTTGTATTTTTGTTTATTCAATTTTTTTTTCAAAAACATAAAAATAAAGCATGAAAAAGTAAAAAATATATCCAGCTCAGAAGGTTTTAAAAAGGTCTGATTTTTGCCATATTAGGACCACCATGTCTAAATAAGGCCCAATATAATTTCAATATAATTTCATTAATCAAGTTTTTCTCGGAATACACCACAGTTAGATTTGATCAATTAACCTTTTTGTTTTCGTTAAAATACCTCTCTTGAGTTTTAATTCAAAGCTGGACGTAGGCAATAGTTAAGTCGTAGAATAACGGACTTTTACTGCGAGCACAATATTACATCAACCACGTTGTTGACGCTACCGCTGACTTCGTTCGACTGTCACTCGCTTCACAGATGCGCAATCGAAGTAATTTTTTTTTTGCATCGTGATGCGGATATGAACATGTTTAAACGTGCAAAAAATCATTTTGCAGGGAATGCAATAAATGTGCGTATTAGAAATCGGGCCTTATTAAAACTTGGGCCTTATTTGGCGAAGAGACCTTATTTATTGCAGTCTACGGATGATAATATCTTATAGATTATACAAAATTGTCTTAAATATATTGACTAATTAATACACAATTAATTAAATAACGCAGAAAGATTTAATTTAATACGGTGTTTAGTTGAATTGAATTCAAGGATGTTTGCATAATTATTACGAAGAAAACTGCATTTATTAATAGGCTCATGTGATGCGTAATTCATTCTATGAGTTCTAGATTCAAATAGTTTATTGGTCCTCAAAGATCTTGGAGGCTCATAAAACGAAACGATCTCGTAAGTCACTACAATTTATTTTGTTAGAAAGAATGTGACATACGAATAACAGAGAGCTCAAGGTTCTTCTGTCATTTAAAGATTGCAAACTAAGAAGCTTGCGTCGAGAATTATAGGAAGGAAGACCGTTAGGCCAATACATATTTTAGAGCCCACACTCAAAAAATTCGGCTTTCCTTAAATTAAAAAACTGTGGCTTCAATTCACATGCATGCATTTATCTATATTCTATAGAAGTTTTTCCTTAATGTAGAACATTATTACATGATTTAACGACCTCACGTCAAGATTTCGTTGCAACGTTATCAAAACGGCTTCTTAGTTTTAAAAACAAGTTTTAACTTAAATATAAGAGCTAAATTTCCAAAATTTGTATGAAAGCAAAAATAATTTGAAGAAAAACTGTATTGATATCATGTCCCCTTGAAATATTCTACTACATAATTTCTTTAATTTGAGGAACTATAAGTTACAATACTTGGATATTTCATAGAAAACATGTATGTTTTTGTTTTTTTGTGCATCATAAGTGTTTTATTTTAAGTATGCTTTTCTTATATTTCTAGAAAAAATGCTTTAAAATTACTTACAAAGCGAACGCTTCTTAATGAAGCAAACTAAGCGACGATTGTTTACCAACTGCGGTGGTCGAATGGATAAGCCGATGCACTAACACTCAAGCAGCCGAGGTTTAAGTCTCCGGATAGTGGTAATTTTTCAATTTAATTTAATGTTAATAATAATAATATTTGCAGTTTTTCTTCAGTATAAAAATAATTTTCACACAATGCTGTTTAAAATCTTAAAAATGTTGTTTTTATTGAAAAAATTCCAAAATTTTCGATGAAAAATTTCTTATTTTCTGAGAAAATAATTCTCGTAGTTATTGCCGATGATAAATAAACGGTAGAAAAACTTACGCAAATGTAATAACATTTCAGCACAATTGCGCTATGTTACTTCAATTTAGCGAAATAGTTCGTAAATGATTGGATACTTTTCCTAAACTTTTTCCCACTTCTGGTGTCAAACTATATACTTAATTTTTAGAAAATTGACCATGACGCTAAATGAAGCCCGATTTTTTAACGATCGGTGCTGTTTTTCTAGATTTTCTGGAAATTCTTTTCTGAGTGCATATCGGAGTGTTATACTCCGCTGAATTCGTTCAATACTATATGAATGCTCAAAATAAAAAGGATAACAAATGATGGAGCAGTATTCAATTAAGCTAAGAACCAGTGCTACATAAACTAATGTGATTGTCATTGGGTCTCTAAAGTTTTGCGCATTTCTTTTTATAAATTCAACCATGGTATACGATTTTGAAATTATGTTATCAATGTGACCGTCAAAAGTAAAATTTTAATATAATTATTACACCTAAGTCTTTAATTTCTTGCTTTCGTATTAACTGGTGACCATTGATTTCAAAATTTAAAAAAATGGGATTTATGCTTTTCGAAAAAAATCACAACAGAACACTTTGATAAATTTAAACTGAGATTATTTAGAGTACACCAATCGCGATATCAGTTCGATCAGCGGTCGAACATGGGCCATACAAGGGTCTAACATGGCCTCAATTTAATACAACTAGTAAGCAAATATCTTCGACTGAACCGAAGTTAAAATTACCCACGTCTATATTTTAGTTTATTATATAGTTTATGTTATATTATTTTGGTGACGTCACTTTTATAAGGCGTGATTTTAAGTCAAATATTGCACTTTTGAAAAGCTTATGTAAACATTATCAAGTTTAAACAATGTTTTTGGAATTTATATTGGTTTTACTGTTATGATGACAGAATTTTATTTTTTTTTTTTTAAATTGCAAGCTACGTATGCACTCGATACGGCTACCTCCCATATAAAGTGACTTTATGAAATCAGTAAAATCTCTTTTCAAAAATTCCACAACAATTAGCACAATGGCTTCAAATTTTGCAAATTAGTTTTAATCTTAACTATGCACTCGATTTTTGAAATTTCCGCTTAGAATACCATAGAAATTGACGTCGTCATTATGGTAAAAAGTTTATTGTAAAGCTTTATTAAATAAAAAATATCTGAAGTCCAAATGTGAAATGTTTTGATAAAAACCACGCCCTATAAAAGTGAAGTCATCCAAATAAAACAACATTCAAGGCTTCTAATAAACTAAAATACGGCAGTGGGGATATTTTAAATTCGGTCCAGCCGAAGATAATTCCTTACTAGTTTTTTTTTGTGTTTGAAGTTAGTTAAAAAAAGCTACAAGATACAATTTTTAATTTACTCAACAGTGCCATTAGAAATTTTACTTAAAAAATATTGCGCCCATTTTTAAAAAAAAAAAACATTAAAACTGTTAATGCTTCCCCTAAAATAATGATTTTCGTAATGTTTGAAAGGACAAAGAAAACAAAATGTTTTATAAAACTGTTGAAATTCGACTTAGATATATGCATTTTCTATATTTTTGGTTTTAAAAAATTCAATTAATAAAGTTTTTTGTCTGAAAATGTTTACTTTTGAAAAACTTCAATTTCAATATATCTGTATAAACCTGGGGCCGAATTACAGCATCCGTGATCGAGCAAAATTGATTGATAGGCGCTTGTATCGTCGTGCCCTTAATAATTTTGCTTGATCACGGATTGTGTAATTCGGCACCTGTCTATACCCTCCAGGAAAAATCGGAAGGCTTCCATCTAAAAGTGATAAAGAAACATTCCCCACCGTATCTTTTGAAAGCTTAAGGGTAGTTTTGTATTTATATTGTTTCCCCACCGTATCTTTTGGAAGCTTAAGGGTAGCTTTGTATTTATATTGTTGCCAAACCGCTTCATTAAGAATGCATTTGGAAACTTTTATTTTTTGTCAAACAATGACAATAGAAAATATTAATATCATTGTTTTCTATCCACTTATTGTAGAATTCAATAGTCTAGTGGTAGCGCGCTCGACTGTCGCTCAGGGGTCCCGGGTTCGAATCCTGGCCGAATCCATTTTCATAACAAGGGAGAGGAATGTTTCAACATGACTTCTTAAAACAGCGGGAAGGAATGTTTCCCTCTAATGACATGCTATGTTAAAAAAGCAATGGAGTGTGCAACATAAGGGGATGCTTCCTACATTCCATGGAATGTTTCCTGGTAACATCCGGGAATGCTCACATTTCCTGGTGGGTAAGAATTTTCAAAAATTTTTTTCACAGAGCAGGGTTTTTGGTGCCTTTTTTAAGATAAACCAATAGAATAACTAGAATCTGGAATAAGATTATAGAGTTCTTACAAAAAGCATCAAATTAAAATAGAATATTTTCAAAATCCCCAAAAATTTTAATCTATCTTTTATTTTCCCTCAAAAAACCATTATTAAATACGATACCAAAAAAATTTTCTCTGAGTGTAGCTTAGCCACTATTTTCATCCAATCTAATGTAATGATTTTCAATTAATTTTCATGTCACATGACAAACCACAGGAACACTTGAAGTTGAAGGTGGCACCGCTAACGCAAGGCGGACTAAGCGTTCCCTTTTCTGCGTCACCTCCACCACCACTCAAAGGGGGCGTTGGAGCAAAGGGCATACACATTGTTTAATTTAAACTCCAAACTGTTGGCTGCCGGAAACGTCAATGGCTCAAAGAGCCATATTCTATTACATAAGCTTTTGAAATAAATTACTTCCGCTGAGCTCTAAAAACTGTAAAGCTTTAATAATGCCGTCATTGTTCACACGCTCCCAGTGTACGGCTCTGCACCTAGACCAATAACTTTATTATTATTATTATTATTACTATTATTATGTACTATTATGAAGGATTCTCTAGAATAAGTTAAAATAATGTGCCCAACCTCAGCCGCCTGAGACTCAATGTCGTCGTAGCTACTTATAGTGAAGGAATATATCTCAAAAATTTATTCAACAAATATTGAGTAACCAACTAATATGTATGCAAACAAGCACAGAAGAACCCGAACATTCAATAAGTTGGCTTTAATGTCGGCTCATAACTCAAATAGTGTGCATAACGAAGCCAAACCTGAAGCAAGAAGGAATTCTCAGCACCATGAAGGTTGGTAGTGAATGTGTGTGTGTGTGTGTCCGATAGAAACTGTTTGCTTGTAAGGAAAAGCCTCTTGTACAGCAAATCCAGTATGCGTTTATGTAAGGAGCTAAGCTAAGCGGAGCGGTGAAGCAACCGAAAGTGGTCAGTAGGATGCACATGTTGCCAACAGCTTGCTGCTAATGTCTTCAATTTTAATCTGTGCCCTAAGCTCCATGTCTGACATATTTATTAATTTTGCGGAACCTCCTCCTAGCTGTGCACCGCAGTGTGTGTGTGTGTTACAGTGCGTGGCTGTATGTTTGTGTTGCGCCTTGAATTCACTTTGCTTGACCATAAAAAGCTTCTTAAATATATTTTCAATTTTATCTCTTTATTCTTCTTCACCCAGTTTTGGTTCTGATTCTGCTTTGGGCTTATTTTTATTTTTTCTTATTATAAGTTCGCTTCGTTTGACGTTTATTTTTTTCCATTCGATTTCATTTCAACTCATGCTGACTTTATGTACACCACATTATTTGTTAAGACAGACTTTTAAACGTAAATATGTGATTAATGCTGATCCTCCCTTCGTCAGCTCAAGACAGCATTTTGTCGGTGTTGTTGCTGTGGGAATCATGTATTGCATAGACAGTGTTGTCTAATGCTTCCTGCTATGTTTATTGAGGTGTTGCTTTAAGACAGCATTAATTTTAACAATGGCTTCTTTGTATTAGTTCCGAAGAATGGTTTATTTGAATACATATATATAAATATAAGGAAATTCTTCCATATAATCTTGATAAAAGTAAAACGAAAATGGGACGAAAGAGAACAGAGACATTTACAAGGAAATGTGACCAAATTTAAATTTAGAAATATTTATTTTATCACAGATATTTTGTAATTGTACCTAATTCTTATCGTTATTGCCACTTCAAATTTAATTGTTCTTGTTATTTTAATTTTAATTGCAATTGTTATTGTAATCGTTCAAATTGTACTTGCAATTGAATTTGTTATTTTATTTGTAACTATTTTTTTAACCGACTTCAAAAAGGAGGAGATTATCAAGTTGGTTGGTTTCATTGTTTTTTTTTTAATTGTATGTACATCGATAACTCCTAAAGTACTAGCCCGATTACAGCAATTTGTTGTCAACAGATAAAGATATTGGATGCGGAGGTGCCCGTCTAAAAAAGTGGGCGGTATTCGGCAAAACGGTGTGAAAATAATAGAAAAACACTGTAACACGAATAATATTGACACTAGGATACTGAAATTAGGTTCAAGGGTAGGCATAATTATGAAAATTTACGGTCAAGAAAGTGGGCGTTATTGGGCAAAAGGGCGTGGCAATATAAGAAAAATACTGTATCTCAGTTAATATTGACACTAGGTACTGGAATTTGGTACAGGCATAGGATCATTATTACAAACTACGGTCAATAAAGTGGGCGTCATGAGACGAAAGGGCGTGGAAATATTAAAAAGACACTCTATCTCGAATAATATGGACACTAGGCTAATACAATTCGTTACTGTGTTCGAATGTGTAGAGTTATAACTAAATACTATGAAGAAGTTGGGGGGTAATAGACAAACGGTTTAGAAAAACCCTGTATTTCTGTTAATATTGACATAGGGTACTGAAATTTAGTACAGGGGTAAGCACAATTATTACAAATTATGGTTACAAAAGTGGGCGTTATTCGAAAAAGGGCGTCAAAATCTTAGAAAAAATCTGTAACTTGAATAATATTGACACTAGGATAGATAGAATTATAACAAAACACAATCAAGAATTTCGCATGCATAGCTGTTATTCATTCCATAGGATGTGTGAAATCTATAAAATTTGAAGTCGTTTTTCCGTTTGTTAATATCATTTTTTCTTAAGAGATGTTAGTGAATTTAGAGAATAGGTTAAAGCAGGCTAAGACATAAATGTCAAATGAGCAAATTCATTCAAATGTGGCTAAGCAAGACTCAAGGACTGAGTTTTAAGGGAGGGTTCTCCTGGATTTTTTTGGATTTGGCCGAAAAACAAGCAAAATTTGAGAATGGTTTGTGGGAAAATGAAAAGACATACGAACTTATGCTTTTGAACTTTGATTCGTGGTTTATTGACGAGTAAAAAAAAAAAGATATTTGAAAAATTCAAAATGGCGGCTTGAAAATGGCGGATCTCGTCGACCTCTGCGCGCAAAACATCGACCTCCCGCGGACAGTGTGGGGCCTCAGGTAGTGAACTGAAATGAAAAATGTATACAATTTATTAAAATTGATAACATTTCATATGCCTGGAACCTAACTTCAATTAAGTTTGGTAAAAAAAACCAATTTTATGGACTTTTAAAAAAAAAATTGAAATTTTTTGCTTTTTTTTTTACTTAGATCTCGTTTAAAAATTATAAATAAACAATTTTTTATGCCAATGTTAGGTTCCAGGCGTACAAAAAAGTATAAACTTTCAAACATTCTTTGAATGAAGGAAATCGGATCAATAGAACAAGCCCTGTGCTGTCCGTTAGATTAGAAAACATGGTTCCGAGAAAAACGCGTTTAAAGTTTTTAGAAAGTTTGCGTTGACATAACTTTCTTGTTTGATAAGTTATCACGACCATTATCAGTTCTTATAGGTTTTTGGGGTCGCTGATTACGAATTTGAGGTCAATTTTACAAAATTCAAAATGGCGGATCCAATATGGCGGATGAAAAAAATTTTGCATCTGCCAATTTTCAGTATAATGTCTATTGAAAGGTTTTTGTAGTCGCCGAATGTGAATTTATCATTACTTTTTTCGTAAAAAGGTATACAACAGCTAACAATTGGAACAAAATAACTTTTTCTTGCAATTTCAAAAGAAAATTTCTAACTACAGGCTTTCGCAATCGCGGAACGTGAATTTATTGTCAATTTGTTGTCAAAACATTTCACTTACGTCAGTCGCTTATTCCGGGGCCATATAAAATTCCTTCTTCGATCTCGAAGTTCTGCTGCTTGACCTTTTCCTGCAGACGATGCTCAAGGCGGGCGTTCCGAGCTTTCAGTGGTATTCTTCGTTCGGCGTTCGTGACCCTCTCAGCGTCGGCTGCGGCGGAGTATCGACAGGCCTCGGTGCCAACGCCAATTTCCATCGCGTCCATAATCCGCAGTAAAGATGCTCTCCCCTCGTTGAATAGGCACGCAGTGATTAATGTAGAAATTTCGATCACTTGCCCTCCGCAGTGCAAGTGTTTTGGCGCCAATCTCCACACTGTTGCGTTGAATGATTCGTTGGAGTTTTGCGTATTCCCTCCAAGGCAACGTGTCAGCAGCTCTGTGGTAGAAAGGGCCTCGTAGATGGGCTTGATGGCTTCGGCAACATTATCGGCAAGAGGAGTGGGGTGTTTGAAGGTCGCTAGTGTTCCTTCTCTCTTCGCAACTTGCCACTTGCACCAAGTGTCACTTTTATCGGGACATAAATGATGTTGCGGATTTTCAGAGGTCGAGCATTTGTGATAATAAGTTGCCCATATAGCATTGTACATATCTTGAATGGAATTTTTGTTACTTCTAATCGCCTTGCCGTAATACACAGTCAATTCTGCGACAACTTTCTCTATCAATTTACCGGACCCCTTTCCACCGAGACCCTTTGTGGTCTTCTTTAACTGCCGAAGTCGACTTCCCATACGCTTCTGGACGTGGCCCACGCATTCCTTCTTCGATACCGGGCAGTCTGCATAGGGATTCAAATCAATGATAGCCTTGAAGGTTTTCGTGTCCCCGTCGCCGATGTAATTCGCGTACTTGACCCCGAGTAGATTTTCTGATCGCAGAAACATTTCCTTCACTCCGTCTACCTCCATTTTGCCCGCACTTCCGGTGTGATTTGCGGTGCACTCATCGACATGGTTCTCGCTCCATTCTTCGAATTCTGGTGTTCCTTGCTTCGATGCCCAGTTGCGGCAGGCTTGGCAGTAAGACAATTTTACAATAACATCCAGAATTTTCACGGTGTGCTTGTCAATAAGTGAGACGAGTCCAAACTGCGATGAAAAACCTCGCTTTTTCCACGACCCATCGCCGGAAATAGTCAAGTGCGTCGGCTCGTTACCCTCTGCAGCGTTGGCTTCAATTTCCTCGCGCACGGCCTTCTTTTGAACCATTTCGAAGACGGTCTTCGACGCAGTGTGC
This sequence comes from Dichetophora obliterata, assembly GCA_963920525.1. Classification (NCBI taxonomy): domain Eukaryota; kingdom Metazoa; phylum Arthropoda; class Insecta; order Diptera; family Sciomyzidae; genus Dichetophora; species Dichetophora obliterata. Next base: position 194,557,740 of record OY986436.1, on the reverse strand, counting down.
AATCTGTCCAGGAAATTGTAATAAATTTTGTGACTGAATGAGTGTCTGATGACCAGCAGGGAGCAAAAAATCCTCACACTCTCTAAACCACACCCGAGAACGCGAAAAACAAACATAAGTCGTCGGTTTATTTCGTAAACGTTGTGCGACATCGGAGACGACACTAACGAGCGCCTTTCGCACGAACAGTCTACAGTGAGTTTAAAGCCAACGCCTGGTCCAGCCACTTCCCCGAATTTCACTGCACCATGACACGACTTGCACACGAGAAATTCGCTCAACGCGTTGAAAATCAAGTAAAAATTACTAATAACGTAATGCGAGTTCCCATCGACGGGCACATCATCGTAATTGGCATTTTTCAGCTTTTTCGCTGATGAACTGACGTAGTCCGCCTCTGCTTCTGCCGTGAACTGATTCCCCTTGAAGATTCTCTTCTTCGGTGTACGAGAAAGTTTGCCTCTGTATTTCGGCATTTCAGCGAAAACACTCCGAAAACAAATAGAGAAATACACGAGCGCGAAAATAACAAATAATAAGGTTATGGCGACTTTGTGCCGTATCGCTAATTTTTCGTAGGTGCTGCTACCTATAATACAGATTACAATACGTGAAAAGGAGTTGCATTACCAACCGTTATTCGTTTTGGGGCATAAGGCGTCATCTAGGGCCGCGCGGTGAATCGGTCCCCGAGCGTCCCGCGCGCGCGTGACATGGGTACGTTTGACACGCTCTAGCTCGAGAAATACGCGTCGTATTGAAATATCCCTTGGAACAAACATTCTACATACATGTAACTTTCATTTTATGTAAAAAAAAAATCGATTTTTTCAAAAAAATCCAGGAGAACCTTCCCTTAAGACTGCAATATCGTAAAATTATCAAGGTATGTCAGTTCGGCAGATTTGAGTAACTGTGAAAATAATTCCGTGTTTTTTTATGTGTTTACTTATTCCAATGCCAAAGAGAAGATGAGGAGCTAACATAAGTGTCGAAGTCAGTCGAATGCGTGGCGAGATACAATCATCAAAGAAGTGTTTTCGAAAACGGAAAGTGTTTACAGTTTTAGATATATAGATCTGCCTAAACTGAGCAATAAAATGAGACTTGCAGTCAAAAAGCCAACTACCGGAAAGGGGAGAACAGATGGTTTTTATATCAGATGACTGATGCCTATCTGATGCACTGGATTTATGTAACGGTAGTGCATCCATTTCTACTCTATGGGATTATTGTGTGGTGGCCGGCTGTGAACAAATCAACATTCCTCAGGCACTTGTAGAAAACTCAGCGGCAGGCAGCGCTATGCATCACGAGGGCACTGAAGTCAACTCCAACTAAAGCGCTTGAAACCGTTCTAAGTATGGACCCTCTGGACATACACGCAAAACTAATAGCCGGGAAAACGGCACAACGCCTTACGGCGGCAGGCAACAAGCGTATTCAAAATTGGACATTGTACAATCGGAAAGGATCTACTTACTAGCACGGACTACATGGTACCTCGCACTGTAGTCAATTCCAAAACACGAACTCTTCTGGGACCAAATGACTGGTGCAAAGGTATAGAACAAGCACAGCAGGTGGTCAACATATTTAAAGACGGCTCCAAAATGCCTACGGGGGTAGGTGCGGCTGTGTATTGTGCGGAGCCTAATATAAGGCAGCCATATAAACTGCCGAACTCCTGCAGTATCTAACAGGCGGAAATATTTGCCATAAGGAAGGCTGCTGAGATAGCCCTCAGCATGGACACACAACACTCTTACATCAACATTTTCGTTGACAGTCAAGCGGCGATCAAATCCATGCGCTCCGCTAGCATCAAAAACGAACTCTGTTCATCTTGGCACGCCCTCGCAAAGATTGCAGGACACTAGTGGGCATGCTCACTGGTCACTGCATGACGGCAGCCCACGCAAGGAAGCTTGGCAACACCACGGATGAGAACTGCAGGAAGTGCAAGGAACCGGGCACAGTGGAGACCCTGGAGCACCTACTATGAACATGCCCCGCCCTACTTAGATCGAGACTAAAATACCTAGGCTCATCGACGTTCCCGTCGCTTAAAGATATGACCAAAGTATCTCTGGATTCCCTCCTAAGGTTTGCGAATTCAACGCAAATCTTTAAAGACTTTAATTAAACACAAAGGTTCCTTTTGTTCGCTACCGGTACCACTAAAGACCAGAATTGGTCTATGTGAGCCTTCACGAAGGCATCCGGATTAACCTAACCTAACCTATATCAGATGACATGAACGTGCTGTGGGATGGAGATCGTTTGGGTATCTTTTTTTTTTTCAAAGTGACGTTTAATGGCGTATTGGCACTTCACATTACACTTTTATGCAACAAACAAAATATTTTCCTGCACTCTAAGAATCAATTAATACCTGCCAGGAAACTCAAGGTCTTCATTTACTTCCTTCTATGAAAAAAAAATTAAGAATATTACCGTGTTTTTGGGCCTCTAGATGAGAACCTGCCCTTAAGGGGGCACAACTAGTTAGAATTTTGGGAAAAAATATTTTCTTTTTCCATTTTCTATAAGAAGAATTTTTTAAAAGTAATCTCTAAAAATTTCAGACTAATCGCATTATTACATATTTATGGAGATAAATAACTTTATAAATAACTTTTATTAGGGTTTTTATCTGCATACACATTGTAGTCAAAACTTTAAACGCGTTTTCCTCGAAACCATGTTGAAATCGGTGATCACTATAACTCAAGAATGACTTTACCGATCAGTTTCTCACTTATTTTCACTTTTCTCAATTTTCTATACAAAATTGTCATCCTGATGAACGAAGGATTTTTTTTAACGATTATTTTTTTTGCCGAAAATATAAGCAAGATTTTGGTTAAATAAAGAACTTTGAATTTCAAAATTCGACATTTTTCAAAAAATCACTATTTTTTAAATCCGTTCGTTCATCAGGAGCATTATTTCATTAAATAATGATCCCTTTTTTATTTCGGATGATCGAGTGACGAGCAGCACTGATCACGGCAAAACACTTTCTTTTTTTGTCCCTAGCAAATATGCTGTATCCCACTAATTAATCCAATATTTTGTCATAAAATAAAATATTATCTTCAAATATATATCTTTCATGTAAAAAAATTTATTATTAGTAATTTTAATGTGTGGCAAAAAAAAATCCAAAACAAGACCATTTCTTTTACGTCCCAACTAATTATATCCCCTTAATTAAGGATTAAGTGGTTATATAAGGGGATCTCTTTCCCTTATCTCGAGAGGAAATGGATACATCGAAATTCCTTTCAAAGTTCAGTTTTTGTGTGATGTAGTCGATGGACCTAGATATGGGAGGGAGAAATTTTCTGCTACAAGAATGTCCTACCGTACCTTTTTTCCGCTGCGAGGTGAGGGTGGAAGGTGAATATGAATATAAGTATTATTTTGAGGAACTGAAAAGTTGAGGAACAACTTTTTAGTGTGGCGCCGTTATATATAAATATGTGTATGAATATGAATATGAGTATGAAAATTATGTTGTGATATGATTATGAATATGAAGGTAAGGTTAAGTTACGTTAGTGTAGCTGCCTCAAACGAGAAGCACTTAGGCCAATGAGGCCCATTGTGATACGAAGGGTAATATTTCCCATATTTTTTTTTTACTAATTTGAGCTGTTTACTAAGCCTAGGATTCGGTATACCAATGATTCCAAGAGTTCGTCAAAGTCATTGAAAAACCAGTTACCTAAGTGAAGGAAGCGTTTGTGAGCCAGCGCTTTGCAAGTGCAGAAGAAATGTACTGTAGATTCTTCCTCCTCCTTCTTATCTCTACAGCTTCTGCAGAAGTCGTTATGGGCAATGTTCAATCTCTCCGCATGTCTGCCAATAAGGCAGTGTACTGTAAGAACCCCCACCATGGTACTGGTGTTGTCTCTACCACACCATAAGAGAAATGAGTTCCTTTGAACGCTTAAGGGTGAGTTTAAGCCAGATTTACCGCGTTATAGTACACGTTTTACCTGCTAAACATCTGGTGTAGGTTTTAATACAGGATAGCTCATGTGTAAGGAGTTTACATGTGGTGATAGGAATACCAAGGCTTGCCATATCTGTAGATAATTGTTTGGTAGTACGTGTGCGAGCGAGTTCATCTTCTTTGCAGTTACCTAGAAAATCCCTTTGTCTAGGAGTCCAGCATAGAAGGATTCTGAGCTGCTTTGCCATCTCATTTAGAGATCTGCGGTAGTTGAGAACTGTTTCAGATGTTATTTCAACAGTTCCTAGGACTTTCAAAGCGGCTTGACTATCGGATAGTACGCAAAAATCCATGAAAGATATCTTATTTACCTGAAGCCAAGTTAACAATTTATGCATAGCAGCGATCTCAGCTTGCAATGATCAGGGATCCTGAAGGCTATATTAATGCATAATGCTTCGTAGTAGACTCCTCTACCCACTTTGCCATCTAGTTTTGATCCGCCAGTAAAGATCGCAATGGCATTGTTAGGTGAAAGGTTTCCTAGTTCCCACTTTTCTCGAGAGGAAATTGTTATATTGAATTTCCTTTCAAAGGTCAGTTTTTGTGTGATGTAGTCGATGGACCTAGATATAGGAGGGAGAAATTTTCTGCTATAAGAGTGTCCTAGCGTACCTTCTTTCCACTGGAAGGTGAAGGTGGAAGGTGAATATGAATATAAGTAAGAAAATTAAGTTATGATCCGAATATGAATAGATAATTAATTTTAATATGACTTTGAATATGGTTATGAATTTTAACATGAATATGAATATGAATAAGAACTTCAATGTAATTAGAAGAAAAAAGTTTCAAGAAACCATTTGATGCTACATATTCGAATGACTGCAGAGTTCCTCATTGTAAAACCTCATATCCATTGTATAACTACAGATAGAAGATGCAGTTCGGACTGCGTCCTCTTGCTAATATACAAAAACTTCAAAGTCAGTTTTTTGCTACTCAGAACAAAAGGAAATCAATGGCCGCATTTAGCGGAGTCAACAGTTGGTAGCTGACTGTTGTGTTAAAATTCCTTGAGAAACATTTGCAATTAAATTATTTACAAAATTAAGCAATTAGAATAAGTAAATTAAATAATGTTCTACTTTTTTAACGTTTAGAGTTAACACATTCAGAAAAAAATATCGTTCACTAAGGTCTCGCTACCACAACAGCTCACAACAGTTGATTTCGCTGAGTGCGGCCAATTTTCGCTTTCTCATCGTTTTCAGATTTTCTTTGAGGTGTAAAGTTCATTTTGACAGTTTCGGCAGTCGGTCCCTCCGAAATGCATATACCTTCTCTAGTTATACCTCTAGTTAATGTTATATTTTAAAAACATTAAAAACAACATTAACCGATAAGTTTCCAGGAAGTTTCTAGTATGGTGGGCTCATAAATGATTGGGATTCTAAAAACTTCCACTAATATTGTTTGACTATTTATTTCTTTATGTTATGTTATATCCTAAAACTTCTTTACCGTCTTTCTTCCTACGTTATTTGCAAATCTTCATGATGATAATGGGCACTGTTTTCCAATGTGCGAAAGTGATGATCATGCCTTCGAAACACTTCAGCTTAGCGTGATTGCAACTGCTATGCACCACATCAGACAGTGACTGAAAATCTCACGGAATCTTCAATCAAATTTTCATTGATTTACCCATCTGCTCCATTCAGCAGCTAGACACGAACCTGTAAACGAACAGCTGCCATCATTTAGATGATCGTTGCTTAGATCATTAAACCTACACGATGCAACACGATCGCTTTGTTTGATTAAACAGACGTCTGCTTCATCAGGTTTAATTGATAATGATCATCGGGGTGCATTTTGAAGACATCGATCGATCATCACACGAACACGTTAAACTGCCTGTCTATTGTGCATCACGTGCATTTGTCTATCTTATTATATGAAAACATGTTCGGCGTTAGAATTTCTTTATTCTGTTCTTCTTTCTTTTATGTTGTTGTATAAAATGTAGCCTGTTCTTTTTTTTGTTCAATGGACCACACCGAAGGCAATAGCAGACTGCATGCTCTTCCCTTAAATCTAATTTCTAAAACTGTCTTCAACAGTTTGTAGCTAGAACTTTAGCTTGAACTCCAGCTTATATCCTCCAGAAATTTCTTTACCCATTCATTCATAGCTGTGCCTATTCAACCCAAGCCATGAAATAAACTTTTAATTACATAGCAAAAGTGTTTGTTCTAATGTTTCTTGCGTAGTGCTGAGCGGCAGCGATCTTGAACACAGATCAGTTGCATGATGCACACAAATTGTACACACAAACCAAAGCAATGACATAAAAACAAATAAATAAATAGCCAGGCATACCTTCAGGCGGCAGCCAGCACGCTTTGGTTTTAAGTTCTAACAACAACAACGACATTGAAAGGAAAAAACTAAAACAACAGCAAAGCAATGACAAGAAAACATGCAAATAAAGCACCCAAGAACAACCAAAAAAGTTTATATACAAACACACAAAAGAACAACAGTATTTAACAAACAACAACAACAACAAGAACAAAAACAATAAAAATAACAAGTACGACATAATAGTGCCTCAGCTAATTCCAGATAAGATCATTAGTCCGACAACCAGTCAACTTGGCGACCGTCGGAGTAACTCAAAGATTTCTTTTCTCTACACTAAAGGAGCGCAAAAAGAAAGAAGGGAGTGTCCATGATATACACTCTGCCAATTGAACCTAAGAACTTTGAACTGATTTGTTTCTTGGAGCGAGCAGACCTTGTAAGATGTTAAGAAAAGAGCTTAGTTTTTTTCGCAATTTTTTTTTTTTAATTTTTTGTGCTTTTAGGTTTTGTATATAGAATTTTATGAAGGTTACTTTTGTGGTGTACAACTTTATTTCTAGCAAAAACATTTCAATTATATATAATCAGATATGCATAATATAACTCGTAGTCTGAAATAATTTTTTTGCTAATCGAAAACTAAGATGAAATCAAATAAATATGTAATGATAATTTTTGGAAAAGTTGAATATTCGTTCATAGAACAGGAAAAGGAAAAAACCTGTTTACGATAATGTTCTTGTTAATTTTTTTCGAATACATACGCAGTATGTTATGATTAAGAGATAGTTCGGCTTTGTCGATAGGAAAACTACTACATATCATTATCATGAATAATGAAAAAAAAAAACACTCGAGCTGTTGAGGCAGTATTATTCTAGTGTGTGAAATTGAAAAAATTCCCATTCATTTTTCGATAGTTTAGATGTTTAAGAACATCTCCTTAGTAGGATTTTTAGAAATTCAAATTATTTTAAAAGGTATAGCCATTTTAGTGTCGTCAGCTAGACTGTCGAAACCTTACATAAAAACTTTAAACGCGTTTCTTTTAAACCACTTTTTCCAACACGATGGACATGTTATATCAAGCTCTAATGGACTAATTAACTTAACATTTGGTGTGGGACTTTTTTATGTATCCCTCTTTGGCCAAAACTATGATTATGTAAAAATTTTGTTTTGATTATTTTTAAAAAGTTCATAACTTTGAAAAACAAGCCAAAAATTACTTTTTTTTAAAACGGTCGCCATATCGCTATATCCCTAGTTCGGGCTATAGCGACAATACTACTACAGTTAAACCTCTACTAACGGACACCTCTCTTAAGCGGACACTTCTCTTGAGCGGACAGTTTTTCCACGACCAAGTTTTCCATCCGCTTTTTCGAACAAATTAACCTCTCTTAAGCGGACCCTCTCTTGAGCGGACGCGGACAGTATATTTTCGTCTAATTGGGCGAAAAACCTCCCTCAAGCGGACACAAACGTCTGTTGAATGGACGCGAACCTCTCTCAAGCGGACACGAGTGAGAAAAGTAACTGACCATGATATAATTACCAGGTATTATTATTCGCTGAAAATCAGCTGCGGATAAACTGTCATTTTGGGCATATAGTGTCAAAATGTAGCGAGTAGGTGGAAACAGTGTTGCTTCTTGTATTATTTCAAATCAGAAATCTGCAAACGATAGGGTATTCACAATGTGGTATATTTGTGATTAGTTTTTATAAAGTACTAGCTGAACCCGGTGTGCCTCGCTACCCCCCTCGCGCTGTTGCACTTGGTCGTTATCATCCGCTTGTCCTATGAAATAAATTTGTAAAAACTTAGGATCTTCATCTGGAATTGGCAATATTGATCCCATTCGGTGATAAATTTGGCCTTGAACTTTAAATGTTGGCATGAAGTTGTCTCGAACCACTTAAGTCACACCAAACGATGTCACTTGAAAACACGAATTGTATTTTCGTATGTTGCTTAAGAAATATTAGGAATCCGCTGTTGTTCCTATATAGTGGAATATTATTATATTGAATAATAATCATTTTATTTTTTCCTCTTCTTCCGTTTTGTTCTTAGTGGTTCTGGTGGTGATAGCAGTTCGGGTAAAGCAATTTTACCATTTGCGCAGCACATTCCAGGTGCTTCATTTTTATATTTCTTAGCATTGCAGTATTGGCAAACTTTATTCATTGGTCCAATGGCGACTAACTTATCTTCACTGCAATCAATTTCTGATGTGTAGTGGAATGCAATCAGCTATATGATGCAGGGCTTCGACGATGCTGTGATCTTAGACTACGATCTTGTTGACGGTGTGCCTCACGTTGCTCTGGTGTCTCGGCAGCTCTTGATAAAGAGGATCGCGATCGGTCACTTTGCATGCGTGTTTGACGTTGAGTAGAAGTCTCAGAAGCCCTTGATGTCAAGGTTCGAGAACGGTCGCTTCGTAACCGTGTTTCATGCTGAACAGATGTCTCCGAAGCCCTTGATGTTGAGGTTCGAGATCGCTGAATTTCTAAGCGCGTTTCGCTCTAAACAGCAGTCTCGGAAGCCCTTGATGTTGAGTCAAGAATTTATTATTTCGTAAGAATATCCTATTGTGAAAATTTAATGAAGATTGGTCCAGTAGTTAAGACTATATTACGATTTTTAATTTTCCTAAAAAGGGACGTGGTCCCACCCACTTTTCTCCTGGTACGTATTCCTTATTATGCCAATACCATATGTACCAAATATCATCGACGTAGGTCAAAAATGCCCAAAATATGGCGATTTAAATTTTTGGGTTATATGAACGGTGCCACGCCCTTTTGTCCAATCAAAACTTCATATAGCCCATTATTTCTTTCAGAGTCACAGTTACATGCTGTGAAACTTTCAGGAAGATCGTTCCAAGGATTTGGCCTCCTATAAAGCACAAACAAACAAACAGACAGACAGACATTAATTTTTATATAAATATACCATATTGAAAGCAGATTAATTATAATTAAAGTAAAATGGGGCGAAAAAGGGGGATTTGGTAATAAAAAAATCTATGGCTACCTTACCTATAGATAAAAAGTATATAAAACTTTAGGTAAATACATATTACAAAAAAAGTATTTTGTATAGCAAACATTGTTAGTGGTATAAGTAAGTATCTGAATTGAAAAAAGGGAGCGGTGAAGTGGGCGTGGTTCATAGTAATATGGCGACGTTAACAGTATTAAGAGCAATATACTACCAAATAAAAAATAATCCGTTGGAAGGAACAAATTTGTACAGAGAACAAAAAGTTTAAAACTTAAATTTGGCGTGAAAAGGGGCGTGAAAGGGGGCGTGGCGTAAGAAATGTTTATTTCTACCTCGCCTGGAGTATAATGTGTACACAATTTGAAGTAAATCTGTTAAAAACTATATGGGAGCAATTACATAATTTTTAAAAAGTGAGCGTAAAAGTGGGCGTGGTCGAAAAAAGTACCCTATTAATCATGCCAGAGTCCCAGTTAAATGCTGTGAAAATTTCAGGAAGATCGGTCCAGAGGTTTGGTCTCCTATAAGGTACAAACAAACAAATAAACAAACACACATTCCATTTCATATATATAGATCCAATATTTAAAAGTTATTGTGAACGAAGCTTTGATAAAGTGTTGTATTTTTAAAATCAGCTAATTTTTTTGTGTATTTTTGTTTGGAAATATAAGTGGAAATCATAATTTTACTGCAGGAATTTATAAAAAAAATTTAAACAAAACACTACATGATAATAATTTTTATTAAATAATCTTACAATGCAGCCAGTAGCTTTGAGTAAAAATGCTTTTGGGAAGAAACATTATGAATTTTTTTTTTTGTAATTTTACAAAACTTAATACAAATATCAAATTTAAATATTTGTTTTGTCCTTACACTTGATGTTAGTGGCGTGATAAACAACAATTTTATTAGTTCATTACATCAAAAATTAAGTAAGCATAAGAGCAACAATATGATTCAAAGATCTAATGTCTGACTTTAAAAAAGTTCAAATACTATAAAGCCATTGTATCTTTTAGCGTAATACAATCAGCACTGTCATAAAAAATTTTTCACGCGTAATCAGAAAAGGGAGTTTTCATTTTTAAAACAAAGCTCAAGAACATTTTGGAAATTTTAAATGCAAATTCGTTCATCAACGGTTTATCAACAAATTTGCATTAAAAATTCCCAAAATGGTCTTGAAATTAATCATAAAAATTAAAACTCCTTTTTTCGATTTCACGTGAAAAATTATTCATGTTAGAGCTGAATATATATAGTTGTTGAAATATAAACCCAATCAATGGCTTTATAAACGAAATTGCAAAAGTTTTTTATTGCCAAAATTGTTTATTTTATTTTCGATTTTTTTAATCTTTTACTAAAAGTTTTTTCACAGGTTCGGGAAGTTCGTTTGGTGAACACAATTCAGCGTGTTTTTTTCTGTACTCCTTGCACACTAAATGTCCCTAGCATTGGCTTGATTAAAAACGGTCTCCAAATCTTTTATTTTTTCCATAAATGCAGCTGATGGCTTTTTCAGCCTTCCCTGTGAGACTTCATCCACCCATGTAAAGGAGCAATCTTTACGTTGAAACCTTTAAAAATGTAGCCTTTTTATAATGTAGCCTGCAACGTACTCTAAGGCGTCCTCATGCAGTTCGTCAATTTCGTCACCTGTTAATGTTCATATGTAGACATCTGGGTAAAAGTAAAAGCAAGAATCCCCTTTTACTTCTTGGTGTGTTTGCAGTACTTTTATTTGACACCAATTTGACACTACATGCCCAAAGTAACGAGTAAAAGTAGCGATTAATAGTACCTGGTAATTCTATCATGTAACTGACAAAATGTGTGTAAACATACAGAAATGAAATTGGGGATTTCCCTCACAAAGCGCCTCGCTTGTTTTTTTTTTTCATTTGCCTTGCCATCGCTTCATTGAGCTATAGAACGTTGCAGTGAATAGACATACGAGATGGCGAACCCATATGCAAAATCGTTTTTTAAAGAAAAACAAAAAACTTACATCAATCGACTATTTCTGAATTTCTTAAGTCATGAATTACACATGTAAAATGTTTCATCTTCATGAAATTCTTCATCTATTTTTCATGATATGAACTGAATTTTTTTTATATTAAACACATATGCGTTAAAAGAATATAATATAATGCGCGATTTTGTTAAAGACAAAAATACAATAAGGGTTTTCATGCAAAGTGGCAGGCTTCTAATTTGGGCAATTAGTTATTTTTATCAGACAGGTTGTATGAACAGCCCTTAAAGTCGATTGTGCATTTGCAGCATATAAGTCAGCTTTGCGATCTGTCAGCGATGCGTTCCATTTAAACGGGGACGCTTTGCGGATTGTTTGCTTGTTTTCTGAAATTTTTAGAATTAAATCTTTATTAGTTTTGCTGAAATTATAACTTTTCCTTCAAAAAAGAAAACAGCTGATTGATCATATAAGTTTGCCACCTCGTTTGCTCACCTAAATCGAAGAGCAAATTTATCTGGTTTGTGCAAAAGCTTTTTCATACGAATTTTGACAGTTCATTTATAAGGCTGATAAACTTATAAGGTTTATACCATTTATAAGGGTATTGCCCATTTGCATGAAAACCCTTAATAAATTTATTTTGCCGTGAAAAAATTGCCTTTGACATTTGCTCATTAATCTAAAACAAAATTAAAAGACATAAAACTTAGCCTCTCTACTAAGCGGACACCTCTATTGGGCGGACAAAAATGGGCTGACGGTGAGTGTCCGCCCAAGAGAGGTTTCACTGTAATTAACAATTCTTTTCTTTTGTTTTCAGATGACTAGAATTGTTTAAATCGTGTCAACATATGGTACCCTTTTTTTAGCACCCCCACTCCAGCAACTTTTAATTTTTGAATTTTTAATTTTTGTTTAAATCTTTTTTTTTTTTTGTATTATTGAAATATTATTAAACACGTAATAAAAAAATTGATACTAACAATATTAATTGGTTCTTTTTTATCGACCGTAAACAGAGGCCCGTCAAAAGAGGACTCTTCACTAGAATCTTATATATTAATAGGGAAACATCAAATGTTGTCGTACACTTTTTCTTGATTGATTTTAGAATATTGATTTTAGAATAAAAGCAATGAAACTTATATCATTCGAAAGGTACTGCGCCCTATACGTGCAGAATTATTTTAGATTTTAAATTTATGACCTCCAATCCGAAATGTAAACGTTGAAAGTTTGTATTTTTTTAGTAAGGAATCTTAGGGCTAGGAAGAGGTAGAATGGTGAATGAGGTATCAAATGAAAGATCTGGCTGCAAAGATTGGCGACCTTCGACCTGAAATATGAGCGTTAAAAGAGCATTTATTAAATAAATTCAAAACTGTAACAGATGGAAGAATATAATGTAAGAGCGAATTTTAGACATTGATAAGAAGTGCAAAAAATAATTCCAACATTTTGCGCCATCTCTAACGGATACCCTACAACAAGCATTTTTTTATACAACAAGAGTAAATCTACATTAAGATGGTGAAATTTTTTACAAATAGTAAAGTCTGAAAAATTTCCTTTATTTTGACATAAAAATTATAACGATATCTCGAAAACTATACATGTTCTCAGTACTACGTATTTTTGTATGAAAAGTCGTTGGTTGAGGAATATAACGGTATACGAAAGCTTACGAATGTCTCTACACATAAAACAACTTTTTTCAAAAACCCTTCTTCACGCCTTCTATGGTTTATACCAGCGAACTGTTGGAGCCTAGATTGATTCGTGATAAAGAAGTAAACAAAGAGCACAACAAACAAGTCTTTGCAGAATCAATGCAGTCGTTTTTTGAACCTTTGCTTTTGCAAAGTAGTAGAAAAGCATTGCTTTGAAAGGCGACATACAGCACATAATTCTGTTTTAATTTAACAGAAGGTGTTAGTATAAGCTTATCAAAGTGGATGGTACTGCAGAAGCCACAGAAGACTACTGATGAGTTGATGTAGCTATCAACGAAACAGCTGTCTAGTCTGCTTGGTGGTTTGTTCTGCAAAGAACTTATTGTTGTTGCAACCTGTTGCTTCATGAACTTAATTGGCATTAAGCTTATATATAATTCTAAGAAATATTATTTTTTTAGAATTATTAAAAATAATATTGTAATTAAAATATGCCATCATTAACTTTTCATGTTTATTGGTAATATTTTCCACGGATAGTATGTTAAAAAAATCCCTTAAAATGACATTAAAATTATTAAGATATCTCGAAAAATTTATATCTTCTCTGTACAACGTATTTCTCTGAAGCAAGGCCATCGCCTCAGAATGAGAAAAAAAACTATTGGAATTTTAAGTTTTAACTTTGCAAGCAAATATCTCAGCCATTTTTAAATCGATATCTAACAAATTTTCTTTGTCTGAAAGATCAATTAAATGACTTTGTAGAACTAGGAAAAGATTTACCATTATCTCACTAATTCAATGTTTTATATTCTTTTAAAAAAACCTCTTAAATATTTAGGTTTTGCTCAAAAAATAAGTCAACATTTTTTGTTGTAATTTCTTTTTTTTTACATTTTCTTTTTCACACTCTTTTATATGACATATCAATTATTTGCAAAAATTTACTCATTTTGACACATAATTCAATAAACAGTTTCTATCATCAAATTTCATGAGCTACCACCACCCCCTTTGATTTTTTTGATGAAAAGTAAATTTTTCAAAATGTTGTTTTTATATTTTTTACAAAGCTCGACAGCTTAAAATATAATTTCTGTAAAAAAAATTTTTAATTATTTCGAACTACTTCAAAGTTATATACACAAATCTATGTTTTAAGCCATTTCGTTAGATAGACGTAGGAGAAACAGTTCTTCCGTCCGATTTTGATAATTTTTTTTTAAATAAATTATAAGAAATTGAAGAACATGGTGTAAGAGGAAATTTTAGACATTAGTACAATGTACAAAACACATTTTTCGCTATCTCTCGCGGATACCCTACAATAAGCATTTTTTATGTAAACGTGTGAATATATATTAAGGGTTCTCATCTAAGCATGTAAACATGTATAGCAGTTACACTTTTGATGAGCGATAAAGTGTAAATAGCGTAAATGTCGACAAAATGGCGGCTGCGGCTGCAACAGCATTATGACTTTTTTAAATTTTAAGTCTTTTAGAAACCTTCATTAACATAGAAAAATAAATAAAACCTGTTCATATTTACTTCAACTACTTTAAATATGTAATGATTAGCGCCAAAGGCAACCCTCATTCACACACGTAGATTTACATGCTAGTTTACACTACAAAATAGGCTCGAAAATGATGTAAACTCACGCCCATACAAATTTTGACAGATAGTTTACGCGCATGTAATTTCACAAGGTTTACAATGTTTACGGGACAGCTACATGCTTAGATGAGAACCCTTATTGTGATGGTAAAATTTCTTGCAAATATTAAATTCTGAAAAATTCCCTTTATTTTGACATTAAAGTTATGACAATATCTCAAAAACTTTAGCTTTTCTCAGTACCCAAAACAAAAGCCCATAAAAAAACCTTTTTTTCGTATTAAAATCCCTGGTTGTGAAAAATAACGGTGTACTATAGTTGTTTTTTTTTTAGTTATTTTTAAAAAAGATATTTTTAAAAAAATTTTGGCTATTTTAATACTAATATTATTGTGATAATTTGAAACTTAAGATTTTCTTAGTAGAATACATTTTCTTAAAGCAAGGCCTTCGCTTCAGAATGAGAAAAAAAAACCGATTGAAATTTCAGAAAGTTGGTCGAATTTCGGCCACAGATGATACCAGTACTGGCTTAATATCTGTTCTTAATTCGAGCAAAAACTGTTTTATAATGGATAGAATTCGATACATCAAGAAAGTACCGGAAACTAATAATTTGAAGAGCCCGCTTTAAGAAGTTGTCAAAATTCTCGCCTGAAAATGACCCAGGTCTTGTGTTTGAGAAAGCAATTTTGTGGAAAAAGTCCTGCTTTTTGAAAAAGAAACTCGTAGATCTTGCACCACAATAAAGCACTATCTCAAAAGTTTTCCTTGTGAATGAATTTCTGGCCAAAAATTCAACTAATATCATCGAACAACCGCCGTCATCACCTGATATGGCTCCGGTCGACTATTTTTTCTTTGCAAAACTAAAATTACCACTTCGAGGCACCCGTTTTCAGTCGGTAGAAATCATAACAGAAAATTCGCGGTAAGAACTGATGATTCCAGGAAACGACAGCTCAAATTCAGCTAAAGTATAGAGAACAGTTATGCTAACTTAGCGACAAAAAGAATTTTGACAATTCCTTAAAGAGGGCTTTTCAAATGCTCAATTCCCGGTATGTACTTTATTGACAGAATGTATAAACTGTCTTAAAAGTTCTTTATCAACATCATAACCATGATGCATTCAATCATTCAACAATCATTATAACATTTTTTTTTTATTTACATAACATTAGTTTATGTAAAAAAAGCGAATTCTCTCTCCGAAATTATGACAATCAGTGTGGTATTCTCAAAAAAAAAAAAAAAAATATTATCAGGGTGCAGTAAGAAGAAATACATTATTTTTGCATGAAATTTAAGGTTTTATTCAGTATAGTTGGAATGATCTGATTTAGTTCAATTATGCACCGTTTTGTTCGATAACTTGTTGCCGTTTTTAAGATAATTTCATTTTGCCTCGCCTATAGAAACTTTTGTTCATATTGGCAAAAAACAGAAATAGTTAATTTGCACAAGCTTCTCTTGAGACAGGAACAGGTGGTATTCACTTGGTGCCAGGTTCGGACTATAAAGTGGATGCATAAGAATCTCACAACTAAGCTCCCGTTTTTTTGTCTCTTTGTATAGTTAAGCCAAACTTGGAATATATTATCTGTGGTATTCAATAAATCGTTTGAACTATTTTTTTTCAAAATTCATGTTGTTTTTTATTACTAAAACTTTATTTAAAGTTAAGAATTACACGATTATGGCTTGGCTTGCGCGTTTTCTCCAACTTTCGTGTCTCTTGCAATAATTAATCCAAATTTAAAATATAATTTAAATGATTTATTGAAAATCATAAACTCCTTTTTTTAAATCCATTTTAGTTTTTAGTACCAAAATTTTGTTTTATGTTTAAAAAATACGACTTTGGCTTTAAAAAATCTGTAGCTTTTTTGTTTCTTTAAATATTTAGGTCCGATTTGGAATGTATTTTCTTTGATATTCAATAAATGACTTGAACTACTTTTTTCCAAAATTCATTTTAGATTTTAGTACTAATATTTTTTTCACGTGCAAAAACTACGATTTTGCGTTTCAAAATTGTGTACTTTTTTATCTCTTTCAATAATAAAGCCAAATTTAAGATATATCTTCTATGATATTCAATAAATCATTAAAAATTCTTTTTTTTTAAATCCATTATTTTTATTTTACATTACTTACAAACTGATAGAAATTTTTATAATTTTTGAAATCTTAAAAATAAAGTCTAAAATATAAAATTTAAATTTAAAGTAAAGTAACTTTCGCAAAGTGTTTTGATGTGTGTGGTAAAAGTGGGGCAGCACATGCATGAAATTATGGGGCAGACTCTATACTCCACATATATGACCATGATCATGGAAAACAACACATCAACACAAAAATCGTATATGTTTATTGGCGTCGGAAGCGGGGGGACAAGGGGGCAGTTGCCCCCGCACTTTTTTTGCTAGATAAACAATTTAGAAGGAAAAGTTATTCAAAATATCAGTTTTTTTTTACAACGATAATATTTTTGTATTATATATTTTCCTCTTCTTTCTCTCTTCTTCATGTTTCATGTGAAAAAATTTTGGTGAACTTTTTTGCACCACCATTTGTACTGCCCCCCAGATGAAATTCGCTTCCGACGCGCTTATACATGTTGAAGAATTCTGATATAAACCAGAAAACATATGTTATAGAATAAAACGATGCAGGACAAAGACATGGGATCCATAAAAAAATTAAAGAAATAGTTGAATTGTGCAAAGTTATCATAAAAACCCCAAAAACACAAGTTCATAATATGTGATGAGTTAGAAAGGGCAGCAAGGTCCCCTTTTGCATTCCTTCGCCACTGGATTCTTCTAGACAAACATGTATTTGAGAAACATGTATATTTTAACGGAGCTATCAATTTGAATTTGTTTGCTTTGTTGGTTTGAGACTTCAGCTGTATCAACAGAGTTAAATAGAAAAAAAAAAATCTTAAGTTTATGTGATATTTTTTGCCATGCACCTACGTTATAAAAAATTTAAATTTCTCAAAAAAGGCAAAATTGGAGCAACTTATTTTTTTTTTGTCTAGTTACCAATACACTATGGAACCAAATGCACTATGAAAGAAAACAGCGCAAGACAGCGCAACTATTTAAACCTTAATCAAAGATGAAAAAAGAGTAAAAAAACAGGTTAATAAAAATTATTAAATTTATTAAATAAACCCATTTTTTGTTTTCTTTTTTTATTTGTTCAAAGAGCTTAAACATTAGGCTTTCCCACGGTGTATAATACTTGTATGATCAATTTAAAAAGAGTTGAACGCAAATTCGGTTAAAAACATTCGTCATTTCGCTGCTTATATAAGACTGTGTCTTGAGAACACTTTAGCAAGCCATATAACTGAATCGTGTAAATTTTTTCATAAAATTTTCATTGTAGTACAAAATTTGACCATTCCTTAGATTATTTTCATTATGATACAGGCTGTAAGAGTAATTTTGAAAAAATCATTTATGAGACGCAAAAGTCCATTTGAGCCCACTGTGCGTTGTCCTGATGAAACACAGTTATTTTCAATTGATCACGCTAATTTCGGCCCTTTCCAATTAAAGGCAATTCTAAAAATCATAACATTTTTTCGCCAATTTTCTTTTAAAAAATGTTCTGTTATTATTACACTAAAAACTGCAAATCTGCAAAATTGTAGAACGTCTTAGTACAACCACTAAAAGAGGAAAAACGATATGAAAATCAAAGTTTTAATTTTCGTTGCAATTATCTCCGCTGTTTTTAAATATACATATGCCATTCAAATTTTTGTTCAAAAGTTCAATAAGAGCATTAAAAAGAAATAGTTTGAACTGTCCCGTTAGGCTAGTTATTTATAAAATTTTATTTTACAGAACCTCTAACTAGTTATTTCTGCTAATGATCATAATAATTGGACAGCAACCATTTTTTTGTGCTCAAAAACCAGGTGTGTCATTCATAGATTTCATAGTTTTCTAAATAAGGACTTTATCGAAAATAAAGTGCACAGAAGCAACTATACAGAAGAAAAAGTAGCATTTAATGAACATTTTCTGTTGGGAGTTTTTCCTAAACCACTTTTACTTCCATATCTACTAAAAATATTGAGAACACAACAATTCCTTAACTTAATCATTTCTTTAATTCTTTTATTAAGTTTTGCATAATTTTTCTAGAACCTGCTTTTGTGCATTGTGATATACTACATGGGCTTAAAAGCCCTGGGAATTTTAATAAAATCAAGCTTTTTTTGGGCAAAGCTATATTTATTCCTCAACATAGTTACCTGTGGAGGCGATACGGTTGGTATAGTGATTTTCCAAAATTTTGATGCACTTTCTGCAGTACGAAACGTACAAACCTTCGAAGTTCGCCTCCGTTTATATGTTAATTTCAATTTATTCGTATAGTTGAAAATATAAGTACACTAAGAGCTATGCTCTTTTATAGTACAATATAAAACATTAAAATGGTAAACTTACTTAAATCTTATAATAATAACAACTCATTTTAAAGACAAATAACTTAAGTTTAATACAATAATGACTTAATGCTCGTAAAAACTATAGTAAGTTAAAAGTTAAGAATATAATGCATAGACTGAGTGAAACACAGAAATCAATAGAGAAAGTACTTAGAACAAGAGTATAAAGATACTAAAGAGTAGAGAAAAAAGATAAAGTAGATTGCCTAAAAGAACCTCTCCCAGTGATTTCCTTAAGCCTTTGTGGTAGAGAATTCCACAACCTAATGGCGTTGATGAAGAACAGTTGAGAAGATATTAGCGAGTTGTGCCTCGAAACTATTAAAACATGGCTTCTTCTGGACATACAAAACTGGAGTTTTTCATATAGATATCTAGGTATTTTCTCATGAATTAACTTATGAAGGTACATACAGTTTCTGGCGTTGAGATAAGCAGTCAAGTCACATCCAAGTATTGCAGTCCGGAAACTAGACAGGTGATCAAATTTACGAAGGCCATACACATAGCGTGTGGCGTAATTAAATGCTATTTGAAGTTTTAACTTGGGGGGAAGAGTCAAGTTTACTATATACCACCTCAGAGTAGGTTATCACAGGTAGAATAAGTTGTATAACCAACTTACACCTAATACTAACTGGAGTCACGCTTGCAGACATTCTTAAATTACGCAATACATAATAAACTTTTTTGACAATACTATTAACATGATCAACACATGAAAGCAAAGAATTAATATAGGAACCCAGATTTACAATTTTTAACACAACAGTTAGCTTGTTAGGACCAATCAACAAATCAGGGACATCATTAACACAAGTTTTACCTCTACAGATAGGAAGTACATATGATTTGGAAGAGTTTAGAAGAAGACCATTGCTATTTGCCCTCTCATTAATGCTGTTGAGGTCCTCATTCATTCTGCAACACAAGTCATCAACCAGTCCTGTTCTTCTAGATAAATAAATTTGGACATCATCAGCATATGCATGGATAGAGGCATGACTGCACACAGAGAATATGTCATTTAAAAATATACAGAATAGGAGAGGGCCCAGTATAGACCCTTGTGGTACGCCACTTAAGACAGATTTATACCCTGAGGACAAATTACCAACTTTAACTTTTTGAGACCTATCACACAAATAACTGAACATAAGATTTACAGCACTATCACAGAAACCAAATAGATACTTAAGCTTACTACACAAATGTTGATGGTTTACTTTATCGAAAGCTTTTGAAAAGTCAAGCAAACAAAGTAAAGTCAAATTGCCAGCATCATATTCCGGTCGTATATCGTCAATGACCTTAACAACAGCGGACGAGCACCCGTGTCCAGACCTAAAAACTGATTGAAAAGGGGATAGCAGATTTTTATCAATTAAATTATTAGTTATTTGTTGAGCCATGAGTTTCTCACAGACTTTAGCTAATGGCGATAATATACTTATGGGCCTAAAGTCGTTGACATTTATTGGCTTTTACTTTTTTGCTACAGGAAGAACGATGGCAACTTTCCATAAGTCAGGGAACACAGACGACATAAAACAAAAATTAATTATATGCGTTAGAGGACCAATAATGTGTGGCAACAATAATTTTATAAACTTGATGGAAATGCCATCTTCAGAAATAGCATTAGATTTAATCTTCGATATGCTATTACCTACATCAAGTTCAACTACCGGAGAGAAGCTAAAAGTTTGTTGCAAGGAGTGACCGAATAGGGGTGAAATATTAGAATTAGAAGAAGCATCATTATCATTATAGAGCTGTGGGCTCAGCGTTAATCCTAATAAAACTGAGTTAGTAGTTTTCACAAGAAAACACAATGTACCTCAAATTAGCCCTCCAAAACTGGGAAATACAACTCTTATCTTCTCAGATCAAGCAAAATACCTGGGCCTTATACTGGATAGGAAACTAAACTGGAAGCCCAATCTGCTCGAAAGAGCCAAAAAAGCGAACATTGCCCTATACTCTTGCAAAAAGGCGGTGGGTAGCAAATGGGGTTTACAGCCAAGTGTTACTCACTGGCTTTATACAGCAGTTGTAAGGCCAATATTGCTATATGGTGCTATTGTCTGGTGGCATGCACTCGAAAAACAGACTCACCATAACCTTCTCCGTAAAGTTCAAAGATCAGCTGAACTGTGCATTAGCGGAGCCCTAAGAACCACTCCGACAGACGCATTAGACACAATGCTCCATCTTACACCACTTGATATCCTAGCTAAACAGATGGCCGCTAATACAGCCATCCGCCTAGTAGCCACCTCCCAGTGGAAAGAAGGTACACTAGCACATTCTTGTATCAGAAAATTTCTCCCTCCTTTACCTAGGTCCATTGACTACATCACACAAAAACTACTCTTTGAGAGGAAGTTCGATGTATCCATTCCCTCTCGAGAAGAGTGGGAACAAGAAAACCGTTCACCTCACAATGTCATTGAGATCTTTACGGATGGATCAAAACTAGATGGCAAAGTAGGTGGAGGAGTCTACTCAGAAACATTAAGCATCAATATAGCCTTCAGGCTCCCTGACCATTGCAGTGTATTTCAAGCTGAAATCGCTGCTATACATGAAGCGTTAACTTGGCTTCAGAAAAATGATATATCTTCCATGGATATATGCATACTTTCTGACAGTCAAGCCGCTCTGAAAGCCCTAGGAACTGTTGAAATAACATCTGAAACAGTTTTCAACTGCCGCAGATCTCTAAACGAGATGGCAGAGCAGCTCAAAATTATCCTATGCTGGATTCCTGGACATAGGGATTTTCTAGGTAACTGCAGAGCAGATGAACTCGCTCGCACAGGTACTACCAAACAACTATCTTCAGACAAGACAAACCTTGGTATTCCTCTCACCACATGTAAACTCCTTACACATGAGTTATCCTGTATCAACACCAACAAAAGATGGTCAGCAGGTAACACTTGTAATATAACACGGCAAATCTGGCCCAAACTCAATCTGAAGCGTTCAAAAGAACTCATATCTCTTAGTAGAGATCACATTGGCACCATGATAGGGATCCTGACAGGGCACTGCCTTATTGGCAGGCACGCTCAAAGATTAAACATACCCCACAACGACTTCTGCAGAAGCTGTAGAGATGAGGAGGAGGTGGAATCTACAGAACACCTTCTCTGCACCTGCCCAGCGCTGGCTCAAAAACGTTTTCTTCACCTAAACAACTGGTTTTTCAGAGACCTCGAAGAACTCTCGGTAATATCGATATACCGAATCCTAAGCTTTGTGAACAGCTCAAGCTGGTTTGAATAGAGAAGGGAGATCAACCCCTGTGGTACCACAATGGGCCTTATTGGCCTAAGTGCGTCTCAATTTGAGGCAACCACTTTAACCTAACCTAACCTAACCATCATTATCTACAAAAAAGTTATTAAGAACTTCAGGATCTAAAGTGCAGTCAGTGTTATTTTAATCACAAACTCCAAGTTTTTTTATGTTGTTCCAAAGCAGTTTTGTTGGAAGAGATAGGTCAAGTTTGACCGAGAAATACCTAGTTTTAGCCTGTCTCGTTAAAAGAACAGCCTCATTTCTCGCTAGTCTATAGACTTCCCAGTTATAAGAGCACGGATTTCTTCGCCATATATTTCTAAATTTGTTTCTTTTTTTTTAATGCACTCAGAACATGTTGCGTAAACCAAGGACAGGACATATTTTTAACACTACAAGAACGTAAAGGAACATGTTTATCAAACAAATATTTTATTGGCTCCAATAGTGAATTAAGCTTGTCATTAATGTTTGTGTGAAGCCAACAATCATTAAATGATAGCAGAGATACATCACGAAAAAGAGATGGACAGTTAATGTGCTTGAAATCGCGATACGAGAAAGTATTAGGTATATAACTAAACGAGATAGATTGACATTTAAAGAACAGAAAATTAAATCGTGATCGGATATAAAATATAATTGATTAAATAGCGAAATTACGGATGGATCAGAGACAATAAAATAGTCTGACTGACTTATTAAACCGCGTTGTTATGGTATCATTGACAACTGCTAAACCTAAGGACTATATTTTCTCATACAGTTGTTGTCTTGGTAAGACATTAGACAGAAGGTTAATATTGAAATCACCACTTAGCAAAACAAAGTCATAATCAACAATATAATTAGACAATCCAGAAAACAACGGCTCAACAGAATGACATTTATTCGGATTATACACGCAAGAAACAAGTATTTTTTTTGTTATTGTCCGATATACATAAACTTAAATATTCAATTCCAGTTCCGCAAGAACGACTAATAAAATGAACATTTAGGTAATTTTTGCAATAGATTGCAACACCTCCACCCTTTTTTGCAGAACGGTCGTTTTTAAAAATTTTATAACCATTAATGTCACAAATAAAATCACTAATATCACTGCATAGCCAGGTTTCCGAAACGCAAATGATATCAACTAAAAAATGTTAGTTTTGGAATTTCTGGACCATTTCCGGAATTTTTAAACACACATTTTTATGCTCTTTCGGACCCATTTTTATGTTCTTTCAGACACATTTTTGATGGGATTTACGTTAAATGATATTGTTGGAAAGGTATTAGGTTCTTCTTTCAGATAGAAAGCAATAATATAGGCGTATTTTTAAATTAAAATGGCTACTAATAATAGTTCAAAGTGAACAAAATCACTATGCAAAAAGTGGTATGAAAATCATTCATTGGTAAATACATTATAATTGTTAGGCATTGACAAATAATACATTGCTCTGCAGTCACTAAATAAGCTATTTAACTGAATTGACTGTCGTCATGGTTGACACCAGAGTAACGAAAACTGGCCAAAACCGATATGCTGTGATATATTAACCAGCTGTCGAGGAATACAAGTAGTAGTATTATTGCCCAAATTGCATAATCTAACAACAAGTAACACGCTTAGAGCTCGCTCGTTTGGGTCGTGTGAGTGGCACTTGGAACGCTTACAGACATGGACTCTAGAAGTAGTCTCACATAAAATTTACTTCAGAATTGTGTCGGTGATATACCTAACAGGCATGCTTGTCACAGGCATGTTGTGTGTTTTTGAAGTTGGT
Organism: Dichetophora obliterata; assembly: GCA_963920525.1. Classification (NCBI taxonomy): domain Eukaryota; kingdom Metazoa; phylum Arthropoda; class Insecta; order Diptera; family Sciomyzidae; genus Dichetophora; species Dichetophora obliterata. The sequence continues at coordinate 194,533,537 of OY986436.1, read as the reverse complement.
GCAGTGGTTGTGTTAAGTTGTGATGTGTTGTTGTTGTTATTGAAACTTAAGTGCTTTAATTGAGGTTAAAAATTTGCCATTCCTGTCTTGGAGCTAAGGTCTCGGATGCATGCCAGTGACTGGGTGGATGCAGTTTTGACTTTATATGCATATATATGTAAAATGGGTATTTTTCAGTGAAGTAGGGGGAGGGGAGTGTTGCTTTACTTGTGAAAAGCTTAAAAACACATGTTGCAATACTAAAAAACTTTCGGTGTTTACTTTCAAGATAACTGTGTTTATTGTAGTTGTTGGTATGTTCAAAATGTTGTACGTTGAAAATGTGCTCGTACATAAGTCAGTCAGTCGAAGGCAAGAAAAAAACATCACTAAAACAAGTGCAAGCTCAATTAAGCAAATGTGGGTTAATGGAAAGTCTTGACAAAGTTTTTACTTATATAATTTTTCTTACAGTAAAATTGTAAAAGCAGCTTTGCTAAAGTTGAAATGTTTTCAAGAGATTTTAAAAAATGTTTATAATATTCTTACGAAAACCATGACAAAAATTTTAAGAAATTCCATTTTATGCATTTCAAAAAGTTTTATTTACACTAAAAGTACCCTTGGTAAAAAAAATGTACAATTTCTAATGAGGATTCCTATTCCTACTTTATTTGTTAAGTAAACAGATATAAGATTTGGAAGCGATCAGATAACCTATGACTAACCCACCTATGACTTAAAGATTAGAAAATAGAATAGTCAAATAGAAAACATGGACAAAAATTACCAGAGCTGTGATTTCAGAAAATCTCAAAAATTAATTAATAAAATTATTCCAATTAAATGCAGTTAAATATTTTCTCAAAATAAAGCTTATAAAGGCACACAAATTGTGCGATGAAATCAGAATGTAATGGTTCAATTATGTTCGTGTAACGCAACGCAAAGTGACCGTGGCAAATGGCTTAGATTATTATCTACTGATAAAACTTCAACTCAGCTGCTTTTGTTTACAACAAGTAAGATGTTTTTAATTAGCAGGAAATTATATTTATTAGAAAATTTACCGCACTTAAAACAAAAGACAGAACAAAAAAAGAATTGTGGGTTAAAAGACACAATTTATCAGCAAATTTACCGCACATAAACTGTTGCTATGAAAATGCAGCTATCACCAGTGTTGTAACTTGAAAATTTAAAATTGTGTAGAATCCAAAAAATTGGCAGATCTACCACAATTGTGAAACAGTAACAACCACGTTTACCACTTTGGACCAATTGGCTTAAAAATGCACCTTTTTTCAACGTTTGGTACGCTGGTCCTTTTCTTTTTTATTTGGTCCCTTTTATGAAAATTTTTGCGTATATATTTAAAAAAGTGTTTCATTACGGCAAAAAAATATATTAACTAAAATCAACACTTTTCTTAACAAGTGAAACATTTGTACGCTGTCAACACTGTTGTTAATAATCGATTGCCAGTCAATTGTTATTTTTTCACATCTTTAATTGCAAATCAAAAGTGGGAAATGGTGGAAAATTTGCAAAACAAATGCAAAATATTTTTGTAATTTAATTTACCATGGACAAGTAAGTTAAGAAATCATTCGAATGCATATGTCATTGTAATTTTTGCTATAATATTTAATGTTGTTTAAGGTTTTTGATGAAGAAAGCGAAGGTTGCTGAACAAGAGGCACACATGGAGTCAGATGAAAGCGATATCAGTGGGAGGTAATAAACACGTATATCATGGTACTAGCATAATATTTTTTACTTAATATTATTTTAGTGACATAGTAAGCGAAAAAAAGGATAAAATAAAACGCAAGTTTCGAAAGAAATGGCTAAACTAATTTCCTTGGCTCAAAGAGCAAAATGGAAATGCATACTGCATCGCTTGTGAAAAGTGCATGGCAAACCACATAACAAAGTTAAAGCGACACACACGGCAATCAATTCATGTTCAAAATGTAGCCAAGAAAAAATGTCAACTGAAGTTAGATTCTTTTCATAAAGAAAAAAATGATACTTTGGAAAAACAGATCAGAAACGCAGAATTCAATTTAGTGATGTTCATAATGGTACATAAATCATCCATTTAATCTCATAAATTATTTGCCAAATTTGCAGACTTTACTATGCGGCAGAACAAAATCGACCCAGCTCGCAGAGATTTTAGGGAACGAAGCAATGAAGAGAATAATATCGGATCTAAGAATGTGTAAATTCTCTTTAATTGTGGACGAAACCACGAACTGTTCAATAAAAAAATGCCTGGTTTTGGTTGTAAGGTATTTTGAGAAGTTATCAAACACTATTTGCGAGGAATTTTTATCACTTATTGAACTTAGCAAAACCGATTCAGAAAAAATATACCAAGCACTTAAGACATTTTTTTTTTTAAAAGCATAATGTGCCTCTAAGCAACTTGATAAGGTTAGAAACTGCTGGAGAAAATACGAGGTCAGACGAATTTAACGGGCTAAAAACAAAATTAAAAAATGATATTAATATATTTTACATCAAATGTACTTGCCACTCACTACATTTGTGTTCAAGCTGCGTCTGCAAAAAGTTACCGGCAGAAATTGAGAAGCTATGTAGGAATATTTAGAAATATTTTTCGCATAGCCCAAAGCGAATCAACGAGTTCGAGGAATTCCGGGATTATTGTGGCGTAAAGCCACATAAGATACTTGGCATTTCTTTAGCTCGTTAGCTCGCTCTGGAAAGTGTGATTGCAAGGATCCATGAACACTGGGAGGCGCTTCAGCTTTATTTTTTATCCTCGTTGAATGAATTAGCACATTCAATGGCTAATCCGCAATTAAAAGTTTACATGTTGTTTTTGAACTACATATTAAAAAATATTAATAACATGAATAAAGAATTCCAATCGGAAAAGGTTCGCCTACCATTTCTATATTCGCAAATACAAGTACATTTTAAACTAATTTGGAGTAATTTTATGAACAACGACTTTGTGAAAAGTGTTGATTGTCTGGAAAATTTTAATATACACGATAAAACAAAGTATGTTGAGACAAAAATTTTTTAAAGGAAGTGAAGCAGAAAACCATATCAAAATTGATAACTTTTTGGATTCGCAACGAATTAGAATTGAAACAAATATATTAAAACTAGCTGAACCCGGTGTGCTTCGCTACCCCCTCGTTTAAAATAAAATTAAAAGTATTTATGTATTTACAAAAATTTATTTATTTAATTTAATTATTGCAATGCTTCGCCTCTTTTTTTGTTGTAAACCAATTAGAATTCAGCGCTGAATCGCATGTAATTTGCTTCATGCTCCCCCTTTTTATTTTTAGACCAATCAAAAAGCAGCAATTACACAATCAGCTGTTTCGCAGTCTGTTGTGGGAGAATGAGAATGGGGTAACCCCACTCTCTATTTTAATTAACACGTATTATAAAATCAGCTGTTTTGAAGACAGTGGTAGAAGAAAGAGAATTGAGCTACCCCACTATTTTAATTAATATGTATTTTAATGATTTTAATGACATGATTTGTGGTATAGCCGTTAATAAACGTAGTAAAAAAAGTAGGTGCAGAAGTGTGCATGGTCGAAAAATATTATCATGTAATAAGTATTCCTGAGTCAAAGCTGAACGCTGTGAAAATTTAAGATCGGTTATCAGGTCCAGCCTCCAATATATCGCAAACAAAGGGGCGTGCTCCGCCCACTTTTCTTTTGGTACGTATTTCTATTCATGCTAATACCATATATAGCAAATACTGCCGCCGTTGGTCAAAAAATGCCCAAGATATGACGATTTTAAAATTTGGGTTATATGGGCGAGGCCACGCCCCTTCGTCCACTCACAACTTTATATAGTCAAGAATTTATTATTTCGTAAGAATATCCTATTGTGAAAATTTAATGATGATCGGTACAGTAGTTAAGACTATATTGCGATTTTTAATTTTCCTAAAAAGGGGCGTGGTCCCACCCACTTTTCTCCTGGTACGTATTCCTAACTATGCCAATACCATATGTACCAAATAGCATCAACGTAGGTCAAAAAATGCCCAAAATATGGCGATTTAAATTTTTAGGTTATATGGGCAGTGCCACGCCCCTTTGTCAAATAAAAACTTCATATAGCCTTTTATTCTTTCCAGATTCATAGTAAAATGCTGTGAAAGTTTCAGGAAGATCGGTCCAAGGGTTTGGCCTCCTATAAAGCACAAACAAACAAACAAACAGACAGACATTCATTTTTATATATAAAGATTGAAAGCAGATTTATTATAATTAAAGTAAAATGGGGCGAAAAAGGGGGATTTGGTAATAAAAAATCTATGGCTACCTTACCTGTAGATAAAAACTATATAAAACTTTAGGTAAATACATATTACAAAAAAAGTATTTTGTATAGCAAACATTGTTAGTGGTATAAGTAAGTATCTGAATTAAAAAAGTGGGCGTAAAAGTGGGCGCGGTCGAAAAAGTACCCTATTAATCATGCCAGAGTCCCAGTTAATTGCTGTGAAATTTTCAGTAAGATCGGTCCAGAGGTTTGGTCTCCTATAAGGTACAAACAAACAAATAAACAAACACACATTCCATTTTATATATAGCTTAAACCCGGCGCGTTGCTGCCGCGGCCCCGTTGCCAAACGCGAATAAAATGTTATCAGTGAAACTGTATATGTAAATTGTGGTCGAATACTCAATTCCATGGCTGTGCGACCTATAACTCAAAAGCTGTAGAATTTCTCAAATTTTGGTTGAATGGGAGGTGACACGCCCCCTTGTCTAACGCCATACAAAGTTATCAGTAAAACTGCATGTGTAAATTGAGTTCGAATGCTGAATTCCGAGGCTTTGTTTGCTTTGTTTGATTGACTCAAAAGCTATTCGATATCGCAAATTTGGGTTGTATAAGAGGTGCCACGCCCCTTTGTCCAACTCCCATAAAATTTTATCAGTAAAACGCCACGTGTAAATTGTGGTCGAATTTCGAATTCCAAGGATGTGCGGCCTATAACTCCAAAGCTATTCGATATCGCAAATTTGGGTTGTATGGGAGGTGACACGCCCCCTTGTCCAACTCTCACAAAATTTTATCTGCGAAGCGGCACGTGTAAATTGTCGAATACCGAATTCCGAGGCTAAGCGGCTTATAACTCCAAAGATATTCGATATCGCAAATTTGGGTTGTATGGGAGGTGCCACGCCCACTGTTAGTAGGAGGTTGAAATATACTTTACGACCTATTCTCATACCTACAAAGTATACATACAAAATTTCATGAAAATCGGTCGAGCCGTTTCGGAGGAGTTCGATTACGTACCCCGTGACAGAAGAATTTTATATATTAGATTTAAAATTGAATTTTTGACATAAATTCAAAAACGCTTCGACTTTGGCGAGTTGATATCAAAAATTTATCCAAAATAGCACCCAACTATGTATTATCTGAAATGGAAACATCTATAGATTATAGACATATATAGGCAACTATAAATTTTTCTCATTTAATTAAATGTAATATAGATATTATATTTAAACAATGAAAACTCTTAAAGCGCTGATTATAATAGATGGAACGGAACGTTATAGAATGTTGAGAAATGCCACTTTACAATCTATTGCATAAGTTTCTTATGAGTTCGATTATAATAATACAGAACGGAGCGGCACGTGACGTTGAGATCTATAGATTTTTGATTTTTCCGCTGCGTTCCGTTACGTTTTGAGCAAAAACTTCATGTTGACAGATGCTACTATTAATTTTATTCTGCATTTGTTTTGTTTTCCGTGTTTTTCATAAAATTTGATTGAATTCATGTTTTAAAATAATAAGAAAAGAAGAATTGATGGACTTTGTTTTGTAATAAAATATATTTTAGAAAAAAATTAACTCCTCTTTCGTTGCTATTATGATCGCCACTCCGTTTGAAACGGTTTCTTCCCACCACAATGACACTTGACTCCGTTTTGTTCCGTCTATTATAATCAGCGCTTAGGACTTTTAAATAGTATTTTTTTTTTTGATTCGCCCGGAGGTATGAAATCTTCCAAAGATACGTATACCCGTGCTATACGTATGCACGATTTACATTCTAGATCCTGCCCGTATCAGCCGGGACAGACAGAATGCTCATACGCACTAAAACATACAAGCTATTGGCAATTAGGTGTTTCCACTAAGCACATTAATTGGCTTTTCAGCGGAATTTAAAAATTTAATATACATAAAACGCGTATTAAGGTATATTTGATTCTATATAAATAAGCAACATCGAATTCAATGATAGTGATTATAAATTTAAGGTACTCGAAAGAACAATCCTGAGTTCAAAAACAATCCAAAACACTATACTCATTTTAACTGGCTTGCGGCCATTGTCCAACCCAAGGACCTGCGTGGAAATGTGATAAATCCCATATCCGCCAAATCTAAATCCCATTTAGTTGGATATGCATTTGGGCCAACGCAGGCACAAACTTGTGCGGAAAAGGGATATACTCTGGTACACCAATTCAGGTGATAGTGATATGGATACTTTGAAACTTGATATGGTTGATTGTGTATTTTGGGAAAAAGTAAGTTTACATAAAAATGGTATGTATGAAAAATGTTTTGAAAAATTGACTGATTTTACTTATGACATACTGAGCCTTCCACATAGTTTGGCGGCAGCAGAAAGGACATTTTTTTTACTATCTTTGATTAAAACCAAACTAAAAACTGGCTTGCGGCCATTGTCCAACCCAAGGACCTGCGTGGAAATGTGATAAATCCCATATCCGCCAAATCTAAATCCCATTTAGTTGGATATGCATTTGGGCCAACGCAGGCATAAACTTGTGCGGAAAAGGGATATACTCTGGTACACCAATTCAGGTGATAGTGATATGGATACTTTGAAACTTGATATGGTTGATTGTGTATTTTGGGAAAAAGTAAGTTTACATAAAAATGGTATGTATGAAAAATGTTTTGAAAAATTGACTGATTTTACTTATGACATACTGAGCCTTCCACATAGTTTGGCGGCAGCAGAAAGGACATTTTTTTTACTATCTTTGATTAAAACCAAACTAAAAAATAACTTAGAGTATAGTATAATTAACAATATAATGTTGTCCAAAGAACTATGTGCAGGGCCTCATTAGGTTTGGTAAGTAAAAGACATAGGCTGGGCTTCATTTAAAACAATTAATGATTTTTAAAGAGGCTTTAATAATAATAATTTTATAATATTTTGAATAAGTTTGTTTTCTTTTTATTTTTATAATCGTTTTACGGTGTAAAAACTTAATAATATCCAGTCATCTAACTCAACCAATGTTAACGTTCTTATTTTAGTATCCAGTCATGTTTTATATAGTATTATATAGCATAAATACATCTATTTACGTGTAAAAATTAATGTATACGGGTACATATGTATGTGATACATTTTATTATAATTTTGTTTTATGTGCAATTTGAACTCAAGCACTTTTTGTTATAGCTTAGAAACCAATGTTTACGTTAAATTTTTAGTACGTGTTTTGTTAAATATAATATTGTAAGCAATATATGTAAACAAATAAAAAGTAAAACAAAATGGATTTTGTTTATGAATTATTTTTTTATGAATTTTGGTTCCGAAATAAAATTTGGCGTGGCAACTGTGGTGACAACACTGGCTGTCACAAGACCGTAGAGCGACGTAAGTTCAACATGAAATTTAACTTTTTATATGTTATACGTTTATCTTAAGATTGTGAGATAAGATTCTGCTTTTATATACATATTTTTCTAAGCTTCGTTGTGTGTGGTGCATAACCAAAAACACACAAAGACCATACAACAGAAATGCACGTGACTCTTGCTACGGCCACCTTGCGTTGCGTTACGCGAAAATAACAGGACCATAATTGAATTCATCGCATTTCTTTGGCATTCCGTTTTTTTTTTTTTTTTGCATGAAAGCACTTTTTAAAACTCTGGTCTGGTCTCTGGTTCTGCAGTCTACCAACTTCGAATGTCTATTATTCAAAACTTCTGCTAAACCAAATCGGAACTATATTTACTTTTACTTTATAGCAGTGTTTTTCAACTTTTTAGTAAAACACATTCGCTTAATATAAATAAATTAAAACTAAAATATGCAATAATGCATAAATTACGGCACGGAACCAAAAAATGGAAATCTGATTTTTAAATATGCTCACTACTACTGAATTTAAAGTGCAGCTCTTTACAGTTCATTGTAAGCATTTTGTATTACATGTAAATTAAATGTAAGTTTTAAAGAGTAAAACAATTGCACATTTAGAAAAACTAATATGTTTGAAGTTTAAAATATGTTTGTATTTTAAAAGTCGTATATGAATAGTATTATTTTGGATTTGGAAAATGGCTTTTGGACTTGTAAGAAGTTGAATCTGAAGAATAAAGGGTTGTATTTGAAGAGCGTATAATATTTCAATGTGTTTTACTTCAATGCAGGTTCTGTAATGCACATACACACATACCTTTGACATTTGAAGTTAAATTTTTTACAGATGAAATTAAAGTTTTAACAGTTTAAAATTTTCACATCATTTCAGTCAAAGCTCTATTTAAGGCGTTAAATTTGAGGGCAAAAAGATACATTTTGAGTGAAAAAAGTGAAATATGATTTGGGAAACGTTGAATTAGAAGCTTCTCATGAAAACCTCTTTTATAAGTTTTTTTAACTATCAAAGTTGAAATTTGTAGGGGAATGTCTCCGGTTGTGGGACAGTCCATTTTTATTATTTAGTGGAAACGGTTACGCTCTCAATGGCAATACTTTTCATAATTTCACTTTTGCTGTGTCATCACGCTGGATAGACGTGTTGCGAAATATCAAACATTATCTTGTAAAAAACGGTAAGTAAAGTAATATTGAATTTATTTAAAAACGGTAGATTAGGTTGTAAATCAGTAAAAAGGCATTAGTATTATTGCTAAAAATATGGATTGGGACTTGTAACTCAATATTATGAAATAATATGAGCGAATATGAACAACATAAAAAATGCGATGTTATGTACAAATTGCTTATCAGTCCCGGTTATGTGCCACTCGAGTACCCGGTTGTGAGCCAGCTTACAAAATTGGATATTTAGCATTTTTTTGATAAAACATTGTCATTTAAATTAAATTAATCATTAACTTAATTATTTGTGTATGTTATACATTTAAGTTAAATTTAACTACCAACTTTCGTTATGCTGGCACCAAAGAAGTCTAATGGATCAAAGACAGAACTGTGGTTAAATAATTTATCTTTTTGATTCCAGATGGCTTTAAATGTTCAATTTTTAATAAAAACATAAAATCTATTCATAATCTTTGAGATTGTGTCTATCCCAGATCAAGTTTTTTGATTTCCAACTAGTTTTTTGGGGTGGCTCATAACCGGAGACAAATTTTTTTTTAGCAAAAAATAAGGTTTTAGGTTATCGGTTAGGTATTAAAAAAAAAGTAAGCTAAAATAATTACCTTTCATTTGATTTAACAACCAAATATTAAGCACAGGCATTTTTATGCCGATTTAAAGAAACATGACTCATAACCGGTTTATGGCTTTGGAGTTATGGTTAAAAAACAAAAAAAACTAGAAAATAAAAAAAAATGACGTAGAAAACTAGGATTCTTGAAAAGAATGCAGTCTGTGTATATATGTATTAGAAACATTTTGGTGCATACATCGTCCTTGGAGAATGTATGGTTTGGGAGTTATGACGAAAAAAACCAAGAACATGTGGTTTTCTATCACACAAGGACGATTCATGCATTAAAATGATCACCATGGCAACGTCCTTAAGGCGGGTTTATTCTTTGTCGAAATGCATTTTGTTGTATCTCTTGTAGTTTAGGAGTTATGGAACACTTTCTGCAGTGGTAGTTGGCCAAAAACATGTGGTTTTTCGTCATAACTCCCAAACCATACATCCTACAAGGACGATTTATGCACCAAAATGTTTCTAATACATGTATACACAAGACTGCATTCCTCTACCATCTTTATCTTTACTTTTATATCAAATTTTAGTGCAAATGTTCTTTTACCAGTAAACTAAAAAAGCACTTTGGCGATTTTTTATGAAAAAAAGGTTTGGATCATAATTTTTCAATCATATTTGTAGTGCAGCATCTTTTAAATGTATTTTCCGTTAGAAATTTTACTTATAAGTATATTTTATTAAAGTGCTAAGTCTTTAAGAAACAATACCAGCTGCCACGCATTGCTTAATCGTTTCCTTTTTACGAGTTTGTATTGCAAAAGATTCAATAAACTCCATGTTGCTATCTACTCTTCTCTTTTTGAGCTCAGCAGCGCAAAATATAAACAGATGAAACTCGAGCAAGGCGAAAAAAGAGATACTTTTGCATGAACAGCTGCGCTCTAAAACAAAACAAAACAAAAGAAAATGTTTTTATATCTTTTGACATATTATGTCTTACGGAGATTGATAAAGAAAAAACGTTCGTGGCGGGGCTAGTGGCCTGATAGTTATAGTATAAAGAACTTGTACCGTTGTTTGTTTGTTACACTCTAATGCAAGAATTACTTGACCGATTTATAGGTTTTAGGTACCAACCGATTCATAATTTGTATTAAATTCTTATAGGCTACATTAAATATGCCACGCCCATTTTCAACGTTTAAGAAGTTGATTCGCAAAATAATAAAAAAAACTAGTAAAGAACTATATTCGACTGGACCGAAGTAAAAATACCCTTACGGCCATATTTAAATATTTAACATTTGAAACTCAGAATCCATTTTATTTATTAAAGCTTGTGTGCACAATATCAAGTTTAAACATTTATTTTTTTGAAATTTATAAAGGTTTTACTATTTTGATGACGTCACTTTGAATGGGAGGTGGGCGAATTTTCATTTTTTTTTTAGGAAAATTCCAAATATCGAGTGCATAATTAGGATTTTAACTATTTTGCAAAATTTGAAGCCATTGTACTAATTTTTGTAGTATTTATGGAGATTCTACTGATTTCATAAAGTCACTTTGTATGGGAGGTAGCTGTGGTTTTCATTCGATATTTACGAATTTCATATTCACAAATTTCAAAGTGCATATTAAGGGTAGAAGCTTATTTGCAAAATTTGAAGTCATTAGACTAATTTTTATGGAATTTAAAGAGATTTTACCGTTTTGGTAAAGTCTCACTTTGCAGGTAGGCGTGGTTTTCATCCGATTTGGCTCATTTTCGAACTTGATCTGTATTTTTTAATATATAGCTTGTATATAGAATTTCGTTACGATAGCTCTAATATTACGGCTTGATCACAGACAGACAGACGAACACGACTAAAACGACTCAGGAGGTGATGCTGATCAAGAAAATATAAACTTTTTTATACCTGCTACGCCTCCTTCTGTGCGTTACAAACAGAGTGGAAAAGTTAATATGTCCCTTACGCATTTTTATGTGGGTGGGGGTATAAAAAGTTAAAAAGTTTAAAAAAAATAATATCTAAGACTTACCTTAAGATTGAAGAGAACGCAGTAGTAGCTTTAAAATTAATTTTTCGCTTTAAAACTAATTAAAAAAGATGCTTTAAAACTAATCAAAAACCTTTTATTTTCACATCATAAAAATGTTCATATATAAAAAAAAACCCCATGCGGGCAAAGCCGCAGCTAATAGCTAGAGATGAAATAAAACCGCTTTTCAAAAAGTGTCTGACCTATTTTTTTTTATCCTAGACTTCCTGTGCAGTCAACACATTCCATGTAAAACAAATTAATGGGCCGCACTTGTGTGCCTACAAATTGCTTAAAAAATAGTAAAAAATAAAATCTTCAAATTTTCTTGCTCTCTTCCTCTCAACTTAGATATTTCAGAAAGCATTAAGCTGCCGCCACTAACAGAGACGCGCCCACAAAATTGTGCATAATTTGGATTAATTGGTGCCGAAAATCAGAGCAAAAACTGCTCGAGCAAATGTTGATGCCATACTTCAGCTCGCACAGAAAGAGAATTGCCACCATTTCTAATATTTACTTTTAATTTTTTTTCTTTCAACAATCTTAGGTGTCGTCTTTCGCAGACTTAGTGTCGCAAATTCACTTTTTGGCAGCCTCAATTTTTGATTTTTTTGCTTTTTAGTTTTCACATTTTTTTTTGCATTTTACATTTCTGTTGCATAGCAGCCAAAAATAGAAATGGCGCGTCTTGCGTCAGTTGTTGTGCTGTCTGCCGCGCGCCACTTGACTTTTGTCATCTATCACCAGCTGTCGCATGCATTTGTACGATTTTTGTGTTGTTGTTTTCTTTCTATAATATCTCTCAGTTCTCTAAAACATAATTTTATTTTTAGCAAACATTGTCATTTTGTTTATTTTTTGACACAATTTGTTGAAAAATCTGAAAATGAGTTTGAGTGTAAAACAAGTTTTCAACTCATTGCATTTGCAAAAATTTGCAAAATTTGTGACATCTCTATCGATGTCCTGAATGAGTTTTTGTTATGCTTCATAAAATTTCTAACTATGTCATTTTGTTTTGAATTTCTCTTTTCGTCTTTTTGTCCATTCAAAATTAATTAGTTTTCCGATTAGATATTAAGAATTTTTACTTTAATGCTGTAGTCTTGCGCAAATTATTTTCTTTGTGGTTGCGCATTAAAAATGCATGAATTATTTTAACCCTGGCCCAAAGGCACAAATGTGTTTGTCATCAAATTTTTTCGAGGTGAGAAGACAACCATTTTCGTCCGCTGTTGCTTGAGGATTATTTTATGGTTCTACTTGAGTCTTGGGTTTGGTTTTAATTGTCTCTTTAGACTGCCTTTATTTTATAATAAATAAATAAACAGAACTTTGGTTTAACCCTCAACTTGGGAGAAATGTTTGGATAATTTTTGAGAATTTATTTTAGCAGTTTCATAGTTGTGCACAAACACACAAGATTGTGAGTAACTTTCTGATATGAACAAAATAGTTTAACGATGTATACACCCTTTTCTTAAAAAAAAATTATTTTTTTAATTCCTTTACTTTGGAGTAAGGAACCTGTTGCTGCGCTAAGTCAAAAAACTCCCTCAAAAAATATTGTTCACATTCGCCCTGGGCCAACAGCAAATGCAAAAATTCGTTGTGTCCTGCCAGCTGCTTCAAACTGTTTTTTACCGCAAACATATTGGAAGAGATTTTGGTTTATACAAATACAGAAAAAAACATTTAAAGGGAGAACTATAAAGATAAGTCTCACGCGGTTTTGTCAAATTTGGAAATGGACGAACTTGAAGCATTTCTTGGTTTGTTAGTCTTGTCCGCTGCTCTCAAAGATAATCACTTGGCAACACATTTGATGTTTGACACTACCTACTGTGGGGAAAGGTACGAGGCAACCATGCCTGAGAGAAGGTTCAAAGTTATCCTAAATTGTCTTAGATTCGATGACAAAGAAACAAGAACTGCTAGAAGAGAAATGATCAAACTAGCTCCAGTTTCTTCTATCTGGGAAATGCAGAGTATCTAAGCAAATGCAGAGTGAACTATAAATCTGGAAGCTATAAGACCATTGATGAGCAACTAGTTGGATTTAGAGGCAAATGTCCATTTAGGATGTATATTCCCTCTAAACCCAACAAGTATGGGATCAAAATTTTTATGTCTTGTGATAGCGGAACAATGGCTGCTGGTGAATATTATGTTGTTGAACTGCTGAAAAATGTAAAGGGAAAATGTAAAATACACCAATCGAAATGTCACGAAAGACAATTGGTTTACGAGTGTACCACTCATTCAACGTCTCCGTCATGAATACAAAATAACAGCTGTTGACACAATAAAAAAAAATTAACCCCAATTGACTATTGAAGCTACAGATATAAAGTTTCAAAAACGAGTCGCATCCACTTTATTGTTTATATTTCATGGGGATTTGGCAGTTGTATCATACAAGCCCAATAATAGTAAACTTGTATTATTGGCGTCTAGTATGTACAGTACGGGTAGTATTCATGAGACCACTGGAAAACCAGAAATAGTGCATGTGTACAACTCAACAAAAGGAGGAGTTGACAGTTTTGATCAGATGTGCCAAAACATTAACCATGGCACGAAAACCAAAAGGTGGCCTCTAGCATTTTTCCAAACATAGCTGCAATAAACGCATACATCGTTTACGCGCACAACATGTGTAGCCGTGGGCAAAAGCGAGAATCCCAACTTAATTTTATGTTATCTCTACACAAAGAGTTAACGGAAGGATTTCAAAGGAAAAGATTAGCAACTAATAAAAACATGAGCCGGGCGTTGAAAAAATCCATTCAAAATATTGTAGGCGCAAGCCAAGAGGCCCATAGCACCGGAGAAGACCAAAAGGGGCCAAGAAAGTACAGTAATTTTTGTAGTTGTACCAAACGTAGATACACCACCACTTATTGCAATTGTGGATTAGCTATTTGCGGTGAACATGCACAAAAAAAGTGCCCTGACTGTGCTTGAAAAACAATTTTTATGTATTCATAATCGTCAAAAATCAGTAAAAAAGTATTATTTTTGCTTATTTTATATATTTTAATAAAAAATTACACTTATATTATATGCTGGCTTTAAATTTTTTTCATTTAAAACTACTACTTTACAAAATAAATCAGATAATAACGTAAAAATTCTGAAGTGACTAAAATTTACTCATCGGTACCTATAAGCGCCTACAATATAACCGTACCCTTCTAGGGTTAAATAAATAAATAAAATATTTTAAAACTTCTTAAATCGAAAGCCTAAAAATGGCTATATACAAAAAACCATATTGATCAGTAGATAAAAAATAGTCTTTGTGCAAAAAATAAAATAACTTATATAACTTATAGATTAAACATGATCTTGGTAAGACACGGGTATCTTGGTAAATATGGCCCACGTGTGTTATATGGCCCACTGAAATGGCCTAGACACGCCACTGTGTGTTCATTTCAAATATGTGCGAACTGTTCATGGCTCATTTCAATAAAGTTAGTCTGGCGTAACAGATGTGCGAGTGATATTTTTTTGCGTTTTCATAGTAATTTGTTGGTAAGTTTTCTTAGAGGTTTATAAATTTAATCTGGCAATTTCAGTTTTTCTCGCAACGAATTTTATATGTGAATTTTGCTCTTCATAAGTTATTTTTAATTTGGAGCACCATAGTCCATATTTAACACAGGGTGGTCCATATTAGTCGCACTTTTTTGAAAAGTGCTAAATTGAAGTACCTTTAATTTTTCATTCCCATCTCTTTGCTATGCTTTTTTATTTACTTTTTTAATGAGAACTTAATAAAAAATAATTTTTAAACTATTTAAAAAATATATATGTAATCCAAGTTAAGCAAGCTGTTTTATTTCCAAAAAGGTTGAGACTGAGCCAAATTTATCGCACTTACTTTACACACAGAAAAAAATCATTGTAAAATCAACTAGAAACATAATGATTTAACATGTTTCCCCTATGATTTTGCTTTATAGAGATTTATTAAAAATAGTAAAATCATTGTGATTTTCATGTTAAAATCGCAACAAATTTTCATGTTGAATCATTATGAAATCATGTTAAATCATTATGATGGTCATGTTGAATCATTATGAAATCATGTAAAGTCATTATGATGGTCATGTTGAATCATTATGAAGTCATTATGAAATGCAGCTGAGTCCTAACCTCAGTTTGAAATAAAAAGAACTTCAAGTCAAGGTTTTATTTAGTTTTTTTATTGAAAAATAAAAAAAAAATACGACTTATAATTACAACACATACCTCAATTTTTCTCCAACTAAATAGTTTTCTCGATAACGTGCACGAAGTCCTATGGGTGGTATAGCTTCCTGTTTATCTTTCTTAGATAAGTACCTTAAACTTTTCTAGTCAACTGAAACTTCAGTTTCTATTGAAAAGGAATACAGCATTTTGATATTATTTTGTTATAGTAACATAAGTCACATATCACCTTACCTTGTTCATCTGCGTCAAAGTTTATGTATTCGACTACTTCCACTTATATTTACTTTTCATTCCACTTGTTTTACTTTTTCAGCTATTACAAACTATTTTAATTTTTAACGAAGCTACTTCTTTAACGAAGCGATAAAACTTCTAATGTGCTAGAAACAAAGGAACTTCTTCAGCACGCAAAATTTTTTTTTTAATGATGCAATAATAATTTTAGATTTCATAATGATTCAACATGATGTCATAATGATTCTACATTAAATCATAATGACTCTACATGAAATCGTGAAATAATGGTTTTACTGGTTTTCATAATAATTCTACATGAAATCATAATGATTTTACATGAAAAAATAGTCTTTGTGCAAAAAATAAAATAACTTATATAACTTATAGATTAAACATGATCTTGGTAAAACACGGGTATCTTGGTAAATATGGCCCACGTGTGTTATATGGCCCACTGAAATGGCCTAGACACGCCACTGTGTGTTCATTTCAAATATGTGCGAACTGTTCATGGCTCATTTCAATAAAGTTAGTCTGGCGTAACAGATGTGCGAGTGATATTTTTTTGCGTTTTCATAGTAATTTGTTGGTAAGTTTTCTTAGAGGTTTATAAATTTAATCTGGCAATTTCAGTTTTTCTCGCAACGAATTTTATATGTGAATTTTGCTCTTCATAAGTTATTTTTAATTTGGAGCACCATAGTCCATATTTAACACAGGGTGGTCCATATTAGTCGCACTTTTTTGAAAAGTGCTAAATTGAAGTACCTTTAATTTTTCATTCCCATCTCTTTGCTATGCTTTTTTATTTACTTTTTTAATGAGAACTTAATAAAAAATAATTTTTAAACTATTTAAAAAATATATATGTAATCCAAGTTAAGCAAGCTGTTTTATTTCCAAAAAGGTTGAGACTGAGCCAAATTTATCGCACTTACTTTACACACAGAAAAAAATCATTGTAAAATCAACTAGAAACATAATGATTTAACATGTTTCCCCTATGATTTTGCTTTATAGAGATTTATTAAAAATAGTAAAATCATTGTGATTTTCATGTTAAAATCGCAACAAATTTTCATGTTGAATCATTATGAAATCATGTTAAATCATTATGATGGTCATGTTGAATCATTATGAAATCATGTAAAGTCATTATGATGGTCATGTTGAATCATTATGAAGTCATTATGAAATGCAGCTGAGTCCTAACCTCAGTTTGAAATAAAAAGAACTTCAAGTCAAGGTTTTATTTAGTTTTTTTATTGAAAAATAAAAAAAAAATACGACTTATAATTACAACACATACCTCAATTTTTCTCCAACTAAATAGTTTTCTCGATAACGTGCACGAAGTCCTATGGGTGGTATAGCTTCCTGTTTATCTTTCTTAGATAAGTACCTTAAACTTTTCTAGTCAACTGAAACTTCAGTTTCTATTGAAAAGGAATACAGCATTTTGATATTATTTTGTTATAGTAACATAAGTCACATATCACCTTACCTTGTTCATCTGCGTCAAAGTTTATGTATTCGACTACTTCCACTTATATTTACTTTTCATTCCACTTGTTTTACTTTTTCAGCTATTACAAACTATTTTAATTTTTAACGAAGCTACTTCTTTAACGAAGCGATAAAACTTCTAATGTGCTAGAAACAAAGGAACTTCTTCAGCACGCAAAATTTTTTTTTTAATGATGCAATAATAATTTTAGATTTCATAATGATTCAACATGATGTCATAATGATTCTACATTAAATCATAATGACTCTACATGAAATCGTGAAATAATGGTTTTACTGGTTTTCATAATAATTCTACATGAAATCATAATGATTTTACATGAAAAAATAGTCTTTGTGCAAAAAATAAAATAACTTATATAACTTATAGATTAAACATGATCTTGGTAAAACACGGGTATCTTGGTAAATATGGCCCACGTGTGTTATATGGCCCACTGAAATGGCCTAGACACGCCACTGTGTGTTCATTTCAAATATGTGCGAACTGTTCATGGCTCATTTCAATAAAGTTAGTCTGGCGTAACAGATGTGCGAGTGATATTTTTTTGCGTTTTCATAGTAATTTGTTGGTAAGTTTTCTTAGAGGTTTATAAATTTAATCTGGCAATTTCAGTTTTTCTCGCAACGAATTTTATATGTGAATTTTGCTCTTCATAAGTTATTTTTAATTTGGAGCACCATAGTCCATATTTAACACAGGGTGGTCCATATTAGTCGCACTTTTTTGAAAAGTGCTAAATTGAAGTACCTTTAATTTTTCATTCCCATCTCTTTGCTATGCTTTTTTATTTACTTTTTTAATGAGAACTTAATAAAAAATAATTTTTAAACTATTTAAAAAATATATATGTAATCCAAGTTAAGCAAGCTGTTTTATTTCCAAAAAGGTTGAGACTGAGCCAAATTTATCGCACTTACTTTACACACAGAAAAAAATCATTGTAAAATCAACTAGAAACATAATGATTTAACATGTTTCCCCTATGATTTTGCTTTATAGAGATTTATTAAAAATAGTAAAATCATTGTGATTTTCATGTTAAAATCGCAACAAATTTTCATGTTGAATCATTATGAAATCATGTTAAATCATTATGATGGTCATGTTGAATCATTATGAAATCATGTAAAGTCATTATGATGGTCATGTTGAATCATTATGAAGTCATTATGAAATGCAGCTGAGTCCTAACCTCAGTTTGAAATAAAAAGAACTTCAAGTCAAGGTTTTATTTAGTTTTTTTATTGAAAAATAAAAAAAAAATACGACTTATAATTACAACACATACCTCAATTTTTCTCCAACTAAATAGTTTTCTCGATAACGTGCACGAAGTCCTATGGGTGGTATAGCTTCCTGTTTATCTTTCTTAGATAAGTACCTTAAACTTTTCTAGTCAACTGAAACTTCAGTTTCTATTGAAAAGGAATACAGCATTTTGATATTATTTTGTTATAGTAACATAAGTCACATATCACCTTACCTTGTTCATCTGCGTCAAAGTTTATGTATTCGACTACTTCCACTTGTATTTACTTTTCATTCCACTTGTTTTACTTTTTCAGCTATTACAAACTATTTTAATTTTTAACGAAGCTACTTCTTTAACGAAGCGATAAAACTTCTAATGTGCTAGAAACAAAGGAACTTCTTCAGCACGCAAAATTTTTTTTTTAATGATGCAATAATAATTTTAGATTTCATAATGATTCAACATGATGTCATAATGATTCTACATTAAATCATAATGACTCTACATGAAATCGTGAAATAATGGTTTTACTGGTTTTCATAATAATTCTACATGAAATCATAATGATTTTACATGAAAAAATAGTCTTTGTGCAAAAAATAAAATAACTTATATAACTTATAGATTAAACATGATCTTGGTAAAACACGGGTATCTTGGTAAATATGGCCCACGTGTGTTATATGGCCCACTGAAATGGCCTAGACACGCCACTGTGTGTTCATTTCAAATATGTGCGAACTGTTCATGGCTCATTTCAATAAAGTTAGTCTGGCGTAACAGATGTGCGAGTGATATTTTTTTGCGTTTTCATAGTAATTTGTTGGTAAGTTTTCTTAGAGGTTTATAAATTTAATCTGGCAATTTCAGTTTTTCTCGCAACGAATTTTATATGTGAATTTTGCTCTTCATAAGTTATTTTTAATTTGGAGCACCATAGTCCATATTTAACACAGGGTGGTCCATATTAGTCGCACTTTTTTGAAAAGTGCTAAATTGAAGTACCTTTAATTTTTCATTCCCATCTCTTTGCTATGCTTTTTTATTTACTTTTTTAATGAGAACTTAATAAAAAATAATTTTTAAACTATTTAAAAAATATATATGTAATCCAAGTTAAGCAAGCTGTTTTATTTCCAAAAAGGTTGAGACTGAGCCAAATTTATCGCACTTACTTTACACACAGAAAAAAATCATTGTAAAATCAACTAGAAACATAATGATTTAACATGTTTCCCCTATGATTTTGCTTTATAGAGATTTATTAAAAATAGTAAAATCATTGTGATTTTCATGTTAAAATCGCAACAAATTTTCATGTTGAATCATTATGAAATCATGTTAAATCATTATGATGGTCATGTTGAATCATTATGAAATCATGTAAAGTCATTATGATGGTCATGTTGAATCATTATGAAGTCATTATGAAATGCAGCTGAGTCCTAACCTCAGTTTGAAATAAAAAGAACTTCAAGTCAAGGTTTTATTTAGTTTTTTTATTGAAAAATAAAAAAAAAATACGACTTATAATTACAACACATACCTCAATTTTTCTCCAACTAAATAGTTTTCTCGATAACGTGCACGAAGTCCTATGGGTGGTATAGCTTCCTGTTTATCTTTCTTAGATAAGTACCTTAAACTTTTCTAGTCAACTGAAACTTCAGTTTCTATTGAAAAGGAATACAGCATTTTGATATTATTTTGTTATAGTAACATAAGTCACATATCACCTTACCTTGTTCATCTGCGTCAAAGTTTATGTATTCGACTACTTCCACTTGTATTTACTTTTCATTCCACTTGTTTTACTTTTTCAGCTATTACAAACTATTTTAATTTTTAACGAAGCTACTTCTTTAACGAAGCGATAAAACTTCTAATGTGCTAGAAACAAAGGAACTTCTTCAGCACGCAAAATTTTTTTTTTAATGATGCAATAATAATTTTAGATTTCATAATGATTCAACATGATGTCATAATGATTCTACATTAAATCATAATGACTCTACATGAAATCGTGAAATAATGGTTTTACTGGTTTTCATAATAATTCTACATGAAATCATAATGATTTTACATGAAAAAATAGTCTTTGTGCAAAAAATAAAATAACTTATATAACTTATAGATTAAACATGATCTTGGTAAAACACGGGTATCTTGGTAAATATGGCCCACGTGTGTTATATGGCCCACTGAAATGGCCTAGACACGCCACTGTGTGTTCATTTCAAATATGTGCGAACTGTTCATGGCTCATTTCAATAAAGTTAGTCTGGCGTAACAGATGTGCGAGTGATATTTTTTTGCGTTTTCATAGTAATTTGTTGGTAAGTTTTCTTAGAGGTTTATAAATTTAATCTGGCAATTTCAGTTTTTCTCGCAACGAATTTTATATGTGAATTTTGCTCTTCATAAGTTATTTTTAATTTGGAGCACCATAGTCCATATTTAACACAGGGTGGTCCATATTAGTCGCACTTTTTTGAAAAGTGCTAAATTGAAGTACCTTTAATTTTTCATTCCCATCTCTTTGCTATGCTTTTTTATTTACTTTTTTAATGAGAACTTAATAAAAAATAATTTTTAAACTATTTAAAAAATATATATGTAATCCAAGTTAAGCAAGCTGTTTTATTTCCAAAAAGGTTGAGACTGAGCCAAATTTATCGCACTTACTTTACACACAGAAAAAAATCATTGTAAAATCAACTAGAAACATAATGATTTAACATGTTTCCCCTATGATTTTGCTTTATAGAGATTTATTAAAAATAGTAAAATCATTGTGATTTTCATGTTAAAATCGCAACAAATTTTCATGTTGAATCATTATGAAATCATGTTAAATCATTATGATGGTCATGTTGAATCATTATGAAATCATGTAAAGTCATTATGATGGTCATGTTGAATCATTATGAAGTCATTATGAAATGCAGCTGAGTCCTAACCTCAGTTTGAAATAAAAAGAACTTCAAGTCAAGGTTTTATTTAGTTTTTTTATTGAAAAATAAAAAAAAAATACGACTTATAATTACAACACATACCTCAATTTTTCTCCAACTAAATAGTTTTCTCGATAACGTGCACGAAGTCCTATGGGTGGTATAGCTTCCTGTTTATCTTTCTTAGATAAGTACCTTAAACTTTTCTAGTCAACTGAAACTTCAGTTTCTATTGAAAAGGAATACAGCATTTTGATATTATTTTGTTATAGTAACATAAGTCACATATCACCTTACCTTGTTCATCTGCGTCAAAGTTTATGTATTCGACTACTTCCACTTGTATTTACTTTTCATTCCACTTATTTTACTTTTTCAGCTATTACAAACTATTTTAATTTTTAACGAAGCTACTTCTTTAACGAAGCGATAAAACTTCTAATGTGCTAGAAACAAAGGAACTTCTTCAGCACGCAAAATTTTTTTTAAATGATGCAATAATAATTTTAGATTTCATAATGATTCAACATGATGTCATAATGATTCTACATTAAATCATAATGACTCTACATGAAATCGTGAAATAATGGTTTTACTGGTTTTCATAATAATTCTACATGAAATCATAATGATTTTACATGAAATATAAAATCATGTAAAATGCAATCAACTATGCATCACAATGATTTTACTATGCAAAATTTTTTTGTGTGTATATAAAATATAAAGCAGATATTTTTTATGAAATTATTTAAACCATTCCGGGTAAGACATGTATATTGTAAATATGTTAGTTTGAAGAAAATGTAAATATGTTAGTTAGCAAAGTTACGTGCCATGAAGAAGGAGTAAAAAGAAACACCGAAACGTCAGCAAAAACTCATAATATATAAAAATCAACTTTAAATTTCAAAAGCTTCATTTTTATTTACTATTTCAATCGGTCGCGAAAAACTAGCCGTTTACAGAAATAAGTAATAAATTTATTTTTTTAGTGGAATATAAAAGCTTTTCCAATAAAAAATGAGTGAATGGCGACTAAAATTTAATTACTTCCTTTACATATGTGGCACATACACGATTGATGAAATGAAAAATGATTATTATGGAATTTTCTATTACAATTTTTATTATATTACACTATGCGACAAATATCAGGTCAACGTCTCAGGACGGAATAAATCAGGCACCCGGCTAAAGCAGACATGTGTAAGTATTCAAAATCACAAAAGATTTTGAAAAGTTAGCTACAAATTTTTTTTATGCCCAGATAAAAGTTTTGAAATTCGAATGAAATTTCAAAAATATTTTTGAATTTTCTTTTTTTTTTGTACTGATTGAATCTTAAAAGAGGTTTCGAAATCGTTCATAGCTCCTTGGGCAAAGTTGTTCTGCTGGGTTTTGTCTATAACCTTTCAGAACAAAATATGCCAAGAATTTCATTGGAAACTTTTTGAATTATTTTTGTTGATTTTTGCGGTTTTTTTGTATAGGAAATACCAAAGATTAAACACTTTCATAAGATTTTGGTCAATAGGACTATTTATTTAGAAACGTTTACGTATTACAAACTCTTTGCACTTACGGTTCGTAATTAAAATCATCTCTTTTATTGCTATTGTTGCTATCAAAATTCCAGTTTGAATAAACGAGATCTCCCATTTGATTTTGTTATTATTTTTTATTATTTGTAGATTTTGGGGTACATGAGAAAGAAACGAGAAGCAGTACAATTTTGTACAGAAAAAAGTATTGCTTTTCGTGTCTTTCTCATCGTTGGTGTACTTGTTCGTGATACAGAATAATGACATTAGTCTTTTATAGTAAAAGAATGAGTATTAAAACTGGTTTAAATAGTAAACTTAAAATTAAAATAATTCTGCTTACAAAATAAGATTAACTTAAAGCTATTGAAATTAGCAACATGTAAAAATGAAGTGCAAAATGGAAAAAAAATTCTGATTTAAAGTTGGTTTAAAAAATAAAGGTTAAAATTATTTGTTTGCAGAATAACATTTGCTTAAAACTATAAAGTTTTTTAAAATTTTTTTTCTTGAAAGATAAATTACAATAATATAAAAAAAATCAAATATGTAAATAGAAGTAAAGAGAGCAGAAAGGTGAAGTAAAAATTTGGTAAAATAGCAATTTTTAATAAAAAAAGAAGCATATATTTACTGATTTACAGAACTGAAATATTTAAAGATTGCAGATATATTTAAAGATAGAATTGAACTGAAATATTTAAAGATAGAATTAGATAATGCAATCCAAAGTCTAACGGTGCTGGTTAAAAAAGAAACTTCCACTATTTAGATAGTTAAATCTTGGCACAACAATACAAATTGACCTTTGTGACTGAAAAAATTGAAGTTTGACAAAAAGATAATGAGGACTTTGAGTATGCATAATTTTGTGTAGAAATAAAATGTTGCGTATGTTCAAATACTCAAAATTTTGTGGAAATTATTTTTTTACATATTCTTCTTCTTCTTCTTGTTTGTTTTCAAATGTATTTTTACTCCACCAACCAATTTCCGATAGAGGAAAAACCACTACAAAGCAAATAATGTTTGTGCTCATTCAACACAACGCTACAATTCTGTTTCGGTCTCTCTCTTCGGCCTGATACGAGCAGCGTTTGAATCGAAGAGCGATATACGAACTAAGTGGAATAAAGGTTGCGCTATTTAAAAAATACAGAACAGATAAAAAACGAACCATTCGTTAACGTTTATTCAAATTCCCTGCTTTCAAGTGTTTACCTGTTTAGTGTTTTCCTTGAAAAATTGTATAAAACATATCGTCGCTGCGACAACAAAAACAGCTATGTGTTTTTCAGTAACTTTTCAGGAGGTGAAAAAAAACTTTCCTTGTGTCCAAGGACATTATTTTTCAAATTTCTTTTTTGGATACTATTACATTAAAAATATGTTATTGATTTGTTGAAAAAAAAATTTTTTTTTGCACATTACGACGTGGTAAACATTTGCGCTGTTTTAAAGCACATAGCTGTTTTTTTACATGATTTCAATTCTCTTTTGGTGGTATGGAATCGATTGCAATTTGTACAGAATACTGCCGTTTGGCCTAGATGAAATGTGGAGAAGTTGAGGACTCGATTAGTTAACTGGTCGTTGCTCCTGTTACACCCCGTGTCAAAAAACCCCGCTCCTAGAAATATTTTTAGAAGTGCTTAAAATTCTGCTTAAATTGGGTTTTATATAAAAAAAAAATTTTATAATGATGTGTTACTGAGCATCTTGTCACCAATCTTGCTAAAAAAAGTGAAAATCTGTGGCAAATGGTAATAAATAGGTTGCTTTCTTTAAAAAATAATATTTTAAACATAGGTTTGGATCAATAAATGTCTAAATAACTGTTCGTGTATAACATTTTGAAATTTTTTTTAATGCAGATATGTTTTTGAACTCACAAGCATTACCGAAGGATACTTTTTAATTCAAAATGGTGGTCCATTATTGTTACCAATGAAAAATTGTTCGAAACACATTTCTTGGGTTTTTAAACAAAAGAATAATGCGTTGGCACACATAGCCAGAGTTGTGAACTACTTTATTGGTCAGCATAAAACCTGAACCAAGTGAGTTTTATCCAAATTTCGTTGAGTGAGATCCATTGAGAGAATACAAAATTTATTCTGTTTTTATTATATATTTGCAAACATAGGTACATATTTTTATAAATTAAACAAAATTGTATAACACAGTAATTTGCATAAAATTGTGAAAAGAAGTATTAAATGTATATTAAGGCCGTGTGCTAATTGATCTAAATGCGACCTACAATAAATGAAATTGGGTCGATAAGGCAGTGCTTCCTTAATAATTTAGGAAATTCTCGAGCTACCTAAATGCTTCCTAAATTAGGAAGCACTGCCTTATCGACACTATTTAGTTTAGGTCGCATTTAGATCAATTCGCACACATATTTTACACTCTGTGATATTTTACCACCTGCAGTCGGATTTTCTTTAATTTTTTACTGAGAGTAGCATTGCATTCTTCCATATTTATGGCCGTTTTCTCAATGTTCGGTTAGCAAAGCTCTTTACCGGGAGTTAGCTAACCGTACGATAACTAAAAAAACAATTTCGTTTTCACCAAGTGTCGGTTAAGTAACTGTCGGTTAACTGCATATCAGCTGTTTACGCTTGTTTGTTATTTTATTTTTGATGTGCAAGTTGTAAATATCTAACAAAGATTAATTAATAAATAATTTAAAAACGCAACAGAGTGCCGAACTTCAGTGCATATGAAGAAAGTGCATTACTCTTCCACGTAATCACGCCTATGCGCATATGTCCTTTTTATGTTTTGGATCGAATTCAAGTAAGAAAAAAACGAAATCCTCGAAATTCTATCCATTTTTAATTATAAAATATATAATTATTTTTTACGCTACACAGCTGTTTTCCGATTAGCAACTAACCGGAACCTCAACTTGCCGTTAACTTAACCGGCACTTAAGACCTAACCGAACATTGAGAAAATGCTTTTTAGCTAACCGCCAGTTAAAGTTCTGATTAGTGCTTAACCGGACATTGAGAAAACGGCCCTTAGACTATAAAACAGATATCTTTTGAGATAGTGGCTATTTTAAACTGAACATTTTTTACCTTTGTTAATGGTCAAATTTTACATGCGACAACATACGTCTTTTTTTTCGCCTGCGATAAAAAACAGTTATAAGCAAGTAAGCGTATACCCGTTTTTTCAGTGTATTTCTAGTACTGCGAGCACATAACTGTTTTTGATCACTTCTAAACCAAAAGAGATACAAAAAAACGGTGAATGCAGAAATGTGGGCAATAGATAGTGTCAATAAAATATGCAATAAAAAAAATTCGATAAAAAACACATAGCCGTTTTTGTTGGCGCAGCGACGATATAAATAACTTCAATGAAGCACTTAATGGTATTGTTTGCTCAGCATAGTTGTAGGCCAAGTCAATCAGGACAACTTGTGAAGGAAACTTTGAACAAACTCCCAACATCTATTAAGATACAACCAGCACAAAAAATAGAGCTTCAAAAAATTTAAAAATTTCCCTTAAATCTCAAAACTTTTGAATGTCCATAAAAAACTTTTAGCTAACTTTTCAAAATCTTTTGTGATTTTGAATTCCTACATGTGTCTTCTTTAACTGGGTGTCTCATTCATTCCGTCCCAATAAGTTTGTCGCACAGTGTTATAAATCAATGAAAATTATTTATTAATTGTGGTCAAAGAATAGATCACAATTAGTTATCAAATTTGAAAATGATGATGATAAAATAAATACAAAACTGGAAATTAAAGCTAATATAGTGTGATTGAACATATTTTATTGAGTAATATTAGAAAATGTATATTTTTTTTTAAAAAGTCAAAATTAAAGTTTTAAAAATTATTTAACTACTACTTGCTTTTGGAAAAATCAAGAGATGTAAAGGAATGTCATCCGTCATCGTTCAATTTACGAATTCTAACAAAGATCCGCCAAAAACGAATGAAGTTTTTTTTAAAATGTAACAATGTTTCAACTGTGCTGAAAGGAGCTTGCAAGCACGAAGTGATAAGGGTTTCTACAAACAAAAGCTTAGGTTGAGCAAATAATCGACACCAAAATCAACTGCTGAGGAACTGCAGTCGCTCCATTCGTTCGCAAGACGGCAGGGATTAGAGCGGTAAGGTACTTCAGGGTTTTTAGTATAGTGAATTGTATGGAAGATAGGCGTTTCTTTTGACGGATTCCAAAATTATTCAGTACTGCACATCCTTGGGTATACATAAACATCTACACCAAGTCTTATCTAGTTATCTCAACTTCTTCTTCTGTTAATGAACCGTCCTCTGTTCTGGTGTGGGGTATAATAAGTATCAACTTTAAGCCCATATTTAAACTTATTTGGATGTAAACTTTTAAAACGCCGACATACGTATAAGTATTTTTATCTTTTTTAACAGTTTTTTTATCTCCTTTAAAAAATCTGTTACTTTTGAAAAAATAGTAAAATTGTCGTACCGTGAAATTATTAAGGTACTTTTTTTCTTAAAATAAAACACAAAATTTCTGGACAATTTGAATAATTACACAAAAACAAAAAGGAGGATTGAAAAGTGAACAAAAATTGTAGACGCAAAATTGTATTACCTTTCCTCTTCTTTATTGCTTATCAGGCTCGTACAACTAGTTCGCGAGATTTCTTAATTAATAGCTTTGGAAATAGGCCTAAAATAGCTCAAAACGGACCATTTGAAAAAATACTATTTTTTTTTAATTTTGAGCCAATCTAGCTAAACCAAGGCACAGTTGTACTAAAAGCACACCCCTAAATCCGAAATGGTCAGTCTTATCGCAAAATCAAAATTGAAACTACAACAGTCTTATCAATATCTAAGACAGTCTTGGAGATATTTACGAAATAATGATATTATTACTGAGTTAACTTTGGGAAAAATTGTCATCACAACGTTGAAGGTAGGTAAGGAAAGTATGTTTTTTAACTAATTTATCATTTCCAACAATATTTGTAGAATTTCCAACATTTAAAAATCATTAAAAATCAAACATTTTTGTAAAGATTTTATCGATCATTATTAAAAAGATATCTATACAAAGATATATAAAAATATTCATCTGTAATATTTTTAATCCATATTATGTTTTAATTGAAAAAGTTCAAATAAATTTACTACTATCACATCTTTATATGTGAAAAACATAAAAATAAATATAAACATAAACATAAACATAAAAATAAACATAAACGTAAACAGTTATGGTTGTTCTTAATTGTTTTTTTGTAAATGTTTCACTTTCCTCAAATAGGGACATGACAGATAAACTTCTTATCGTTTCTGCTCTAGGATTTGCATAAGAATGTATTGGTACTTGTATGAATACTTGTATGTTTAAGAATTTTAATTTCCTATAAAAAATACGTATCTGCAACATTTCAAGCATTGTATCAATCCCTGTCCTTTACAGTTTGATCGAGTCATAACAGGGGGTGGGAGTGGGAGTGGCTTTCCAGTGTTTCATTTTTCTAATTTCTTTATCCAACAAAAATACATCAGCTTTACAAATGTCTCGAAGTTTTACTTTAGAAACAAAATTTCTCTCAGTGAATTTTTTATACACATCATGCTTTTTTGTATGGTTGTGTTTATGCTTGTCGAGGATTTAATGTGTCCATGCCACTACCTAGGCGTTGAAGTGTTTAATCGGTCACGTCAAAGTGTTAGAAACTTAAGTGGAAGCCATAAAATTTTAATGAATTGCGGAAGTTTCTTATTTTCTCAAAGTTTCAAAAGTTTAGAGAAATAACTGTTGAAAGCTGTCGGTACCTTTTTTAGCTGCCATTCGTAGTGTCCTTGTTCTAATATGCTAAGATTGTTTGGGCTGAAATATTTTCACCAGAAGTAGATATTCAATGTTTATATACAAAATGAAGTGAGTTAAAAAAGGACAATTGTAAGAAGAATATATAAAAAAAAGTGTAATGAAACTAAAATTGTCATTAACTAATTTTTAACGTAAATTGACATTGCCTAAAATCTGTTTATGCTTTATAACTTAACATGTCCACAGACTCGCTATTATATTAAAATAGATTTCATGAAATTTTGACGTAAAAAGAAACTTAGTAGACAATAAACAATGAGAAAAATAAAGTTATTTTTTAAAAAATACATGCACCCATCAAATAGATTAAAATAGCATACTTTCAACTTATAAGACTTACAAGCTGCTTTAAAACTGACGTGTTTTGCACCAGCATCAGCTGCATTGCTTCCTCCTTAATTATCGTGGACTGGAGCTAAAAGTTTTTTAATGAATTGCTAACATGGCAGAGAACACAGCAAAACCTGAACCTAACCATTGGTCACGGTAGTTTTTTTTTTTTGTTTTCTGAGCGATCTGGAATCGCTCTGCTAGACATAGTCCTGCGAAAGTATCTATCGAAGGCGTTTTAAATTAATTGCTTTTGCAATTGATGGCTTAACTGAAGCAGCCGGTTTCCAGCTTGGCCATAAAAACATAGAAACTTTTTAACAGGATTCAATAGCTGGAAGAAGAGTCAAGAAATGAGCGAAAAAAATGGCTAAGGATGAAAAAGTTTTTCACATAGAAAAAAGCTTAATGAAGGTGCAAGCTAATAAAACAACATCGCTTAAGTATTAGATATCTAAAAAAAACTTTGCTTATTTAAACTACTTAAGCTTAGGCCAACAACGTTAAAATGCGTCAATAAAGTAAAAATTATGTGTTTTCACGCTTTTTTGTTGTTTTGCTCATTTTTCATTCACAAACAGAAAAGTGAAAAGCCGTTACAGCAGCTTAGAACTTGACAACTATATCAATAGACACAGAATCTGCTGGGTAGTAAAAAGACATACCACATAATAACAAAAGGTTTGACAGCACTTTCGCTCATTTAAAATTCCATTATTTACGACTAACGCCCCAAAAAACACTAGAATGTCAACAAAAAATTAAAAAAGAAGAAAAAAAACAAACGCTATCTCGTGGCGGCGCATCTCTAAACAACACAACCAGCCATGCAACTGCAACCACAAAACAACAAATAAACAATCATCAATCATCTATCAGTTTTTGACAAAAAAAAAAACAAATATTCCAACCATGCAGCCCGCCCAGCATTCCGAAAAATTTATCACACAACGTTAACAGAACATATATTTGGTAAGCAAAAGTTTTCATACCAAAAAAAAAAACACAAAGAACCACATGATGAATGATATGTTGTGCCAGATCACGCATTGAGCGCCTAAAAGCGCGATCGTGTGTGATCAGTGCCATAAACAACAAACAAAATTGACATGCATCAAAACAATAAAAATAAGAACAACACAGAAAATTGAAAAAAATCATATTTGGGAATTCAGCTTTCAAATTTCACATTACAACTTTTTTAACTCCAATAAAAAGATAATAAGCAATGAGCATAAACATAAACATAAATATAAACATTAATATAAACATAAACATAAACATAAACATAAACATAAACATAAACATAAACATAAACATAAACATAAACATAAACATAAACATAAACATAAACATAAACATAAACATAAACATAAACATAAACATAAACATAAACATAAACATAAACATAAACATAAACATAAACATAAACATAAACATAAACATAAACATAAACATAAACATAAACATAAACATAAACATAAACATAAACATAAACATAAACATAAACATAAACATAAACATAAACATAAACATAAACATAAACATAAACATAAACATAAACATAAACATAAACATAAACATAAACATAAACATAAACATAAACATAAACATAAACATAAACATAAACATAAACATAAACATAAACATAAACATAAACATAAACATAAACATAAACATAAACATAAACATAAACATAAACATAAACATAAACATAAACATAAACATAAACATAAACATAAACATAAACATAAACATAAACATAAACATAAACATAAACATAAACATAAACATAAACATAAACATAAACATAAACATAAACATAAACATAAACATAAACATAAACATAAACATAAACATAAACATAAACATAAACATAAACATAAACATAAACATAAACATAAACATAAACATAAACATAAACATAAACATAAACATAAACATAAACATAAACATAAACATAAACATAAACATAAACATAAACATAAACATAAACATAAACATAAACATAAACATAAACATAAACATAAACATAAACATAAACATAAACATAAACATAAACATAAACATAAACATAAACATAAACATAAACATAAACATAAACATAAACATAAACATAAACATAAACATAAACATAAACATAAACATAAACATAAACATAAACATAAACATAAACATAAACATAAACATAAACATAAACATAAACATAAACATAAACATAAACATAAACATAAACATAACATAAACATAAACATAAACATAAACATAAACATAAACATAAACATAAACATAAACATAAACATAAACATAAACATAAACATAAACATAAACATAAACATAAACATAAACATAAACATAAACATAAACATAAACATAAACATAAACATAAACATAAACATAAACATAAACATAAACATAAACATAAACATAAACATAAACATAAACATAAACATAAACATAAACATAAACATAAACATAAGCATAAACATAAACATAAACATAAACATAAACATAAACATAAACATAAACATAAACATAAACATAAACATAAACATAAACATAAACATAAACATAAACATAAACATAAACATAAACATAAACATAAACATAACATAAACATAAACATAAACATAAACATAAACATAAACATAAACATAAACATAAACATAAACATAAACATAAACATAAACATATACATAAACTTAAACTTAAACATAAGCATAAACATAAACATAAACATAAACATAAACATAAACATAAACATAAACATAAACATAAACATAAACATAAACATAAACATAAACATAAACATAAACAGAAACAGAAACGTAAACATAAACATAAACATAAACATAAACATAAACATAAACATAAACATAAACATAAACATAAACATAAACATAAACATAAACATAAACATAAACATAAACATAAACATAAACATAAACATAAACATAAACATAAACATAAACATAAACATAAACATAAACATAAACATAAACATAAACATAAACATAAACAAAAACATAAACATAAACATATACATAAACTTAAACATAAACATAAGCATAAGCATAAGCATAAACACAAACACAAACACAAACACAAACACAAACACAAACACAAACGTAAACATTAACATTAACATTAACATTAACATTAACATTAACATTAACATTAACATTAACATTAACATTAACATTTACATTAACATTTACACTAATATTAATATTATATAAAAATTATATTTTTCACTTAGCCTGGTCACCCCAAACTCAAGCCGGCTCTAATAAAAATGTTTGCATGCATTTTTCACATTTGTTTTCAACACTTTGACAATTAGAGTCTGCTGCTCTAAACATTCATTCATCTAAGTCTAGCGCGGCTTAAATGTCCGTCCAGCTATGCATTCAACTATTAATCCATCCATCCATCCACCTATCCGTCCATTTGTTTATTCTTGTAAACGTCGACTTGTCTCGTTGTCGCTGCCATGCAAACTTTTCACTCGTTTGTCTCGTTGTCTAGCGTCGTCGACGATCATTGCTCAAAATTCCGACCCGCACTTTTCAGAATGTTGTTGTTGTAGTTGTTTGCTCTGAATACTCTGTGTAGTAGTTGTTGTGGTTGACTGTGAAGTGACAATATTACAGAAAACATACAACATCAGTGGAATAAGAACAAGAAATAAAACATTTTGCTTAACATGCGATCAAGTAAATGAATTTTAACACCCACAACTTGGCAATACTGTTCAAGCAGCTGCCGCCATATTGTTTTTAATCTTAACCCTTCGCTTGGCGCCGTTTTTAATATCTGAATTATGCAGATACGAGTAGCAGCACATGGAATAAGACTAATTATTCATTATTTCAAAAGTAGCACAATTTTGATTAATGATCTGGCAAAGTGTCAATGAGTGGTTTTTTAGAGGGATTCATTTGAATGATTTACATACTATGCATTGGCTGAAGTGATGTCATCGAGTGGTAAAATAAGAGCAAGTATATGTTTTTGGTAACACAAAAAATTTATTAAATGTGAATGAATTTGTAGAGAATCAAGTATGTTGTCTTCAAAAACATTGCTATTCAAATGTGGCAAATGAATGACAAATCAAGTATAAAACCCAGAGTTTTATGTAAGTGGTATTCAATGAACTCCGTATTGGAACAGCGTATGTTCGGTTAGTTTACAGCAGCGTAATTTACAATTACAATTTCTAAGGAATTAAACATACGCAGCTTACGGCAAAAAAACGTAGTGTATACAGTACGTACGAGTATAATGCATATAATGCGACCATGGCTTAATTTTGTTTTTGATGAGCACTGTTTCAATTCACTTTAACAATTTAAAAATTAAAAATACATGTATATGTAAATTAATGGATCTAATATTTGTGTAAAGTTTAAAATAATTTTGTTATGGCAATTCCTTTTAATACAATTACGCAATCTGCTCGGTTTTTATTCAGTATATATACGTCGTTCATTGAATACCATTATTATATTTCCATTATCATAATAACATTTTACTCTATATTGCCTTTTTAAAATAAAACCTATGGCTGCATTTCGTTTTCTCTCTCTGAGTTGCTTGATTTTTGGAGGAGACAATTTTAACAATCAATTAATAATCTACTCTCTTAATTTTTAAGACTTTAAAAATGATTATAAAGTATTTTCGTAAAATATGTGAAGATATCATATGTATATGTACACCTGGCATCCATACAAAAAAAAAGGTATAAACTTAGTAGAAAACACTTCTTTGCTCATTGTACTATTACCCTCCACGAAAGGCATTCGCAATATGTTAACCCATAGGCTTGCTGCAATTTTTTTTTTTAATTGAAAAAAGTCATAAAAAAGTTCCCGAACGAGCAACTTTCTATAAATTTGTATACTGATAGAAATCATTTTGGAGCTTTATTTTTGGAATTTTTGGTTTTTGACAATTCATAGAAACAAAACACTTGCATATCGGTCATTCCATGTCAAATCGGACGCTTTACGAAACTCACATTTCTGTAAAAATTTCGTACTTTTCATGTGGATAGTACTTTGAAAAAGAAAAATATTCGCATATTTGTTTTTGTAATTTTAAATTTTTTTTTGCAGTTATACACAGTAAAAAATTATAAAAAAAACAAAAATTGTCATTCGGACATGTACACAAACAACTATATCTTCTAAACCGTTAGTCCTACAAGAAAATGCTCATGACATATTTTAAAGATCTTGAATCTTTAATCTTGGTTTTTATTGTGGTGTCCTTTTTTACAAACACTTTCGTAAAAAATTTTAAATTTTTTGACAGCTAAAAATTTCATTCACATTTTTCATAGTCAGCACCACTATTTTTTGGCACTTTGAAAATATTTTCATATTCAGGCATTCATTCTTAATGCATTCTCAAAATTTGATTTTGGAGAATCAATGTTTACTATTTTTAACGAATTTTTCAAAAACTGACTACACAATTTTTAAGTACAAAATCCTTTAATTATTAATTAAAAATGGAATTTTTTGTATTTTTTGTAATATCGTCTCTGCGCCAACAAAAACAGTTATATGTATTTCAGTAACTTTTCAGGACAGCCAAAAAACAAAAATTTTTTTAGAGCATTTCTGGTACTGCAAGCAATAACTGTTTTTGATCACTTCTAAATCATAAGAAATATAAAAAACTGTAAATGTAGAAATGTGTGCAAAAGATATTGTGAATAAAATATGCAATAACAAAATTTACAAAAATCACATAACTGTTTTTTTCTGGCGCAGCTACGATATGTAAAATCAGTCACATTGAAAAATTTTATCTATTCGTTAAAATATACCAATCCTCGGCAGACACTCTATTTTTTTAAATTTGCTAAAAAATTTTTTGGCTGTAATTCCATGATGTAAACCTATATTAATACTAAATTATGTAAAATTGTTTTTACATTTTATTTATAATTTTTTTTTGTTCTTGTAAACTTGAACAATAGTTGAAAAAGTTGAAGTGGATGCAGTGCGCATAAGTTACGATGCAATTTAGCAATGCTTAAAGCACAGTTCATTTCTTATAGCGTGGCTTAACTAATTTCCTGCTGAAAAAATTGCGAGAAGTAAACAAAATATTATAATTCTCAGATGGAGCAGTCACTCAATATAAGAACAAAAAATTTTATAAATCTATGCAAGCACAAAGTCGATTTCAATATCCCCGCAGAATGGCACTTTTTCGCAACATCGCACGGCAAAGGACCACGTGATGGTTTGGCAGGTACAGTAAAAAGACTTGCGGCAAAGGCTAGTCTGCAAACCTTAATAATCCGACAAATAATCTTGTAGTATTTTATAATTATCTTTCAAACAACATGACAAGTATTGAATCGAAATATTTTTCATCAAAGCAGTACAACTCTGAAAAAAATTTTTTCACAAAAAGCGATTCAAAAAAGCAATAATGATACCCGGGACTTTAACCCACCATTCCTTTATACCACGAGGCAAAGGGAAAATTGATATGCGCATTACATGCACATCATCTTTTTCAACTATTGTTTAAGTTTACAAGAACAAAAAAAATTATAAATAAAATGTTAAAGCAATTTTACATAATTTAGTATTAAAATAGCGATACATCACGGAATTACAACCAAGAAATATTTTAGAAATTTCAAAAATAGAGTGTCTGCAGAGTTATAGTGCAGGTCTTAAAATATAATTTAATTTTAACGAGATAATAAAATTTTTCAATGTGACTGATTTTACATATCGTCGTAGCGCTAACAAAAACAATTATGTGATTTTTGTAAATTTTTGTATAGCATATTTTGTTTACACTATCTATTACCCACATTGCTGCATTTGCAGTTTTTTATATCTCTTATGATTTAGAAGTGATCAAAAACAGTTATTGCTCGCAGTACTAGAAATGCTCTGAAAAAATTTGTTTTTTTGCTCTCCTGAAAAGTTACTGAAATACATATATCTGTTTTTGTTGGCGCAGCGACGATATGTACCTAGCTTAGCAAAAAAAACATAAAATTCCATATTTAATTAAAAATTAAAGCATTTTGTACTTAAAAATTGTGTAGTCAGTTTTTCAAAAATTCGTTAAAAATAGTAAACATTGCTTCTCCAACATCAAATTTTGAGAATGCATTAAGAATGAATGCCTGAATACGATAATATTTTTAAAGTGCCAAAAAAATAGTGGTGCTGACTATGAAAAATGTGAATGGAATTTTTAGTGGTCAAAAAATTTAAAATTTTTTACGAAAATGTTTAAAAAAAGGACACCACAATAAAGACCAATTCAAGATCTTTAAAATATGTCCTCAGCATTTTCTTGTAGGACTAACGGCTTAGAAGATATAGTTGTTTGTGTACATGTCTGAATGACAATTTTTTGTTTTTCTTTATAATTTTTCACTGTGTATAACTGCGAAAAAAATTGATAATTAAAAAAAAATATGCAAATATTTTTTTAAAAGTTCTATCGACGTGAAAAATTTGATAAAAATCGGAATCGTCAAAATAAGTTTTTGGACAAAAGCGTCCGATTTGACATGGAATGACCGATATATGAAAAGTGTTTTTTTTTTGCACAAGAAAGGCAGTTTTTTTTTAAAAATTCCAGCAAGCGTAAGGATTCACATCGTGAAATTTTTTGGTGTAGTATAATTTATTGACACAAATTGAAATGTTAAAAAATTCTAATTATTTTCTGAAACATTTGTAGAAATATATTTAGTTCTTATTAATTATTTTTATTTATTAAAAAAAGTAAATAACATTTTTTTACTATAACTATTACTAGCACTAGCAGCTAAGGTCCTTAGCTACGACTAAGATATAAAATACTTTAATATAAAAAATACTATTACATAATGAAAGGTAGTAAAGTAAGTTAAACTCTAAAAATAATCGTGCTCGTTTAAGGTATTTGGAGAAAAATTTCATGTTTAGTTTTAATTATAAATGTTTTACTGTCTAGATATGAGCTGTTCAGAGCACAAGTGGCGTAAGTCCATTTATAGGGAAATTGAGTTAAGTATGTAGAAGTGAAGAGAAAAATTTAACCTATTTATGAGTACGGGCTAGAAACTCCTAGCTTATGTTATTTCTGAATAAAATGCAATACTTTTTTATTGCTCTGACAAATAACATTATTTTTTTCAGAGCACAAGTGGCGTAAGTCCATTTTTGGAAAAATCGAGAAAATCGAACATTTAAAAAGTTCTTAAAATAAATTCCAAGTATGAAGAACTCAGTTTTGCTTATAAGCTAGGTCAAGAGGATAATTGGAGCTATCCATATCGTAAAAAATAAACTAAATAATCCACAAAAAATTATGCAGAATATTGCATATTAGTAAAAACATTTGGAATTGAGGCACTGAAAATTATTTTAAATTCCTCCTTTCCGCTGTTAAAATGTAATGGAAAATATTTTAAGAATTTTTTGATGAAGAATGACAATATTTTTACATAGAAGTTGGACAAAACTACCCATTAGCGATTATCTTCATTATTAAGGGAGACATAAAATTAATGGACTTACGCCACTTGTCCTCTGAAAATTTTTTAAAATGTCTACTTTCCGCTGAAAAAATGTAATGGAAAATATTTTTAAGAATTTTTTGACGAGGAATGACAGCATTTTTACATAGAAGTGGTACAAAACCATCCCTTAGCGATTGTCTTCATTTTAAAGGGAGTTTTGATATATACCTTTTCGAAAATTTACCATTGCTCCAAATAACGATACCGATAAAAAAAAAGATAACGATAACGATGAAAACTTATATTTCCAAAGATTTTTTATTACATTTTTTAATATATTAATAAATATTACATATTATTACATCCCTAATAAATAGAAACAACTGTGCTTAATTTCAACTGTGAAACTTTTATAAATGCATTCTCGCCTCCTCAATTATTCAAAAATTCACAAACGGATGCTTAAATCCAATGAAATTAAATTCAGTCAATCCTTACCAAAAAATTCTTAAAAAATATTTTCCATTACATTTTTACAGCGGAAAGGAGGAATTTTAAAAAATGTTCAGAGGACAAATAGCGTAAGTCCATTTTTATTTTATATCTCCTTTAATAATAGAGATAATCGCTAAGGGATGGTTTTGTCCCACTTCTATGTAAAAATGCTGTCATTCCCCGTCAAAAAATTCTTAAAAATATTTTCCATTACATTTTTACAGCGGAAAGGAGAAATTTTAAAAAATTTTCTGACGACATGTGGCGTAAGTAAATTCATTTTATGTCTCCCTTAATAATGAAGATAATCGCTAATGGGTAGTTTTGTCCAACTTCTATGTAAAAAGGCTGTCATTCTTCATCAAAAAATTCTTAAAAATATTTTCCATTACATTTTTACAGCGGAAAGGAGGAATATTAAAAAATTTTCAGAGGACAAGTGGCGTAATTACATTCATTTTATATCTCCCTTAATAATGGAGATAATTACTAAGATGTGGTTTTGTCCAACTTGCAGGTAAAATTGCTGTCATTCCTCATCAAAAATTCGTAAAAATATTTTCCATTACATTTTTACAGCGGAAACGAGAAATTTAAAAAAATGTTCAGTGGCGCAAGTCCACATGTTTTTACTAATATGCAATATTCTGCATCATTTTTGTGTATTATTTAGTTTTTTTTTACGACATGGATAGCTCCATTTATGCTCTTGACCTAGCTTATAAGAAAAACTGAGTTTTTTATGCTTGGAATTTATTATAAGAATTTTTGTAAATGTTCAATTTTCTCAAAACTACCAAAAATGGACTTACGCTACTTGTGCTCTGAGCAGCTCATATATTGGCAGCTACTTGGCTAGTAAATGGTCAATAGTATCTGGGTTAGTTTGGCACAGTGGAGACAGGTTATATCAATTGAGTTGTCAAAAATGTGTTAGTGTCTTAGTCTGGTATGGTCAATGTGGAATATTGTGACTGCAACTGCTTCACTCCTGAAGACTGTGATTGGGTATTTGGGTGGGATTTTCTCAGGTTCATTACAGTTTCAATTTGCTGCTGCATATAAGAGGATCGCGAATTTGATTGACCATAAAGTCGTTATCTATAAGTATAAAACAAGGAAGCAAAAGCGTCTGTTTCTTCCTGCTGCCCGTCATTTTCAACCAATTAAAAATATTGATAATTTCGGTACGAAGGTCATAGGGAAAAAAATTTAAAAACATTCAAAAACAAGTTAAAAAAGCTAAAGAGAGATGAAATAGAACTAAACTTACGCTTATGTATAAGCAAAAGAGAATGTTAATTTGCACAATATCCGTCCACTTAATTGTTGATGCTGAGCGAACTCAGAAAATGCAAGCTGGCATAAAAAAAATTATGCTATGTTCTCACTGAGAGCTTAAAGCACATTTACGAAATCCACATTTACGAACGACCCTTTTCTCGCTGTAGGAGTAACAGGGACAAATATATATATATATATAATGCTGAATTTAGAGGTCGTCCATAAACTACGTTACTGATTTTCCGGTTTCTTTTACCCCCTCCCCATGCGTTACTTTTCGTAGTGCTTTTCAAAACCGCTCCCCCCCCATAAAGTAACGTGACATATGAAATTAATTCATTCGAATGATTGTATATTTTGACTAGCTCTGACAATTTTCACTAGTATTAGTGTCTAGTATGACTAGATACATTAAAGGAACAATTGGAAAAAAATCAATAATTAATATCATCTGTAAAAGCTATTCCATCTGCGATCCAAGATTAGATGCTCTCAATCACTGGGATAGAAGAAGCTGGTAGTTTGTTGAGGATTCTTCAAAACAGAATTTTTTATCGGATTCTATGTCGACCCATTCAGGTGAATTCTCATTTCTAACGCAAAGAAATTCACCTGGTCTTTGACAGAGTACCCTTAAAGGCTGCACCCGAGCTGCACCAAGTTCTGTGTTTTTGTGTAAATGCTCTCTGAAAATGGATTTATTTAAATAGTATTTTTTATTCCGATTTATTGTAAACGATATAATACAAACTTATGGCAATTCATAGAAGTTTTAAAAACGAAATAAAAGCCGCAGGTAGGACACGACCTTGAACCGATTTCTTCTTTCTGAGAAGGACAGTACATGTCATACGGTAACTCCTTTGATCAAGAACATTCAGGCCTTAACGTCAAAGCCTGTCGCAAAAACAAAGACCCAAATTTTTCAGACGTGTGCTAAGATGGTGAAGGAATACCAAAAGGTTCCTGTGTCGAGGGAAAAGGCGGTGGAAGAAATCGTTGAAACAAAAGTTAACCATCAATTTAGACGATCAAACATAAACATGTAAGGTTAAAAATTTTTGAAATGATTGTGTTATTAATTAGAGGTTTTTCGTCGATTTTTTTAAATTTTTGGAAACGTTACAATATCTAGACACCTCCCCCCCTACCGTTACTTATCGTAGTGCATTTCAAAACCCCTCCCCCCCTAAATTGGTAACGTAGTTTATGTACGACCCCTTAGCATTACTCTGTAAAAACTTTAGACTAACTTTTCTGAATAGAGAGCTGTTTGCTGAGCACATTGTGGAAACATTTTGCAATAGATGGCGCTTAACAATGAAGTTTAACAAAACCAAATAACTTGATACAGTGGTATGAGGCAACGGGGCGTGGAACGTCCCATACAACTTCAACACTATTTATGAAAATAAAGCTTCTTATGAAAATAAAGCTTCAAATTGTGAGGAACGATGGATTTTGTAGAAACTAATTACATACCACAAAAAATATGTGCGAGAGTGGAAAAGAGAACGTGGCGCCCACCCATAAACCTCTAAAGCCAATCAATATATAACTCTGAAATTAACCGTCGGATTGAGTCAAAATTTCGGAAAATTTTTACCTTAGTGTTTGATTATTTCGGTACAGACACACAACATTAGCTGCAAATTTATATACATGTATATGTAAGATGTAGCAAAGCACGCAGAGAAATAGCTAGTTGCTTATAAATTTTTAAAAATTTCTTTTCGATAAAGAACTTGTAATGTTGGGGAAATTTAGCTTCAGCCACACATCGATCACTTCAGCGGACACCATTGTATACCTTTATTTACTTTTTTCTTATTTCGCTAAAACGTTGCAGCTCCCAATGAAAAGATTTTGCTTTGGTATTATTTTTAAGATACTCTTGCCTTATTCGTAACAAGTTATATTATTTGTCTACATTTTTAAATTTTTTCTATGCAGCGTTTACTTTTTTAAAAGGCATTTTAAGGAACTTTAAATTATCAATAAAATTGTTAAAAGTTATACCACTCTGTACTGTCTTGCTTAATACATTAATCACAAGTGATTTGCTCTATCCAGAATTGTTTTAGTCGTTAACTATTTTCTTCACTACTAAACATAACCTAAATCTCAATAAGAATTCCGAAAATATTTACATAATTTTTATGAATTAACATTTATAATTCATAACCAATAAGCTAATTGCAATTTATATATTTTTACGAGTGTTATTCCAATCATCATTGACGCCATGAACTTGTTTCAGCTTATTTATGTTCATCCCAAGTTTGCAAGCCATCAGTTTTAATTTTATTGCATATTATATGACTATTTTACGACGGTTCACAATATTTTTATTTTTCTAACCTGAATTTGAAGACAACGTTTTTCAAAAGAGTCATTTTAATATGCGAGTTATTTTTATGCCATATGATTTATAGATAATTAAATATGTTAAACTGCAAATATGTTAAATAGCATTTAAATTCTCAAATCAACAAATTTAGGTTATCTGGAGTCACTTAAGATGGCTTATTTTGCACAATTAATAATTTTCGAGTCGATTTTAAGCTGCAAAGCATCATATTTAAAAATGGATCTTGTGTAGATTCATATGTATATAATAAAAAAAAACTTGGAAGTAAAAATAGCACTACTCCAAACATTTTAGAAATGTTCTAATTTGAAAGTTTAAACATTAAATTTAGATGTAAAATAGGACTCTGATTTCGTATGTTAGCTTTAAAAATTATTCTGTAACACGATTTTTAAGTTACCGATGGGTTATTATTTTTAGTGAATTTCGTAAAAGTGTGCCTACATTATTGCGAATAAGACACGCT
Source organism: Dichetophora obliterata (assembly GCA_963920525.1). Classification (NCBI taxonomy): domain Eukaryota; kingdom Metazoa; phylum Arthropoda; class Insecta; order Diptera; family Sciomyzidae; genus Dichetophora; species Dichetophora obliterata. The sequence goes on along the minus strand of OY986436.1, from coordinate 194,490,990 downwards.
TATTATGATTTAAATGAATACTTTATTTAATTAAAGGTTATTAAAACCTTTCATTTATTTCTACATTATATTCCAATTGGATCAAACATCTTATTAGACAAACATCTAAGTCTCTATTAATTAACACATAAGAATTTTTTTATAAAAATTTTAAAAAATTATGTTGATTTTATATGATTTAAATACAAATTCTGAATGTTTGATAGTTTAAATCATACTTCAATCAAAAACCAACTTCAGTAAACATGCTTTGTTGTTGGAAGACTTCCAGCAGACTGTTGGACTCCATATAATAACATAAGCATAAAGACTAAAGTGGAGCAAAAATACAACAACAAATGTGAGCATGTGAAATGGGAGAAAAACTGAGAAATTGACACTTCAAATCTCATCGCCTCTATGGTGCAGTGCGCTAGTGCGCGCTTGCACGAGGTATCACAAAGATTTCTCATGAAGCCTTTAGCACGGCCGAAATCGCAATAAAATCAGCTAGTGATTTTTTCGTTCTCATACTGAAAAAACTTTGTTGTTGTTGTTGTTTCTTTGGAAAGATTCGTTAGAATAATTAATTGTTCTGACTTTGACCTTAAGCTCAATAAACGATTTTAAAAAACTATCAAACAACTAGAATTTGTATTTAAAATCAAGTATGATTTAAACTATCAAACATTTAGAATTTGTATTTAAATCATGTAAAATCAACATAATAAATAACATGGTCATTTAGGAAAAAAACTAATTTAAAAAAATTTCAATTTTCGCGTTGTCACCCGGGCCAACAACACACCTTTTTGTTTTGTGTTCACTTTGAACGTTTAAAAAATATATTAAAATAAAATTTTATTTTTGAAATTTTAAGATATACTTATGTAGACATAAAAAAATTGAAACGATTGTATTTTCTTTCTTATAAAAATTACGAAATAAACCTTAAAAATTAGGCCGCAGTACCAGACTACATCAAATAATTTTTTGAGGTAATTATCCTATCATTTAGGTTCTAAAAAACCTACCTTTGATTTTTACCTGCGCTACTTACGTTTTGCAAGCTTGTACGAAGAAAAATTGCTTTGCTCCTGTTCGGCACAAAATGTTCAGAAGATATACGTTGTAGTATGCTATCTCATATATATTGTCATATGTCGCCCTCTAGATGTATAGCGTAATGCACTTTGCCCTAAAGCTTTTGATCGCTTACTGCAGTTAGAATGTATTGTTTTGTTAGGGAAGTTGGCATACGACCACGGCGATCTTCTGATCATCATTCTGAGTTAATAATAAATACATATATATATAATGCGTAAGTAGTTATTTGATAGACAAAAAATTTAAGATGAGAATATTTGCTTGTTTCATACTTTTTGGATCGTGCAGTTTAGTAATCGGGTTTTAGTTTTTTGAACTAATTTTTATTTATATTAATTTGGGAATATAATTTTTATATAATCGAAAGTAATAACTACTAATCAATTGTTTGATGATAAAATTATTAAAAAATTTGTTTATTATGTCACTATGAAATTTTTTTTAGTTCATGTCTTTACTATATGTCGTAAAGAGGGGGCCATATTCAATTATTATGATAATTTTCTAGTGCTAGTTTTCCTTTGAAACTGGTTGCTCTTAAGAGGCATCAATATGAATCTTAAAATACTCTTTTATGATTCCTTTTTTTTTTACAAAACACTCCTAAATGTGAGCTCTTTCAGAGCTCAAAACTGAAGTATTCCAGAAAAAATCCGAAATATGTTTTTTTCCGGAGTGTACGTTATAAAACTACATAAAATACACTTTAAAAACTCATAAATAAGAGGTAGTTCATAAATATACCTCTTTAAAGGATATTTTTAGAGTCCGAATTATAAGCGCTCCGAACTTGGTTTAAAGGAAATTTTAAAATTTAGAAGGAAAATAAATTAGGTACATTCGTGATCAAAATAACGTGGAGCTTTACATATTATATATTTCTTATATAGCATTCGTCTACTAGAGCATTCGCTTGAATTCATTTTGGATATATGCATTAAAATTGTATCTTCATGATTCATATTATTTAACATTTTTCCGAAAAAATTTGTAAACTCGTTTGACAAATTTGAATTTTTTTAATACCAATATTGGTCTCAATTTTGCTTTGAGAAGCTTGCAACAAACCGAGAAAAATATGCTTATCACACCTATGTTCTCAGAGGATCATAGAATATTTGGAAGTATGATTGAAGCAATCATGTTTCCATAAAATAACATTTTTTTCAATGAAAACAAGGATCGATTTCTGACAAAAACAAACATTTTATTTTGTATTTTCTATTATTACATTATAAAAAAATTAAGTTATGAATGTGAATTTTGTTAAAGACCAAGGCGATTCAATTTAGTAATTCGTTAAGTTATTGTTTTTTCGAACTGATAAATTAATTAATGTACTATAATGTAATATTTGCCGAAGCCGAGAGTCAAAACTACACCCAAAAAACCATTCATAATATATACGAATTCTAGCACATATATAATGAAATATTGTTGGTCTTACTGCATTATTTAGTATATCGAAAGGGCAAACTAGCTACAAATAAGACACGAGTAGCAATATTTTGTTTTCTATAAAAATGATATTGCTTCTCGTGTCTTGCTTGTCGTTTGCTTGCTTTTTCGAAATACCAAACTAGGTGGCTAGTCTACGAAAGTCTTTCATAAATAAAATTCAAGAATTTCAAACAAATTACAAAATTTGTGGTCAAAATTTTCGAAATTTTTTTTTTTAATTTTCGGAAAATTCGTAATATTTTGATAGCCTTTTGTAGAACGAATGTATAACTTTAAAAACACGAAGGTTTAATTGCAAAAAAATTGAGTTAAAAAAGATAGTATCGAAAGTTTCGTCATATGAATGACAGTTTATTTTATATTATGAAACGTAAAATGAATAAGGGAGTTTTTTGAGTGTAGTACTCTTTAATGCTAGTTCTGTGCACTTTCTTCGAGCTATCGAAAGCGGCAGAATTCATAAAGCGAAATTTGTTTATGAAGACATATTTTTCAGTCTTACTTCACATAATACTTTTATTCCCCCAAATATTTTACAATAAAATATATTCGTCAAAACGATAAAAATATCATTGTCATAACTATAACATATTATAATTGTAGGAATCCTAGCTACACCAAAAAAAGTGTTATTAATTCATGATACTGTAGCAACTGAAATCATTTCGCATAGTTTGATTTTATTTCGACAAAAATAAATTTTTCCAATATGTAAAGTATAAAAGAATGTTTGTTGCAATAATTCAAAATTGTAAGAGTTTTCTTTTTATTGCAGCTCTTAATATCACACGTTATACACATTAAGGCAGCGATGCCACTTTCCACTCTTTCAAATCTTTTAGAATAACTTCAATATTTTCATGATTGTTGTAATTCTCCGAATTCAGTTTGCAATTTCAGCCTCGGTTCTTAACCCTTTCATGTCCGAATTAAAATGGGTGGGGCTACACATTTTTTGAGGTCAGATATGTGCTAATCTTAACTCAAATAAGAACTGACAAAAATTGTAAAGTCCTTGGTGCCGGTCTCGTTAGTTACAGGATGTTGCTTATGTGCATTGTTGGACAGTTATTGGACAAACTTTTCTCATGATTTTTTTATGTATATAACTCCCTCACCTTTATTTATTTACATTGTGCACTTTCTTTTACATTTAAGCAATTATTTTAATGTTTTCAAGCACTTTTTATGCGAAACGATCCTTGATTTCGACGACATTATTCTATGGAGAACGGCTACTGAATGGACACGTGCAAAGCTTTCAATAGAACAAATAGGTGTAAGCTTGCACAACACATGAGGCTAAATGAAGCAAAAAACTACTGGTGAAAAATATGAAAATATCAGGACTTAGAAGTCTATAAGAACAATGTTGCCTGTAGTCAACATCGGGCATGAAAGGGTTAATGTTATTGTTTTTGTTCTTTCGAGCCATCGATAGCTGTTATGCGTTTTTATGTTGTTGTTTTTGTTCTTTGACACCATCGATTGCCGCTGTTTTGCACTGTTTTTGGCATTCGCATTGTAGACGTTAACAGCATGCGAAGTATTCTTTATATATTTCGTGGTGCGAATACACATTGAGAAAAAGTTTTTGAATATTTGCAGGTGGGTACTTTTTTATATTGCATCAGAATAAATTGTTTTTATAGAGGTTATTATACCCTTGAAAAATGGCAAGAAAAGAATTTGCGGAAACTGGGAGTTTGCCTATTTTTTCATAGATAATAAAAGATTTAAAAGATTCTAATCTTAATAATATAACAGTTAAGTTAATAATAGAACAGTAAGATATAAAAAATATAAAAAAATTAAGGTTAAAGCAAATGAAAATTATTATAAGATTACAAAATGAAAAAAAATCACAAAAAAAAAACATAAAAAAGAAAGTAAAAAAATAATAAGCCAAAAATTTAAAACTATTAAACAAAAACCAAAAAAAGGTGATCTGAAAACATCCACGCGGTTAAAGCTGGGTAAATCGAAATGTATTCTAACTGGTAAAAAATTAAAACATTTGTAATTACTTGATTCATTATTCTTGCACTGTACATATACATAAGTTCGCTATCATGGATTCTGCCAGCACTCGTGTAATTGGTAATTCGTCATTACATCCAGACGTAAAAATTTTTTGATGTTGCTTTCTGTTGTTGTGGTTGTTGTTTTTGCACTCTTCAAATAATATTTGTGCGCATCGCTGCATTACAGCACATTTTCTAAAATTCTTATAAAAATTGATGGTGGCGCTAACTTCGCTAAAAGTTTTCTTCTAATTTTGTACATTATAGCACACATTGGGCACATCACAGCCTCAATTGTGAGGCTTGTTGTGAGGTGTTGTTTCCAGGTATTTTTTCTAATATTTTGGGTTATTTTTATGTGAATTCAATGCAGATGTTTGCTTCCAGGTAGTTTTTGTGTTCATTTTTCTCTGCAAGAATTATTGTCAAATTCATCAAATGATAGCACACACTAGGCACATCTTGGCGCATTTTCCAAAATTTAAAAAAAAAATGGCAGAAAGAAATTTTTACAAATGTTACACACATTGGACACAATGTATTTTCAAAAATTTTAAAAGATTTCATTATGTCCTAAATTCAATACCAGCAATAAGCTTATGTGTCAAATCGAAATATCAAACATGAGTTAAAATATGTATACACAAATTGCTATTCTTTGCAGAGCAGCTTCTTCAAGAAATTATGAAATCATGTTCTAGACTTCAGTTGAATCACGCCTCAGCAATGGTGTTTTTATTTTTTAAAATATTCACTGAAGCAAGACGATGCTGCATCAGCAGCACTTCACACCATTTCACTGTCAGAGTAGCTGAGGCACGCTGTTGGCTGGTCACTTGACAAGATCATTAATAAGATTTATGCGCTATTAGCAGCCATATCAATGAGATAAACACCAGCTGAACGCCGCACAGTGTATCATTTAGTACCACTAAGACGAGAAAAAACATTTCTATAGACTTCTACGATCTTTCTAAATGTTTTTTGTATAAAAAAGAAGTGCGCCAATTTGGACACCCGACAGAAGGAAAGTCTCTTCGCAGTATCATAGATTTGGAAATTTATAAAAAAAAAATTGCAACATATAGTAATTTGTAATTATAATTATTAGTAATAAGAGCACGAATGAGATTTATTCTACTATTTTCTTTTTTGTGTATATAGAGATAAAAAACACGAAAAAACAAAGCGCTTTATTAAAAAAAAATTGAAAACTTTTGATTAATAAAAATATAATTTGAATATATCCAAAAAAAATATGAATAAAAAATATTATATATATTGGGACGTATTGACCCTTGGACAAAAAATGGTTCTGGCCAGGCATATTTCATTTTTGAACGTTAATTAAACATACTTCTAGTTAAGGTCGATACCTGTATTTCCCGGTAGCCGCCTAAAATATTGTTGGCCTTCTATTTTTTAAAAAAAAATCTAAAATATCGTTCCAACACGAAGGAAACTGCAAAAAGAGACCCCCTCGAACAAACACATATGCCTGGCCAGACCCCCTATACAATTTGTATGAAATGAATTATTGTTATACACATTTTGGGTTATTTTTCTGCAAATACAATGCAGATTGTTGTTTCCAGGTATTTTTTTTTATATTTTGGGTTGTTTTTATGTGAATTCAATGCAGATTTTTGCTTCCAGGTAGTTTTGTGTTCATTTTTCTCTTATTTCTTTCTTTCGTTTGTGATTTTGGTTTTGAGTTCAGTTAGTCTATTATTGAATGCTGAACATACAACATCAACAGTCCGAAATATACATTTTTTTGTGCGGAAACTAAAGTGAAATTATTACTATTGTTATGGCAGAGGATTAAGAATTTGTGTACAATACGCGCTTGTGTACAGGCAGCCTTACTGATAATTTCCAACAACAACTATCATCAGCGTTACAGCGTGATTTCGCACTTCACACATAAGCAGACGAAAAACTAGATTTATTTGAAGACCAAAGCGGTGAAAACACAGATTTTGTGCCCGAAGATGACGCCTCGGACATTGAATATGAATTGGAAATTGAAGCAAATTAAATATTCGACAGCGATGAAGAACCCGAAGAAGAAAGTGAGAATGCACCAACTCAAGCTGCAGACGGTTTTTTGCTTGGAAAAGATGGTACCAATTGGAGTACAGCTGAACCTGCTACAGTGAGATTCCGCTAGCACAACATCATGCGATTCAGAGATGAACTTTGTGCGCCCACGGTATGGAAATAGCTCCTCATCGATGGTTACACTTTCGTATGGTTCAAAATTACTGGCAAGATTGTTATTCAAGAAGTTCCATATGTCGCGAATGGGAGCAGCTTTGTCGGTTTGTATTCATATACATGATTTGTTATTTTGTATTCATATACTTTGTCGGTTTGTATTCATATACACGATTTGTTACTTTGATGCTCTGTATTCGATTTGACAATAGTCGCACGAGCGCATTTCGTCAACAAACCGACAAAGCTGCTCCCATTCGCGACATATGGAACTTCTTGAATAACAATCTTGCCAGTAATTTTGAACCATAAGAAAGTGTAACCATCGATAAACAGCTATTTCCATACCGTGGGCGCACAAAGTTCACGCAATACATCCCATCAAAGCCCACAAAGTATGGCATAAAAGTATGGTGGGCACGCGATGCGAAAACCAATATCCATTGCAAGGAAAACTGTAACTGGTAAAGAGGTGATAGCTTCTTTACAACATTAGATGCAGCTAAACGTCTTTCGTCGATCGGACTAGCATACTTTGGCACCATTAGATCCAACAAAAGGTGTCTTCCCAAAGAAGTGAAAAAAGACAGCAAACGGCCAGTGCTTTCATCTGTGTTCGATTTCTATGATAACCTTGTATCACTGTGCAACTACGTTCCAAAGAAGAACAATGCAATAAATCTACTATCCACTGTGCACTACACGGAGAAAGTTGAAGGCGTAGCAAAAAAACCGGAAGCTATATTATTTTACAATTCAACAAAGGCCGGCGTTGATACAATAGACCAAATGGAAACGCATTACTCCACAAAACGGTCAACCAGACGTTGGCCATTAGCATTGTTTTGCAACATGATAAACGTCATGGGATTAGCCGCTCACATCATATGCAATGAAAATACAGAAGGAACTAGAAAAGAGAGCGACAAATGTTCTTGAATACGCTGAGTAAACAATTGGTGCTTGCTAATACTGAAAATCGCATAAACAACAACCATATTATGGGACAACATTCAACCCGTGTAGCCATTGAATCTTTCTTTGGAAGGCCGTTGAATATTCCCAGCAACATGCTGCAACCAACAAAGCGGCTCTAGTACACTGAATTCCAGAAAAGATTGCAGAATTTGTGAAACGCAAGACGAAAAGCTGCGTAGGGAGACAAGTTTTTACTGCACCAAATGTACTAATCCTGTGTGCCAACAACATTCTAAAGTTGATTACACTTGTTTTTCATGCATTCCACAAAATGAATAAAAATTTTTTTACATTTAGGTAGCTACATGTATCAACAAATCAAAAAAAAAAGTCTAAAGACAAAAATAATAAACGAGCATACTTATAAACTCAAAGTTACGGTACCCTTTTTGCCATACAAATGCATAAAAACGTATAGGGGTCTGACTAGGCATATGTGTTTGTTCGAAGGTTTCAGAATATGTGTTTGACGGGGGTTAATAAAACCTGAGTGAACGAGTGGAGTGAAGTGCTTGAGTGTGCATTTTGAGTTTGCGATGTTAGTTAAGTGGAGTGTGGAATCCGTATTAAATAAACTCCACTCCACTCTGAGGGCAAAAAAAAACATCGTTTGAGTGTTCACTCATGTCAGCAGCTGTCAGACAACCAAATTTGTTTTTCAATAAAAATTTCTTTTGTGTCATTCGTCAAAATACTGTACATTTTTAAAAATATTTTGTTTTAATTAAAATGGATGTAATTTTCGGAGCCATCCAAGGTAAGTAATAAATAAACTGTAAAGTATGCAAAATTTTTGTTCATATGTGTTTGTTTAGGGGCCCTCAAACGATATCACATGTCGGATGTACATGTAGTTCGATATAGTAACGGGACTTTTTTCGTTGCCCCTACACACATGGCACATGTCGGATGGACTTCATTATGTTTTAGGTGCCGAAGAGCTAATATCGAGTAAAAGTAATAATATTAATTGTTTTGAAGATTTTTTTTTATTTTTTTACTGTAAATATTCCAAGTCATTACGATTTTAAGTAAATTACGATTCGGCAGTTTTGCCGTGAGATGTGCTCTTCTGAAAAATTTTCATCAAATGGCAAAAAGTACTAAGTTGGATGTCCACGCACACAAATGGAACTATGCATGTACAAGTCGGATGTACTTAGCAAAAATTCAAAAATTTTTGTCTTCCATCGGACATGTCCATCCGCCTTGATTTTTTGCACACGAACGATATTACATGTGTGATGACTTAACAGGTCGGATGGACATGCAGTTCCGTTTGAGGGGCTCTTTTGCAATTTTAATGTAGAACTTGATGAAAATACAGCGCTAGAACTTGGTGAAGTTCAATATAACGAAATGCTTAAAGAAGATCCTGAGGGTTTTTTAATTTTAATAAGTAAACTTTAAAATTGAGATTGTGTAAACTTCTTGCAATTTTTTCAAAAGTTTTGCATTTTTCCCTTCAAATAGACGTATTAAAATTTTCAATGGTACCCTTTCTACGAAAATCGTATTTAAATTGCCTGAGCTACGTTGTCTCAAAAAATACCCTATTTAGGCCGCGAAAATTGATTTAATAAATTTATAACTTCGGATTCTAACAATTTGAGCCAAACAGGAAATGGTAAGTGCAATAGATGTTATACTTCATTGTGAAATGGGCAAAATATGATATATGTATAGCTTGAGTAAGGCTGAGGCAGCTAGATAGCACACACAACTTTTGTTGAGTGATCTCAAGTTTTATTAATACGAAGTAAACAAAAACTGAGTGTACTAGAGGTTGCGATGTTTATTGTGAGTGAACACTAAACGTAAAAAAAACATGAGTAGAGTGGAGTTTAGTTATTTTTATTAATATGCTTTATTCACACCGATCAGAGTAAAAGCGAGTGGAGCTGAGTTCACTCCACTCGACTCGCTTTATTAATACGACTCATTATTAAAAAAAATTAATACAGCAATTTCATTTAAGACGTAACGGTCTTACGGAATGACTATACCCGATTTGAATGAAATTTTGCAAGGAGCATCACTGATGCAGGAAAAAGTTGGGCGTGGTTTATAGCAAAAATCGGCAAAAACGTCGAAATTAATTTTTACGAAAATGCATGTCTCAAACAATTCTTAATCTAATTTCAAGTTTAAACTACTAATACTTTTTACCTAAAAGTGAAATCTCAAAAATAGTTTATGTGAAAAAAATTACCCAAATATCTCTTTCCAATCAAAAATTATGGCTAAAGCTTTTCTGCTTTTTAGATTATGGAATCTGCTTTTTGGATTCCTTAGTTTTACCTAAGAATGAGAAAAAACGTTATAAAAATCAAAGTTTGGTTTTTCGATGCAAATATCATCGCTATCCATTAATATATTTCATTCAAATTTATTTTGCTTAAAAGTTCAATAAAAGCACTTCGCAAAAATAGGTTGAACTGTACCGTTAAGTCAGTGTATATATGTTTTATGATTATGCCAAAAGAGGTCAAAAGTATGAAGTATGAAAAAGTAAAAGAACGTATGAATTAAAAGCAGGGGTTGCAAATAAACTGTACGAAAAAACAAACTCTACATCTGCTAAATCTGCGAAAGCAAACAGTATTACTATCTGCTTAGGTTTGGATCTTTGCTACAAACAGAAATGCGTACCAAAGCGAACAGAAAATTAAGAGAGAAAGAAAACTATTGTTTTGTGTTCTAAGAAAACAACAAGTATTTCGTTTTTTAGATTTTGTTGTCACGATCACAACCACAACAAGTAACAAATGTTGTGTTCGTTTTGCAACGGAAATTCAAAAAGAATTTCGTCATGTTTTAAGCAGCATTTTTTTTTTGGAAGCTAAGATTTTTTAAGTCTCGTTCTGTTGATTTGCTTGCATGAAAATTTCAATAACTGATAGATTTGTACGACATGGTTTTAGTGACATGATTGTTTGTATGCGGACACCCAGAAGGGTGGCAGGTAGAATGTAGGTGTTTTCAGAAGAATTTTTGAGGGGTAAAAATTAATATGACCAGCTCATACATTTCACGCTCCTAGTTATCGAATTTTTGATATCTTTCTTATACTTTTAAACGAGCAATATTTATTTGTTTGTTTATTTGTTTATATATTTGTTTGTAAACGGCCCAAACGATTTTGATGAAACTTTCAGTATAGGGATTTACAGGGGCGAAAAAGGGATCTACCTTGGTCTCGTTTCTGAGAAAATTCGTTTAGCAGCGCACGTAGGGGTATATGACCGATTTAGGCAGCCAAAATTAATTTATTCGGTAAAAATTTTCTATTCAAGTCTGTTATTTGATTTTAACCCTGCACGACCATTTGGACACATGCAACACTATTCAACATTGCAAACAAATTTGTTAAGCAGTGCACATTGGGGTATTTGACCGATTTAGGTAGCCAAAATTAATTAATACGGTTATTAGTTTCAATTCTAGTCTACTTTTTGATTTTAACCCTGTACGACCATTGGAACATGTTAAAGCAAATGTTCCCTTAGGCAGGAGACAGCTAAAAATTAAATGTTTTTACAATAACGCTAAGAAATGAAGCAGAACATTGATTTTGAGCTGTTAACATACATAATATCTTAAGCGAATAGGCAGCTAAGCGATTTAAACTGCATATATGTACATTTATTAGACGATGTGTTTGTTTGAAAAACAATGTTCGAAGTGAGAAAATAACAAACATACATTAAAATTCTGCTAATAAACTATTAATTAAAGTTAAAAAATTTGCTAATAGTAAGAAATCTATACTTTGCAGTGCTTAGCCATAATCAGCCTCATAGCGTAAAAACTGTGGCTTTTACGATAAAACTGTTAATGGTATTTTAGTTTTCAAAAATATATTAAGCCGGTGAAGTTAAAAATTCGTTCCACTCTAATGCACTTATTAAAATCATACTTTTTTATTCAAATAAAATAAGTTGAACAATTTTGTATTTATTCGTTTTCAATAAAGAACTAGGTATGTGACGGATGTCATTTTGCGGATGCGGATCTGTAAAGGGCCTTCTTTGAGGATGCGGATGCGGACAAGTGAATCTAAGAACCGCGGGTGGCGTATGCGGATGCTCTCAGTTAAATTTTAAATATTGATTTTTACATCATTTAAAAACAAATTCTAAATGTTTCATAGTTTAAATCATACTTAAGTAAATATTTTTTTATTATTGCTAATATTTATTTTTTTATGTAAACCTTTTTAAGGAATAAAATAACAAACTCATTAATTACAAAAAAAAAAGTATAAATATTAAATTTAAAAGACTTTTATAGTTATTTAGCTCAACTAGAAAAACTTAAAGCAGAACTTTAATTATTTTAATTATTTTAAAAATTATGTTAATACAGTACCTCAGAAGTTAGAAGCTGTTTTTATGTCGGGATTTTCTAATTTCTGAAATCTTATCATTTCGGAGTTAAAATTTGTAAAGTTGAATTTATAATAATATTGCTCAAGCAATAATTTAAAGATATAGTTACTGGATAAAAATAACACACTTATAATGTGTAGAAAATTATACACATTTTTATGTAAATGGCCTTATTTTGTAAAACGTCATTTTGTCTGGTAATTTTCGTTTTCATATGAAGCAAAACAAAATCTTTTTCTCTCACTGAAATTTTCTTATGAAAATTATTGCCACACAAAAGACTCCAAGTGAATTGATTGCGTACATTAAGCATAATAAGTAGTGTTCGACCGATACCATAATTTTGGCCAAAACCGAATATTCGGCCTAGCCGAAACCAGAACCGAAACTGGTTATTTATAATTTAAATTTTTTTTCAAATAATTTTTTTTTTAAAGAAAAAAAAGGAACTCTCATACACAAAAGAAAAAAATTTAATACAAAATAAAGTATTACTTGAATATTGCAGTTTATAATAAATAATTGAAGTTTTCTAAAATAATAAATGAGACTATTTTTTAATTTATTTTTTATTACTAAAGTATTGCCTACTTTATATCTTCCGTACACACTCAAAATAGTATGCACCTACAATGTACATTTTTATAGAACTACAAAGCAGTCTTTTTGTTTTTAAAGGTTTAGTATTATAAAAATGGAAATATTTTATTTTCTTTTCCTTTATTCCACACACACAAATTTCGTTCGTAAGTTTAATTAACAATTTTGGCTTCAGTACCTATAAAACTTTAATATTAATTACAATAGGTATGATAAAATCGAAAATGATAAAATCGAACGCATTAAATTAACCAAAATATTTTGCGTTGACACGATAAATCAAATAATAGACTAATTCATAATTTTTGGTTAGTACAATGCGTTGTTAATATTTTTATTAAACCAAACATATGTATTTGAATTAAATAACTGATGCAAGAAATTTTTACCAAAAATACCTCAATATGGCCTCAAATTAGCAGAATAGCCAAAACAAACTAAAAGGGCCGAAACTGGCCGTAACCGAAACCGAAACCGAAACCGAATATTCTACACTATAATAAGGTCACAAGCTTCATTTTAAATTTTTCGTAGAAAACGCTGCACTGTTAAATATAAATTGCACAAACAATTACCTCGGAAATTAAAATACAATCTTCTAATTTCAGAAGATTTAATGTTTTCAAAATTCAACTTCTAATTTCTAGATGATTATAATTTTATTAGCTTTTTATTTCTGAGGTTTACTGTATTTAATTTTTTATAAAGGGTAAATTGTATTTTATAAAAAGTAAAGTATATACTTGATGGCTTCTTAGTTTTTTAACTTCTTCTTTTTTTGTTGATAATAAAATACAGATCTTAGATGCGGATGCGGAGGCGGATATCAAAAAATTAATAAGGCAAAAAGTGCATATTATTCATAAATATAATAATAATTTCCTTTTTAAACACTCCTTACTCGCAAAAAATTAGGACAGAAATTAAAAATGTCATTTCTAATATCTAGACCATTTCTTAAATTTGAAATAACCTATCTTCCCCGCTGTGCACTGTCCAATCGCCGAGACATTGTATTTTTCACGAACAAAACGTTACCTCATATACATATGCACAAAAGCACAACGCATCTATATAAAACAACAAATTCAATAAAAGCAACAAAACAAAGAAAAATTCCAACGCAATAACTTTTTCAACACAAAAAAAAAGTCGCATCATAAACGAAACGAACAAACTTTGCAGATCTCTCTTCGGATTTTGGTGCTTCCAGCAACCTACAAGAGATCGCTAAAGATACTTTACTTTGATTGTTTTTGTGCACGCGATTCAAAAGCATAACTGTGAGAGGAAGTTTTTTCTATTCGAAAACAGAAACATTTCATTTTACTTTTCTCTCTCGTCTCTACTTGCTTCGGTTTGTGCTACTTTTTGAATCGGAGAGAAAAAACTAAACAAACCAAAATACTTGTTGTGATCTTAAGAAGAAACAAACACAACAGAAAAATACTTTTCTTTAGAGTTTGTTTGCGAGCCCTGATTAAAAGTATTTATGAAGTAAAGTACGACATCAAATAAAAATTGTACATCTAACTACCTTTCATATGACATAACATTTATTTGCAAAAATTCTTCTAGTTAACTGAAAGGACTTTGATCTAAAACAGTGGTCATCAAATTAGTGTTCCCGTAACACGCGGGCGTCGTGTGTATTTGTGTTTTTGCACACGTAGTAGCAATCGGCTCGCTGTGTTTGTACACTGCGTAAAAGTTTGATTTTTCTCCTGTACTTTAAATTTTAATGCTATGTTCACACTAAGAGCTAAATACGCATTTACAAAATCCACATTTACTAACGGCCCTCTACTCGTTGTAGGAGTAAAATATAAAATAATAAAAATTTAAATAGAAAATTAGAGCGCAAATATATTATATAGATATAAAAAAACAAAATTTTTGGAAAAAATAAGACACTTTGTCGATGGTTTTAAAACCAGGGCCTCTTCCTGCAAGGATGAAAATGGGAATTTAGTGACAGATGTCCAGAGTACACTGACGTTATGGAGGGAACACTTCTCTGAGCTTCTAAATGGCGACGCTGACAACAATCCCGCCGATAGAGATGATATTCCGGAAACCCCAATTTTGGATGACAGCGTTGAGGTTCCGCTGCCCGACTATGATGAAGTTCTGACAGCTATAGCTCGGCTTAAAAATAACAAAGCCGCGGGAGCTGATGGCTTACCTGCTGAGCTGTTTAAGAACGGAGACGAAGCTCTACTTAAATGCATTCACGAGCTTCTATGCAGAATATGGTCGGAAAAATGCATTCCGAACGATTGGAATCTCAGTATGCTCTGCCCAATCCACAAGAAAGGCGATCCCACTATCTGTGCCAATTACCGTGGGATAAGCCTTCTTAATATCGCATATAAGGTCCTGTCGAGCGTTTTATGAGAAAGATTGAAGCCCATTGTAAACGAACTGATCGGACCTTATCAGTGTGGCTTCAGACCTGGAAAGTCCACCATCGGCCAGATTTTCACGCTACTACAAATCTTGGAGAAGACTCAAGAAAAACAAGTCGACACCCACCATCTTTTTGTCGACTACAAACTCGCCTTCGACAGCCCAATAAGGAAGCACCTGCACTCCACCATGTCTGAATTTGGTATTTCTGCAAAACTAATACGACTTTGCATTTCTGTCTTTCGCTTGCTGGCGCCAGTTGGAAATTCCAAGCTTCGTCAGATTGTCCTCTACTTGGTCTTTCCAACGAAGATGCGGTCGTCCTCTTCTGCGTTGACCGCCGCTGAGCAACACCAGCAGCGCAGTTAAAAATCGGGAAGGACCTCTCCCCACCATTTATTACTAAACGAGGTTTCAGACAAGGTGATTCCTTATCGTGCGACTTTTTGAACCTAATGATGGAAAAGATCATCCGAGCTGCTGATCTGAGACGTAGTGGCACAATATTCTACAACAGTGTTATGCTGCTTGCGTATGCTGATGACATCGATATCATTGGCCATAATACGCGTGAAGTCAGTGCAGCATTTTCCAGATTGGAAAGAAAGTCAAGTCGAATGGGTCTGGCAGTGAATGCAGATACGACGAAGTACTTAGTGTCAACAAACAAACAGTCCCAGCGTCTTGGAACCCACGTAACCGTTCGAGGTTGTGAAGAACTTCGTTTATCTGGGATCCAGCATTAACTCAACCAACGACATCAGCATTGAGATCAATCGAAGAATAACTCTTGCTAACAGGTGTTACTTTGGGCCCAGTAGGCAATTGAGAAGCAGAGCCCTCTCTCGACGAACGAAAATCACGCTCTATAAATCGCTCATCATGGCCGTCCTAATTTACGCATCACAAACCTGGACGCTGAGCAGTTTAGATGAAAAGACTTTAGGAGCACTCGAGAGAAAGATTCTTCGTAAGATCTACGGACCAATCTGCGTCAATGGCGAGTACCGAATACGGTGGAATGATGAACTGTATGAGCTGTACGCTGACATCGACATAGTCAAGCGCATTAAAATCGAGCGGCTTCGATGGCTTGGTTATGTTCAGCGCATGAAAGACGATGCTCCAGTGAAGAAAACATTCGATTCGGTACCCAGCGGTGGTCAACGCAGAAGAGGACGACTGCATCATCATTGGAAAGACCAAGTAGAGGACAATCTGACGAAGCTTGAAATTTCCAACTGGCGCCAGCAAGTGAAAGACAGAAATGGCTGGCGCAAATTCTTAGATGAGGCCAAGACCGACATACGGTTGTAGCGCCAACTTAGTAAGTAAGTAGTAAAGGGTCCGCAAAATAACTTTTTTTTTAAAAAAAACGCATTGGGTGGTCAGTTGGCTTCAACTCCTGAACCAATTGGACTTTGTATGGCGTCATACCAAGGTCTTTATGCAAAATTCGTCTCAATGATGTCTCCGAAATGTTCAATTGTTGAGAACATTTGAGAACGGTGAATTGATGTTGATGGCGCTTCACACACACTTTCTGCCAAAGCAGCAATATTCTCGGGTGTACGCACTGCTTTTGGCTTTTCACGCTTTGGTTTATCGATGAGGACGCCAGTTTCTTTCACTTTTTTCACATGATAACGAACATACGGAGCTGACGGTGCTTCTCTTCTTCCAAAATCCGTACGCAATTTTCGCACACATTCTGCAGCATTACCATGGTTTTCAAAGTAATGTCGCAATATTTCCCAGTGTTGTATTTATATCAACGGAAGGATAAAACTAATTATCTGTCAAATCAGACATGAGCAAGTGTTACCATTCACGAAATAAGCACTAGTTAAAAAAAAAAACGTTAGATGGCGCACCCTGTATAAAAAACATTAATACATTCTACTCAACACTTTTACCGTATTTACGTTTTTCTACGTAAAAATAGCGAAAAACAAACACCAAATAAAGAAGAAAACGTTATATCGAAAAACAAACACCCGACCATATTTTATTGCAAAATAAATTTTGAGACATTTTGGATGTTGGGGGTTCCATTCCTTGTGGTAAAGCTATTGATTTCGCAGTAGGGGTTCGAAGAACACTATTTTTGTCTGCTATGAATGGCTGTCAAACACATTATAAATGAAGCAACTTTCTTAAAATTTGACTGTTGTCTATTAACAGATGTTAGTTGATAAGACCAGTGTTAAATTTAAAGATACAACGCGGGAAATTGAAAAAGTCATTCACATCTCAAACGACCTACATCCACTCAAAAAATATCTTGTTCCCTTAAATTAAGATACTGCAGCTCTAATTCATAGGCATGGGTTTTTCTATATTCTATAGAGGTTTATCTTTAATGGAGGGAGTTTTTACATGATTTAACGACCTCGCGTCTTGATTTCGTTGCAGTGTTATCAAAACAGCTTCTTAGTTTTGAAGACAAGTTTTTACTTAAATATAAGAGATGAAGGTATGATCACACGCCCATTCCAAGCATAACGCAAAACGGGTCCGTCTCATGGCTTTCGATTTGTTTAAGTTTTGGGCTATAGGCCAATATAGAATGTTGCAAGCGGACTTGATATCAATACAGTTTTTCTTCAAATTATTTCTGCTTTTATATAATATATTTTGGAAGTTTTACTGTGCGCCCATTCCACGCATAACGCAACACTTTTTTTCAAAAATTGACCTCATGTCTTTCGATTTGTCTTCTTTTTCGGCTATAGGTTCCTATTAAAATTCTAAGAACATAAGTTCAGTTATTTTTTTTATCGCCATTCGTTAAAAAGTTATTGACCTTTCAATTCTGCTAATCGTTCGAAAACGCCAGAATTGGAAAATTTTTAATTCCCATCAATAATAGGGAGAATAAAACTCAACGATATTCAGCTTCAGAGGATTTTTTAATAAATCAGCTGATCAAATCATCATAACTTTTTTGTTTTGAGACCGATTTTTTAATTTTTTGGAACAAAAACAGTGTTCGATAAATTTCCTCAAAATGATAAGGTATGTGCACAAAAATTGAAATTGCGAAAAAACATATAAAAGCTCTATCATAAAATTGTGTTTGACTTAAAGGCAGCATTATTCTTCAAATTTAAAAAAATAAAAAAATCGAAAAAATACGCGTTTTTTGAGAAATTAGCAAATAAATCTTTTTTAAATATGTTGGCAACCCTATCATCCAAAATTTTTAAATTATATATTTTTACCAGAAACTACTTTGTAATATATTTCTAAAGGTACCTCATTTATAAAAATTGGATTAAAACTGACGTAGATACAATTAATTAAAAATTTTCCAATTCTGGCGTTTTCGGACGATTTGCAGAATTGAAAGGTCAATAACTTTTTAACGAATGGCGATAAAAAAAATAAACGAACTTATGTTCTTAGAATTTCAATAGGAACCTATAGCCGAAAAAGAGGACAAATCGAAAGCCATGAGGTCAATTTTTGAAAAAAGTGTTGCGTTATGCGTGGAATGGGCACACAATAAAACTTCCAAATATTATATAAAAGCAGAAATAATTTGAAGAAAAATTGTATTGATATCAAGTCCGCTTTCAACATTCTACAGCATGATTTCTTAAATTTGGAGAAATATGAGTTACAATACTTGGATATTTCATGGAAATACATGTAATTATTTCTTTTTTGTACATTACAAGTGATTTATTTTAAGGATGCTTTTCTTATATTTCTAGAAAAACATGCTTTAAAATTACTAACAAAGCGAACGATTCTTAATAAAGCAAACTAAGCGACGATTGTTGCACAACTTCTATAATCGAATGAATAATGGATGGACTTACACTCAAGCGGCAGTAGTTCAAGTCTCCAGATAGTGGTAATTTTTCAATTTAATTTAATGTTAATAATAATTATAATAATAATGTTTAAAGTTTTTCGTCAGTATAAAAATAATAATTCTTACAGGATGCTGTTCAAAACCTTAAAGAAGGGTTGTTTTTGTTCTAAAATTTTCTAGGGATTCGATGAAAAATTTCTTATTTTCAGAGACAGTTTTTCTGTTAAGCCCGTATGATACTTCATTGTTTTGTCCAATTTCAAAATCTGAAAAGAAGTAGCACGTGAGCTAGACAGATATATATTGTTGGAAAAGGGTGAAAACGTGCATCGTGCCACTTTTTTACATCTCCGCAACGTGACTATTTTATCTCTCTGTTCTTCTTGGTTGCGGAAGAAAGAGCTCAAGCTTGTTCTTGACACTTAATATTTGATCGAAACTGATCGAAACTTAACGACGAACGAATTGAGGGAAATGTCAAAAACAATGCATTGAAATTGCTGTCTGTCGCACATTTTTTTGTGAAATTTGTACTATATGCGTATACACTCACACTTCTTGAATTTTAGCTTTAGCTCTATTTCAACTGCTCTATTTTCAATGAATAAAAATTGGACAACACAATGAAGTATCATACGGGCTTTATAGACGATGATTAATAGACGGTAGATAATTTTTTTTCCAATGATAAATTAACGGTAGAAAAACTTACTCAAATATAATAAAATTTCAACACAATTGCGCTAAGTTTCTTCAATTTAGCGAAATAGGTCACAAATGATTGGATAATTTTTCTAAACTACTTCACATTTCTGGTGTCAATTTAACGAAAAATATATGCTTCATTTTTAGAAAATCGCCCATGGCGCTAAAGGAAGCCCGATGTTCTAACGATTGGGTGCTACTTTTTTAAGATTTTCTGGAAATTAATTTCTGAATGTATCATTGTTTATCAGCAAAACTTGAAAAAATACGCATTCTAATATTTTGTTAAGAAAACCCATAATATTTTTGCAAAGTATTTAAACTTTCAGCACCCTAAAAAACTTGAACCTATTTAAAAAGAGTATATCAAAAGGTTTCACTGAAAAAAATCATATATCACGAAGAAAGCTGAGAAATTGAAAAATTTTCCTTCAGACTATTTAACATTTATTAACAATTCTGCATGTTCTAAATTTTAAAATTAACTTTTTTGGACTTAGCATCAATTCACTGTGCACCGCTAACCGCTAAGCATCTCGTGCTCTGTGGCTTTGAGTGCGTCTGTGGGTCTAAGCGAAGGGATTTGTCATTAATAGCGAGTGTAATATGAAGAACTTAACAATGATCAATGACCACTAACATCTTAGATGCCAGCTATGACTCTCCAGCCAGCCAACTGTAGTTGGACATAAGTAACTGCTTCTGATCATGGCCATCCTGAGCAGAGGCAGACTTGGTCTCTGGCCAAGCACTCTGCAGACATGGCCATTAAGTGTGCTACTTGATGATCCAACTCACGCGATCAGCGATCGTCAGCTTGTAAAGATCAAAAGATGTTGTTCTATGTTTTTGTTTTATTATATCTGGCTTTGCTTGAACTCAAGACGCTTAAGAAGACGACGACGCAGCATTCAAAAGGCTGCCATCAACAATCCGACATTTAAACATGCTAAACAGTAGCTGCAAACATGAGCACGAAACACTGTTTAAATAAGTATGTAGCCAAGATCAAGCAGCCACAGCTGGTAGTGTGCACGCCGTTCGCGCCTGCGCTCTACTACCTTTAAGAATGCGTTGTGTTGAGTTGAGTTACGTGATTCGGTAATGTTTTTAAAAACATTTGGTCAGCTGCTGGTTAATTCAATATTAACAGAGCTAGTTAGATAAATGCTTGGTTTGCTTTTGTTATTATTTGATTTTATTATATATTATTTTGTTTTTTTTTTCCTTATGCACATATTTACAGCTAGCTATTCAGTGCAAGACAGAAATCTATAAAGGACGCTTAAGCGTTGTCACTGCATTCCAAACATTTCTTAAGATTTATGCACTAAAGAGTTTTTTTTAGCCGATCGTGTGGAGCAGTTTACACAATGCTCGCTTGTTGCAGACTTGTTGGCAGCAGCAGCTGCTGCTGCTGTTGTCTTTACAACACACATTTGCATAAGCTAGTCACTAGTGCTCGTATCTGGTCGCTGCATAAATCATTTTTATGGTTGTTTCATTTGCTCCTAATATATATCATTTAATCTCTTTTCACAATCTGCTCTAGATCTGCTAATTTTATGCAAAGTCACATGGGAATTTATGCTGATCCTACTGGATGATGCTAAAGTTGTACTGAATAGCACTCGAAATGTTACGGTATGTATTGAAGATGGTGTTGTCTGGGTAGAAGAAAACCTTTGTGTAGTGTTATTTGTAGTTGAGTAAATGGGAATCGAGTAATTTTGATCTTTTAATTGTAATGGGTTCATTAAAATATTTCATTGGAAGAATTAGAAATTTCGAAAATTTGTCAGAATGAGTAAGTATTACTTGGAAAAGACGAGTAGCGATTTTTTTTAGCTTTTGCTTACCCGAGTTAAAATAAAAACTTTTTTAGCTAAGGCCAAACAGCGGCCAAACAAGGCCTAATGTAACAGTTTATAATATTTTTCTCGGCCGTACAGAGGTCGTTTGCAGGACTTCTAGGCCAAACATAGGCCGTACACGGGCCTTTTTTAAATCAGCTAGGCTGTACAACGGGCGGCAGAACATTGGACGAACATCGGCAGAGCAGTGATTATTCTGAGCAGTGCTATTAAATTATAGTTGGTAAAAAGGTTTGTATTGGAAGAACAGATAATCCATAATAGGTGTTTTTCTTTTTTATGTCCGAGCTGAGCAACAACTGTCAAAAAAAGATCGGCGTTTATTTTTTGCTTTTGACATAGCTTACACAGCTGATATATGCTTTTCTTTTCTTAATCTAAGCATGCCTGAGTGTTTGTCAGATCCCAATCAACCATTTGGAAATAGTGATTGGATTAAGCTTATAAACAATGCAAAAACCAAGCCTTTTCCAAGCACGCTTGTAAGACACTTATGTTCGACGTCTATTTTCACAAACTTTTTTTTAGATTTTTTTTTCCAAAAACTTTGTGTTCGCTTTATTTTATATATACAGTGGCTCACAGCTTATTTTATGCAGTGCATACTTTAAACTTTAGGGCTTTATAAAAACAAAACTAACAGGAATACAAAAGATAATATGGTGCCATTTAAAGAGCAAAAAGTCTAGTTAAGTAAAGGTTTTTCATTAATTGTGAATACATAAATTTAGTTGTTTAAAAATAAGAGAACATAAAATACTGCTAAATTTCATCTCACAGCTTATTTTATGCAGTCACTTCTCTCTGCTACGGTAATCTAATGCTGCGCTGTCTAACGGTACTTTCGTTAGCTATGCCTTCGTTCTGTTTCTATAATTGCTTTGTGTTAGCTTTTTGGTCTGATTTTTTTGCTTCAAGTGTCTGCTTCTATGAACGCTACAACAACGAGAATTGGTTATATACTATTTTAAAACAGCAGCTCGCAGCGAAAAATGGTTGAAATGGTTATGAAACTATTCGACGTGTCTTGCACAAAAAAATCTTTCATGGCCGAGTAATACGAAACAAGCCGTTCATTAGCCCCAAAAACAGATTATGTAGACTCAACTACAACAAAGAACATATGTCCAAGGCCCCAGAGTACTGGAATTTAGTTATTTTTGCAGATAAATCGAAGATCAATTTATTCGGTTCAGATGGTATGTGCTATATGTGGTGAAAACCGAATACCAAGGTAAAAAAAAAACTTAAAACAAACCGTGAAACATGGCGGTGGCAGCGTCATGGCTTGGACCTGAATGTCCGCTGCTGGTACTGGGAAGTTGCCGTTTATTGAAACAACAATGGACAAATTTAAGTACCTACAGAACCTGAAGAACAATTTGTTGCAGAGTGCAAAGGTTCTGGGTAAAAAATTGAATTTCCGATTTTACCAGGATGACGATCAAAAGCACAAAGTTAGTATTGTGCAAACCAGGCTAATATACAACTGCCCACAATTTATGACGCCGTCAGCACAGTCGCCAGACCTTAATGTTATTGAAATTGTGTGGTCTTTATTGGAAAATAACATACGGAAACATCAAATTTCAAACAAAAACCACTTGAAAGAGATATTGAAAACGAAGTGGGCAAATATTTCGCCACCTATCACTCAAAAACTGGTCGCATTAAAGCCAAACCACCTTAGATCTGTTGTGGACAACAAGGGCTATCATACCAAATAATAAAAATATCAAATATCATTAATTAATACGAAAAATTTATAAATAACAAGTGACTGCATAAAATAAGCTGTGATATGAAATTAAGCAGTATTTTCTGGTTTCTTTATTTTAAGCCAACTTAATATATATTTTTACAATAAATGAAGTTAATTTAGTAAACTAAACATCTTGTTCTTTTAAATGATACTATATTATTTTTTCTATTCCTGTTAGTTTAGTTGTTATAAAGCCCTAAAATTGAAAGTATGCACTGCATAAAATAAGCTGTGAGCCACTGTATATATTTTTTTTATAGATATCTTTCCATGACATGTTTAATAAAAAAACATTCTATTTCTTCTTTTCGATAGAGTTAAAAACAATGTGATTTGAATATATGATTTACACAGGTGATAAGTCTGGACATGCAAAATTATCATACGTAGACAAGACAGCCTAGACTGCTTCAGAATTGATGCCGGTTTCAACAACTTGCGTTGGTAGTAAATTTCTAAGTTGCTTTGTTAAATTATTGCGTAAAAAACAAAAAGTAATTGTTATAAAATAATACTTGGAAAGACTTGCTTTAAGTAAGTGTTTTCCAATCATACTTGTAAAATGTTAGCCAAGGTAATAATTTTGCAACTGTTCAAAGTTGCGATTGCTGTTAACTGTTGGCCTGTGAAGTCTAATGCAGAGTGCGCTAGACTATCAACCCTGACGTCCCCGGTTTGAGTCCGGCTCGGTCGTGGTTCTTTTCACTTTCTACATTTAAGAATTATGGAAAATAAACATGTCAATGTTAATGTTAATGTTGTGTGGTGGAGATGCGTACTGCGACCTAAATGAGATCTATTGTACCTCCTTCTCAAAGCTCCGCTGGGTTTGCGGATTGCAGAATTTCATCCAGCCCTATTTCTCTAATGAATTTGAGAATATTCTTAGGTTCAAGGGATGAAACCTGCTCTAGACTCAGCTCATAATTCCCCAGTGCTAGTTTACGTCTGCGAGCCACGGCGTCGCAGTTTGTAAGTAGGTGTATTGGAGTCTCCTCTGCTTCTTCACAGAAACGGCAGTTTCTATCGGTCTCTATGCCCAATTTCATCAGGTGGTATTTGAGTTTACAGTGTTCTGTAAAGAACCCCGTTAGAATCCTAAGATTCGGTTTGCCTAAGCTTATGCACAGTTTTGCTCTCCGAGTGTTAAAATCTCTGAGGAGCATTTTGGATTGTCTTAACTTTGAGAGGCTTTTCCAAAGGTTTGAACGTTTATGCCTCTCCTCCCTTCTTAGTTCTTCTTTTATAGAATGTGTGTCCAATCCGCAGAATGGTTCTGGTCCTATAAATTTTGTGGCTGCACCCTGTCGCGCTAGACCATCGGCTTCTTCGTTACCCAGTATTCCTTTGTGTCCTGGGACCCAAAGTATAGTAACAGTGTTATTCTTGCCTAGTTCGTTGAGTTTTGTTAGGCATTCCCATGTTATTCTCGATGATATCTCACAGGAAACTAATGCTTTGATTGCTGCTTGGCTGTCTGACATCACAACTATATCCTGACCTTTGTATTTACGGTTCAGATTGAATTGTGCAAATAGCTGTATTGCTAGGATTTCCGCTTGGAAGATACTGGGTGTTGTCCCCATAGGTTCAAAGTGCTTGGTTCTTGGCCCGTACACCCCTGCGCCTATACCTTCCAATGTCTTGGACCCATATGTATACCATGCTATACTGTGTGGTTTCTTGACTTGCGATATCATCTCGCTGTCCCACTCTTTCTTGGTGTTAAGCTTAATTCCGAAGTGTTTTTCGAAGTTATACCTTTTTACTATATCGTCTCTTGGTAGATCGATGTAGGGAGTGTGCTTTGCAATATCCTCCTTCTTTCTACTACTGATAGTTTTACCTCTCTCTCCTCCCCTCCTCCCCTCTTTTGCAATGCACAACAGAGTTCGCTTGGCTACTCCCTCTATGACAAGGTGTAAAGGTGTTAGGTCCAGAATTACTTCTATTGCTGCTGTAGGGCATGTCCTCATGGCCCCTGTGATGCATACACAGGCCAGTCTCTGCACCTTTGTTAGCATATTCCTCATTGTGGTTGGCTTGGTTCTCTCAGCCCATGCTATTGCACCATAGGTGAGGATGGGTCTCACCATCATGGTATACATCCAGCGGAGAATTGTTGGGTAACAACCCCAGCTTTTCCTCGCCAGGCTCCTACATACCATGAGTGCGCGCGTTGCTTTGTTTATAGTTACCTCTGCATGTCTTCTCCAGAGAAGCTTTGAATCTAATATAAGTCCCAGATACTTTACTTCTCCTTTGAAGGGGATTTCAGTGCCATCCATTCTCATTGTTCGGAGGTTTGGCAGGCTTCTTTTGTTAGTAAAAGGTACTATGGTGGTTTTCGCTGGGTTGATACTTAATCCCACTGTATTGCACCACTCCTTTGTTACTGACAGTCCTCTCTGTATCAGGTTACAGAGTGTATCCTCGAACTTCCCTCTCGCTATTAAGGTGATGTCGTCTGCGTTACCCTGACATTTTATGCCATTCTCTGTTAGCATCGTTAACAATTCGTCCACAACAAGACTCCACAGCAGTGGAGAAAGGACTCCGCCTTGTGGGCAGCCTTTTGTTGTTTTGATTCTTATAGTGGTGTTACCCACTTTTGATTCTGCAGTTCTTGTGCTAAGCATTTGGCATATCCATCTGCTAAGCATATCATTTACTCCTTTTTTATGTAAAGACTTCTTCACAGCCTCGTGAGAAGTATTATCAAAGGCTCCTTCTATATCTAAAAAGGCACATAGTACGATTTTGAGAGCCGACTGGATGTTATTAGCCAGCTGGTATAGGGCAGATTCTGTAGACCTACCTGCCCTATACGCGTGTTGACAAGGGTGCATTGGTGCCTTCTCCAGAATCTCAGTTCTTATATAGTTATCTATTACCTTTTCCATTGTTTTAAGTACAAATGAGGTAAGGCTAATGGGTCTAAACGACTTTGGTAGCGTGTAGTCTATTTTCCCTACTTTTGGTATGAAGGTGACTATCGCCCTTCTCCATTTCCTTGGGATATAGCCCAGCGCAAGGCTGCTTCTAGTTATTTTGACTAGGTGAGGCAATATAGTTTCTGCACCTTTTTGTAGAAGTCCAGGAAAGATGCCGTCTACACCTGCTGATTTGAATGGTTGAAAGGTTCTGAGTGCCCAATCTAGACGAGCCTTAGTACAAATGCTCGTTGCGAGTTTCCATTCTTCTTGATTTGGAGTAATCTGCCTGTCTGCTGTCTCATACTTAGTTACCGGTGTGCTGCCCGGGAAATGAGTTTCTAGAAGGTTTCTAGACTTGCTCGTTGCTCTTCTCTAAGCGTATAGCTTCCGTCTGGCAATAGAAGTGACATTCTTGTCTCCACTCTGCCTGTAACCATTGCTTTGTGTATCCTGGCTGCGGCTGGCGTGGAAGAAATGTCTTCGCAGAAAGTTCTAAAGCTTTGTCTTTTGGCTTTTTTGATTTCTTTATTGTACTCCGTCAGAGTCGCCGTGAAGTTGTGCCATTCTCCGTTGCGCTTTGCGGCATTAAATCTGCATCGGACCTTCTTTCGGAGTCTAGTCAACTCGGCGCTCCACCAAGGAGTATGTTTTGTTCTTGCCTTGTGCCCTGTTGGACAGCTAACTAAACATACTAAACTAAACATAGAAATCCATGAGTTAATTGTGGAAAATATTGAATCTAAAGGACAAGAACCCACAACTGAGGGCTTAAAATGCAACAAGGCAAGTTTTCTTGAAGGCAAGTCGAGTTTGGTAGTGAGAAATGGGGACGGTACAGCTTTCCGAACCGACGAATTTTCTTTTTTTATTCTTATTTGTCAATTTAAGATGGCTGCAAATTGTTTGGTAAATATATTTATACATAAAAGTTGCGTATTGAAAAACTAATTTCCAATTGTAAAAAAACACTTGGAAAAAGCTTATTCAAATACTAATTTCAAAATTGTAAAGAAACACTTGGAAAAAGCTTATTCAAATACGAATTTCCAATTGTTAATAAACACTTGGATTAAGCTTATTCAAATACTAATTTCCAATTGTAAAGAAATACTTGGATTCAACTTATAGTAAGGAATATATTTTCAAGGGATCGTTTTCGTTTATTCTGTAAGTACTTGTAATCATTTTCCAATAGTAATCTAAAGCTTTTTCCAAGCTTAATGCTTACGGTTCTAAGCTTGTTTCAAGCTTATTCCAAGCTTGTTTGGCTGATTGGAATGCTGTCGACAAGCTCAGGCGAACACATACATACAAGAAAGAAAAAGTTCAAAGAGACGAAATAAAATAAAGCAAATAATGGCGGGCACCAATTCAGAAGGTACTATAATTTACGAAATTTCGTTATTTATCTAATATTATACATATTTTAGCATATAAGTGGACGAAAGACCCAAACTGTTTCATTACCAAATCATACCAATTTATGTTTGATCTAATGTCAGCTCAGGTTATGGAGCTCAAGTTCTGTGGTCTGATCCAAAAAAAAATCGCCTAATATTAAAATAAATTAGTACTGTTAATTAGTTTTAATGATCTATTAAATTATAACATGAATTAAATTGCGAGCTTTAGATCAAGTAAGTTTTTAAGTAGTACTGTTTTAATTAAAAATTCACTGTGGCACGTTTAGCGCCCGTAGAATTTAATTTAGGCCTTGTACGGCCGTTGTTAAGCCCAACTCTCGGCCGCTGGTATTTTTGGATTATTTTTAGGCCATTTAGTTTGGCAGCTGATAGACCGATGTTCGCCCGTTTATATTTTTACTCGGGTAACCGCTTTGAAAAATTTGGTGGCATACAACTGGTGTTCCAAGAAGTTAACAGTTATTTATAACTAAAATGCCATATAACCCATTTTAATCATTAATTTTAACCAATTCCAAATAAGTTGTATGTTTCGAAAAGTCCCTGCTTTTTATTAAAAACATTGTAAACTTACGCTGATTTCGTTCAGTCTTGGGTTTATGTATGTAAATACTTTCTACTGGTGTAAGACTCAGGGCCGTAGCCAGGATTTACCCATGGGCGTTTTCATGAAATTTTATTTTTAAATTAAAAAATTAAAATATACAATTATTTCTTTCATTTTGTTTTAAAGTTAAGTTTTTTATGTATTATATATGTATATTAAGGCGCCTCGACTGGTGTCTCTTCATTTGTAGCGCTCCAAAAATCAACTTTGGTGTATTTTATAACGATTCTTAAAGTATTTTGACTGTTACGATAACCGCCAGCCTATAATTTCTGACTTTTTTATTTTTTACCACTGTTTATTTTTTACACCAGCCAATAGAAAAACGAAAAACATAATTTTTGGAGGTTTTTGCAAAATGATTTAGCTCACTGGCGTAATAGCCAACATATTTTGGGAATCATTATAAAATAGAAAAAGGTTCATTATTAAGGGGGTACAAATGGAACTTTTTTTTCACGGCATCCTAATGCTATACATTTTTAGTTACGTTTTTATATGTATTAATAAATATTTTAAGTTATCTTTGTTTACATTGTTAACATTTTAAGAGTTATTTGCTAGAGATTTAAATTTAGTCTTCTTTTTTTTAGCAAATTTTTCCAGCACGTCCTGCTCTGCTTCTGTGCGATCATTGTGTATGCTAAATGATGCACATCAGCTCAAACGGTTCTCGTCCACTGAATTACGGATGTATGTTTTAAGAAATTTTAGAGATGAGAACTATATTTTATTTCTCTCAAATATATTAATCTTACACAAACTTCATAAATCATAAAATCAAAAAAAAAAATACTTCAACGATTGAGTTAAAATTTCCATCCGGTCAAAATTCTGAAAAATCAACTTTGAAAAATCAAAATTGTAATTGCATTTTGTTGTCCTTACTGTTATCATCACTACCATCATCTACAACTGCGATGACAAGTGTTAATCAACACATTTGATCCGATAAATAACGATACATTGGTTTTCACTTTTGTTGTTAAGACGATTCAACTCATAACACAGACTTTAAGATGTAAACGCAACTTCAGTATATGACTTGTTAAGTTTTTTAGAACATATTAAAGTGATTAAATGAAACAATTGCTTAAATGCATTTATTTTTATAAACCTGTTGGACCTCTGGCGGGGGTTTGAACC
Source organism: Dichetophora obliterata (assembly GCA_963920525.1). NCBI lineage: Eukaryota > Metazoa > Arthropoda > Insecta > Diptera > Sciomyzidae > Dichetophora > Dichetophora obliterata. Next base: position 194,461,544 of record OY986436.1, on the reverse strand, counting down.
CCCAAAACTCCCCCTTGTCTACGACCCTGGTAAGACTACACATATATTACAAGTTGAAGGTTACCGGAAGTTCTTCGGAATTTTCAAAGATACGACTGTTTTTATGTAAAATTAATGATTACACTGTGTGGTGTTTTACCCTTTTTATCTGTGTTTGATAAGTACATCGCTCTTTTGCAAAGTTGTTCCTATTATTCGGACCAACAACTTTGCTAAAAAAAAAAATAGACCGTGGGTCTCACAAAAAAGCTAGTTGAAAGTTAGCATAGGTTGCAACGACAAAACTAGCTTCACATGGCGTATGAGTAGTGCGCAATTATTTTGAAGCTTTGAAAACGGGCCAGAAATATGTTTTCAAGACAATTTTCAAACGACTTTTTCATATTTATTTGTTCAGCATAGTTGTTAGTCAGAATAAAACAACTTTGCTAAAGAACGATGAAATTATCAAACACAGATAAAAAAGGTTACAAAAAAAGCACGTGTACTTTAACCTGGAACGTCAATACAGTTACCAAAACATATTTATCCTCCCCGATATGACTATCGGTCAAGTGGCTATCAAGGCACTGTAATCTTATCGAGTAACTTCAAAAGTGGTGATGGACTGTTTTGAACAACTCGAGCTGGAATGGTTAAAGCAATACTCTCTCTTTCAGTAAGAAAAGATGAAAAAATGCAGAATAATATACTGGGAAAATCTGCCAGGGTTAAAGCACTAAAACTACTCTTAGGGACCATAGAAATTTAAAGAATAAATGAAGCTAACAAAAACCGATCTAAGAAACATCACAGGATAGCTGACAGATCTCTATAGGTTAAACTGTTATATAACAAAACTGCGAATTCTAAGTTATTGCAATTTGCGATGGCAACTCTAGGACAGTATCCCACACTTGTTCAAACTCAACAGAAATATCTGGGATACCACATAATACGAGATAACTTATTTAAATCAAGATATATAAGACATATACTAGCATTTATCTTATATATTGAACTAAAAGAAGTTCTTCTGTTTCTATTGCAGGGGCGCAATAGATTTTAAGGTGGTAATGGAAATCCCAACAACAATTATAACAATGAGTTGATCACAGCTTAATCACTTAAGGACTACTGAAGACAACTGCCTTCTTAAAAACTTACGTGATCTAAAGCTCGCAATTAAATTCATGTAATAACACGGTGTGACCGCCAAATAGTTTCAGCCTAAATTCTTAAAAATTCCGAGAGAGGAACATCTTTTCATTATTTTGCGACCAGTCCAATATTTCAATTCCATCACAATTTTTTTTTTTAAATATTTTAAAGTTAAGAAGTAGGAATTCTGGTATTCCGACTTTTAGCATTTTTTTACATTGGCTTAGGTTGTGAGAATTTACCAATAAAATGCACTTTTGTTGAATGAAATGAAACGTTTAATATTACTGTACCAAAAGATTTTTGAAAAACAAAATACAAAGTGAGTGCGAATTCAATCTATATATATAAAAATAAAACGGTCCATCTATGAAATGCCATCACGGGCGAACGGCTGAACCGATTAGGCTGATTTTTTTTTTATTCAATTCGAAATTTTTAGTAGATGGTTTAAATAGAAAAAAAAACTTAATTCGACAAAGGGGCGTGGTACCTCCCATACAAATCGCAGATTAGGTAATTGCATCAGTTGACAACGGCTGAACCGATTTGGAAAATTTTTTTTTTTTTAAATGTTCGTAATAGTCCAACTTAGGTTTTTACGGAAAGAAAAATTGACCACGCCCACTTTGCGCCCACTTTTTTTGATTTATCTAAAATCGGAAAACGGCTGGACCGATTTGGATAATTTTTTTTTTAATGTTCATAGTAATCCAATTTAAGTTTTGTCGGAAAGAAAAATTGACCACGCCCACTTTTGCGCCCACTTTTTTCAATTTATCTAAAATCGGAAAACGGCTGGACCGATTTGGATAATTTTTTTTTTTCAAATGTTCGTAGTAATCCAATTTAAGTGTTTACTGAAAGAAAAATTGACCACGCCCACTTTTGCGCCCACTGTTTTGATATCTATATAAATAAAAATCAAATGTCGTTCGTTGGTAATTGCATCAGTTGAGAACGGCTGGACCGATTTGGATATTTTTTTAAAATGTTCGTAATAGTCCAACTTAGGTTTTTACGGAAAGAAAAATTGACCTCGCCCACTTTTACGCCCACTTTTTTATTTATCTAAAATCGGAAAACGGCTACACCGATTTGGCTAATTTATTTTTTAAATGTTCGTAGTAATCCATTTTAAGTTTTTACTGAAGAAAAATTGACCACTCCCACCTTTACGCCCACTTTTTTATACATACCTAAAATCGCAGAACGCCTGCGCCAATTTGGCTAACTTTTTTAAAATGTTTGTAATAGTCTACAAACGTTTTTTACAGAAAGAAAAAATGGGCGTTGGACAAGGGGGCGTGGCACTCTCATACAACCCAAATTTGCGATATCGAATAGCTTTTTAGTTACAGACCGCACAGGCTCGGAATTTAATATTCGAACTCAATTTACACATTAAGTTTAACTGATAACATTTTATGGTGTTGGACAAGGGGGCGTGGCACCTCCCATATAACCCAAATTTGAGATATCGAATAGCTTTTGAGTTATAGTTCGCACAGCCATGGAATTGGGTTTTCGACCACAATTTACACGTGCCGTTTTACTGATAAAATTTTATGGGCGTTGGGAAAGGGAGCGTGGCACCTCCCTTAAAACCCACATTTAATATTTTGAATAGCTTTTGCGTTATAATTCACACAGCCCCGGAATTCAGTATTCGACGACAATTTACACGTGCTGTTTTACTGATAACGTTTTATGGGCGTTGTACAAGGGGCGTGGCTCCTCCCTTGCAACCAGAATTTGCGATATCGAATAGCTTTTCAGTTACAGCTCGCACAGCCTCGGAATTCGGTATTCTACCACAATTTACACACGCCATTCAGGGGGCGGGGCACCTCCCATACAACCCAAATATGCGATTTGCGATATCGAATAGCTTTGAAGTTATAGCCCAAGAATTCATTATTCTACCACGATTTACACATGCCGTTTCACTAATCAAATTTTATGGGAGTTAAACAAAGGGGCGTGGCACCTCTCATTCAACCCAAATTTAGATCTACCCAATGCAGATTCACTGATAACATTTTATGGAAGTTTGGCAACGGGGGCGTGGCAGCAACGCGCCGGGTTCCAGCTAGTTTTTAATAAATTTTGCTTAAATGTTAGTATTGCTTTATTTTTTTAAAAATAGTACCCAACGAAAATCCTTAATAGTTTTACCAGAATTCATTAACACTTTAAAATGTCTTTCTAAAAAATCTAAGATAACTGAAATCAGTTGAAAATTGGAAATATGGCAGTAGTCTTAGAGTGTCTTTTAAATTGACAATCACCGATTTTTCTTATATGCGCTCGCAGCATACAAACTGCTGCAATTTAACCTAATGATAACGGATTTTGGTCATCTATGGCTTGTTAGAATGCACAAAATAAATGCCACATTTGACTTTATTAATTTTTGTAGAAAATAAAAAAGACGACATAAAAGACTGCTAATAGTAAAAGCTGTGTTATTTTTTTGGTATAAATGACTGCATTTTTTTTTTTTGAAAGTGTGTGTTTGAGTGTGGTATGAATTGTCTTTATGGTGAAGCTCTTCACAATGCCTCATCCGGTGCCAAAAAATTAACACTAATCAGCAATAAGAGATTCACAATTTTTATTCTTGTACCGCTCATTCATTGTTTTTGACGTTTGATGGAAGCGCTCGCCTTGTCCATTGGACTCGGTTGAAATATGCTATTCAAATTCATCCATATGGTGCATATGAAGGAGCAGAAAATGTATTTTAAGCGACATTCGAACATTGAGTTGGTTAAACGCTTCCATCAAATCGGCGACAATACTTCGGTAATTCTGAATGCGGTGCTTCCCCAAGAATCCTTCGAATGTTGCCTTCACCAAATCCTAAGCAACCAATTCAGACAGGCAGACGGGTGCAGACACTAACCTTCGAAGAAACGGGATAGAAATAAAGCCAAGTTGATTTTTATCTCGCTTGTTCACAGAGTTGAAGAACGGAGAATTTTTAAAGATTAGTCAGGTTTGCGCGGACCTAAAGAAAATTGCAATGCGAAGGGGTTTCAAAAGTTGCTTTCTTTGCAACTGGTGCACACGCTATGGTGGCAACCAATACTCTTAAACTGACTTGAAGCTGCGCGAGCATTCTGTATTAATGAGAAAAGTATGATCCTTGATGCGCTTGTTCCATGTGAAAAAAATCCTGCTGCCTTCACTCAACATCAAGCTTGGCGTAATGAAAAATTCCATAATGTCTTCGCAATTAGATTCGCCTGGTTTTCACGCCTGGTTCTCATACTTGCATTTAACAAGATCTTCAGAACATAGATTAAATTCGTTGTGTTTATGTGTGTAGGAGTGCTCGTTGGCCCTGATATTTGCAAGCTAAGGATATAAGGATTATGATTTAATGATTTTTTGGGAAGCACGTTCAGAATTACCGAAGTCTTGTCCGAAGGCGAGCGCTCTCATCAAACGACATAAAAAATGGAGGAGCGGCACAAGAATCTTATTGCAATCTTTATTGCTGATTTGTGTTGTTTGTTTTTTTTTGCAACAGATGAGGCGTTGTAAAGAGCACCAACATAAACACAATTCACAACAAACTCACGAACATATATTCAACCAGTATTTGAACATTTATCCCAAAAAATTAATATAACTTTTATTATTCGCAGTCATTATACATCGCCTTTTTCATTTTATACGAAAATTAAAATGATTAAATGTGGCATTTAGTTTGTGCATTCTAACAAGCCATAGATGGTCAAAATCCGTTATAATTTGGTTAAACTGCAGCAGTTTGTATGCTGCGAACGCAAATAAGAAAAATCTGTGATTGTCAATTTAAAAAAACACATTAAAACTGCTGCCATATTCCAATTTTAAACTGATTTAAGTTATCTTAAATTTTTTAGAAAGATATTTAATAGTGTTAATGAATTTTAAAAAAGCTATTAAGAATTTTCTTTGGTTACTATCGTTATAAACGTAAAGAAACATTAACATTTGAGCAAAATTTAATAACAATTGACTTCCCAGTCTCATAAACTCACTTTGTATTTTGTTTTTCAAAAATCTTTTGATGCAGTAACATTATATGTTCAATTTTATTGAACAAAAGTGTATCTTGTTTGTAAATTCTCACAACCTAAGCATATGTAAGAAATTGTTAAATGTCGGAATACCGGAGCTCCTACTTCTTAACCTTAAAATGTTTTTGAAAAAAAATTGTGATGGAATTGAGAGTTCGGACTAATCGAGATATAATCATAAGATGTTCCTCTCTCGGAATTTCTTATAATTTTTTTAAAGATCGAATCGGTCACACAGTGTAATAATAATAACTGCAGTAAAAATATATAACAATTTTATTAAACCTCATTTTGAATACTGTTCAATGATTATTTACTCATGCTGTAACCACACACAAACTTATAGATTACAACAATTGCAAAACAAAGCAGTGAGCAGTATTCTTCAGTGTAACATATAATCGCCAATACAATACATACTGGATGCGTTAAACTAGGTAAATGTGCAACAGAGACTCGAATTCAACACTCTTATTTCCGACTACCAGGCTTTTAATGGAATGGGCCCAAGGTACATAACAGTCCATATAATTTTTGTTAGAGATGCGCACTATACGAACTAAGCAATGTAAACGACTTCAGACTACAGCAAAACAACACATCACCAGCATAAAATAATTTTTTTTTAAGGACTATGATTACTTAATATGTTTTCTTTCCCCGTAAAAATATTAGTGGTCAAACAGCGGTCGAACATGGACCACATGGCCGTACAATGTTCGAACATGGTCTAAAAAGAATCAAAAAAGCTTAGCGGCCGAAAGTTAGGTCGAACAACGGCCGTACAAGACCTAAATTAAATTGTATAGCTTGTTTTTTGATGTTTTTTTTTTGTTGTTTGATGTTAACATACACGTGGCGATAATTAATAATATTTTTTCATTAGCTTTTCCAGGTTAAACATAATATTATAATAATTTTTCATTGTAGAATAATCACGTCTGTTCTGCAGCCGTGATTATTTCAAAACGGCATCTGTACAGCCGCTGTATGGCCCTTGTAAGGCCGAGAAAATTATTTAAAATTAGGCCTTGTTCGGCTGCTGTTTCGCTTTCGCAAAAAAGTTTTTTTACTCGCGAGATAATATTAAGGAAGAACAAGATTTTAAAAGATATAGGAAAAAGTGTGTAGAATATGTTAGAAGACTTCCAAATTTATAACATATTTATAATAAATAAATGTCGATAAATAATTAGTTATGTAACCTTTAAAATACTAATTAAAAACGAATCAATCAATCAATCATGTTAATATTGAGAAATAAGAGTGATTAAAATGACATAAGAAATCGAAGCAGTCCCAAAGTCATTCTAACTTCTCAAGTTATAAAGGTAAAGGTTTTCCTTTTACTTTTTCAGTAATATCATAAAAAATATAAATCTCACTAATTAATCATACAAGTCCTTATAAATAAAATATGGAGAATGGGGAAATATGCAACATTGTCAACATAAGTGCATAAGTGACAAAAAATTTTAAAATCCTTGATAAACCCAACCCACACATTTTCAACACATGACTCAACTCGCCCTTTCTGAGAATTTTGAACATATCTGCACAACACTTAATTGTATTGTAAGCAATTGTTGATGATGAAGCAGTAGTAGCAAATAAATGCTTGGTTAAATCCACTCACAAACTTCTGCTGAAAATTAATTCATGACAATATTAATTCTGCTGCCTATCAACTTGATCTGCAGCAAGAAAATGCAAAAATGCAGCAAACGTGGTGCACGCACATCGAATATATTTATGTTATGACTCAGCAACACGATCCATTAAGCTGCCGATTTAGTGAGCGCCCCAAAAAATCCAAAACAAGATCAATACAAGAACTAAATAATAACAAAAACAAAAAAAGCCGGCTTATCGACGACGAAGAGCGCGAAAAAGACACTCATGGATATAATTCACTCATCTTAAGACTGGGGCATCCCCAATGCTCTTTGAGTAGAGATTTAGCCGGCTTTACTTTTATTAAGGAGTTGTTTGTTACTCTTTCACGATAGATCGTGATGGCAGCAATGAAGCTCTTAGACTCTGGCCACTCGATTGAGTGAAACACAAAAACTGCGTAAACCAATGGCTATAAAATTTAAATCATGCAGTTTTAAACAAAATATATACTTTTGGGAGTGATTATGAGACGATCGGGCGGTGTGAGCATGCGAGTAAGTGAGTGAATAAGACGTTTTAGGGGGGCTTAATGAGTAAGTGAGTGAGTTGGTTTTTGAGTAGAGAAATGTAAACAGAGTCATCAAGAAATTAAAAGCAGCGCAACAAAAACAACAACAATCACAAGATCGTCTGTTAAATGGAGCTACACATCCATTAAGAGATCTTGACGGAGACACAGCGCTGTTGATCAGCTGCTGGTTGTTGGTTCAACTGCCTATGTATTTGTGTAAAAGTGGTAGATACGAGCCATTCGTGCCATTTCGTTCCGAGCCAGATACGCGAGAACCGCGCACGAGACAACAACGCGTGTACGGCAAGATCGATCGATCTGTCGTTGGGTGCTTTTGTGTAACTGAATTGTCCGACTCAACTCGCGACCGAATCCACAATAATACCATGGTTAGTCGGTTAAAACGGTCTAATAAGAAAATCAGAATTCAAAACAAAACCAAGTGAGCCAAGAAAAAAAAAACCGTTAACAGCACGATCGCGCGGCAAGTTTTTTGCACGATTTTGGCACCATTTGGGCATTAAAAAAACATATCGAAAAATTTAGGGAAGCCTTTAAAATTGCCAACTTTGCAAATTTCATGCCATTCTTACATGTGAATGCGGTGCTCATGACCCTAAGTTGGTTTTTCTTAATTTGAGTTACTTAAATATGACGCGGCCGCTCGTGTCGCCTGTGGCAAGATCGGCGCGATAATAATGTAAAAACGTGCTGAACTTAACCTTGCACGAGTGTAAGTTTTTTGAGAGAAGTCAAGAAATAAAAAGAGGTACGCCAAAAAGTATAGTAAATTTCAAGGTGTAGTTGGTGTGAAGTGCTTCAGCTAAAGATAAAAAAAATAGCTAAAAATCCTTCAGACACGCTTGAAGACGTGTTCGCCATTTATGATATTATCTAAGACAGCATAAAGCCGCAATTGTCGGCAATTTTAGTTGAAAAATTTTCGTTGTGTGTACAATTTTGTTTGCCTATTATTTAGAGATGAATCTAGGCGACCGATCTGCTGCTTATCTTTTTGTCTGCCTCAGACAAAAGTGGGCGGCATGTGTTTGAGCCAATTTTTTTTTTCTTTAATAGCAGCATCAACATCTGTTTCATGGCGTCTATTTATGGAGCGTCTGCTCTACGTTATTCACACCATTTAATTTGGTGTTTATTTTGTGTTTTTTTTTGTTCTCTCAAATTGATCGCGCTTATTTTCAAACACATTTTAAGTAGAATCAGACAAGTGTTTTTTTATTTTATTTTATTTTTGCAGATCAATTTTAAAATAAAAATGAAGAATATTTCGAAAACTGTCTGAATTGGTATAATGATCGGCACGATCACCAAATACTTACAATTTTTAAAATCAATACACTCGAGCAAATGTTTTTGCTTATATTTTGCTGAATATTTTGTGCTGAATGGTTTTGTGCTGAAAATTGGGAAACTTATGAATATTGTAAAAAGTAAAATGATCATCATCGGCACGATCAAGAAATATCTAAAATTACTTAAATAAAGGCAATCAAACATTTGCTTTTCTTCGTATTTTATTCAATGTTAATGTTTATTTGTGTTTTTTTTTTTATGTTAATCTGAGTATTGTGAAAAGTGAAATGATCAACGGCACGATCAACAAATAACTCATTTTTTTAAACTAAAACTAGCAAACAAGTGTTTTTCCTTATGTTTTATTCAAGATTTTTTATTAATATGTTAATTTTATGAAACTTCTGAATATTGTGGAAAGTGAATTGAAGATCGTCAAGTTTATTGATTACCTAAAATATGCCTATTTGCTCAGTTTTTATAGGCAAAGTGAGCCAGTTGGTTATGCAAATTCTTCAACTACTATTTGGGTCACTTACCGCTCGCTAGTATTTACATAATAACAACTTGGCAGCACTGATCGTGTCGCCGGCGATCATGCACTAACAGTAACAAACTTGCAAGCAAATAAATATGATTTACAACTAACTGACTGTGTTGACGCGGTCTTAACAGCGTCAAATATTAATTTTGTTTTTGGTTTTTATCTCAGAGATAGCGCCATAACTTGTAGATACAGCAAATTGTAGCTTTAAATAAGACATGCAAGAAATAAAAAAAAATAGTTAACTTAATGTCTAAAAGATTTTGAGTAAAGTGTGTGTTGAGTAAAAACACGAGAAATAAAATTTTAAATTTTTTCAAATAAATATGTGCCACCATTTTCAATCTTTTAAGCAAAACTAATTTCAAATTTGCGCAAGAAATCCTAGTGTAGTGAGCAAAAAAAAAACGTACAAAATTTTTTTTAAATTAATTAAAAAAAAAAAGTTAATATTACTATCACAACCAATTTTAAATTTGTAAAAAAGCTATTTAGCCACGGTGTGGTGAACAAAAACAAAAACTCTATATATGTTAAATAATATGGCAACATTAAATTTAAAAAAATGTGGCAACATTTTCAATGACATCGCCAGCTAATTTCAAATTTTCAAATTTTCAAAAAAAGTTTTTGAGGAAAAACATATAAAATTTTTTTAAACTATTTAAAAAAATGGCAATTTATTTAACTTATATCAAATTTGCAAAAGAAGATTTTTAGCAAAAATTGTTAAAATATTTCAAACTCTTAAAAAATGAAAATTGTTGGCAACATTTTTTATCTAATAAGCAACACTAATTTCAGATTTGCATAAGCAGATTTTGAGCTCACTTTGGTGAACAAAATATAAATAAAATATTTGCGATTTTATAAGAAAATGTCCCGAGTAAAAATTAAACCTTTTTTAGCTAAGACCAAACAGCCAAAAATTTTAAATATTTATTTTTCGGCCTTCAAGTAACGTACAAGGTTTGTACAGAGATTGTTTTAAATTACCTCGGCTGTAAAAAGGGCATACAACGGCCGAACAATGGCCGAAAATCGGCCGAACATCGGCCGGACAGTGATTATTCTATAATGAAACAGCTTTATCAATAAAAAGGCTGAAATAAATTAAATATATGTTCGTTTAACCTGGCAACGCCAATTTTGAATAGTTTATCTTCTTATAAAATTGTTGTATTGTGTATGTCTATCCATGGCATGTTGCCATTATTGATAATTCATTTGATTCCGGCCAAAATATCAATGCTCATATGATTTTGCTTCTATTAAACATTAAATAAGCCACCTCAATGAATGTCAACTAAACAAATAATTGCTAGCCGACTCCATTGAATTTCAATGCATGACCAAAACACGAACAACAACAATATATACGCAAGCGTAAAAAAATTCTTTTGCAAGTAACGTTACTATCAGCTTCGTCGAGTGAAGGATTTTTTTTAGTTGCGCATGTGTTTGTTGCACTTACAGTATTGTGTGTGGTTTTGGTTTCTGTTATTTGCGCATGCATTTATTTGTTTTTTTCCAAACGGTTCGGTAAATTTGAAGGTCAACGAAATTACTTCATTACAAAAAAATATTCTTTTTCGAAGCACACATGTGGTGATACTATCAACATCAGAATCGCCGAGTAAGGCTTGCTTTTGTTGTTGCGCATATGTTTGCTGTCAAAAAAGAGCTTGTACGGCCGTTTTTAAACCAAAATTTCGGCCGGTATGCTTTATGGATTATTTTTAGACCATGCTCGACTGCTGTTCGACCGCTGTTCGGCCGCTGTTCTCCTACTCGGGTGGCACCATTTTCAGTATTTTAAGCAAAACTTATTTAAAATTTGCAAAGAAGCTTTTAGGCAATAAAAAACCATAAGAAAATTAAAATTTAAAAAAAAAATGTGGAAACATTTTCAATGGCATAAAGAAAATTATTTAAAATTATAAAATATTAACACGACAGCAAAAATTTATAATTGTTTTTTCATATAAAAGAAATATTATGTATGGCAACATTGTTCAAGTCAGAACAACAATAAACAACAAAACAATAATAATTGTGGGGCAAAAAAAATTCAATATTATTATTTTTTTTTAACATGGCAATCATTTGATCAGTGGATAAGAGCAACAAAAATTTTTTATTTTTAAAAAAATGGCAACATTGTCAGTGTGAACAGCAACTAGCTTTATAACTTACAGAGTTAAAGCAACAAATAAAAAGACACATAATAATGACTAACATCAGCCTGCTGCTCGCTGCTTTGCTGCTTGCAGCGCTGCAGCAGCAGCTGCTGCTTGTCGCTGGTGGTGTCTTCCACAAGGAAACATCCAAAAAACACACAGCAATACATCAGCATCGTCATCAACATTTTGTGAGTGACACAACAGCAAATCAGCAACATAATCAAAACCATCATCAACATCATCATTATCGTGGTCATGTACACACGCGACAGCAACATCAACAGTCAGCAACATGGCAGCAACAATACAAAATAAATACAGTCATGTCCACAGAACCAACAACCATAACAACGCAGACAACAACAATGCACAGAAATCAACACTTGCAACATCATCAACACCTACAGCAGCAGCAACAACAACAGCAGCAACAACAGTCAAGCTCAAAGCTCTTTGTTGCAATCGCCGCTGATTCTGATGTTGGTCACACACACGCAACCCACACATTTGCCAAAGGTCAAAGACAGCCTCTGCTGACCAGCACTGAAGCCTCTACCTTGACTGAGGTCAGTGCGTTTTCTCCGAAAGACAACTCTGCAGCTTATCAGCTAAATCAGCTGAAGTCATTATCATCTTCTTCATCATCTCTGTCAGCGTCACCGGCATCATCCAAGTTATCCCAATTGGCTGATGCAAATCGCGCACAAAATTACAAATTGTCTATTTCAAGCAATCCAGTCGTCGTGGATGACAGGTTAAGATTGAAATCTATGGAATCTCTTGACTATGCCGATGATTATTATTATGATGACGACGAGGACGACAACGACAACGGCAATGACAATGGCGAGAATAGCAACACTGGCCGCAACAAGAACCAAAACAACGGCAACGACAACGATGAAGATGATGATGTGTATATGGAAAATTATGATAGTGATGTTGCTAGTGATCATCAGCATAAAATCAACTCCTCATCCTCTGCACGTGTTGTGCGTGCTCATCACTTGCCTCACTTGACCGCCTCGGGTATCATCAGCATCTCGGCTAGCCGACTGGATCACCAGGCTAGCAAGTCATCATCACCATCATCATCGTCGTCGTCGTCGACGCCACTGTTTAGTAATGAACCAAGCCAATATTTGGACCATGAGCAGCAGCTGTTGTCTAGTGATGTGAGTCTGAACATGAACTTGTTTTATTTTAATTTCAGGTTATATTTTTAGTAACCTCTGATTAGTTTTTGTTGCAGTGCTTTTGAAGGTCCCTATGAGCAGGTTTTTCCAATACATGATGGGTTGGGGTAGGGCTCGCAATTAGCTTGTCGGCAAATGGTTTTTTCGAACTGTAGTTAATTTGTTCAACATATTAATTAACTCCTTAGTTTAGCCTTAAGCCCTTAATTTTGCAAAACTTCCTTTCGTTAATGGATACATGAATGTTTTACAGAAAGCTCTATCTAAGTTGGCAGTATTTATTAACCAATGAAGGTAGATTTGCTTCGTTAATTAATAGCTATTGTTAATTAATAGTAAAAAGCTGATGTACTTGCCCTAGACAATTGATTTGAAAAGCTGCATAGCTAATTTTAATTCAATCCAACAATATTTTTTTCAGTTCTGTTGCGTGCCGCGTGTTATTTTAACCCTTTGCTACATACATTCCTTAATACAATATTTCTTATATTAAGCATTTCTTATATTGAGCATATTTTTTATTAAAAATTAATTTTAATATTTGGTCAGCATTTAATTTTAATACAATTTTGGTGTGGTCATATATGTAAGCCAAAATATATTAAAATTTATTTCCAAATTTCTAACCGTGTAGTGCTCTGAAAACCAGCATATTCAAATTTGGCCGCAAGAATATCATGACTAACACATTCGAAAGCCTTTTGGAGGTCAATTAATAGAGCTCCTACCTCACACATCCACCATCCAAGTATGTACATCAGGCCCGTAGCCAGGATTTACCCAAGGGGGGGTTTTTGATTAAAAAAAAATATTGATAATTTCTGATATCGATAAATCAAAAGGTATTTTTTTATATGTATATTAAATGTTTACCCATAGACCAAATTGTAAATGCCATATACTTAAAATAGTCGATTTGATATAAAAATACAATCCATAAAGTTTCGTGCCAATTGATAGACTTTTAAAACTAGCTTAAGAGACCAATAAATGGAGAAGCGTTTTACAAGAGTTCAAAACATCTCTTGAAGTACATTTTTGAAAAAGCAAGTATGCATTTCGTTTCAAATGTAATTGTTCTTTAAAATGAGGTAACAAGCATACAAATCGGATTAAAAGTACTAGAGTTGTAATATTTTACTTTTCGAAAAATGTTATTTTATTTCTTGTTTCAATAAAAAAAAATTGTAAAAATCCAAATTTGAGAAATTGCACTAAAATTTTGTTGAAATATTTTTTGAAATAACACTTAATGCAAATCAAAAATTCCTATTTAACATTTTTGAAAAAATCTGTTTTTACTATGGTTTAGCACTTAAAATATTTAATCCTATCATTTGCATAAAAAAAAATAAGAAAATTGTAAATTTTTCCAATATTTTGAGCATAAATGTTTATGTTTCTGTTCAAAAGGGCCTAAACTGAAAGGGCATACAGAAAAATTGCTTTTGAGGATATTTGCAAGAAAGGGACTAATTTAAATATTAGGTTTTAGTTTTTGTACAATATATAATCAAACGGTATTATCAAATTTTTTTAACCCAATTACGAATTCTCTGTAAGGTAAGAAACTGATTATTTAATGAATGAAAGTCCTCAATGAGTTCTCATTACTACAATGAGAAACTGACGAAGAATGTGAACGTATTGAGCCCGATATAGGACACTTGCGTGTTTAGTGAATTAATTATTTCTGTGAAAACTTCTTATGTATATTTTATTGTTGTGTTTATTTTATAAAATGCTTAAAAATCTTATTAGAAATGCCTATTTCTTCAGTGACTGCAGATAGTTTTAAATTTGAAATCTCTATAACTTTGAAACCATTAAAATTTCTTTATCCATGCTCCACACAACAAAAACTAGACTTTTTTCAGTTTTCTTCAACCTCATACAATTTTGAAATAAGCTCTTTTGCTTATCATAACTGACACCAAAATCAAAGAATCCCCAAAAATACGAAAAAAAAACGACATAACGGGTGTCGTCTTAGCATAGTCTTTAGCTATTTTGTAAAAAAAAGAATACAAAAAACAAAATTCCGATCAAAAAGTTATAGCTGTTGAAACTTGTTGTTTTTTTTTCAAAAATTCTCTATATATATATCTATAAATATATCATTTAAAATGATTCCAATAATTTTAAAAAATATTTTTGATTTTCGTTTTTCAGTACTGAATTCAATACTAATTTATATAGTAGTTTTAAATACTTTAAAATAGCAACTCTACAACATAACCAAAGTGAATATAACTGTTAAACAATTCAATTGACGTTACTAAACTAGTGATTATAACGCTTATTAAATTTTTATATTCTAGTTATTAATTTTTGGGAAAAAACAACAAAGAATATGAATGGACAATATTGATCACAAATGTATTTAGTTGGAACTGCGACCACATAAATAGCAGTTTGAAAATCAAAAGTTTTTATTGTTTTTATAAGTTGAAGTGCGAGAGGCGATATTGTGGTATTTCGAAATTTGGTTGCGTTGTTTTAGCTTTAATAACAGCATCCTGTAGCTCTCCGCTACATACGCTTGTGCTCCTTGTAGAGTAGCA
Organism: Dichetophora obliterata; assembly: GCA_963920525.1. Taxonomy (NCBI): domain Eukaryota; kingdom Metazoa; phylum Arthropoda; class Insecta; order Diptera; family Sciomyzidae; genus Dichetophora; species Dichetophora obliterata. The sequence continues at coordinate 194,446,342 of OY986436.1, read as the reverse complement.
TTCATTACAGCCGCACCATCGTAACCCTGCCCGAACATAAAATTGCAATCTATGCCAAAGTCCTTATATTATCTATGATCTGAAAGCATAGATCTCAATTCATTTCAAAATTGAAGTGGTTTGCAACTTTTTACGCTGTTGCATTGTAGTTGCCTTAATGCTAATATATTAGATTTCTATACTTTCTAGATCCTAAGGGGGGGTTTTAACCCCTAAAATCCGCCCTTGTCTACGGGCCTGATGCACATATGTCATCAATCGCTTAAATCAGCGCCGGCTGAGTACCCGAACGTTGCTTGAACCTATTTTGATGATTGTATAAAAGCTGAATTTCATTCAAGTGCTTTAGAATTTGCTGTTTCATTAATTTATCCAGCACAATAACATTAACATTTGCAAGAATATTTTGAATTAGAGAACGAAGTGTCTTTTCACATTTTTAAAGTCCCATTTTCGAGACTTTACCAAAACTGTAAAATATCTTTAAATTCCACAAAAATTAATCAATGACTTAAAATTTTGCATATGAGCTTTAACCCTTAATAAGCACTTTGAGTATGAAATCTGTAAAAACCGAATGAAAACTTCTCCTACCTCCCATAAAAAGTGATTTTACAAAATCAGTACTCAGTAAATCATTAATATTTTGTCAAATTTGATAATTTATTTATATATAGCATTAAATTAGAAATCTTATTATTATAATTTTTTTCTTTTTTGTAATATTATCATATATATATTAATTTCTCCAGGAATAAAAAACCTTTAAAGTTGGCGCTTATATAATCAGAATTTTATAAAATGAACGCTCCGGCTTTAAAGGTTTTTTATTCATGGATAAATTAATATATTTATGATAATAATAAAAAACAGAAAAAAATTATAATAATACGATTTCTAATTTAATATTTTATACAAATAAATTATCAAATTTGGCCAAGAATTAATGTGAAAAGTAATTTAAAATCATATTTCACTTTGTAGTGGTTTTTATAATACTAAACCCTTAAAAAAACAAAAATACTTTGTTTTGTAGTTCTATAAAAATGTACATTGTATGTGCATACTATTTTGAGTGTGTACTAAAGATATAAAGTATGCAATGCTTTTGTAATAAGAAATAAAATAAAAAATGGTCTCATTTATTATTATAGTAGACTTTAATTAATTATTTTAAACTTCAGCATTCAAATAATAATTTTTTTTATATAACATTTTTTTTTATCTGTATGAAAATACTTTTGTTTCCTTTTTATAAAAAAGAAATTTTATGTAAAAACTTAATTAATTAATTTTCATATAGTTAACCAGTTCCGGTTTCGGCCGAATATTATGAAATGGCCGAATATTCGGTTTCGGTTTCGGTCGGACATTAGTCATATTGAAAGCAATTAATAAGAAATAGCCAAAATCTCTTCAGTGGTTGTTGGTAATACATTGAGTAATGCATTCAGCCTAAAAAGTTGTTTTTTTAGATCATGTCGCTTATCACGTTATTGCAATAAACCCTTCAATTAAGAAGCCACAAATAGTAAGTTTTTAAAAAAATAATTTTTTAAAAAAAAATAATTTTTTAAAAATAAATAATATTTTTTAAACTTTCTAAAAGAAGAATATTTCAAAAGCATACTCTAACAATTTCAGACTTATCGAATTATTATTTATGGAGAGGAAAACTTTTAATATTGGTTTTTTATCTGAATGCAGTTAAAACTTTAAACGCGTTTTTCTCAAAACCATGTTGTCGAAGCCGGTGATCACTGTAACTTTAAGACGACTTTACTGATCAGTTTGAAGTTTTTCTTACTTTTTCTTTTCATAATTGTCCACCTGCTGAACAAAGGATTTGTTTTGGACGATTAAATTTTTTTTCACCAAAAATATGAGTGAAATTTTTTCGAAAAATTTATATTTTTTTATTTTATTAACTAATAAGCCTTTTTTATTTCGGATGATCAATTTTGGAAGACAACGAGCAGAAGTGATCACGGCAAAACCCTCTTTTTTGATCCCTCGCAAATTTGCTGTATCTTACTTACTAATCCAATATTTTGTCATAAAAAAGAAAATATTTTCTTCAAATATTTTTTTGTGTAAAAAAAATGTATTATTAATTATTTTAATATGTGGCAAAAAAATTCTAAACAAAAACTTTTCCTGTACGCCACAACTTGTCGTTCCTCTTAATTCACGGTCTAATTTTGATGTAATGATTGAGTACCTTAATTCTATAGTAATCTTAAGTAAGAGTAAGAGGAACACCAAAACGAGGAACATCATTTTGTATGAGAGTATTTGCTACAGTTTGTGCCAAAATATATTTTATGGGGCATACTTCTGGCTAACATATACGCAATCTATAATTGTTAACATATATCGAAAATTATTTGATACAGGTAGTGGTCCCACCATATCCATATGGATATGTTCAAACCCGAATGGTGGAATTTCGATTTTTTTTCGGATAGGCATTTTGGATTTTTTACAGTTAATACAATTTGATAATAATCATATATTTCTTTCGCATATAAGGCCAAAAGTATTTTGATTGTATTAATCATCTACTTACTCGTACACCAGGATGAGATAATGGATGAATTTAGTTAAATACGAGTATATTTTTTCGCATCGAAGTTATGGAAAGAAGGGGACATAGAAAGTGTGTGAAAGAAATGTATTGTATGTTGTTTGCGAATTGAGCTTTGTATTCCAAGTGTCGATTTTGTTAAGAACTTATAATAAAGTAATAGGTGACTTAAGTGACTGACAACTTCACAGGCTGGAGTGAAGTCTTGGATATTACCCTTCTATCCGAAAACGAGTCTCTAAAAGTAGTCAATTAGAGAGTTTCGAGCAAAAGTTCCTTCTCGGATCACAGCTTGATCCTCTTCGATTTGAATCCTGAAACAGAGGCCCTCTTCCATTTCGTAACCCCAAACGTACTGACTTGGCCCAAACGTACTGACTGAAATTTACCAAAGTGGCTCGCCCAAAAATCCGTTCTTTAGTTTACAAGCAAATCTCAACTGCGGAGGAGACTCTTCCGTGGAGGCCCTAGAGCAAACCATGCAGGTTGCCTTTAGAGTCTCATGTCCCACTAGCAAGGGCAAGAAGAAATCTCTTCCTCCGTGGTGGAGCAAAGATCTATCCGACCTTAGGAAAAGGGTTAGGAAAATTTTCAACTCGTGTCATAGGCAGTGTCTTTGGCAACCATACAGAGACATCCTCAAAACCTACAAGAAAGCAATTTGAGACGCGAAAAAGCATTCTTGGCAGGAATACACAGGAATAGACTAAGCAAAACTCTGTCCAAAGAAAGCACCAGTCCATCTTTCATTCGGAAAGACGATGGTACGTGAACAAAATCTACCAATGAATCACTGGAACACAGCTTAACTTACTCACTGGAACTGAATCACTGGAACTTACTCAACACACACGTCCCCGGCTGCAGGAGCAACTGCAATGAGAACTTAGGTTTAGAATCACCTGAGGCAACTGTGGCGGTTCCGACTGGCTCCTTTATCTCAATGGAAAGGGTTATCTGGGCCTTAAGCAGCTTCTCTCCATACAAATCCCCAGGTCCGGACGGCATACTTCAAATAATGTTGCAGAAACTACAAGATGTAGTTGCACCTATCCTACTCTCTATCTTCACTAAGTGCCTCTGCCTTAACTACACTCCAAGGAGCTGTAGAAGAGTTAAGGTAATATTTATACCCAAAGCTGGGAGGAGAGGTCATGAATCAGTCAAGGATTTCAGACCAATAAACCTCACATCATTCGCACTGAAAACCCTAGAGCGTGTACTGGATATTCATCTCAGGGACGTTCTAAAGGGTGCTAACATATCCAGTGCCCAACACGCATACCTCAAGGGCAGATCCACAGATACCGCCCTACACGAGGTTATTACCACTATTGAAAGATCAATCTACTTTAAACAATACACTCTTACGGCCTTCTTAGACATAGAAGGGGCTTTTAACAATATTCATACTAGGGCCATTTTTGATTCCCTTACCAACCTTGGTGTACAAGCACCGGTGAAAAACTGGATAGTCTCAATGCTCAATAACAGAATAATCCAGGCAGACCTGGGTGGCTGCCGACTCACGAGATTTGTCAGTAAGGGTACTCCGCAAGGAGGAGTGATCTCCCCCCTACTCTGGCTCATCGCCATGAATGAATTTCTTAATACACTAAATTGCAATGGGGTCAAAGTGGTGGCTTATGCGGATGACGTGGTTGTTATGGTGTCAGGACTGTTCCCCTCTACGCTCAGTGAGCTAATGGAGGTTGCTCTGGGAAAACTCAGTGTCTGGGCTGCCAGGTGCGGCCTAGGAGTTAACCCTAGCAAGACGGAACTGATGTTATTCACCACAAAAATCAAAGCGCCACAATTTGTCCTTCCAAAGCTCTACAACCAACCTCTTACACTATCAAGTAGCGCAAAATATCTAGGTGTCATTCTGGATCCTAAGCTAAGCTGATAAACTAACATCAAACAAAGGGTCAAGAAGGCCTGCATATCCTTCTACGCCTGCAAAAAATCCTTTGGTAGAAAATGGGGTCTTCAACCAAAAATGCTCTTATGACTATACACAGCGGTAGTGCGACCTATCTTGGCGTATGGTGCACAAGTATGGTGGCCTGCACTGAATAAAGCATACAACACAACAAAACTAGCTCGGATCCAGCGATCCGAGCGGGGGTATCCGCTCATGCCCCACTGATGCACTTAATGTCCTAACACATTTACTCCCCATAGATTTACACATTAAGCTTACTGCAACAAACAGTGCAGTCAGACTCAGAGAGTCGTACAACTGGCGAAATAGACCATATGGACACAGCAACATTCTTAATCCGCTACCTCGGGAACTGATTCCTGGAAAAACGGACTACGACACTCCCAAACTCGACTTCACGAAATCCTTTACAACCAAGTTTCCCACCAGGGTGGAAAGGCGCAATGGGGGAATTGATCTAGCCTTCTATGTGTCCTTTTACACGGATGGCTCCAAGATGGAGTGCGGAATGGGAGCGGGCATATACTCTGAGAAACTGGGGGTGGCGGACTCTTTTCGTCTACCAAACTCAGCTAGCGTCTTTCAGGCCGAGCTTTTTGCGATAAGAGAAGCTTGTCGCACCTTAAGGAGAGCTAACACCAACCACCTTAACGCAGCTATTCTGACGGATAGCCAAGCTGCCGTTAAATCTTTAGCTGCGATCAGTACCAACTCCAAACTGGTAAGGCAGTGTAAGGATGAACTGGCCCGGCTAAGTCACTAACTTAGCATTACCATAATCTCGGTTCCCGACCATAGGAACATTTATGGTAATGAAAAGGCGGATGAATTGGCTAGGCGGGGTTCTTCCCTTGACGTTTCCAGAGCGGAACCAGTCGAAGTTCCACTGAACACAGTCAAGGGAGGAATTCGTTCTTACTACTTAACTTAGCCGGTCGTAGATGGAGAGAACTACCAACCTGCAACACATCAAGAAAAATATGGCCCCTTTACAACATAGGCAGAACTCAACAGATGCTCTCAAAACCCCGGAACGACATAGCCAGAGTAACGGCTATTATTACGGGTCGCTGGTGCATCGGAGTTCATGCCGAGAGAATTGGACTACATTTCAACACCCACTGTCGCAGCTGCGATGACCCAAATGAAAAAGAAACACTAACACACTTTCTGTGCACCTGCCCGGCCCTGGCCAAGTCCAGACTAACAACGCTTGGCAGGCCCTTCCTCAGCAACCTAGAGGAACTCTCAACAACAAAAATCAACAATCTCCTAATTTTCATCAATCGCAACGGATGGTTATAACCTAGCAGTGCGCTACCCAGTCAACCAACAGAAACACGAGGTTATGGTATCAAAACGGCTCACTAGAGCTACTTGGATCCTACTTGCATGTAGAATCACTATCTAAACCAACCAAACCAACCAACCATAATAAAGTTAAATTGTTTGTGACATGTGTGGATACTGAATAGCATTTTTTCTAAAAAATGTCAGTTAATACAGATGGGCATTCTATAATCCTCACATGGGCTCCACACTGCAGTAATTTTTATTTTTAACTACACCCATCAATAAATACCTCTTCAATACCTCAAAAAGAATGTTATAAAATATTAACAAAATCTATTGGAAAGTGCACAAAATATCTTGAAGTGCACAAAATATCTTACTGGAACAGGCCTGTAGCCAAGGGGAAAGGGGGAAAGGGGGAAAGGGGGAAAGGGGGAAATGCCCACCCCCAACTACAAAAGTTTTCCCCCCTAGCCAAATCAGACAATGGAAAACTTTAAATTAATAATTAGTATGCATTTTGTTGATATATTTGTTTATTGCTTTAAATTTAGTTTAGTTTAAAATAACAAAAAATATACACATTTACCTTATTCATGACTTCAATATGTAAATGCAATTTGTTGAACAAAACATTTCAGACAAATTGTTACAATTTTTCAAATTTCTACTTGGTCGCCAACACTTGCTACCAAAAAATAAGATTTTAATTTTAATAATTTTTTTAACCTGCATCCATAGGATCTTTCTAGAAATGAAAAGCACGTTGTGCACCAATTTGATGCAGATACAAAAAGAATATATTATAATTCATTGAAATGTTTTTAATTTTAAAATTTTTTTTATGCATGATGAATGTTTATTAATTTTAAAATAAGAAAAACTGCAAATCTTAATTGTAGCAAAAATTTAAAGAAGCAAAATATTTAAATCAAAACATGCATGTTTGTTCTTAATATATAGATCTAAATCAATTTGATGCAAACGACGGATGCGGATTAATTCAATTTTTTTAATTGTTTTACTTAAAAAATGTCTTATACATATGTTAGCCCATTTCGCTACTCTTTCTTATATTTCTAGCCACTTTAAATAAATCTTGTATTTTTCCTGTATTGTCCTGAATTAATTTTTATATAATTTTTTATGTATTAATCTCATGCATGAAAAGATCTACATATCCATGTAAATATTATAAAATTAACTGTTTTTAAAAAAAATATGTGTAATGTATTCATTTCACACGTTAGAAAAATTATTTTTTTTATTTAAATAAAAAAACAAAAAAATTTCCCCCCTAAGATTCATGCCTGCCCCCTCTGTCTTCTTGGTCTGGCTACAGGCCTGTACTGGAAGTATGTTATTTATAGAAATCTGCCTTTTTATAAATCTGCACGTAAGGAATTCGTCCGCAAAGACTTTGGAGAACATTTTTAAGCCAGCACTCATACGATTTAATAGTTTTTTAAAAATTCATACATATTCTCGATGAAAGTTAAATTATTTGCCAACTTAAATTAAATGAGGCATTTAATGGCATTCAATTAAAATACTTTCCAAAACATAAACATTCTTCAAAATAACACATTTCTTTTGAACATATGCCAAAAGCTATTTTGTATCTTTTTTCCTACCAACCATCCAACAAATGCTACTGCATGTGAATTGAACCTGCTCATACTCAATATCCTGCTAGTTGACCCAGTATTTAAGAAATCCCTTTGTTCGTAACCTGTTGCCGGTATTATTGTAAAACCGGCAGATCTGTTGTCGTTGTCCATATATTTTTTTATTACTCTCCTCGAATTTCTTTTTCTTTTTTTTTTTTGGTAAACTTAATTTGCTCTTTGTTCACACTCGAACGTGTGTGTATTCTTTTTGCCCACCAGCCAGTTAGTTATTCAGTTGGTGGAGATTCAATGGCAAGTCCGTTAAACAAAAAGTTCCTCAAACCCCGCGCCTAGAGCTCGTACAACCTCGTGGTGGGAAAAGTAAAAACGTCAGCCAACCGGCCAACCGGCCATTCAGCGAGCCAACACTGTGCATCAAGTGTAACCGGCTTAGCTCGAATTCATTGAATTAACTACGTTTTTAATTGAATCGCTTTACATGGCAACATGGAAGACTTGTAGATGCCGGAGTTGCATCGTGTGGAGCTTGTCGTTCTATCTCCTCTCCTTCTTCCTTCCATACTCATGGTACAAAATCGGATTATTATCGAAATTGCTTGTATTCGTTACGTTAATTTCATAATTACGGAGTTATTGGGGCGGCACTTACATGAGGAAAACGAGATAAGATCAAAAATGAAAAAAAAAACATTAAAGAATTTCACAAAAAATCAAACTATTGTGTGTGTGTGTGCTGATGACCGGACAAAAAATGTTAACCAGTCAAAGCTAAGGAGGAACAAACATGATTTTATTATAACAAGTAATTGTAGCTTTAGTTCAACTCAATGAAGTAGTTACACGTTTCTTTCATTAACCCTTTCGGCCCTGGCGGTGGCAATTGTTACCATCAACTTCAAAGGTTCGCATTCCCAGATGAAAGACAAAGCAGGCCTGCCTTGATAGAAGGAATGTGGCAGGTTATAATTTTAATGCTAAGAGATCTATTTTTTTAAATTTTAAAAAATTCCTCTTTACTTTTAAGTAAGGTGCATTATTATTTATAAACAAAAGGCATCAGTACAGTAAGAATTAAGTTATTTAATAGCCCAACATAAAAACATTCAATATAAGTAAAATAACAACTGTATCATAATAGAGTACCATGTTTGGTAATGCAAAATTCGAGTTAATTTTATGGCACAGCAATTTCAATATTTTCATGGTTGTGTTAACTATCCGACACTTTGTGTTTTCGTCGAAGCACTTTTGATGGCAACAATGTTGTAATATAGTATATAATTTTAACAAAATTACAACGAATAGCTCAGTTGGCAAGGGCTTTAGTTTTTATTAATGTATTTTGGAATCTTGAGTAGTGGGTTCAAATCCCATCAGTGACATCATTTTTTTTTTTTGTCTTAATGGCTTTTAGTTTTGTGTTGGTTTTTTTTTAGTTTGTTTGGTATTTATAAGTGATTTAGTTCAGTATTTTGCATTAATTGCTTCAATAACAAAGCTAACGCGTTCATTTTCTTACTCTGTGCTCTTACGTTTATTCTTAATGAAGCAAATAAGGCGACGATTAGTTAACAGCTGCCATGGTCAAATGGATAAGCATATGCACTTACACTCACGCGGCCAAGGTTCAAGTCTTCTGATAATGGTTAATTTTCAACTGCCGGCAACATTACTTGGAAATTCAGAAGACATGCTCGCCTCCATACCCGCTTCCCAGTAGGTATTTTAGCTAGCGATACGCAAAAGAAAGCATGCTAGTAGTGCTCTTACTGGCGTCAATATACCTTCCATTCTCGCTGTATTGATGAGTGCTTCTGTAAGGGCCTACCTTTTGATGGTTTGGAGTCTTCTCATGTTATTTTATATGAAAAAATTTTGAAAAAAATTTTGAAAAAATTATAAATAATCAGATCAATTAAAAAAAAAACCAAAACTTAAAGAAAAAACAAAAAAGTTTTTTTTGTCCGTGTTGGGTCGCAAACCCAGGTCTCCGTAATCTAACAGATTACATATCACATTATATGAAAATTTTTATTTGGAAAAATTCTGAGTCTTTTCTATTTTTTTTTGTATGAATAAATTTTACAAAAAAGTACCAAAAAATATCAAAAAAAAAATTTTGGAATAAACGGAAAAATTTAAAAAAATGTACATTTCAAAAAAAACATAAAACAAATATTTTTTTTTTGGTCCGAGCTGGGTTTGGAACCCGCGCTCCCGAAAGCTTACTGTCATTTGTAATGATCAAAATAAGCTGAAGTTCGTTAAGAACTGCGATAGACGAGTGGATAAGATGCCGGACTGCCACATGAGAGGACGTTGACTCAAATCTGGAAATTGTCAAAAGTTTTTTTATTTCAAGTTGATATTTATATTGCTTTTCTTTCTAATGTACATTCTCAAAGTCGCGAGAGAGGAAGGCCTAGAAAATTTTCTCGTTTGATATAAAAAAGTTCATGGGCTTGGAAATGAGTACAGAAGGGCTAAGAAATCCATATACTGGCCTGCTAGAAGCGCTTCACAGCCCTGCTTTTGCCCACTGGATTATATTTTTTTTCTATAGGCATGTCCTAGGACGGCATGCTAAAAAAACAAAAAAATTTCGGAGGACCACACGAGCACATATTGTGAATATAAAAGGTGGATAGCTTCATTGGTTCAGCCGTGATGGTTACAAATACATACGCACCAACGTTAAGATTATACCTTGATTTTGTGAATTTTTTTCTTCAGGAATTTTTTACGATAGATTTTTGTACAAGAACGTATAAATGTGAGACTTGTTTTTGGTTTAATCGGGTACGACGATTTCATTTCAGGCATTCGTTTTGCTCTAGCTGTCCACGTTTATATACGAACATTTTTTTTAAATCCTAAAGAAAAAATTCAGAAAATTGAAGATATGATAGGGTGAAGTGCATCCCTATTGCCCCCCTTTTTTAATATCTTTTCATGTCGTATCCGAAAATGGGCCAGACAACATTTTTGTACCTCCATACAAATCGACCCAGCTTACTGTGCAACAGCATTTTTCTACTACTCATTGCTAGAAGTCGCTTTAGACGTTTTTTTCCTTCAGAATTTTGATTTGCTCCCAAAACTTTATTCGCGTCGCAAGTAAAACAATGAGAAAAACTCCAACAGGAAGGAAAATTTATTTCTTATAAAAAATAATTCAGAGCTGAAAGGGTTAAGGTTCGAGATGAGTTGTAATAATTGCATGATAGCTCTCTAGAGATTGAGAAAATAATATAGCGATTTATTGATGGAAATCTTGATTCATACGCTTAAAAAAATTGATTCATACACAGTATAAAATTTGAGAGTAAATTTTATCTTTTTTATAACATTTATGTAGTGTGTAAACTTTTTTTATTTCAAATAATTTTTAAATTTTATACCACTCAATATTATAAAAATAATAAAACAAATATATTTTAAAAATTTTATATGGATATCATGTGTAAATCAAAATAAATTACGGTTCGAAAGTAAAAAATTCACCGAAATCGGAAAATTTAAAAATATAGTGCTTTCGGTTGGTGTGAGGCGAAAAATGGTCTGGAAAAAATTTATATGATTTTATGGTATAAATTTTAAAACATTTTTGGTTTGTGTGTATATTTATACCAAATAGTATAAAATTTATCCTCATATTTTTTACAGTGTACACACTGACAGGACTATAACTTTTAACTGTTACAAGAAAAAAAAAAAAAAGTGTTACAAGAAAGCATTTGACACAACAACGAATTCTTTACAATAACAATAAAGTCGTTATGCCAAAAATTTCAAAATTATTATGACAACAGTTTCGCTTTTATCGCAACAATGGGTGTTGAATTCTTACAAGTGTTTTAGTATTTGCACCAAATATATATCTAGTTGTTGCGCCAACAGTTTTTACTAGTAAAAAATAATTCTAGAGCGACCAACAATAAAAAATGTACGCTAATAGCGGAAATTGTTGCTTTGTTCGAGATTTAAGCAGACATTTTTTATTTACTGCTTGAGTTATGCAGCGTGATTGGATATCAATACATTTTAATTTTTCTATCCCAAATATTGATATGTCAAATACATTTAACTGAAAAGTATTAATTCATATTTTTACATAAATTAAGCCTGAAGAAAAGACTTCTGTTTTTTCCACTAATTTAAATTCTGTTATAAATTGAAAGTAAAAAATTTGGCAACATTTTTTAAATTTTACTTCTTCCTAAGTCCTTAAAGTGAGCTCATTTTTGCAGAGCATAATAACTTTGTCATGATTTGGATGTAGCATGCAAAAAGCACGCTGCTTTAATAACGCTAAAAGCTGTTTTTTTGACAATAAAGCGGGCTAGAGAGAGAAAAAGAGCCACTTGTCATTAAGTTTAAGTTTTCACTGCTACACTCGGCTGAGCACTCGACTTGTTTGGATTTTCATATGAAGCCACTTAGAAATATTAAAAAAAAATCTTTGTACAAAATATATGCTTTGTTTTGTTGATGGCAACGCCATAAAAAATAACAGCGAATTGCTTGCACTGGAAGAGTGGTGAGTGGGGGAGTTGTGAGTGGGAGGGGGGTGGGAAGAAGGTGTGAACTTTTTCATTGTAAAAGTTAACATTTGTATTTGGACAACTGTAAAGACTAACTAAAAAGTAATTTCTTCAAATGAATTATAGAGCAAAAGTTTTTGTAAATTTCAGGATTTTTGTTTACAACTTCTCAAGCATGGATCTTATTATAAATTTATGAACTGTCTACATTCAGTTAGGTAAATAATATTAAATTTTTATAATGATACTAGCAACAGTCCGCTGATTTGCTTGCGATAAGCACAAAATATTTCCTTTACAGACTTTGTATTATAATTAAATTGTATTAAACATTTATTGTTGCTCTTTTTTTATCAACACAATAATATCAGCTCATAATATCTCCAATCTGTTTAACATAAAAAATTTGTAATTTCTTTAAATTTGAAGTCCAAATTAAAGATTAGTACCAAAATCAAAGATGACAGACCTAATTAGGTATATTCGATATACATCGATGCATCAGATTTATTCGATGTTTACAATGCGATACATCTACTCGATCCTATGTTTTGAAATGCTATTTATTTACTCGATGAATCGATGTATTTTTATAAAATATCGAATGAAATTTAACCAGCTAATTAAATGATTATATCTGTGTCATTTTATAATAAATTCTTAAGTCGACTTAAGGCTTTCATATAACTTGTATGGCGATTGAAAAGTTTGAAGCAAGATTTCTCGAAATATGATTTTCACACTTAAGATGTTATTATAAAACGCCACAGATATTAAAGAATAAAAAAACAGAAAAATAAAGAAAAAGCCTGTGCTGCGCTACTGGCAGTGTAAACACCAGCAACAGTTACCAAAGTTAAATATGTAATGTAAAGTTACACTGATCTTACTTGCTCCAGGTTATTTTTACCAGATGAATTTGGTTAGGAGAATCAGCCATGTCGTATAATGGAAACCAGGGGCGCTCTAATGGGGCGCCTTCAGAACTAAATATACAAGTCTGCCGCCTCATAAAGATGGTACTACCGCCATAACGAAAAAATAAATAAATTTTAAAAAATTTCATGTTTTGCTTTTGAACGTCGGTCAGTGCCCTGGTGAAAGCCTCGCCCCGTTACAAATTGCCGACCTGCAGCTCGTTCCTGCAACTCGTAGCAATCGTAGTAACCGACTCATATTACCGATTTGACGTCACTCTGATGTCACTCTCACCTGCAATGTTTTTGTACGTAACTGAATCGATTTTGTTCGATTCGTTCGTTCCAAATCGATAAGCTATCACATGTTCCGATTTAATTTCAATGGAACCTTTTAAAAAAGTGTTTCTGTACGTAAACTGAATCGATAACAATGTGTCCCTTTTCTCACTGGCTTTGCGGCAAGTGAGAATTCTACCGATTTATCAAATGTCAGTAATGTTGTGTATTATTAAGTTATAAATACTCGAAATATACCTTTAAAAATGGTAACTTTCACATAAGTCGAATTTTTTTTCTGATTGAAATATTTTGTTATTCTTAAAAAGGTTTTAGTTTTAAAGGTAATACAATTTATAAATAATGCCTACTTACCAGAGAACTGCACAAGCCTACTTGAAACGTTATTTCAAGTACTTGCTTAAAATACAAGTTCAAGCTAGCTTGAGCTTGATAATTTTGAATCAAGTATAGCTTGTAATTGAATATAAATAAGCCTACGATAGCTTGCGACTTACAAGTATGCTAGCTTACAAGCGAACGGCACGAAGTTTCCAGTAAAGGAAAGCTTGATGCCTTCGGCAAAAAGCTTGAAAAGCTTAAAATTGAAGGCAAGTATCCAAAAAATTCAATGAGCTTGTTTAGAGAGAGCTTAAGCGTAATAGGACTTTTAAGGATTATGTGGACTCCGTGGTTGGAAGTTTTAGGGGTAACTTATTTCGAAGATGATGTCAAACTTTAAAATTTAAGATGGCGGATAGAGTTGCAACCAAGATTTTTTTATGTTTGCGAATTCTTGTAATTTTGAAATTTTGACAACGGATTTGATTTAGAATATAATGTCTCAGCTTTAAAATTTAAGATGGAGGTTAGGGTTGCCACCTAAATTTTTACCACAGTATTGCCACCTAATAATATGTATTTTTAAGAGTTTTAAACATCATTTATCAGTGTTAAGGGGTCGCTGATTTTTAATCTAAAGTCAGAATTTCAAAATTCAAGATGGTGGATAGGGTTGCCACCTTGATTTTTTGTAGTTTTATGAATTCGGGGCTGGCAAAAAAAATGGTACACCAAAAATGGGTCGTTGAATCCGAATCCGTTGTCAAATTTTCCAAATTATGAAATTTTGAAATAGGGTTGCCACCTAATATTATGGCAATAACAACAGAAAAAAGTTACACGAACTCCGCATAATAAATGAAACGAACAACGAAACAAACGATCGTCATACGCATAGAGTCGAAACCAGAGTTGAAAAGTAGAAAACTTGACTTTTTCCACCAACTCATATGGAGTAGAAACAAAATAGAATCACGTCAGACATATGATTCGTTTTTCAGAAGCCAGTCGCGAATTGTAAGGAAAAAAATAAATCAAGTTCCGGCATATCAACTCAAAGCTTGAAATTTTTTCAAGTAGCTTGATTTTCAATTTACTTGTTGCAGATCTCTGCTACTTACATAAAAGTTAAAAATTTTAGCAAAACAGTATTTGTTTGAGCTATGAAAAAGTAACCGGTTGCATATATTTGCTAAGTTTTTGCAGCACAGCACTAAGTGTAAAATTATTTACATTATTTACAACCACAACCATTAATACACATTATTATAACATAATTAATTTTCTTAAACTGCAAATATTCACTTTTTATTACCAAGACAAGCACCTATTTGTTATAAAGTAAAAAAAAATAATATATAACACTAAAATAATATATTCGAGTAAACAGCTGCTTGTCATTTGACTCAATTTCGCAACTTTTCTTCTCGATTTGTGTTTTTTTCGTCACGGTCCGAGTTTTTACCGATTTAAACGTACAGACTTGTCACGAAATCGGTAACTAGGGATCGATAACGGCTGACGTCGCACAAATCGGTAACTTGCCGATTTTGTTACAGGAACGAGCTACTGATCAACGTTAGTTTCAACTGACGGATCTGGCTTAAAAAAATTGCAGAAAATAGGGAAAAAACATGGTAGGCTTATAGCGAAAAAACAACCTGCCAGCTGTCGAAATCTGCTCCTGTGCTGCAGACTTTTTAACAAAGGGTACCTCGGGATAATATATAATAATAAATTGGCCATTTCAGCCCTAGAAAGGACTTTGACCGAGCTTCTATTGATCAATTGTGGTGTGCGTGCTATTACATAAATGTTTGAACACAAATGATCGAGAACTGGACCTTCGAGTTGAATGCCGACTCCGAACGGCTTATGTTCTCAAGAAGCTTTTCATGGCAGTTTTTACTCTCTAAGGTTTTCTATTGTCTACAGAGAGGTGACGACGGAACAGAAAAATTAATTCAACTAAAAAAACATTCTGTCTGAGCTGGAATTGAACCGGGACTACCGCGGTTCTTTAGCTTAGGGGCCACGCACTCTACCCACTAGGCTACAGCCGCCACCCCGGGATAAGGTAGCTGAAATTCCACGTCTTTAAATTTTTAATTTTATCTAATTCTGCAGATATGGGATTAGTAAATAAGGTGACCATGATTTATTTGTTCTAACCCTTTCTCCTGACCCCAATACAAAAAGCTTATCATTGACATTTGGTTGCTTAACTTGATTCAATTCGATTTAACCACATATACTCGTTAAAATTCGGTTAACCCTCCATTACTAACGCTTTTTAGAGTAGCGTCATTACTAACCTGGGTGTAATCCACCCATAAATTTTAATTCATGAATTTTTAAAAAAGAACGTTAAAAGAGTAAAATGGTTCTGATTTTATTAATTTCGCATATTTTATTATTCTATTACACATAAAATCCGTCCAGTTTAATTAATATTTCATTTTAATAAAAATATAGCAAAATAACGTTAATAAGAGAACTATAAATAAGAAAAATATAATAATGGTTTGGATTATTTCACATTCTGAGGTCAAATTATTTGCCACGTTCTTCGAGAGGGCCAATTTGAAAAGCTAAAAGATGTATAAAAATATTATCTGTTTTTTTTTTGTTTGCAATGAAAATTTCTTAAAATAATGACCTCTAATTATTCGTTATAATTGAATCATTAGCCGCTCATCGCACAGCAGCGTAAGCATCGTAGATAAGCCGCTAGCACGTAGAATAAATGGCGATTATGCAAAACTCAATCACGTAGTCAAAATAAAACAATCAAGGGAATTATTGGTCAACGATTTTTAAAATTTGTTTTGCCACATTTGTTTTGCCAAACCGTCAAATGCATAAAAGAATACGCTGAAATCACAATTAAATAGAGCCATGGCTAATTATAACCATTACAAAAGTAAATGAATGATGCAATAATTGCATATTATGACAAAAACCCTGTTCTCATGTTCAAATTTTTTTGTCATACTGTTAGCTATAACTTTTCCAAAGACAGTTAACTGATATCTCTAAATCTGAAGGAGCTATTGAACCAAAACTAATTACACTTTTTTTTGTCAAAATCACTAAGACCCAATTTATATAATGGGCCATAAAACAAAAACGTTCTCCAAACTCACGAAACCCAGCTAGGGTTTAAGTCACCTTTGATCATAGTATCGAACCTATATAGCAGGATCTTGTTCTTTTGTTGACTGTTGCACAGTGTTATTAGTCAAATACAATAAAACAATATTGAATGTTCCGTTAAAAGTACAAGAAATTCGACCATTTGCACTGGGCTTTATCTAAATTCTTAGTGTTGAGAAAAATGAGCAAGCACAAACACCTAAATAAAAAAGAAAATATTCTCTATTGATTTACATAACGATATGAAATCGTAAGAGCTGTTTAAATCGAGCAAAGGTTTAAATCTTTTATTTGAATGTCCTGTGTTGCCCAAGAGAGGGTTTTTATTTAAAAACTTCTTTATTTTACTTGAGAGACAAATCACACGTATATAGTAAATAATATAACATGATTACTAATATGGGTGTAAACCACCCGAAATTCTTGTTCCTCCATTAGTAACGTGGGTGTAAAATACCCAGACACTTTTTAAAATGAGCAATTTTTATAATTTAGTTTAAAAAAATGTACTAAATTTGTTTTTAAAATATAGCAAAATATATAGAAAGAGGTTAAATTTGACATAATGCTCGCACCATTAACTTATCAATTAATTTTTTCCATATTTCATAACTTATGGGTGTTATCCACCCTGCGTTAGTAACGGAGGGTTATGATAACCACATTTGTCAGTTTCATTAAACAGGTTGACCTGAATGGCATGTAGTAATCTTAACCTGACGATTCGTGTTCGCAAATTTTAACCTGAAATTTAGTAAAAGTTTGGTTAAATTAGCCAGATATTTTTTCTGTGTATAGGAATTCGGAATCAAGAAATTCATATTGGCAACTCGAGAAAAAATATAAACAACCCAGCAGTCCAGGTCTCAACGAAATCTTTAATCTAAGAAAATCATGCACGATTTTTCTTTATCTTTGACGAAACAGTTATACATTTCACCGACGGAAATCTTATACAAAAATTCCAAATTCGTTCACTGTTTGAGAACTTTCTGTTTTCGCTGAACGAAAACAAGCCTGGGGCCGAATTACAGCATCCGTGATCGAGCAAAATAACGAAGGGCATGACGAGACAAGTGCCTATCAATCTTGTACAATTTTGCTCGATCACGGATGCTGTAATTCGGCCCCAGATTTGTCAAAGAATTATCGACAAAATTATCTCATGCAGTAAATTTCTTTTAAAAATTATCATGACGTTTTCGTGCACGATGCCGTGGACTGCAGGGAATATTAATTTTTTTTTTGGCTTGGTTAGCTTTGAATAAAAACGTTATATTACATTTGGTTCTACTTGTGACGTGATTGTCCCTTTTTGTATGACGTGTTTAGGAAGGGTCTGACTTCAGCATTGTGATGTTACCGAGAAACTTGATTTTGAGAAAATATCGATGTTTCTCAATGATATATCGGACAATATCGATCCAATGTCTCGATGCATTACATCGAAAAAACACCGATGTATTTTCCAAGTGCTTCGAAATAATAAGTAGTTTTTCTTGCCAAATCTGGTTACTTTTTAGGATTCTAGCTATGTAAGATTACCCATTTGGAACTGAGACAACTTAACAAGTTTGAACAATTTTCCAAAAAAAAAAAAAATTTTAAAAAATCTAGCTTTTTGTTTCAGAGAAGTTTGAATAGCAAGTCTTATTGAATATTGGATGAAATTCAGAAATCCTAAGTTTTGAGGATTACTTATTTATCGATTTTTTTTTGCTCCCATTCGACATCAAAATTTTTAATTTTGTTCTGGTTAATTCTACATATAAAAAAATCATAATGAACGTTGTTGCAAATAAGAAATAAAGTGAGTGTTAAAAGACCAAGTATCCCAGGGATAATTTTTTAAAAAACCCTTCATAAGGTTAATAGTGTAATAAATAAGTAAGTGAGTAATAGTTAGAGTGAGTAAGTGAGTGAATTAAGTAAGTGAGAGTAATTTGTAACAGTGTAATTTTTTTCGGCAAAAAAGCCTTTTATTTATAAACAAAGTCATCTTTTAAATCAATTCAGTTAGTCCAGATTTTTTACAATTTTTGTATTCGGCAATAGCTTCGATTCGGGTAGGCATTGACTCAAAACGTTTTTGCAATTCCAGTTTGAAATCTAATTTTCCCGGACATTTTCAAAATTGTTCTTAGCTACAGTCTATTTTGTGGCTTATGCTCAGCAACTTTAGGTTTCATCACGTGATTACATTTAAATCTAAGGAGTTTGCAGACCAATCCATGTGTTTACCCGAGTAAAAGTATGAGCGGGCGAACAGCGGCCGATCAGCGGTAGATCAAGGGCCGCACGGCAGTACAAGGGCAAAATATGGCCTGAAAATAATCCAAAATGCCCAGCGGCCAAAGTTTTGGTCAAATAACGGCCGTACAAGGCTTAAATTAAGTTGTATTTCCGCTGAACTGCCGAACTGTCGAAAAAAAAATTTGTTAAAGTGCGCCCCTCATATGAAAGCTTATCTAGAGATGATTTCAGGACACTAAAAATTTTCGATCCTGCCACGCCCTAAAAGCTGCCAAAATCGTTTAAACGATATTACTTTGGTATTTGAAGTTCGATTTTAAAAAATTATGTGTCATGATAAAGGTTATAATTAGTACAGCACTTTGATGATAGGTGCTTATGACCTTTGGCCTCGTTTTTAGGGTCAAAATGATTCAACTATTTTTTTTTCTTACTTACCCCCAAATGTTTAATCATAATTAAAAAGATCTGAAATAGTTATTTAGTTTTACGCTAAGATCCATGCATAAACAAAAAAGTTGCAGCACTTTAAAGTTTTTTGCAAAATTTATACAAAACAGAAAATTTCAATTAAATTTTGGCGTGATTCGAGTTGCAACGATCTCGGCTTTCCAGTTTCGTATAAATATGACCCAAAGGATTTTCATCAGTGACAGCTATAGCTGATAAAAACCTAGTAGAAAGCGTTCTGTGTTTTGTGAATGGCAAAGGAATTCTATTTTAAGCTTCTTAAGTTATAAATATACCGTCGCCTGAGAAAATAAATGCCGTATGTGAAAATTTTCACTTTTGAGATTACTGAGTAAAAGGCTATAAATTCTAAAAAAATAGCGGTAAGACCACAAAAATTTCGTAATCTATTATGAAATATGTCTGCAAATGGCCTGAAATGCTGAAGAATATTGCTCTACTAGATTTTGAATTATAGCCCTTTTTTTCTCAATTATCTCAAAAGTGAAAATTTTCACATACGACTTTTATTTTCTCAAGCGGCGAAACATATACAATTTTTTTTTCAAAATAAGTACCTGGTTTTTGAATAATTTCGTTGATTGAAAATTGAAAATTTATTAATTCGCTTTCGATATGAAACTGCAAGCATAGTGGCTCTGTAATTTTGAATTAATTACAATCGATCATTTCTGTATAAGATTTGCTGTCGAAATTTATAACGCCTTGTTTTGGAACATAAAATACAGGAAGCATTGCAGGTGGATCAACTCGTATCCATTTGAACGTATTTCTTGATTCTGATCTATTATCATTGACTTAACTTTTTGCACACTTATTGGTAACTGGCGGATCCAACATATGTATTTAAAAACATGCCGACTTTCGTGAACAGCTTGCGATTGAATTTTAACGAGTGCTTTGAATGCAAAAACTAAATAACTTTTTCAGATCTTTTTAATTATGATAAAATATTTGGGGGTAAAGCATAGTACTCTGTTCAGTTTCATGTGAAATTCCACTCAAATCTCCATACAAAAAGTGACAGCTGCGAAACAAGCGTAGAAATTTTCACAACATAATCGTCAGAGCAGCACTCTGTTCCGCTGCGTGAAATTATCGCAACATGTTCCTGAGCAACATTTTTCACAACAATTTAATTGTACTGCCTATTTATTTTGAAGTGAAAAGAGAGATATCATATGAAATCTCCCAACTTATTCTCTGAGTCTCTCTGAGAAACGTTGCCATAGGAATTCCTCGCAACAGACTTTTAGTCAGAAATTTCACGCAACAAATAAATAGATGTTGCTAGCGAAATTTCATGCAAACGAACAGAGTACTAGGCTTAAATATGAAAAAAAAGTTTACAGCTACAAAGCAGTTTTAATTATAAAATAAAGACAAACTGTCAATTCAGTTGATACAAAAACTTTAAAGTGCGGTAACTTTTTTGTTTATGGATGAATCTTAGCGCTTTGAATTCAAGAACTAAATAACTTTTTTAGATAATTTTAATTATGATAAAATATTTATGGGTAAGTTTGAAAAAACAAATAGTTTAATCATTTTGACCCTAAAGACGAGGTCAAAGGTCATTTTAACCTATTATAGAAGTGCTGTACTCATTACAGCCTTTATCCCGACATATCATTCTTAAAAATCGAACATCAAATACCAAATTAATACCTTAAAAACGATTTTAGCGTTTTTTAGGGAGTGGCAGGATCGAAAATTTTTAGTGTCCTGAAATCCTCTCGCGATAAGCTTTCATATGAGGGGTGCAATGGTGTAACTTTTTTTTGTTGTATGGAGGTCGACCCACTCTACTGTACGCCCGCTGTATGCCACCAAATTTTTCAAAGCTGTTCTTCAACAAACGTATGCGCAACAACAAAAGCAAGCCTCACTTGGCGATGTTATGATGATATCACCACTTGTGTGTGGCGCAAAACATTTTTAGTATATGAAGTTAGTTGTTTGTATACAATGCCCATTAAATTTTCAATTAAAACAGTAGGTATAATTTCTCAACTGATTACAATTAATGGTAACGAAAAAAGATAAATTAAATACAAAAAATTTATTCAAAAACATATTTTTAATTAGTTTTAAATTAATTGAAATTATATGAAATTATATATTGAATTAATATGAAAGCATAAAGTTTCAATTGAAAAACTGCTTTTAATTGTAGAACAATCACTGCTCGATGTACAGCCATTGTACATACGAGGTTCTTTAAAAATCCCAGATTATTTAAAAACGACCTCTGTGCGGCCGCTGATGGCTCGTTGTTTGGCCACTGTTTGGCCAAAAAGTCCTGTAAATGACCCTTGTACGACCCTCGTTCGGACGAAAAAAATATTTAAAGTTAGGCCTTGTACGGCCGCTGTTTGGCCTTAGCTTAAAAAAAGTTTTTATTTTTACTCGGGTAATAGCAAGATCCAAGAATAATTTCTACATTCGTAAAAAAGATTTAAACGGTGATTTTCAGGGACCGAAAATAACTGTTATTTTACAATTTTCAGATGAAAAAGGCATAACGAAAAAGTGGCCGGAGGACTTTTTTAAATAAACCATTATTATCGTATTGGCAGCAGCTTCGCGAATATTAAATGCCTTTTAAATTTTTGGCTGTTACTATAAAAATTAATATTAACTGTTATTTTTTGCCTTTTATTTTTTCGGGCAAAAATAACTGTTACTTTTGACTTTTATTTTTCAAGTCAAAAATAACAGTTATTTTGTGCCTTTTATTTTTTCGGTCAAAAATATCAGGCAATTTGTATTTTTTCAAAGGCCGAATAAAAAACTTTAAGAACTAAAAAGTTTTATAGCTCAAAATGTGCGCACTGATGAGACGATAAAAATTGCATAAAACTTTTTTTGCCGTTCAAGTGGCCTTTAAAAAAATTCAAATTGCCTGATATTTTTGACCGAAAAAATAAAAGGCACAAAATAACTGTTATTTTTAACCTAAAAAATAAAAGTCAAAAGTAACAGTTATTTTTGCCCGAAAAAATAAAAGGCATTAAATAACTAGTATTTTTGTCGGAAAAAATAAAAGTTAAATGATAACTGTTAATATCCGACTTTTTTGATAAAAACCATAACCGGTACGGTCCCTGGTGATTTTATTATTTTTAGATACAAAAACACAAATAAAATGACATTGTATTTCTACAAAAGCTTACCGATTTTGTGCGGTGACATGGTGTGGGTGGTGTCATACTAAAAGATAGCCTCACGAGACTGCCCAATAGGAGCAAAAAAACCAGTTATTTCTTCACAATATTTTTCTTCGTTCATAAAAAAAAAACAAAGGACCCTGTACATAGTGAGGAAAACATCCCTAGATCATTTGATTCTGAGGATGCTTGACCGTTCTAACTACACGCGTATCCTTAAATCTTTCTCCTGGAGAACTTCGCACGTACGAAAGATTGTAGGCACAGTGTAAGCTAAACTTGCTTTCATAGGACCATATAATGTTTTGCAGTTCGTCAAGAGTCCAATTGAGGTGAATTTTGGCCCACTTCAACAGTTTACCTCGCATTTTCTGTGTCAGGAGAGTGTTTTTTCCTGGTCTCATGCCATACAGTCCAAATTCCCGCAGTCGTCTGCGGACCGTTTGCACACTAATGTTAACTTTATGCTTTTCTTCGAGATCTCTTCTTATTTCGACGGCACTCTTAAAACGATTTTTCAGGCTCATTCCGTGTATAACGTTATCTGTTCGGTCAGATGTCTATCACCTAGTCCTTTTCTTGCTGATGCTCTTCAAACGGTCGTCTTGGCTATTTTTTTTCAGCAAATTTATCACTGTTAGATGACTACAGCCTATCTGCCTTGCAATTTTATGGCAGGGTACTCCTTCTTTCTCCAATGTAAAGATAATGACTTATGAATAATGCAAAACAAAGAGTAATTATAAATATTTTATTCTTGATCGTTAAAGTTTGTGAAATATTAGGTCTGTTGCCGTACTAACTTCAAGTAAAGTTCGAGTAAAGTTCAATCTGTGAGAGTAACTCAATTATCTGTCAAAATGTGAGAATATGCAAAAAAGTACGGAAACGACTTCAAGCAAGTTTAGAGTAGATCAGTTACTGTTGACAGCTGATTGACAATGAATTGAAGCAATTGGAAGAAGAGGATTCGTGCTCGAAGAAATTTTTCAAGTAAAGTTCAAGCTAGTTTCGGGAAATTGAAATAGAATAGAGAGTGACATTTAGCTTGTTCTTCCTCTCTCTCGAGCTTAAAAAATGCTTTCAGGCAACTTTAAGTTACTTGAATCGAGTACGGGAACAGACCTACTATTAATGATTTTGTCAAACGAAACTCAAAGGAAATCACGAATACTTTCACATTAAAACACACTTTAATTTTACTGGCTTAATCTGTTTTCGAATAAGGGGAATTAATTTGGCACCCAATATATCAAAACGATATTTATAGTTTAGAGAGAGTACAAACGAATCTTACAAGATTTGCGGTTTGTCGAACTTTTTCGCATGACAATAGACTTCGTATAAAGTGTACTGTCAATTGCTTGTCCTCCAAAAGTTTTCAGTCAGATTCAATTTATCGATTGTTTTATTTATTCAAGACGTATTTAGTAACAAATTTTATTCTCTCGAACACTTATCTCTTACCCCATTTAATGCTTCTGCTAGACCTTTTAGAGAACGCTGTTTTTATCAAGATTCATAGCTCTTAACGATGCTCTCTCGAGATGCCTTACTCTATGTAATTCTATTAAAATTGACTATGACCTTGAATGACATGCTTTGATTAGAGTTTTGAGTGAAAATCTCAAATGAATTTAGTCTTTCCTTGGCTTTTGTTCAACTATGTTTTATAAATAATTTTTTTGTTAGCTCTAGTTTTATGAAACTGTTTTAATCTGTAAGGGCTTGACCCAGTACATGAAATAAATAAATACATAAATCAAGCCTGCATATCTGCAATTATTTATACCCTTACAAAAAATTTACAAAATTTTCCATTATCTTTCTATGGATTCGGTAATCAATTTAAAGCAGTTGTACTCACTGCTTTGCTTGCTTTTAAACAATCAATAATTGAGAGTGCATAAAAACCATAAATCTCTCAATAACAATTTGTCAAACAATTATAGAGGCAATATTATGCACAACAACAACAACAGTAACAGTAACAATTAGGTCTATAATATTAATGTTGTCATAAATAACACTTAACGCGGTGCAGCAGACAATCGTGTCGAGTTTCATTGATATTTCATAAATTAACCTAATTAAATGCCGCCGAGATCGGTTCAAAATTGAGCTTGACTTTCGAAAAAAAAAACACTAAAAGCAGCTACTGTAATAAAAATTGTCAACAACATAAATCACGCGGCAATTGAAAATGAATGAACTGAAGCTAGCAATGAATAATCATATATTGCAATATAACTCCATTATACGCAATCTATGAGAAACGTTTTATTAACTTAAATAAACTAACTGAAAATTTTGATTTACGTCTTATTTTTATCCTTTTTCATTTAAAAGCAACATATGAACTTGTTGTTCTCTTATCGAAAACATTCAACAGTAAAGTTGAAGATACATAAATTGCAACCTTCACCTTTCGATGTTGTTTATTTAGCAGCTGATTTTGTTTTTCACTGCTGCTTCTTTTTTGCTTTCTTACTGTATTTGCTGGCGAACCATTGCAGTGTGCTACCGGTTCAAAATCAACCATAGCACAGCTAAAACCAACAATAATAAATAAGAGCAGCAACAGCGGCACCAACAGCAATAGCATCAGCACCAACTATTAAACCACTGAGAGAGCTAGCTTTGTATAATAATAAAACCGTAGAAGCAAGGCAAAGAAAGTCGAGTAAAAATAAAGACATAAAGTATAGTTAAAGAAAAACATCTTTAGTTGTGCTTCCGCAGCAGTTAAGCGGAAGCGACAGGATTAAAAAGGAGCACAAGCTAACGAAATAGCAAAGAATCATAAAAGAAGGAGGTGCGTCATCTCGGCTAAAACGAAGTTCTGTTCACCATTTCATATACAGTGAAACCTCTGCCCGCGAACACCTTCCATACACGGACACCTCACACAACCGGACAAGTTTCCTAGACACAAGCTGTTCAAGCAGAACTTCTCTTTACTTATTAACTAAATTTAATTTATTTTATTAAATTCTATTTAGATTGTGAATTGAATTAATTTCAGTCTTATTTGTTAACACTACTGTTTAGAAGTGCGACTTTCAGCACTGGTTACTTCTACTCATTTCCTTCTTTCATTGCAATTGGCTCTGTTAAATCATTCGACTTCTATGTAAACTGATTTAAGCGGTTTCTATATACGAGAAAATAACCAGTGTCTTGCGGCCAGCATATTATTTTTAAGCCATTGTAAAATTAGATCAACTTGAAATCTTGAACACGACGATCGTTCACAAATAAACTTCTACAGAAAAATTGAATCTCTTCTCTTAACTTATAATCAAAACCAAACTTTTCGTTACATTTTTAAGCAATCAACTATTAATACATTTTTGAACTCAAGTAAATAAAGGTTTTTAATATTTTTGGGTACATACAGGGTTGCCAATATTCAAAGCGCCCATCTGGCAGCACTGTAACTTTCCGCAGTGATGCCAAATCGACTAATGACATACCGCGCTTGAAGCGTCATTCCAAGCAAATGTTTACAATGGAACAGTACACGCCACGCGAACGCTCTAAAATTGTTGAAATTTACATTCAACAAAACAAGTCAATAGTGAAAACTCAACGTGCTTTCAAAAAAATAAATAAAGTGAAAAGTGCGCCTTCCAAGAAAACAATTTATCGTTTGTATGGAAGATTTACAACTGGTAATACTCTTGGTAACCCAAAGTGGCCAAATAAAAAGCGACCAAGGCGATCGGATGAGAATATTGCAGCCGTACGAGCCAGTATTGAGCAGTCACCAACAACATCCCAAAATCGCCGTTCTCAGCAGCTCGGCATTCCCCGATCCACTTTACAACGCATTTTACGTGTTGATTTGAGTTTGTTTCCGTACAAAATTCAATTGGTAAACAAATTGTTGCCTACCGATAAGCCACGTCGATTGGAATGGGCCCAAAGAGTCATCGAAATGGCTGAAGAAGACGAGCAATTTTAGCATAAAATTATCATGAGCGATGAAGGTCATTTTCAGTTGAACGGAACGGTAAACAAACAAAATTGCCGTATTTATGCCACTGAAAATCCACAAGAGATTCAAGAGGTACCTCTTCACGATGCAAAAGTCACTGTTTGGTGCGGCATTTGTGCTAAAATGCTCATTGGGCCGTTCTTTTTCGAAGATGATAATGGCCACAGAGTTACTGTCAATCAGGAGCGTTATCGCGATATGATAAACAATTTTTTCATGCCAATCGTTCGTCGAAAGCATATCACGCACTACTGGTTTCAACAAGACGGCGCGCCACCACACACAAGCCGCACTACAATTGATTTTTTGAAGCAATTGTTCCCTGGCCGTTTGATGTCAAAAAATCGTAGGCCGCCAAGATCACCAGATTTAACGCCTCCAGACTTCTTTTTGTGGGGTTATTTGAAATCAAAGGTTTACGTCAACAAGCCAAAGACCCTAGAAGAGCTGAAAACCAACATCCGTCAAGAAATAACCGCCATTCCCATCGAAATGTTGAAGAAAACCATGGAAAATGCTGCAAAACGGGCACAATATGTCGTAGAGGCCAATGGCGACCATTTACGAGATATCATATTCAAGAAATAATGTAAGCAAATCTACTTGAACCCAATTAAATGATATTCATGACGAACAGACAAAAAATTGTGGTTTCTTTGATTTATTTAAAAAAAAAATGGGCGCTTCGAATATTGGCAACCCTGTATATTCAGTAATTTTTACGTAATGCGCGTACAACAGACAGGCGGAAAGATAACTCAATATTTTTGGAATTCTCATCTATCAAAATGTTTAAGAGTTTTGAAAAAATTATCCAATATTCAGTTGATTTTTTTTTAATATTACATGTTGAGATTTTATTTAAATAAAATACGACCAAAAGCCATACCACCACCAATGCCGAATTTCATGACAGATTTCCTATTTTCTATTTCACATAATTCCTAATTAAAATCTTAAAATTAAAAAGTTTTATAATAATTATTAAGGAGAATTGAAATTGCCTCTTACTTAAATGTTAAATACATAAAAATGTTATTACAAAAGATAATCCTCTTAAATTAAGTGCTGTTTGTTTTTCAATGTTTAACTTTTCTTATGTAATGCATAAGATTTGCTTATGTGTGTAAACATTCGTCGCACGATGTCATATAACGAAAGTCCTATTAGATACAATGGCATATTCTCATTGTAAACATTTACGATAAAACTTTACTGCTTTGCATTTCATTGAATTTGTGAAAACGTTCAAAGTGTGATTTGCGTGAGTGTAGCTTATAACAGTTTATTTCGTTGCGTTGCGGATCAGTCGGTTGGTCTGTCGTTGTGATGCAGTTGATGGTAGTCCATCCATTTTTCAAATAATTGGCGCTATAAATTGTTCTCATTATTCTATGACAAGCATTATCTCCACACACCCTTAAAAAAATTAATAAAAACGAAACAAACATAAAGGAGAAAAGCTCATAAAATAAGATTTAGAAATATAAAAATCCAAAAATTATCTTTAGCCTGAGAAGATACATACTTTAATGTACAAAACATTCAAATGCTTAAAAATGTTGTAGAAAAAAATGAATAAATTGGAATAAAAAACATTTGAATTTTTCATTGCCAAACTTTCTAAGTCATAAACATCAAAGAAAAGATATTTTCGAAACATAAAATATCCACAACAACAAGCCTTGACCAACTGCCAAACTTAAGGTTAAGGCATTATTTAGTGTTGCCAACATTTAATAAGATTTTCAATGTCATTTTCTAAACACTTTCTAAAATAAAAAGAAACTAATTATTGCAGTTTTATAATTAAACACTTTGATTTACAATCGTATTGAAAATGTTACATGCTCGCTTTAATTGCTAGTTTAGCCGTTAAATTAGCTGTTCGTATTGGTTGCATTCAAGTTGCGCTGCTTTACGATAACATGTTTGCTAAAAGCAAGACCGATTAAATGGCGTCTAGATTAGTAACGACATGATTTGCATGTTATTGCTTTTAATTTGAAAAATGCTCTTGTTTTTTATGGTCACCGACTGCTCTGAAGGCGTATATTAATCAGTTCTTAGGAAATACTAGTCACAACATGTGACAATTTTACACGATTTCATACATTATCATTCAGAGTCTGAATTCAACGACGATAATTGCTTTATAAACTTTTATTTTATGAACACCGCTCTAATTTTATATAAATATTTATGAGCACTTGACATCAAAGTTCACACAAAGATTCATGATTGTGTGGAATGGCATGCTATTTATTTGGAATTCCCCGCAATATTTATAGATAACACAGCTCAGAAAAAAAGTACTAAAGTAATTGCCGCCCTGGCTATCTCTGCGGTTTATTATAATATTCTAAAACACACAATTTTCGAATATAGCCATGAACATTTTGGATATCGAGCAGTCTA
Source organism: Dichetophora obliterata (assembly GCA_963920525.1). Lineage (NCBI taxonomy): Eukaryota > Metazoa > Arthropoda > Insecta > Diptera > Sciomyzidae > Dichetophora > Dichetophora obliterata. Next base: position 194,417,336 of record OY986436.1, on the reverse strand, counting down.
ATTTTCTAGATTTCGAGGTATTTGTGAAAACGTGAAATGGTCGCATTTGATTGATATTCTGGAACATAATGCTAATTAATGATTTGTTTTTGCACCATAACATTTAATTTAATTTATGGTTTTAAAGTTAAGCTTTACTTGAAAATATTGATCCATCAGTCACTCAAATCGAGCTTTTACTTTGGTTCCTCCCGAAGCATGCTGAAGCATTTTAATAATTAAATGAAATTGCTTTTTTTATATTTTTTATCAGACTATAAATGGAAAAAAAGTTCAAGAGCTTGAGAATTTTTGTTTTCTATCTTATTAAAAATTGTATTATCTAAAATTGTATTATCTAAATGCTGTGATCCGTTCTGTCTGCCTGTGGATACGAGAATAGCCTTTTTTAAGCTATCGTTATGGAAATTATATCTCTTTCAGACTTCTGATAAATTTGTATGATTTCTTGAGTAAATATGTAAAAAAAATTACTCACGTATGTTCGGGACCTCAAAGCTTGAGAACGGCAGGCGTTACTTTAATACTTCTGTTTCTATTGGATAGCTATGGTACCCAGTTGGGACATAGGGTATATAAATTTGCAAATCATTATTTGAATAATAAATTAAAATTAAAAAAAAACTCAACTATACAATTTCTTTATTCTTATCCTCAGCGAGAAAAATTTGTAACCGCCCCTGAAGTGTCCCCATTAATTCATTATTAACTTCACGATTGCCCTTAAATTAAAAGCCTTATTTTGTAAAACACATGCAATCATGGAGTTTTTTCATCCGGATTTCTATTTCTATTTCCATATAAATTGGAACAAACCCTCTCTCACTGAAATTTTCCTTTAAAATATGTTGCCAGATTAAAAAATCGAACGCATAAAACAATACGATACGATGTTCAGTACGCCAAAAATAGTTTCGTCCATTATTGGAACTCGAATCTCTGAAGAAGAAGGTTAGGAAGGCCTTCAATCTGCACATGAGAGGGGGAACCCCAGAAACATGGGCAAATTACAAGGCACGGAAAAGGGAACTGAAGTACCTCATACGACAACGGAAAAGGCAGTCGTGGAGAGACTTCTGTTCTGGGATGGAAACTATATCAGAAGCATGTAGGCTTCAGAAAATGGTTTCAAAAGACCCATTCTCCAAAGTGGGACTGATCCGAAAAAAGGATGGAACCATGGCAGAGAACCTAGAGGAGTCCATGGAAGTTCTGATGGAGGTGCATTTTCCTGGAAGTTTTAAGTCTGATGACCCGTGCACACCCTTGAAGAAAGGAATGCACAGGGTTGACAGGCTGGAAGCCGAAAGGATGATCACTATGGACGGGGTGAGGAGTGCTATACGCTCATTTTCTCCGTACAAAACATCAGGGATGGACGGTATATTCCCTGCTATGATGCAATGGGGGGAAGATCTCATTGCACCTAGGCTGTGGGGTATATTCGTTACTTGCCTAGCGACTGGGTATGTTCTGAGAGTCTGGAGAGAGGCGAAAGTTGTCTTTCTTCCGAAGCCCGGAAAAAAAGATTATGCGGAGGCGAAGTCGTTCAGACCGATCAGCCTAACATCTTTTCTCTTGAAAACGATGGAAAGAGTGATGGTTGACTGTCTTGAGAGCACCTCGCTGATGCAAAATCCTCTGAGTAGATGCCAACATGCATATAGAGCAGGTAGGTCTACGGAGAGTGCTCTTCACGAATTGGTAAGAGTGACTGAAAAGGAGGTATTTTCAGGAGGCATTGCGATGGCCATATTTATGGACATCGAGGGTGCTTTCGACAAAATATGCTTTGGAAGGCTGCGGCAAGCCCTGACAGAACGCAATGTTAGCCCAATGATAGCAAATTGGGTGGACAATATGCTCAAACACAGGGCTGTCAACATGCAGAATGGTAGAGTAAAGACTAGAGGTAGAGTAAGTAGAGGATGTCCCCAGGGCGGTGTGTTATCGCCAACCCTGTGGAACATAACTGTGGACTCACTACTGGTTAGACTGGATGAATCGGGCATACACACGATAGGGTATGCATATGACATTGCGTTGGTGGTCCGCGGCAAGTTCATTGACACCATCTCTTACATCATGAAGGGAGCACTCCGAATGGTGGAGGAGTGGTGTCGAGAACAAGGCCTTACCGTACATGCAGGCAAGTCAGACAATATTCTCTTTACTAGAAAGAGGGTAGGCCTGAGGACAGAACCACTCAGACTTTTTGGAGCTGAAATCAACATGTCCACGAAAGTTAAATATCTAGGGGTAACCCTTGATAGCAAACTGAATTGGAACGAGCATATAGAAGATAGGATTCAAAGAGCCAAGAGGGTTCTGTTCCAGTGCAGACGCGTTTGTGGTCTCAAATGGGGGCTAAACCCAGAGGCTATGAAATGGGTTTACACTATGAAGGTTAGACCTGTCATCACGTATGCTTCGGTGATTTGGTGGACAAAAGTCAGCCAGAAAACCATTAAGAAGAGACTGGACAGAGTCCAACGGCTGGCGTGTGTTGGAATAACAGGTGAAATACGCACCACTCCAACAAGCGCAATGCAGGTTCTGTTAGGTATGCTGCCGTTGGATTTAGAAATAAAGAAAACAGCGGCGCTATCAGCCCTAAGGATGTTGCGAAATGCTACGTGGCATGGGGCAACGGCCCTGCATGGTCATATTCGCATCCTTGATATTGTACAGAGAGATGTCAGGGAGGCGTTTATGCCTATGGACGGAAGGCAGAGAGTAAAAATAACAGAAAAATGTTATAAAACTCTTATAACGGATGGAGCCGTTTGTGAAGAAATCGCTGGTAGCGATATCAGTATATTCACAGACGGCTCTCTGATGAATGTCCGGGCCGGGGCAGGCGTGTACTCAAAAGAGTTAAGCCTATCCTGTGTACTGAGGTTGGGGAGGTTTGTGTCTGTATACCAGGCAGAAATGCTTGGCGTAATGCATGCGCTGGACCACCTGATAGATGGCCGGATCAGTGGCAAGATAATTTTTATCACTCTCGACAATCAGTCTGTGATTAGGTGTATGCAACGGACAGACATCACTTCCAGGTTGGCCATAGAATGTCTTACAAAACTCAATAGGTGCGCCCAGACGAATGAGCTCACACTTATGTGGGTGAGAGGACACTCTGGCATAGAACAGAATGAAGAAGCTGATTCTTTAGCAAGAGCAGTATCAGCAGAAGAATTCTGTGGACCAGAACCACGTATCGCCATAGGCGACAATATGGTGGCAGGCCTTATTAAACAATGGACGGACTCGGAACACAGTACAAGGTGGGAAGAAGCTGTTAACTGCAGGCAATCAAAGGCGGCCGTGAAGTGGTCTCGTAGTGAGGCAGCAAAAGTTATCCGATACAATCGAAGGACTTTAAGCTGGCTTACTGCACTGGTCACAGGACACGGTCCCTTCATGTACCATCTCGGGAAGATGACTCTGACCGAGGACGATGCGTGTAGGTTATGCCTAGAGGAGCCGGAAACAGCAGCACACATTCTGTACCAGTGTCCGGCGCTGGCAAGCATAAGATTGACCACTCTGGGACGCCCATTTATTGGCGAAGCCGAGATTGGTCAACTAACCTATAAGGATATGCTTGAGGTGACAAAGGATGCTTACACAAGGAGCATGCTCACGTACGAGTACTCCGAGCAGTAGTACCCTTTGTCCAATGGGGGACGAAAAGGGATCCACTGTGGTCTGCTTCGGCAAATCCCCAACTTATTATATTTGTCCATTATTTATATATTTTTTTTTAATTTTTTTTTTTGAATAAGCTAAAAAATTTTCAATACTTAAATATTTTGAAAAATATAGCTTTGTCTATGTCTTAAAATTTTTATATTCATAAGGTTATGATATACTTTTTTATAATAAAAAAGAATAGGCTTCACGTCACCTTACATCATATTTATTTTTGTTTTTTTCGTGCGGTACTAAATTATAACCTCCATGGAAATCGCATATTAAAATGGTTTGCTCTGCATGACAAGTTTCTGTTATGCAAATTGCCATAGTTCCTATTTTTGCATTTGCATTGTTAACTGAGTCATTGAAAGAAAAAATTGTTCAAATGGTTTATACATATAAATCAATTATTGGCTGTGTGTTTTCTATACACCGCTTTTACATTGTTCAAATCTTGAAAGCAAAAATATGAGTTCGAAGGAAAAACCGTGGTAAGCTTACGTGAGTTTTGGAGACAAAGGGGAGAGATTAAACTTGTTCTGCACTGGCAAGTTTTTGTACTAAATAAAACTTGCTTTCAAGTCTTGCCCAATGTATAAGGGGTCATAGACTCCGAAAATACTTGACCGATTGAGCTGAAATGGATTTTTTCGACCGTTAAGTGGTTTAAGAAGGAAATCATTTGCCACACCCCCTCTTTACCTCCCAAAAGTCAATAAAATGCTATATTTCAGACGGTTTTTGTCGTACTATATTAGATTAAAATTTTATAATATGTTTTTATGGTGACTGTCGGCAACTGTACTAAAAATAAGCGTGGTATCACAAGTGTGTACAAAATGATTTGCCATGTCAAGGAGGTAATTAAACAATGTATTGTTCCGATAGGTCAACTTTCTAGACTAAGGAAGCTAGAAATAAAAATTATTGAAGATTTCGAATGTCACTTACACGAAAATCTTCAAGAATAAATACAAATACAGATTAAATGTACATGTTGTTAATTTATTCTTATCCTTAAATAAATTCTTACCTCGAACCATATCTAAAAAATATTCCCAAAATATCGCCAGAAGCATTGGCGTCGGAAGCGGGGGGAAAGGGGGGCAGTTGTCCCCCACTTTTTTAGCTAGATAAACAATTTAAAAAGAAAACTTCAAAAGTTATTCAAAATATCAGTTTTTTCTACAACGATAATATTTTTGTATTATATATTTTCCTCTTCGTTCTTTCTTCTTCATAAGCATGCTTGCGGATAACCATTTTCTTTCTCTGTGTTTGCAAAAAGATATAACAAAATGTAGAGTTTCTACTGCAAACCCACCACTTCAGTTTAAAAGCACTCTTAAGTATGTAGCTTTTTACTGTAATATTGTAATCGAAGCCTTCAACGGAAAAGTGCCTTCTGAACAAAATCTAAAAACAAAACTAGATCTTTATGCAGATGACTTTGATGGGAGCGACCTCCACGCGCAACTTAAAATGCTGAAGCAATTGCCTGGCCAAACACCTTCCAATTGTAGTGGCATTGTATCCCAATTTGCAAAAAAATTCGAATACTGTAAAAAAACTATTAAATTAAGTTGAAAAACTTATTGCCTTGCTTTTGACTGTGCATGCATCAGCAGCTTCATCTGAGCGTTTTTTTAGTGCACTAAGACGACTTAAAACGTATCTTCGAGCAACTACGCCACAGAAACGACCCTGTAGTTCGGCTGTTGACAGCATATCCCTTTGGACATGCCATTTCTCAAACCTTTACTGCTACGGCCCAATGGGACTGGAGAATTGTAAAGCCCATAGTAATGCACGTTGAGTCCGTTCGCCCCTGTCACTGACATCGATGTGTTCAAAGGACGTACAAGATAAGAGGCGAGGGACATGCCCCTACCACTGGGGGTATATGAATTCTCATACCAAGTAGTAGGTCCAAGTTTCAACTTGGAACTACTGGGGACTCACTCATGCGGCACTTATACACATTCACAAAGATAAAACCGAAGAATTGAATTCGATGGAGGTGGTGAAAGAGTTTGTTTCTCGCAAGGACAGAAAGAAACATTTTGGAATGATTTAAATTGATATAACTTTTTGTACCTTATTGCATTTAAACCATGTAAAGATATACCTAGTCTTGCTTTATAAAAGCAACCATTATTTCTTATATTTTCATATTACCATATGAAAGATCCTTTAAAGAATGATCTCTAATATTGAAATTGGAAGAACTTTTAAAAATAATGAAATTTTAATATTTTTTATATATTTTTTTTTATTTTTTTTTTTTATTTTAAACTAAAATAAAAAATTTGTTTATTCACATTCGTGTTTCTTTGAAGAAATTTTGGTGAACTTTTTTTGGTTCACCCCCCCCCAGATGAAATTCGCTTCCGACGCGCTTGGCCAGAAGTTTTAAAGTTTATTATTGCGCCTGAAATCACAAGAACAGTAATCCCAGGAATTTACAGAATCAAATAGCGATTACTATGACTAGTAATTGCGGCATTTTTATGGGAATTTTATAAAAAATTTACTTCTTCAAATAGATTAGAACCTTAACAACTTCTAATTTAAAAAAAAAAAATTAGTTTTATAACCTTTAATAAAAAAATAAAAACTTTCGTTATATTCGTGTGTAGGGAAGGAAAAGGGTACAGTAAGAAAAAAAAATTACTAACACTGTTTAGTAATCATATATTTAACGTCTACCTTTGATTTTTTATTGTTACATTTTTCATTTCTAAGACTTAGCACAAGCTGTGCTTAAGTTGTATGTGAGCTACCACGCCCACTTGTTCGATTGAGCTTAAATTTGGACATTGTTTAGTAATCATATATTTGACGTCTACCTTTGATTTCATTATTGAATCATTTTTCGTTTCTAAGATATTGCGCAAAATTTGTTTAAGTTGTATGGGAGCTGCCACTGGTTTAAAATTTCTGTAATACTTTTTTTTAACTTAACCATGCCTTAAACATCGAAAACTAATAAAAAAATATACAAAATAATTTTCTACGTCTAACTTGCATGAAACGAAACACTGTGCGCCCTGCGCAATATTATTTGGTATATTTTTCGTAACCGTTTCTAACATAATCATTTACTACTTGCTTAGAATAGTTAAAAAATATTGGAAATTTAGAAAGCCATGATTTTTTTAATTTTAAGGACATACAATTTTTTGTTAGCCAAAAAGTCATGGCAACTTAATTTTTTTACAAGTTTCGCTGAGCTATAACATTCTTGCAATTTTGTCAAAAATTTTTATGTAGCCATGGAATTTACTTTTGCTTTATAGGCGACGCAAATAAGCACAGTTCTAAAATAAAATTGTTCAAGCTTATAAGTTTATTTTGAAGTGCCTTTTTAACTGCTTGTTTTCAATTGTGTTCATAGTGCGCTTATATATTCGTGGAGAGAATTAATATTGATATTCAAGCCTTCCCTGCATATCCGTAGTGAGGGTAGGGCAGAGGGTGCAGCACAGTGAAACGAGCCCATACAGCGAGTGGCCAAAAATAGAAGGAGTTACTCAAGAATCATGACATTTTGTGAAAATGAGTTTTATGATAGAGAAATTATTCTCACAAAATTTCGTTCGAATGGAATGAATGCCGCGCCCACCTCCCATATAACCGAAATCGGTAATCTGGAATAGCTGCCCCAAAAATGAACCAAATCGGCTGCCTAACACGCCCACCTCCCATACAACTGAAATCAGTAATCTGGTATACTTAAATACTCAAAAAATTATCCCAGATCATTAAAATTTGCTACACATTTTTCTTTAGTAATTTAATTAGCTAGAAAGGGTACCCCAAAAAACTATCCTATAACTGTAAAGTTTTACATCTGTAAAATTTTACATCTCTAAAATCTGTAAAATATAAGGGCTATGTTAAGGAAGTGTTTTATTTGAAAGTTCTATTAAAAAAAATTTTTTTTTGTGTGAAAGCTTGTGAAAATTGACTTAATTTTTTCATGCAAAAATGCTTATTTTCGCCAAAACTTACTCCACAAAAGTGGGCGTAAAGTCGTTATAATTGGGTTTCGGCAAACCAAATTTTGGGAACATGTTAAGAAAATATTGATAACAATGTGCGAAAATTTAAGGATCAATGGGAATAACCTCAAATATCTCAATGGTTTCTAATAGTACATGGTCTATATACTCATTTTTATCGGATTAGGTCAAATAAGAAAGAAATGTAAGGTCAAACTTCACCTTTAAGTCACAAATTTTTTATATTCGTGGAGAGAATTAATATTGATATTCAAGCCTTCCCTGCATATCCGTAGTGAGGGTAGGGCAGAGGGTGCAGCACAGTGAAACGAGCCCATACAGCGAGTGGCCAAAAATAGAAGGAGTTACTCAAGAATCATGACATTTTGTGAAAATGAGTTTTATGATAGAGAAATTATTCTCACAAAATTTCGTTCGAATGGAATGAATGCCGCGCCCACCTCCCATATAACCGAAATCGGTAATCTGGAATAGCTGCCCCAAAAATGAACCAAATCGGCTGCCTAACACGCCCACCTCCCATACAACTGAAATCAGTAATCTGGTATACTTAAATACTCAAAAAATTATCCCAGATCATTAAAATTTGCTACACATTTTTCTTTAGTAATTTAATTAGCTAGAAAGGGTACCCCAAAAAACTATCCTATAACTGTAAAGTTTTACATCTGTAAAATTTTACATCTCTAAAATCTGTAAAATATAGGGGCTATGTTAAGGAAGTGTTTTATTTGAAAGTTTTATTAAAAAAAATTTTTTTTTTGTGTGAAAGCTTGTGAAAATTGACTTCATTTTTTCATGCAAAAATGCTTATTTTCGCCAAAACTTACTCCACAAAAGAGGGCGTAAAGTCGTTATAATTGGGTTTCGGCAAACCAAATTTTGGGAACATGTTAAGAAAATATTGATAACAATGTGCGAAAATTTAAGGATCAATGGGAATAACCTCAAATATCTCAATGGTTTCTAATAGTACATGGTCTATATACTCATTTTTATCGGATTAGGTCAAATAAGAAAGAAATGTAAGGTCAAACTTCACCTTTAAGTCACAAATTTTTTCTTATAACTCTTAAACTGAATTCAAATCGTATGTAATAACTGCATCTAAATATTTGCAATGGATGCTTCTTTACATTTTGAGACCATTTTTTGCTCAAAAAGTTACGTAAAGGGGTTAATATTTTCTTTGAAAAAAAAAAATTTCAATAATTCAGTTACTCTGTATATATCTTCAAAAACAATAAGATTGTGCTGAATTTTTGCATACACCTTAAGTAAAATAAAATAACCCACCTCTGAAAAGATCACAACAATTACATGTGCGCATCCAAAGATATTCGGATTCAAAGATTACCAAAGATGGTAACTTCGTTAATGTAAGCCCTAGCGTAAAATTATTCAAATGAAAATTATAGATCCAACAATTTTCTTCAAAGCTACTCTCAACATTTTTACCGAAAGAGTTGCCGTTTTAAAGATATGCGCGTAAATGTGTAATTACAACATATATGAAAAATTAAAACCGTTAAAATAAAATCATTTTTATTTCTATTTCTTCTCAAGTTCCAATTAAAACAATCAAATATATGATCGTATTTCAAATTTAGTTTTGACACCTCATGTAAAGGCGACTACAGCCCAGCTATACACTTAACTGTTAGATATGCAAATGAAATCATACGAATAAGCTCACTAACATTAAAAGTAGGGGTGAGCAAATCCTTTGTTGTAGGATTGTGATCCTTTCAGAGGTGGGTTATTTTATTTTACTTAAGGTATATGCAAAAATTGATTGTTTGAAAAACCTGATAGTAACTTTTTGAGCAAAAAATAATCTCAGAGTGTAAAAAACCATTCATTGCAAATATTTAGATTCAGTTGCTATATAGGATTTGAATTTAGTTTAAGAGTTATAAGAAAAAATTTGTGACTTAAACGTGAAATTTGACCTTGAATTTCTCTCTTATTTGACCTAATCCGATAAAACTGAGTATGAGTGCATAATATATAGACCATGCACTACTAGAAACCATTGAGATATTTGAAGTTTTTTCCGTGTCGCACTGTGTAATACACATATAAGAATATAATAAAAAAAATGCTGTTTTTCTTAGTTTGTTTTTTCAACTTTTTGAATATTTTGTTATTTTTTCATATAAAATTGCTCGTTTTGACCAAAACATGTTCCAGAACAGTGGGCGTAAAGTCGTTATTTTTGAGTTTCGGCAAAGCAAATTTAGGGAAAATGTTAAAAAAGATTTATTATAAAAACTAAAATGCTGTTTTCTCTTTATTGTTTCTCAAAATTTTCGTTTTTAAATATTTATAAGATCTATCTTTAGTTGTACAACATTTTTTGTATGTTTACTTGTGATTAATTTTTTTTTACTAAAACATATAAAATATATACAATAGGGCGGGTCAATTTGTATGGACGAATTTTTTGGAGGTCTGGCTCAGCGAAATTCGTAAAATACATGTAATTTCAAGACTTTTTCTCCACTACAGCATATACAAATTCTGAAAAAAAGCTGTGCGGACTTTCGTAAATAGATTTTGTTCTCAAATATAAAATATGAATGTATGAATGTATGTGTATGAATCTATTTACGAAAGTCCGCACAGCTTTTTTTCAGAATTTGTATATGCTGTAGTGGAGAAAAAGTCTTGAAATTACATGTATTTTACGAATTTCGCTGAGCCAGAATTTGACCCGCCCTAATATACAAGTTAATTTTTGTGCATATTTTTATTACTAAAATTTACATCTTATTTAAAAATATACAGTTTATTTATTTATTTATTGGCCAAACAAGGCAATGCAATTTACTTATTTTAACTTATTCTAACAGGTTTTGTTTACTTATACTAAGATTACTAATTTTTTTTGTTTTTCTTCTCCCCTTTCCTTGTTTTTATTTTATTTTTTATTTGGTGCTCTTAGTGGGCATACTCCGCCCACCGGATTGACATGATTTCAAAAACCATGTCAAAAATAAGAGAAGAGGAGGAAAACAAGAGAGACTATACACACACTTAAGATACGATGTATATATATTATTCTTAAAGACTATAAGGACAAAAGGACGTAAATGGGAGATTTGGAGAGGGATGTTAAAGAATTTTGATTTATGAAACCAATCAATAAATGCTTATACATATAAATCCATACATGTATATAGTTTATCTGAGGCCTGGGTTAATTCTGATTACTGATTGATTTATATAGGGTTTGCTTGAAAGAGGATTTGGACATAGAAGGTGAGTAGTATATAGAGATATTATTAAATTCTCTGCAACAACGATTGATGGGTTCATTATTTGCATATGTAGTTTGGTGCTGATATTCAGTTAACAATCGAGTATGCCTAGTGCGCCTAATTGGATCGTTAAAGGAAATCATATTAGAAATATATTCGCTGTGAATAGCACCATTAATTACATCAAATGTGAAGCATGAGCCCAATAACGATCTTCTTGTTGATAGTGGCATCAAATTTAAAAGGCTGAGTCTATGTTCATATGATGGAAGGCTACAATAATCATGGGGGTTGTACATATCTCTAAGCGCGTATAGTAAGAACTGCTTTTGAATAAACTCAATTCTTTCTCTATGGGAATCGGAAGATGGATTCCAAATTATGCATGCATATTCAAGTATTGGGCGCACTAATGCACGGTACAAGGATGTAGTGACCCATATTTTCTTGAATTCATTTGCACGTCTTTTTATAAAACCGAGCTGTTTGCTGGCCCTGGACACAATTTTATCATAGTGCAGATTAAAGCGCATCTTACAATCTACAACTCCAAGATCCACTATATGGTTGACCCTTTTTAGTTCGATACTATTGAGGTGGTAGGTATGTAATGTTACGTTGTTTTTACGAGAAAAGCTAATAACATTGCATTTACTGACATTAAGATGTAGTTTATTTTGAAAACACCATTGCTCAAGAGACAACAATTTTGATTGCAAAAAATTTACATCCACATCTGATTGAATTGAATAGTACATTTTTAAATCATCTGCATACATAAGATGTGGGATATCGTTAAGAACTTCTGACAGATCGGATATGAATATGTTGAAAAGAAGAGGACCAAGATGACTACCTTGCGGAACTCCCGAGGAGACTGCAATTTTTTTCGATAGAACACCCTGGAATTTAACAAACTGGGATCTGCCGTTTAAATATGATTTTAGCCAACTTAGTATGGACCCTGCAACACCAAATTTTTCTAACTTATATATAAGAATGTTGTGATCAACTCGATCAAAAGCTTTACTGAAATCAGTATAAACAGCATCTATTTGGTGCCCTTTTTCCATTTTGACTAAAACATCTGATACCATAATCATGAGATTAGTGGTGGTAGATCGCCCTTTTCGGAACCCGTGTTGCTGCTCATTTAGACGTGGGTTAATGAAACTTGTTAGCTTTTCACAAATAAGTTTTTCAAAAAGTTTTGGAATGGCTGACAAGATTGCTATGCCTCTATAATTTTCAACTGATCTTTTATCACCATTCTTGTAAATTGGCGTAAGATGGGATGATTTCCAATATGACGGAAATGTCCCACAAACCAGTGATTCGTTAAAGATTATGTGTAATGGCAATAGCAGTTGGTCTAAACATCGCACCAAAAAGCTTGTAGGTATTAAGTCTGGTCCTGGTCCCTTAAATATATCCAGTTCTTTTATTGCATTAGAAATCTCTTCCTGGGTTAAATATAAACTATCAACTATAATAGTTGAGCTAGGAGAAGTTTCAGATAAGGTGGTAGGAAGACAAAAGAACTCCTTAAAGTGATAGGCATACAAGTTACTTATTTCAAGAGAATTGGACGAAGTAACATTACCTTTAAACATAGACGATGGATAGCCGCTAGATTTGCTCTTCATGTTAACAAAGTCAAAGAATTTTCTCGGCTCTTGGACAATTTTCTCTCCGATGATGTTCGTGTACAACTTGTACGCTTCTTCTGACTTGATAGAGTACTCTCTTGATAGCTCGTAATATCTAAGCTTCAGTTCATCGCTTATATTATCAGTGTTTTTGAGAAGTTTGTAGATTTTATTTCTATGATTCCTCAAAAATCTGAGATTGTTGTCTAGCCATGGTTCTGAGAGCTTATTCTTATTCTTTATTATTGGCACATAACTTTCGATAGCGGTAAAAATGTGCTGATAAAATATAGAGACAGCACTGTCTAAATCTAAGTTGAATAGAATATGATTCCAATTTAGAGAACTAAGATAACATTTTATTCTTTCATAATCGGCGTTGAGGTAATCGTACGCAATGGTGTTATTATAAGACTGGGTAAAGTTGATGTCATTAACAGAGAAAACAACTTTTAAGGCTGTATGATGAACAGTGTTGGTTAATAAATTTTCTGCTCCCATGCATGGACTAACCTTCACTTCTTCGTACGAATTAGTAAAAATTAGGTCCAACCATCTGCCATTTTGATTTTGTACAGAAGAGACTTGCTGCAAGTCACTGCCATAAAAGGTGCTAAGTAAGTTGAAGTCTATGGCATTAGAAAGATTTACAGGAAGAAGAAAGTTGTCGTTTTCGTAGGTGACAAAAGATATATTTGGGCGATTGAAGTCACCAAGAATAACAACTTTATCTTCTTCTTTAAGGGTGGAGGTAAAGGTGGTCAGTGTTTCACATAGCTCGTTGTATGTTGTTTCACTTGAGCCGGGAGGAATGTAAACGACACCTATGTACACATTGAGACTTTTACCTGAACAAACTCTAATAGTTCGGTGATCGAACAGTTTATGGTTAGGTGTGTCTTTTAGCTCACTTGAAAGGGAATTGTGAGATGCTACAAGGACACCACCTCCTCGAGAAAGACCTGTTGAGGAGTAGTCCCGATCCTTTCTGAAGATAGTCCAATTGCTATCAAGAATTTCCTCATTATTGAAGGTTTCGTTTAGCCATGTCTCAGTGAATACTAGGACATTGAAGTGGCACGATTTAGCGTCAACATACAGTTTCTTTAATTTGCTTCTCATGCCGCCACAGTTATGGTAGAATATATTTAAGAAAGAAGAGTTAGGAACGATAATATTGCTGTTGCTCTTTACGAAATTTTTGAAGAAGAGAAACATGTTTAGCTCTGACATGAGCGCCATAGGTTTCCAGATCCACCTTGACTTGATCAATCGTTACACCGAGGTGCTCGTGAAAGCGGACAAATAAATTACGCAAGTCTTCAACAGCGGTAGGAAGACCTTCTTGCTAAATTAATACTCTTAGATTAGTTTTGGTCTTGCCTTCAATGCATGTTGAATCAGGGGCTTTATACATATAATCGAGATACAGGCGAACATTGTTATAAACGTTGTTCTCCCTGAGGCGAGAAAGGGCATATCTGCTCTCAGTGCCATCGCAAGAGTTTAGTGTCAATTTCACTTTTGGAGGAAGTAGGGTGTCTAAAAATGACGTAGGACTACCAGGTTGATTGCAAAGCTCATTTAAAACCGAAAATGGTTTTGGTAAACCACTTCCGGTTGGTGGTGAAGGATTAAGAGTATGAGAATGGATAAAATTTGGATATTTCTCACTAATGGTTTCATTATTGTTAAGATTAAATGAAACCCGTTTACGTGTTTGATGAGTTGGCGGTTTAGATGTAGATTGCTTCCAGTAATCATCTTATTGTAAGATAAAGCTGTATTCTGGTTAACTATGGGAGAAAATATGGGGAAAATTCTAGTTTTCAGATTTCAATTAGAATCTGAATTATGGTGAATTATGGGTTAGGTTGCACAAACTTGTTTGATGAATAAGGTTTGGACTCAAGAACAGGTAGGTTTACATTTCTTTTATATAGAGGATTCTTAGAATTAAGATTAGAATTAGAATAAGAGTGTAACTTAGATTTAAAGTTAGGACGGGAATTTATATACGGAAAAGAGTTAGAGCAAGAACTATAATTACTTTAAGATAATGGATTGTTGTTAATGTTAGGATTCCTTTCAAACAGTAAAAACAAAAAATGTATCATATTTTCAATTGAAATTTAGAAGAGTGGCATTCCCGTAACCTAAAATATATCGCAAAGTCCTTTAACACTCAAAATATTATTACTCTAAACTATGATTCTGCATATTTCGATTTATTAATCAATGAATTTTTTCCTTAAGTTATTTGTGGCTGCACGCGTTGCACTGTGGGCCCTTGTTCCCCACCTTAACTTAGAAAAAATAATATTTTTAGTATTAAAGTTAGAAATTCAAAAAAGTTCTTCTTATGCAACCGATAGCAACTATCAAACTGCTGCTTAATGAGTACACCACATCTAAAGTGAATACAAGATGGGCTGAACTTTTAATGTGTATAACAACAAGGCTTATCTGGCCGACTCTACACCAAAAGCGATCGAGAGCCCTTCTTTCGTTGGGAAGACTAGAGGTAGCCACGCTAGTGGCCGTTATCACAGGGCACTGCTTAATAGGCTAACATAACTCCAGAGTGGGAGTCATCGCAAATGACTTCTACGGAAGCTACCATCATCAAATGACGAGAAGGAGGAACAAACCATCTCCCATCTTCTATGTTCCTGTCCCGCGCTTGCTAGAAGAAAGCATCATTTTCTGGGGTCGTTCTTCTTTTCCTATCTTGACGACCTGTCAAGGACAAGCGTCAAACGTCTTATAAGCTTTACCAAAAGTTCAATGTGTTTCCACTCGGACTAAAGGCCAAGTTTGCAGCGGTATCACAATACACCTATTGGTCTAGTTGAGCCGTGCTACGTGCGGTATGGTTTAAACCTTTACAGCGGCTGCCATCTCAACCTAAACTAAGTCTAAATTTTGACGAAGTTTCACAACTTGTATATGCTTTTTCAAGTAGTAGTCGACCAGAGCTACAACTTACATTAGGTCACTGCAAAAGTGCCTGATGACTGTCACGCGATGTTATTGATCATTATTCTAGACTTTCTGTACACAAAGTCTGATGAATGACAATAATTACTGTCTGTGTTGAACTCTCATAAACTTCCCGCAGAACTTCGTATCTTTGCGAAAAACGGAAACGTACATCAGAATATGAAACAACAGAAAAGTAGAAGAGTTAAAGTAAAAATAACAAAATATCTGCCATATAATACAATGCAAATAAACATTGTCTGCTCCAGACCATTCAGTAGCGTTTCATGACTACTGTAATAAATATTTTGTGCTTCCAGAAAAATATCACCGACAGCTGCTGTTGTTGTTCCTTAAGATATTGTTGTGTAGCAATACAATGAAAATTATACTAATAAAAACTAAAAAAAAAGTAATGAGAAACAAGTGAGACATGAAAACAAGTGTTGAGCACACGTTGCGATCATAAAAGAAAAGTACTGATGCACTGGTGATAGGTGAATTGAGGGCAAAGAAATACCAAGTTTAACATTGAATTTTTTACAACTATTAAAATAACACTTTATTGGAATTAAGAAAATCCAAAAGATTCCGTAGAACAGTTTGAGTTCTCGAACTTGATGTAAGTAGCTATTGAGTTTCAGAAAAAATTTATTACTTTTGAAAAAATTGCATTTTTTGCATTATTTAGGAAAAAAATAAGAAATATTATTAAGGCAGATCTTATTGAAATTTCGTAAAGATTTTCAAAGAAATTAACAGAAAAAAATTTAAAAAACTATAGGCACACAAAATACTGCATATCAGTTTGAGACAAAAAAGATCCTAAAGGTACCAAAATTATTTGAACGAAAAACTGATAATTTTTAAATTGTTCTTAAATGTCTGTTTTTTACCGAAGTTTAGAGATATTATTTGTTTGAAATAAATCTTCTTAGGGCCATTTTGTTCACAAAGGGCATAAATATGATTTAATTCGGGGATAACTATCTCTAGGTTAATTTTATACCAAGCGTATAAGACGGGAGATAAAAAAGTGGTTTTGTTCACATTTTATCACGGCTTTATGCTTAGAGCATAAATTCGCTCTCAGTTTATATCGATTTCCATTGGAATGTTAGAGTGTTGCTCATTAATTAAAAAATGTGTGGGGATTTTTGGTTTATTTTTGCGAATTTGGGGGTTGGAGTGAACACTAGGTAAAAATGGATCGCTGATTTTGCATCTGATGTCAGAATTTCAAAATTCTAAAATTTTTCTACACAGGGCTGCCAACTAAACATTTTTGTAAGAATTTTAAACATGAAGAAACAGTATTGGGGGTTACTTCTTTCGAAACTGGTGTCAGAATTTTAAAATTCAAGATGGCGGATACACATAAGGCTGCCACCTAAAAATGTTTTATTTTAGGAATTTTAAGCATGAGGAAAGAGTATTGGGGGTCGCTGAGTTCGCATCTAAAGTCAGAAACTTAAAATTCAAGATAGTGGATAGGGTTGCCACCTTAAATTTTGTATTTTTATGAATTCGTGGCTGGCAAAAAAAATGCTACTCCAAAAATTGGTCGCTGAATACGAATCCATGGTCAGAATTTCAAAATGATAAAATCAGTAACCCCTAATACTGTTTCCCTATGTTTAAAAAATCTGTATTTTCAATATTTTGACAACAAGTAAATAAATAATATTAAAATGAGAGTGATGAGAGCGAATTAAAAATCTTAACTCTCCAATTTTCACAAGTCAAATATTTCTGGGGTTAAGCTATCTAGCCACCATTCTTATCTCCAGCTTGAAGAGTTAAATGCCTAACTCACTGCGAACAAATGAAAAACTGGAAAAATCATGGAATTAACTCGGGGATAAATTTATATCTCTGTGAACAAAATGGCCCTTAATAAAACTCAAAAGAAATCCTAGAAAACTGTCAAACTGATAAGAAAATTAAAAACTCTTAATTAAATTATGAAATAATCTTTTAAAAGAAGAGGAAAATTATCGTATTGCAATACAGAAAAAACATTTTACAAATAAGAGAATTATATTTCTATTAAAAGTAGGGGAGCTAGGGGCTTGCTATTACAGGAGTATGTTGTTACGGGTCGATTACTCAGCATTTTAAAAACATTGCTATGGAAGTTTGTTGAAAATGTTATAGTAACCGTAAACATTTTGAGTGCTCTGCGGGATAGCAAAGTGTAAACTTGTGAGCAGCTGCATACTTTTTTTAATAAGTAAGAAAAAAAATTTCTTAAAAATTGCATTTAACCCAGATATCCCATTGCTTGAGCGTGATCTTTTTAAAAGTACTTTTATATTATTCTGGAAGCAAATGAGAAATAAAAAACAGTGCTATTATAGGTTTTTAAAAGTTTATTGAAGAAGTAGTTTTTGAAGCCGTCCTATATATAGGTCACCAAACTTTAAGGTATCACAAGAACAAAACTAAAACACAATAATTAAACGTTCACATATATAACTAACAAGCTACTCTTCATAAATATAAATTCAACCAAAATATAGTATTTATTCACTTGTATATGAACAAAATTTTACTTACCGTACAGACGTAGCCCCATATTCAGTCATTTTGAAAATATTACAAATTAATAATTCAAAAACTCAAAAATAGTAGCACAAAATAGTGCAATCAAACAACCTCCCACGAGGTATTGATGAGTACTGAGTATAAGCTAACGCAACAGCTTGCACCTAAGAGTAGTAAAGAGTTGTCAGTTCTGCACAGTTGCGTTTGTTTTGTTGATTTTTGAAAAATATGCTTTTTGTTAAAAAAAAATATGCGTAATATTCCACTTTCAGCTTTTATATTCCACAAAAATATTCCACTTTCAATTTCAAAGATATATATCTAAATAAGTCTAAATATGCATATAAAAAAAAACACAGAAACAAGTTTAAAAACATTTATTTATTTGATTACTATCGCACTTAAATTTATTTTCTTCTTCTATAAAAAATTAAAAACATTGTTATGGTTTTTGAATTTTAAGCAACGATTTACAATATACAAAACTAAAATTCAGGCACATCTTCGAGGTCAATTCTTAAATTGTTGCTTGAATTTTTATCATAGGAATTCGCATTTCTAAATTTTTTTTATTAAGCTATCTGGTATTTTATAGGTATTACAACACTTTTTTTGAACATGCAGCCATGTTTTTACATTCAAAAAATTATTTAAGAGTTTTTCTTGCATTCTATTTTGAATTTTCGTTTAAATAAGAAAGATTCATATAACTGAAAAATTTCTCAACCTCAGCATTGCTAAATGGTAAGCTAAGCGAGAAAAGCACAAATTTTGATAAATCTTCAGATTCCAAACTTTGATCAATAACTATTTTTTCTGCTTTATTGTTTTGAATCCACATTTTAAAATAGTTAAATTGTAAAGTACATATTATATTTTTAAAATCAGCTGATTTTTGTATGCACTTCTGTTTGGAAATATTAATTTAAATCATCATTTAACTAAAGGAAATCATACAAAAATTGAAATGAAAGAATAAATTATATTAATTTCATTAAATAAACTCACAGCGTAGCATTAAGCTTGCTCCATGCTGAGTAGAAATGCTTGTACAATCAGCTGATCCAATACACAACGAAATTTACACAGAATACAATAGTGTTCCATCATTGTATATTTTCCACAGGGTTGTATTTTGAAAACTGTACATTTTGTTTTTGTTATATTACAAAATTTACTACAAATATCAAATTTATCAAAAATACTCAATACAAGGGAAAATACAACACATCATGAATACCCTTAATGTTTTCTGAAGTAAATTACTTGCTACTGTAACATAATCCATAAAAAAATCTAACCAAACAAACATATAAGCAAATTTGCTTCACTTTTTAAGCTGCGTGAAGTTATTAAATGAATTGCAATAAAATTGACAACGAAGAAGTTAACCACAAAATGAATTCCTTATATTGCGTTTTACAAGGTGGTTCAGAGATGAAAAAATATAAAGTGTCGATAGCCAAAAAATAACCATTTAGTAACCAAATAGACATTTTTTATTGCAATTTTTGTGAATTTTGAAAAATATAATCATACGAAAAATATTCCACTTTTTATGCTGCATATTTTTATAAAAAAAATATGCTTCCCGAAGTTTAAATATGCCAAAGTGGAATATAATATTCCACTCTGGTCACACTGCGCCTGACTTTGCTCAGCTGATCTTAACTGACGTAGCTTTGTAGTTCCGACGCTTAGCGAAGTATGAGCTGTATGAGTGCGAAGAAATAGAAAATAAAAAGCGTGTGATGAAGCGAAAAGAAAATAGTTTCCTTTTGTTTCTTTTCACTTTGGCATGACTTTTTTTCAAGCGCGTCGGAAGCGAATTTAATCTGGGGGGGGGGGTCAGTACAAATGGGGCAGTACAAATGGTATTGCAAAAAAAGTTCACCAAAATTTCCCCAAAGAAACATGAATGTGAATAAACAAATTTTTTATTTTAGTTTAAAATAAAAAAAAATGTAAAAATATATAAAAAATATTAAAATTTCAATATTACAGATCATTATTTAAAGGATCTTTCATATGGTAATATGAAAATATAAGAAATAATGGTTGCTTTTATAAAGCAAGACTAGGTGTATATCTTTGCATGGTTTAAATGCAATAAGGTACAAAAAGTTATATCAATTTTAATTATTCCAAAATGTTTCTTTATGTCCTTGCGAGAAACAAACTCTTTCACCACCTCCATCGAATTCAATTCTTCGGCTTTATCTTTGTGAATGTGTATAAGTACCGCATGAGTGAATCGTTTCTGTGTCATAGTTGCTCGAAGATACGTTTTAAGTCGTCTTAGTGCACTAAAAAACGCTCAGATGAAGCTGCTGATGCAGGCACAGTCAAAAGCAAAGCAATAAGTTTTTCAACTTAATTTAATAGTTTTTTTACAGTATCATTTTTTTTGCAAATTGGGATACAATGCCACTACAATTTGAAGGTGTTTGGCTAGGCAATTGCTTCAGCATTTTAAGTTGCGCGTGGAGGTTGCTCCCATGCTCCCATCAAAGTCATCTTCATAAAGATCTAGTTTTGTTTTTAGATTTTGTTCAGAAGGCACTTTTCCGTTGAAGGCTTCGATTACAATATTACAATATTAAGCTACATACTTAAGGGTGCTTTTAAACTGAAGTGCTGGGCTTGCAGTAGAAACTCTACATTTTGTTCTATCTTTTTGCAAACACAGAGAAAGAAAATGGTTATCCGCAAGCATGCTTATGAAGAAGAAAGAAAGAAGAGGAAAATATATAATACAAAAATATTATCGTTGTAAAAAAAACTGATATTTTGAATAACTTTTGAAGCTTTCTTTTTAAATTGTTTATCTTGCTAAAAAAGTGGGGGCAACTGCCCCCTTTCCCCTTGCTTCCGACGCCAATGCTTTTTTGTTTCCTATAAGAATCTTGCACTCATATGAATGTTTACATTTTTAGCTAGATTGGATTTGGTAAATTGAAAGAATTTACCAATTTCAATCTTTTTAAATGATGAGAGCATTTTTATGCCCCCTTTACCTATAAATTTATTTTAATTCTTGCAGGTAAGAAATTTTTTAATTTGAAGCTATATTTTTTACCAATTTCCAGGTACTATGAATTTAGGAATTGTTTCAATTTGAAGCTTAATTTTTTAACTACATTGGATTTGGTAAATTAAATGAATTTACCAATTTCCAGCTATTTAAATTATGATTATATTTTTATTTGACCTTTACCTATAAATTTCGTTTAGTTCTTGCAGGTACAATGTATTTAAGAAATTTTTTTAATTTGAAGCTAAGTTTTAGGTACATTGCATTTGGTATATTAAATTAATTTACCAATTTCCATATTTTTAAATTATGATAAGTTGATTGACATGATTTCAATTTCAATTTTTAGCTACATTGGATTTGGTAAATTAAAGGAATTTACCAATTTCGCTCTTTTCAAATTATTATAAATTGATTTAAATGATTTTTAAGCTACATAGTATATACACATATATGATATGCATATACTTTCTTTATGTAAAAATATATTGTGTTTAAAAATCTAAAAATGGTATTAATATTTAAAGATATTTTTTTTCATTTTAATTACCTTCTTTAAACAGTAATTGTTATGGTGACATAAAGTTCCTTGTTTTTTTTTTTATTTTGAGATTTTATTAAAATTTTGTATAAAATCTTTTTGCTTAAGGTATTTTAAAATTTTTCAATTTTAGCAAACAGACTTTTTAATAAATTAATAAAATTAATCTATTAATAAAGGAAGCAATAAATTCATCTTTTTATGAATTATGAATTTATTAATAGATTTTTTATAATACATATACTCTAATACTCAATAAAATTTCATGCATGGAAGAGAGCCCGGATGCTCTCAGTCTCCTTACACAAATGTATAAAGAAAAGGCTCGAGATAACGGACTCAATGGTGATTTGCCAAGGCTTAACGTCTTGTGATTGGACAAGTGGGAGTGGAACCTCCCATACAAATGGATCACATTTTTAGCAATATCTAGAGAACCAGTAACGCCACAACAACAAAACTTAGGCAATCATCAAATACGTTATTTGGAGAATATGTGCTAAATTAAGGCATGATTGGACAAGTGGGCGTGGTACCTCCCATAGGAAAGGGAAAGAAAAGGGAAAGGGAAAAAATTTTTAAAAATATAACCAAACGTTTTTAACAAAACCTAGAAGATATCTAATAAAACCAAGAAGAAACCAATAGAGAAAAATACATATTTTTTTTTTTGGAATTATAAACCAAATTTTTTTAGAATTGTTAAAACAGTGTTGAAATTAAGATATGCCATCATTAATTCTTCAAGAAATATTTTCGTTTTTATTAGAAAACTATTTTAAATATTTTTTTTTTGTGTCTTATTTATATTATTCATTCATTGAATTGAAATTTATTCAGAAAATATGTAAAAATATCCTTATTCAATGAAAGTGGCAACAAAATAAATTTTAGAAAATTTTAAATAAAATATATTAAAAAATAGCAAAAAAAGTTACAAATAAAATAACAATCATAAATTTTTTTTATATTATAGTTTTTTACCTAAGTGATGTTTTTTATATTTTAATATGATTTTATTTTTAATCAATTGATTGAGGGCAATTTATTCTAATGATATTCATATAATAAATTAATGTTATCCGGGAAACTTTCTTAATAAGCGGTAAACCTTCTTAATAAAATCAAGAAAAATCTTTTAGTTTTTATTAGAAAACCATTTTACAAACATTTTTTTTTTACATATCTCATGTAATTAACATTCCTTGCACCCTACTTAAATAAATTATTTTTTGAAAACTTGTAAACATATTCTACTTCAAAAAAATAAAAATTAAAGTTAAAAGTTAAATAACAATTAGAAATTTTCTTTTATTTTAAGATAATTTTATTTTTAATATATTGATTAAAGATAAAGATAATTCTAATTTCATTAATTTATTAAGTAAATAATTATCTTAAATAAAACAAAAAGTTTTACACTACTTTGATAATAATAAAATTTAATGAGACCCACTAGTAGTGCGCTAAAATGCGCTTGCACGGCGACCACGGCCAGGGTTCGATTCCCGCCGGTGGGGCATCACAAAGATTTCTGATGAAGCCTGTAGCAGGGCCGAAATTGCTATAAAATCAGCTAGTGATCGTATTGAAAATGTTGTTGTTGTTTCTTTGGAAAAATTCGTTAGAGCAATAAATTGTTCTAACCTGACCTAAAGCTCAATAAACGGTTTTAAACTATCAAAAAACTAGAATTTGTATTTAAAATCAAGAATTATTTAACTATTAAACATTTAGAAGTTGTATTTAAATTATAGAAAATCAACACATTAGAATTTATATTATAAAAAGAACTCATTATTCAAAAATACTCCAAAAAAAGTTTTCCCCTATTTCAAGATGAGAAACTTCTTATTTAAGGATGATTTTCTTTTCTTTTCAAAACATTTACTTAGGACATTTAGCAGTTTTTTGAAAATTTTAATTTTAATAGGTACAATTAGTAAATACATGTAAGAAAAATTTCAACGTAAAAACCAAAATGTTGTTTCAGTGTTTTCATTTTGGAAATTGCTTTATTCAGGCTAAGCTAAAAACGTTTGAAGACAACAATTTTTCTAATTAAGGTGGTCTTATTTTTCTCTGTGTGGTACACTCAGAAAAAAGTTTATCGGAATATAAAAAAAAGGCATCATATAAGGTGAAAAATGATATTGACTTTGCTCCAGAGAATGCTTGTCTCTAAATGTGATCCTAAAAATTCCCAAAAAATGACAAAAAGCTTCCATAAAAATGAGAAATATTTTCTCATTAATAAAAGATACCTTCTCTTTAATAGAAAAATATTTCTTTATAATACGTTCAATCGTTTTCTTTATTGTGTAAATTTTTCCCGAAAACAGAGAAATATTTGTTTAATTTTCCTAAATGTTTACTTTAAGTTGCGTTTATAATTTCTCACAAAAAATAACACTTTCTTAAAAAGATAGATATATTTTCTTAACATTGATACAACATATTTCTTTATTACGTACATTTTTCTTTAAAACACAGAAGTATATCCGCAATTACGATTAAAAAATTATTTTTGTAAAACATTTGTTTTAACTCAATTCTACGCAAAGAAGAAGGGGTAGAATTATTGTTGTTGCATTGTTTTTCGTGTCTCTTTATAAATATTCCAGAAATTTATTCTGAAAAACGATTTTGTAAATGCACCCAAAGAACCAGCAGTAATAAACAACATCACTTTGTGTAGCTATGTTAAGTAAAAAAAAAACTTTTGAAGTAACAATCGTCATAATATGCAGAATATGCAACACTTGCTTTTCACAACATTAATCAATTGCTCTCACTCTTTCTATTTTTTTCGTACCTCACTCAATATAAGAAAAATATATCGATTTTTGAGAAAAAACCTTTTTAATTTTTGAGAAAGGATTTGTTGTTATTGAAGAAAATATTTCGCATAGTGAATTATTTATCAGCAATAGAGAACATTTTTCATTTACTATAAATTTTTCTCTATAAATGAGATTTTTTCAATGAGAGAAAAATACTTATCATTATTAGAGACATGAAATATTTTCATTTCCCACAAGGAAGGAAATATTTCTTCGAATATGTGAAAATTTATTATAATTGAAGTATATTTTATTTGAAATAAAGAAAATGTCTACTATCGAAAATAGAGAAATTTTGTATCACAAAGAGATAGGTGTCTTTTTCTGAGTGTAGTAGGTCAATTTTCCACACAAAGCTACCTATATAACTGCAAAGAATTTAGTTGTATATTTAAAACTTCTTTCAAAATCAAAAAACTTCCTCCATATAAGTACATTTACACAAAATAAACAAAAAGTCAAAATAAAATATACATAAAAATTTAAAAATGTTATAAGGAAAACATTGCAAACGCAATGCAAGACCATAAAAAACACACTTCAACATAAGTACAATAATAATGAAAAAAAAAATAAAAAACCTCAGAACAACAACAGGCTCTGCAAATTTTAAGAATAATTAAAAAATAGTAGTTTTCATTAATTTATCCCTCGTAGAGTTTTTGTCGGCTAGCATATTTTGTGCTATTTCTGAGGCATGTTTTAGGGCGCAACCAAAGCATTGTGTGCAGACAGAGTTAAGCCTCAATGCAGCTAAAGTAATTAATGTACAAGCTACACCCACTGGTATTTGATGCACAGTGGGGAAAGATGCATGAGTGCTGAAACATATTTGAAAAGTATAATTTTTATTGTGATTTTGTGTAGTTGTTCCAGTGTTTGCAAGGCTCGTTGGTTCGTTGCTGATGATGCAGTAAATAATGAGTATTAAAAAAAAAATCTCTTGTGAACTTAACAAGCAGAACAAGAAAACAGTTAAATTTAATGACGTTGCAAGGCAACAAAATTCGCCAAGATGCCAGTCTAATGTTATCATAAAACCATGGTTCTGAAGGAAAAGATTTGAAATTTGTTCAGAATCTTCAACTTTTTATTCCACTTCTGCTTGAGTTTAAAAATCAATTTAAAGATGTTCACGTTAAGCAAAACATAAAAAAACTGTCCGAAACTACTTTAAATACATTATGTAACGCTGAAAAATTCAATCAAAACGCAGAAGATTCAATTTGCTTATATTTTCTTTTAATATGCACAAGAATATTTTCGGAATTTTTCCTATGGACCTGCACTAACACAAACTCACACATATAAACACTGAACACGCACGGATGGACATAAGGTTTGACATGCAGCAGAGGAGTCTTTCAAAGCTGCAACAAATTTTGCAGCAACTTCTTGTTGCAATTTTCCAAAGTGGCCTGAAATAACACAGCAATATCTAGAGTTATACAGAAGCAGATACGAATACAAGCACACACACGCTCAACTATATAGAACACCTACAACAACAACAACTATAGATCTTCGACGAGCAACAGCAACTTATTGTAAAGTTTTTGAGTTATCAACTCAATAGATTCTGTTTCTGCTGCTGCTTCTATTAAATGAAAACATAATAACACAATCCAGACAACTGCAGCAGCAGCTTCGTCGAATCGTCCTGCTGATGCAACAACAGAAACCAAAACAACAACAAAAAAAACTGAAAAGAAAGTACATGCAGCATTTTCCATACATTTAACTTTATTCACCAACTCATACGCAGTGCGTTCTACAAGATACGCTATGCGACAAAGCATTGAGATACTTGTAGGTTGCTGTTGTATCTAGGAGGTGCATAAAATATGCAAGAATTTCTGCAGACTTCGGAAAATCTTATTTCATTGTGCCTCACTATAAAGCACAGTTTGAAGAATATACACACGTTGAGATATGGATAGACTCAGAGATAATAGAGCATATTTTTTTACCACACAAATCTTATAACAAAGTTAGCTGTAACTGAGATATCATCAAGCAATTAATATTATATTTTAACAACTTGCACTGGGGGCTGAAGTGAAAAGCGACAGAAAGGATGAGGTCGGTACGAGTAGAAATAGTTACACTAGTTTACAGCCCGGAAATGACCAGCCCGAAATTGAAAAATTTTAAATACCTAATGTTAACTAAAAAAATAATTCCCCACCAGTAAATTTTATCACCTTACATTATTATTTTATATTAATTTTGAATTATTTTTGTAAATGTTAATGAAATTATTGGTTTTTAATATATAAAATATAAAACGTATATTAAATAGGTGTATTGTCATCGATGTTTCTAGCAAATATGACATTAATAGTTGTCCTAATCTTGTTGTGCAAATATTTGGATCGCTTGTCATTCGCAAATTATATTTATCAAAACAGCATTGTTTAAGGCTTAGAATTTTTATAAAACTGATTTTTTTATATTTCAAAAGTATAGTCTTTCTGACGTTAATGTCCAATTATAATAGAAGTAACGTAATGTGATCTAATGCCAGTTGAGCAGAGCGTTCTTTCACTTATAGTTTGAAACAATGCTTTCTCATAAAAGTGGTTATAATAATCACAACGTGACGGGACGTATAGATCCGTGGATTTTAGATTTCTATGTTACTTTACATTTCGTCTTGTCAAAAAGAGACTGAACATTGTATTTTCACTTCTCCTGCCGTTTTAGTAGGTGTCGAGCCACAGTGTTTCGTCTACATTCATTCTCTTTATACTCATTTATCTCGAAACTACTTTTTTCGGAATGGTATTTTAGTAAATTTTAAACTTTACGCTTGCAAAAAAATATAATCAGTATAGTATTGCTATATGTCGAAAAATTTCTACTAAGTTTTCATGCAATTTTGTGATGGAAACATGTTATTAAAACAAATAAGTAATTTAATCGTTTTTCTTAAACGTAGGTTCGAGGAAATGTACAGCGTAAACTTATAGCTTTACGCTTACCTCGTTCATCCAATACCATTATTAAATTTTGATAAAAGTGAACAAGAATTTTTAAGAAGAAGATTCCCGAATTCCCATGCAATTAAAAAATACCACGTCGAATTCCCACGCCAATTAAAAAATACCACGCTGAATAAAAAAATACCATGGGAATTTAAAAAAAAATTCCCAAGACCAATTAAAAATTACCACGAATGGGATTTTTCCCGCATTACTGGCAACCTTGTCTGCTGCATTATAGCTTCACGCATTCACAATAGAATATGTAGGGCAGCTAAAGAACAATCCCTTTAATAAATTTCTATCATCAATATAGCTTCAGTTAATATTGAATGAATCGCTCCATATTAGAAATGGTTGGTTTGGAGTAGTAGTTATTGTGTCGATCTCTCGATCGGAAGGCGCGAGTTCGATCCTCACGCTTGCAAAGAAATATTTTTAATTTCATATCCTCTTGTTGTAATAGACGCAAGTAAAAAAACAACAACAATTCTAAGAAAAAGGTGTATATGGAAAAAAGTGTCGTTTTTCAGATTTCACTCAAGCAAATCACAAAACGAGGCGTAAAAAGCTTCGCTTCAAAAATTATCTATGGATAGGTTTCTGAGATATCGACCAAAGAATTTTTTGCTTTTTTTCGAAAAAGGTGACCTGTCATTATTCGTAATAAATTCTGTCTGTATTAACAGATTTGACCAAAATTACAATTTTATAAGAGATTCCTCTAGCAAACATTTTTAATATTTCCTTGCATAGTGGTTATTTTCCTATTATATGGAAGGATTCTTATATTATACCCCTTCATAAATCTGGCTCCAAGATAGATGTTTCTAACTATCGAGGAATTGCAAAATTAAGTGCAATCCCTAAGTTATTTGAGAAAATCATAACTGATCAATTAACCCACTCCGTGTCTTCCACCATTTCTGTCTTTCTACATGATTTTCTGAAGGGTAAGTCCACTACAACAAACCTCTTAGAGTTTACTACGCGTGTTATAAATGGTTTTACTTTGGGACTGCAGACTGATGTTATTTATACGGACTTTAGCAAAGCTTTCGACAGTGTTCATCATAATCTTCTTTTGAAAAAACTCCACCTTATTGGGATTCCTGTCACATTATTAAATTGGATAAATTCGTATTTATCTAGACGTACTCAAAAGGTTTTATATAAGAATTCTCTTTCAAAAAATATTTCGGTCACTTCTGGCGTTCCACAGGGCAGTCATCTTGGACCGGTTTTGTTTTAACTATTCATTAATGATCTTCCTTCGGTAATAAAACACTGTAACGTCTTAATGTACGCTGACGACGTGAAACTTTTTCTTTGTTACAAATCACCCGAAGAACGACATCTTTTACAATCTGATCTAAATAGACTTGTGGACTGGTGTAGCTTAAATATATTAAATCTCAACATAAAAAAATGTAAGCAAATGACATTCTCGCGAAGATCTGCTTGTAACATAAATTACACTATAAATAACACTAACTTAGAAATAGTTTCCAGTTTTCTCGATCTTGGTGTTATTGTGGATTCAAAACTTCGCTTCAATCTCCACGTTAATATGGTGATAAATAAGGCATGAGGAGTCCTTGGTTTCATTAAAAGATGGGCTAAAGAATTCAGTGATCCCTTTACTACTAAATTATTATATACCTCTCTCGTAAGGCCAATTCTTGAATATGCATCAGTTGTATGGAACCCACAATATAAGTCTACATCGACGCCATAGAATCCGTTCAAAAACAGTTTTTACTTTTTGCTCTACGTCATAGTCGTTGAAATCCCAATATTATGCTTCCATCGTTTGAAATACGCCTTAAAATTATTTTACTACCTTCCCTAAGAAGCAGAAGAATGATGCTTAATGTCATGTTTCTGTATAAATTTCTTCGTGGCGAGATTAATTCGGAATATCTCATCTCAGCTCTAAATTTTAACATCCCAAGGAGAGGAACTAGACATTTTCTGTTTTTCAAGTTGAGTCAGTGCAGTTCTAATTACGCTCTTCATGAACCTTTACGATGTATGTGCAGTGATTTCAATGATAATTTCAACATGATTAATTTTTCTGATTCGGTAGACGTCTTAAAACGGAAAATTATATTACATTTAAATAATTAAATCAATAGAGTGACCGCAAAAAATCAATGTCGGAATCTTGTTCGTCTTAACCCCACAAAACGAATCCCCTTTCCAGATATTGGGATAGCCAAAATTTGAGCCCGATTAAACGACGGTAACACGTGCCGCTCGTCGCTCAAAATTTGAAAAAAACGATTTTTTTGGCCAAAAAGTTGACGTATTGAGCCATAACTCGAGAACGGTAAATAATAAATACACGCACGATATCACAAAAGATAGCTTATTTTGTTCTTCAAAATTTATGTTATGAACAAAATTGTTGTAACTCTGAGTCAAACCGAGTTACGGCAGCCTTTAGCTCCGAAAACGTGACCTGGTGCCACCAGGAGCATACTTCATATATTATGTTATTATGTGATAAATTTTTAATTTTAATTAATTTATTTAATTTTTATTTTATTTTTATTTTTAATTAATTTATTTAATTTTTATTTTATTTTTATTTTTATTTTTATTTTTATTTTTATTTTTATTTTTATTTTTATTTTTATTTTTATTTTTATTTTTATTTTTATTTTTATTTTTATTTTTATTTTTATTTTTATTTTTATTTTTATTTTTATTTTTATTTTTATTTTTATTTTTATTTTTATTTTTATTTTTATTTTTATTTTTATTTTTATTTTTATTTTTATTTTTATTTTTATTTTTATTTTTATTTTTATTTTTATTTTTATTTTTATTTTTATTTTTATTTTTATTTTTATTTTTATTTTTATTTTTATTTTTATTTTTATTTTTATTTTTATTTTTATTTTTATTTTTATTTTTATTTTTATTTTTATTTTTATTTTTATTTTTATTTTTATTTTTATTTTTATTTTTATTTTTATTTTTATTTTTATTTTTATTTTTATTTTTATTTTTATTTTTATTTTTATTTTTATTTTTATTTTTATTTTTATTTTTATTTTTATTTTTATTTTTATTTTTATTTTTATTTTTATTTTTATTTTTATTTTTATTTTTATTTTTATTTTTATTTTTATTTTTATTTTTATTTTTATTTTTATTTTTATTTTTATTTTTATTTTTATTTTTATTTTTATTTTTATTTTTATTTTTATTTTTATTTTTATTTTTATTTTTATTTTTATTTTTATTTTTATTTTTATTTTTATTTTTATTTTTATTTTTATTTTTATTTTTATTTTTATTTTTATTTTTATTTTTATTTTTATTTTTATTTTTATTTTTATTTTTATTTTTATTTTTATTTTTATTTTTATTTTTATTTTTATTTTTATTTTTATTTTTATTTTTATTTTTATTTTTATTTTTATTTTTATTTTTATTTTTATTTTTATTTTTATTTTTATTTTTATTTTTATTTTTATTTTTATTTTTATTTTTATTTTTATTTTTATTTTTATTTTTATTTTTATTTTTATTTTTATTTTTATTTTTATTTTTATTTTTATTTTTATTTTTATTTTTATTTTTATTTTTATTTTTATTTTTATTTTTATTTTTATTTTTATTTTTATTTTTATTTTTATTTTTATTTTTATTTTTATTTTTATTTTTATTTTTATTTTTATTTTTATTTTTATTTTTATTTTTATTTTTATTTTTATTTTTATTTTTATTTTTATTTTTATTTTTATTTTTAGTTTTATTTTTATTTTTACTTTTATTTTTATTTTTATTTTTATTTTTATTTTTATTTTTATTTTTATTTTTATTTTTAGTTTTATTTTTATTTTTACTTTTATTTTTATTTTTATTTTTATTTTTATTTTTATTTTTATTTTTATTTTTATTTTTATTTTTATTTTTATTTTTATTTTTATTTTTATTTTTATTTTTATTTTTATTTTTATTTTTATTTTTATTTTTATTTTTATTTTTATTTTTATTTTTATTTTTATTTTTATTTTTATTTTTATTTTTATTTTTATTTTTATTTTTATTTTTATTTTTATTTTTATTTTTATTTTCATTTTTATTTTTATTTTTATTTTTATTTTTATTTTTATTTTTATTTTTATTTTTATTTTTATTTTTATTTTTATTTTTATTTTTATTTTTATTTTTATTTTTATTTTTATTTTTATTTTTATTTTTATTTTTATTTTTATTTTTATTTTTATTTTTATTTTTATTTTTATTTTTATTTTTATTTTTATTTTTATTTTTATTTTTATTTTTATTTTTATTTTTATTTTTATTTTTATTTTTATTTTTATTTTTATTTTTATTTTTATTTTTATTTTTATTTTTATTTTTATTTTTATTTTTATTTTTATTTTTATTTTTATTTTTATTTTTATTTAAATATATAGAAATCAATTTACCTAGACTCTGAAATGGCATCCACATCAGGTGTACAAAGCCGGACCAAGGATAAAATATTTCTTGTTGGCTTTCCCATTCACCAGATCACAGGTTGTAAACTACCCTCAAATCGACAAGTTTTGTGTGCTTTATTTTATAATTTACGTACTGTAAAATTAACTCTAAGAGAATCAGCAAAACTTACTATACGAGAGGTGTTAATTTTTTGGCAGAAAGCTCGAATCCCGGCTAAAGATGAGCAAAATGCAATAACAAAGCTTGAAAAACTTCACGTCGAGTGGAGAATTCTTCAAAAAGACAGGAAGAAAACATCGGAAACGATCAAAAACAAATTTAAACAGTTTCTTGAAAAGTTAGACGATCTTTTTGATATTGCTCATCAAGATGCCTTGACTCTGATGAAATCGGAAGTATATAAGGCTTTTCTCGTGAAACAGAGGCAGAAGGGCCGTCCAGGTTGCATGTCTTGAGTAGATCGCAAGTTATCTAGAGCTGAAGAAATCAAAGTAGTAAATGATATGGCTGATTAAAAGTAGTAAATGATATGGCTGAGCGTGGTATTAAATTAATAACTGACTTCAACGACCTTCTGACAAAAGATGAAGAACAAAAGCAATATGTCCTGCGTTTCAAAAAGTACTTTAACAAAAGCTCTATAATAAATTGGATAACTATGTAATATTATCGAATATATCCCTGATTTTTATATATTAAAATAAAAATGTTCTTGAATTTAACTGTATTACTTGTGTTTTTTATTACATTTGTACTTTAAACTCAAAAATATACCAAAAAAATTAAAAATTTATCACATAATAACATAATATATGAAGTATGCTCCTGGTGGCACCAGGTCACGTTTTCGGAGCTAAAGGCTGCCGTAACTCGGTTTGACTCAGAGTTACAACAATTTTGTTCATAACATAAATTTGTTCATAACAAGAACAAAATAAGCTATCTTTTGTGATATCGTGCGTGTTTTTATTATTTACCGTTCTCGAGTTATGGCTCAATACGTCAACTTTTTGGCCAAAAAATTTGTTTTTTTCAAATTTTGAGCGACGAGCGGCACGTGTTACCGTCGTTTAATCGGGCTCAAATTTTGGCTATCCCAATATCTGGAAAGGGGATTCGTTTTGTGGGGCTAAGACGAACAAGATTCCTACTTTTTTTTTTGCCCCATATAAGTTGCGGTCACTCTATTAAATCAATTTAACTTCATCCTATTATACCTAACGCAGTTTTATAACAATATAATATTGGTAATTTAGATTGTTCTGTTTCTCTTTTTTGTCTCGATATTATGTTTTATAAAGTAAGCACCATCAAATATAAATCGTTTTTAAAACTTACTTTTTAATTATTCAATAATTTAATTTTTAATCGAAATGGGATTTACGTGCTCACGTGGTTTCCTGATTTGAAATTAGACTGAACTCACACTATCACCTGGATTGTTGTGCCAGAGTATATCTCTTTTCCACACAAGTTTATGCCTGCGTTGGCCCAAATGCATATCCAACTAATTGGGATTTTGATTTGGCGGATAGAGATTTATCTCATTTCCACGTAGGTCCTTGGGTTGGACAATGGCCGCAAACCAGTTAAAATGAGTTTAGTGTTTTGGATTATTTTTCGGGTACCTTAAATTGATAATTACTATTATTTAATTTGATGTTGCTCATTTATATAGAATCAAGTATACTTAAATACGCATTTTATATATATTCAATTTTTAAATTCCGCTGAAAAGCCAATTAATGTGCTTAGTGGAAAATCCTTATTGCCAATAGGGGGTATGTTTTAGTACGTAGGCGCATTCTGTCTGTCCCGGCTGATTCGGGCAGATTTTAGAATGTAAATCGTGCATGCGTATAGGACAGGTATACGTATCTTTGGAAGATTTCATACCTCTGGGCGAATCAAACAAAAAAAATTAAATTCGCAATACCTTTTTTATACATATTAACCTCATTTGAAGAAGAGTTATGGAGCTATGAATTATTATTTACAAAATTTATTTTTTTTTTTCCTGAAAATCTGCTGTCGGAAACTTATTTAATCACCTGAAAAGTAAAGAATTTGGCAACTGACCACAACACTTTTATTTTTTTTTCTGTACAGCATAAACTTTTGCAAAACCTTTAAGCCCAAAATAAACAAAACCTATGGACTAGTAAAAAAGTTACAGACATTAAAGTGAGATCACTCATTTTTAATTTTCTTTCAAATTTATCATATTATCTGCTTCTAATGAAAATTTTTGCAACCCATTAATAAAAAATTTGTTTCAATCCTCTAAACATTGCAAAACTGCATTTAATCATCTTTCTTTTTAAAAATAGCTCAGAGTTTTACTATATTCCTTGTTATCATCCTTCTGAAATTCTCTTATAAGAAACCGGTTGTAGTCTCCCATCATCGCAATGTAGCTTTGGTTTCCTTGGTATTTTTTTTTCAATATTTTTTATTTTTTGACAAAATCTTTCACCATGTTCATCACTTACATGTCCAAGGTTTGGTGGAAAGAAGTACAAATGAGAGTGAAGAAAAATCATTTTTAGGGACATTTTGACTCCTATAAGGAAAAATGAGAAAGATTGTTGCTTAAAAATGAATTATTCAAAAAATTGTTAAAGCGAGTATTTACCTAGCTTTTGATAGTTTTTGAGTAAATCATCGACGATTTCCACATAGTTTTCACTTTTCTTGTTGCCGAGAAAGCAATTGATTATAATTTTAAAGGAATTAAAAGCTGCCTCTTCATCTACAGTAAGTTCCAATTCAAACCGTTCATCTGTCAGTATTTTTTTTTTCTGAGGCCCGTTGAAAATGCCTTCTTTGATTTTGGCGTCGGACAGATTTGGAAAAACCAATTTTAGATGTAGAAATGTAGAAACATTAAATATAATCCTCTTGTTGACAAGTGTAGCACCATTTCACTCTCGTTTGGACTTCTTTTCACCAAACCTTGGACATGTTAGTGATGAACATGGTGAAAGATTTCATCAACAAATAAAAAATATTGAAAAAAGATGCCAAGGATATTGGGAAAAAGCAATCATGGGAGACTACAACTGGTTTCTTATAAGAGAATTTCAGATGGATGACAACAAGGAAAATAGTAAAACTCTAAGCCATTTTTAAAAATAATGATGATAAAAAGCAGTTTTACAACGTTTAGAGGTTTGGCACAAAGTTTTTATTAATGGGTTGCAAAAATTTTCATAAGAAGCAGATAAAATTAAAAATGGGTGATCTCACTTTAATGTCTGTAACTTTTTTACTAGTCCATAGATTTTGTTTATTTTAGGCTTAAAATTTTTAAACTAATTTTTTTAAATTTAGGCTAAAAGTTTGTGCTGTACAAAAAAAAAATGTTGTGGTCATTTGCCAAATTGTTTGCTTTTCAGGTGCTTAAATGAGTTTTCGACCACAGATTTCCACGGAATAATTTTTTTAATTCATATCTCTTGTCTTTTATAAAAATGTAATTTTGGTTAAATCCGTTAGTCCAAAAAGAATTTATTACGAATAATGACAAGTCACCTTTTTTTGAAAAAAGCAAACAAATTATTTGGTCGCTATCTCAGAAATCTATCCATAGATAATTTTTTTATTTTAGATCTAGGGACCAGACCAGATATGAATTTTATTAAGAAGTCTTGGTCACAGAGATTTTTCTGATTTTTGTAAACTAGTGTTAATTATATACTTCCTAGCTCAATACAATAGAATTAAAGGGCTTATTGTAAAAACATGACATGTCACCAGTGTTGCCGCGACGTATCTAAAAAAGTATCCATGAAAAGGTCAAAAAAGTATATTTCTTTCAAATTTTCATTGTTTCAAAGCTCAATTAAATAACTTTAGAAAAATGAGAAACTATTTACCTTTACTGCACCATTTTCAATATCTATATTTTTTTTAAAACACCCTATAAACTATTTAAAGTAGTCTTAAAAAGGGGGCGTGGGGACAAGTATTTTGTTGTTGTACAAATACTTTAAATTTAAATTGGCATTTTTTACACACTTTCATAAAACATTACATATACACTCGCGGTTAAAAAAGAAAGCCGAGTTAATAATTTGATAACTGATATTATTTTTCTTGAATTATAACACAGTGTGACAAAACCATAAATAAACACGCACATCCAAACTTTATAGATATAGAAATTCTTAAAGAAGGATATGTTGATTTGACCTCTCAAGGTCATCACAATTTTTTTCAACTTGTTTTTAAAGTTAAAGTGTTCGAATTATGTTGTGCCAACATTAATTGCATTTTTACAGCCATTTGACCTATTGGAAATGAAAAATAAAATTCACTTCTTTTCAATAGAATTTAACGTAACATAAGGTTAGGTAAAAAAATTTTATAAAATAGGAGCGTTTGTATGGTAGAAAACACTAATTACATAGGAATCAGTTTTTGACAAAAAAAAAAAAACGTTAAAATTGCCACCGTTCTTACTTCTATTTCTTTTATACAACTCGCCAGTGTACAATAACACCAGGTTGACTCACGACTGATCGTGTTCTCCTTCTCATAGACATTAATGTAAAATCAGGCGTTTCGCTTTGACGGTTTCAGCGGTCGCGCGCTCAGTCGTGAGCCTACCTGCTTTTATTGTAGCATGTTTGTTTGTAACTTTTATGTTCTTTCTCAAAACACCTGATGTGACACTAATGCCTTATGAATAATAAAAATTAAAGAAAAAAATTTGCATATATATTTTGTGCTTGGGCTCTTTTGGTCAATTTGATTTTTTTAAATATTCATTAAATTAAAAAATTTTTAATAATATTTAATTTTCCCAACGTTTCGAAGGTTACTTTCCTTCTTCTTCAGGGGATTATATATTTTATTAAACAATTTAATTTAGCATTATTTTAATAATATGACACATAACAAATCGAACTTAATTTAAACATTTGGCACAAACAATTAAACTGAACTTTTCAAAGGGTTACTAAGCAATGAAATTGTTTTACCTACAACAACCTTTACTTGTTACGTATTTATATGACAATAACATAAGACGAAATGCACAAATAGACAATCACTCAATTTGGATGAGCTTTTGTTCAATTAAACACAACTTTTCCTTTCCTCAATATATTGGGGGTTGGAATTAATTTTAAAGGTTTTTTTTCGGTTTTTGAGCATTTATTTAGAAACAACGGTACAATGTATATTATTCAAAGTATTGTCCATCGTTAGCTACAACATTTTCCCATCTTTCTGGCAGCATATGGATTCCGCGCCGGAAGAACGATTCGTCTTTTGAGGCAATCCACGAATCGACCCATTTTTTGGTATCTTCGTAAGAAGTGAAGCGCTGCTCAGCCAAGCCATGCGTCATCGATCTGAATAGGTGGTAGTCGGAAGGGGCTATGTCTGGGCTATAAGGCGGGTGGGGTAGCACATCCCAATTCAGCGCCTCCAACGTTTCCTTGACGGTTCTTGCAACATGTGGCCATGCGTTGTCATGTTGAAAAACCACTTTGTCGTGTCTTTTGGCATATTCCGGCCGTTTAACCTTTAATGCTCGGCTCAATTGCATCAATTGTTATTGGTAGCGTTCCCCAGTGATGGTTTCGTTAGGTTTTAGCAACTCATAGTACACGACACCCTTCTGATCCCACCAAATACACAGCATAAGCTTGGCGCCATGAATATTCGGCATGGCCCTCGATGTTGATGCATGGCCGGGTGGTCCCCACGATTTTTTTCGCTTAGGATTATCGTAATGGATCCACTTTTCATCGCCAGTGACAATACGATGCAAAAAACTCTTCCTTTTATGCCGTTGAAGCAGTTGTTCGCACATGCAAAATCGCCGTTCAACGTCTCTCGGCTTCAACTGGTACGGCACCGAATTTCCTTGCTTTTGAATCATTCCCATGGCCTTCAAGCGTTTGCCGACCGTTGATAAGTCAACTCCCAATGATTCTGACAATTCTTGAAGGGTTTGACACGGGTCTTCATCGAGCAAAGCCTCCAATTCCTCATCTTCAAACTTTTTCGGCTGGCCCGGACGCTCTTTGTCTTCCGTATCAAAATCACCACTTTTAAACCGACGGAACCAGTACTCACAAGTAGAAATCGATGGAGCATAGTCCCCGTAAGCCTCAGTAAGCGTGCGTTGTGCTTCAACCGCTTTTTTCTTCAAATGGAAGCACAAAAGTAAACCTTCCCGCAAATTGCGTTTTGTTGGAACGAAAGTCGACATGTTCACAGAGAAAAAAATATATGTTGTTTACACTTCAGTGGAATGACACATACTGAAAAATGAAGCTTACACAATGTGCTTTGAAATGAATATAGTCACAGGTGTGCCCGATGCGATCTATTGATAGTTACGCCATCTCTTAGAAAACCTTTAAAACTAATTCCAACCCCCAATATATTTTCTTCAACAATTTCTAATTTTTTCGGAAAAGTACAGGCTTCAATCAGAAATATAAAACTAACGAAGTATTTTAATTTTTAAACAAAATGTGCAACTAGTTTTGTTTTTTTTTTTTAATTTTTCTAAAAAACACGAAAAGTCCTCAAAAATTTAATTTATTTCTCCGAAAATAACACTAAAATCAAAAAATTATGTAGACATTGTTTTGGGAAATTTTATATGCTTTAAGTTTGTATATTATTTGTTTGATTACTGTTGTTGATTCTGAAGATATATGATATTAAGTGAAACCAACTTTTTTTTTTTTGTAAAAAAACTACAGTGTTTAATATCTCAAAAACGGAGTGACAGAAAAAAATAATAACGTTTTCGGAAACACCGACGAATTCTACATTAAAAGCAGATAGTGGCATTCATTTTTCATTCTGGCTGTAAACCATTAGCAAATCTATGAATCTTCATAAAAACTTGTTTTGTTTTTTGTTGCAATGTGCTAGCTGAAAAGGAATAGAAAGATAAGAACAGAGAGCAACTTGGAGTTTATTGAAACTCTCGCAATACAACCACGCCAAAAGAAAACGATTAAGTAATCTTTGTCTTATCTTTGTATTTTTTATTTCTCATTCTAATCAATTAATAACAAATTGCAAATAATATTTTACATGTTCTTTGAGTTACAGAATGCAGTTTTGTGAATCATTGTTTATAAATGTTTAAGAATTCTACTAATGTAATATTTTTAATATAATGTTTCATTAAAATAAATAAAAAATAAAATAATAAAGTAATGCGTGGTGTTGATGATTTCTTGTTGAAATATCTTAAAAGCATGATGTACGAGTAGCACAAATATGATATTTTAAAACTTTTTTCATAAAAATCAGCGCAGTAATTTTCGAGTTAAATGGCAACATAAAATTTTAACTTCAATTTTATATAATAGTGAAAATTCGTGAAACTAGCCACCTAAAACAGGAAGTCGTAATTTTCATATATAATGGATATATTATTGAAGTGTATATTAAAAAAAATTTAATTTGCAATTTTTTTTAAGTTTGTTTTTTCAATGAGTTACAAAGAATTTTTTTTTAGGCCACTGTTTTAGTAAAATTAATTTTGCTAAGTAACGGCTTGTTAAAATTTCTTGATTTTTATGTCAAGTACTATTAATACACGTTAAATTACAAAAATGATTTTTTTTAAAAAAAAATTTTTTTCTAAAAAATTAATAAGTTTTTTATAAAAAATTAAAAAAAAAACGTTCTGGATCACGCAGAAAATTTTTAATAAAAAAATATTACATTTGTATACAAATTAAGAAATAATACAAAAAAATAAAAATGATGTATTCTCCATAAACAAGTCTGTTATGAAATGTTTTAAATCTGCACTACCTGTCTTCGTGGTCCAGAACGTTTTTTTTTAAATTTTTTATAAAAAACTTAATTATTAATTTTTAAGAAAAATTTTTTTTTGAAAACAAAATCATTTTTGTAATTTAACGTGTATTAATTAATAGTACTTGACATAAAAATCAAGAAATTTTAACAAGCCGTTACTTAGCAAAATTAATTTTACTAAAACAGTGGCCTAAAACTAAATTCTTTGTAACTCATTGAAAAAAAAAACTTAAAAAAAAAATTGCATATATAATTTATTTTCATATACACTTCAATAATATCCATTATATATATGTGGGAATTTAAACAAGTCAAATAAATAAAAGATCGTCACTTTGTTTAAATTCAATTTTAATAATTTTCAAAAGTTCAATTTTTTAGCCATTAAATGTAGATAAGAATTTATGTTTAATTAAAAAAAATATATATAAGGAAAAAATACAATAGGCTTGGCAATTTCTTTTCTTTTAACTTGACGCTTTTCTGACTTAACTTCTTAACGTTCTCTTTTCAACTGACTTGTGACAACAACTTCTATGAGTATGACTTCTGACTTCAAATACATAATGACACTACAAAATATTAGTATGTTTATATAAAAATAACATTAGATAATGCGGCTATATTTCGATTTTCCTACATATATATAAAAATTACGACTGTTTTAGGTGGCTAGTTTCACGAATTTTCACTCAGTATAAAAAATATATCTATTTAGTCGGAGGTTTTTGGGGGTTTTGTACAAGATTTGTACTACAATGCCCTCTGGGGTTAAATATAAATAAAAAAAAGATCTAAAACACTTATTGTACCTGGAAACCTCTTTCTACAAAATTTCATGCTAACCATGTTAGTAGCTTAGAAGTTCATGGCTGTTTACCCGATCTCTGCGTCTCCTACCGGGTTCAGTTGTTAATCTGAACAATCAAGGGACCCACTCAAAAACACACAAATAATTTCATCAAAATCGGTTTAGTCGTTTAGGAGGAGTTCATGCAAATGCTAGATGTCTATTTTAAACATTTTTTAAGAAAAACAACTGCAAATGCCATCGATTTTGTTATAATTTATAATCACAAAACGTCCTCTTACAGGTTTGTATGAAAAGGTAGAAAGGTCAGGGCAACGTCTGCCGTGACTTAATTTCATCTCTTTTTGAATTGCAATTTTTTTTTTTGAATATCAAATAGAATTTCTAATTTTCTAAATTACAATCGGATATGTTGTAGTAAAATGGTTTCCCGGGAAACAGTTCGAAAATATTGCGGGGAAAGGAGAGTTAAAAACGTAAAGTGACTAAAGCCTTTAAAAACTGTTTAAAGTTCTTATATCGGCTTCACATAAATATAGATGTAAGCTTTTATGTTGCTTTAGTTAAGAGATAAGACACATTTTCGTCCCGACAACTTGTTCGAATTTTTTTTTAAAAATTCAGAAGTGATAAATAAATCTTAAGGTAAGACTTAAGAGAAGTTACTCTATAGTTCTAGGTTACGGTTGTAAAATAACCTATATATGTGAATATGATGATAATTACGCCTTAAATACTATTCTGATACAAATGGCGACAATTTCCCAGAAACAGCAACTCGTGGCAGCTTTATCTACCTCAATCACATGGGCATCAGAACAAAAAATCGAAATATCCAAAACAATTTTCCTGCTAGACACGCACTCAAATGTGATGCCAACCAGTCTTACGACTGAATCCAATTGATGCGCCTGCCAACCCCTTCGGGGCAACTCTTTTTGCTGCGATGCGTCAAAACAGAAGTTGTTGCTGTTGTCAGCCAATTAAGTAAACAATGACAGGCAGCTAAGCGCCTGATGCTTGCTGTCTGATGCGAACGCAACTGCAACTGCACCTTAAATAAAAGCAGCACCTCTTCACCAAGCACGCACAATCATACGCTCATACACACAGACACATTTTATTTTATGCATATGCATGAGATACAATCGTAACGAAGGCATGAGGTGCGTTTGTATTTTGAATATGCTGCCGGAAATGCAACTTTTTAATGCCGATCTTGCGGCGAAAGATCAGCAGAGGAAAGCAACAAATTCCAGTTATGAGCAGAGTGCAACAAAAAATTTTATTTGTTTTTTTACTTACACGGAAAGAAAAAATCAAGCATTCTAAGCTTAAATCAAGCAAATCGGCTATCAGTTTACAGTCAAGCATGATTTGCGAAATTCAAGCATAAATTTGCTAGAATTGAGCAAATTAAAAAAACATGACATTAAGAAAAAAATACTGAATTCAAGAAACATTTGCTTAAAACTCTAGCATATTTTTCTGCGTTCAATATTTACTAATATTGTGAGTCTAATATTTACTTGAAGTGAGAAAAGTTTGCTTGATGCAAGTAAACAATTTGCTGAAGACTAGAAAAACTTTCTTGATTTTCGAAATTTATTTTTCTTGATCTGAAAACAATTTGCTTGAATCAAGTAAACAATTTGCTGAAAACTAGAATAATTTGCTTTGTTTTTGAAATTAATTTTCCTTGAATTGAGAACATTTTGCTTGATTCAAGTAAAAAATTTCTGAAGACTATTATAAAATGATTGATTAGAGAATTATTTTTTCTTGAATTGAGAACAATTTGTTTGATTCAACTTTACTGAAAACTAGAATAATTTACTTGATTTGAGAAATTTATTTGTCTTGAATTGAGAACCATTTGCTTGATTCAGGTAAGCAATTTACTAAAAACTAGATTAATTGCTTGATTTGAGAAAATTATTTGCCTTGAATTGAGAACCATTTGCTTGATTCAATAAAACAATTTGCTGAAAACTGACATAATGTGCTTGATTTGATAAATTTATTTGCCTTGAATTGAGAACAACTTGCTTGATTCAAGTAAACAATTTACTAAAAACTAGAATAATTTAGTTAATTTGAGAAATTAATTTTCCTTGAATTAAGAACAATTTGCTTGATTCAAGTAAAAAATTTACTGAAAACTAGCATAATTTTGTTAATTTGAGAAATTTATTTTTCTTGAAATGAGAACAATTTATTTGATTCAAGTAAACAAGTTTCTTAATACAAGAATGTTTTGCTTGAGATTAAAAATGCAATTTTTTTCAAATTGAGAACAATTTGCTTCATAGAATAAACAATTTTCTCAATATAAGAGTGCTTTGATTTCCCTCCGTGTAGTGGTTCTGTTGGTGCATCTTCAATACTTCTTTATTGTTTTATCACAATCATTGATCGGACGACTCAAGAGATTAAATGCATTCGTGCTTTTAGTTAGTAGGTGGCGCATGATCAGTGGGCTTAGTTGATATGAACGTTTGTTTTTGTTGCTAAAAGCTTTATCGTTGTTATCATTGCTATTAATAACGTTGTCAATCGCCTCAATATTTATAAAAGTAAATAATGAGTTTAACAGCAATGATTTCACATCGTCCGCCAGGTACAAATACTGAGATCACAATAAATACATGCCTTCTGCTTAAGATAATTAAGTATAAAGCGTCCTTAAAAGAAAAAATGTAACATTTCTTAATGACCTTACATAAATAAAGCCATTCAAAAGTAGACTTGTACTTTGTTCAATAAAACTTTCCGCATCAAAAAAATTACCACGTGAAGTGAAATGAAATAAAAGTATCCCGAATATTTACGGTTTCTCGTTTAAAAAATGAAGAAAGTTTTACATAACATATAAAAAGCACAAATGCGTAACTGAAATTTGGTGAAATAAGAAAGGCATTGCTTCGCCCCGTATGAATTTCGCCAGCGGAGTTGGTGTTTGAATTGATCGAAAACGCAAGAATATGTGAAATTAAAATATAATACAATACCATTGCTTTAATCTTAGGTATGCCTCTAATATTTCCTTATAATTTGCTTCCTTATGCTATGCAGTATTTACCAACAATTGAAGATAATTTGAAATTTGTAGAATCCGTATCTTTACAGATAGCTGCAAAGAACAGTTTATATTCCTATTAAAATGATCAAGCAACTTCATCACTTTCACAACAACAACTTTACACACACAAGAACTGCCACGCGGCTGCATGTTCAATAAAGATTTTACACTAAAAATTCATAAATTTAAGCAATAAAAGTTGTGAACACAAAACAAAATAAAATCAACAACGAAACCGTGTGTAAACACTTTCAGCTGCAATCGAGGCAGTTGAATGAGCAGAATGAGTCACACATTCCAACCCGTCAAGGAGCTATGTAAATTATCTCAGCGATTAATATAAAGGCGCAAATACTTGAAGTGTATTACAGAAAAAAAAATATAAAGCACAACTTTAAACTGTTCCATATAAAAACGCATGTAAAAA
Organism: Dichetophora obliterata; assembly: GCA_963920525.1. Lineage (NCBI taxonomy): Eukaryota > Metazoa > Arthropoda > Insecta > Diptera > Sciomyzidae > Dichetophora > Dichetophora obliterata. The sequence continues at coordinate 194,373,179 of OY986436.1, read as the reverse complement.
AAACTTTTTGACATAATGAGAACAAACAGCTATATGATATGACACATATATTAAACTTTATGCACACATAAAAGATCATGTTTTATGGTGAATTATTGTGTAGCTATGAGGTTGTAACTCATGGCTGTAAGTTATTATTCCGGACTGTTTTTAAGAGCTAATAAAGTCATAAGCTTATTTTTCATCTGTTTTCAATTGCTGCCAATTACGCCTCCAACATGCAGGCTCAAAGAATTGCTTTGGCAAGCGTAGAGAAATAAGCGAATTGGCTAGAACCAGTGTTGCTAAGCCAGTACTTTTAGCAGTACACCATTTCAGAAAGGCAATTGTTATTCAGAAAAGATCAATGAAAATTCAAAAAATCCATTTGAAACTCAGAAAATGTCAATGGAAAGATCAGTATCATTACCACTTCCATTACCACCAACATTACTCCTGCCATTCTTTTTGAATTTCAATTAATCTTTTCTAAATTTTAATGGTTCTATTTAAAATTTCAAATAGAATCTCGGAGTCTCAATTGATCGTTGCTAAATTTCAAGTAATCTGTTTTGAATTTTAGTCCCGAGAAACAATTTGTGTCCGTACCAAACTATCAGGCACAAAAGTCCAGAGTATCGGACTCAATTTTATTTTTAAAAGCTAGCTAACAAATTAACCGCACATTGATATTAAGCCGAATGCAAACGAGCTTCAGCGAACAGGACCCAAGAAAAAAATTGATACATGTGTCAATAAAGTAGCTGTTATGTATCGAAACTGGCCTGAGTCTTAACTATATTGTGCCCGAAACATTCGCAACAAGTACTCTGAAAGGCACCCGAAATATTGTAGTACCGGTAAGTCTGTATTATATCAATAAACGCTCTTCGTTCGTACATTGTGCCTGCCCGAGATGTTCCAAAACCAGCACTTCTTTCGGTGGTAGGGGTCGGACATTTACCGACACGGGCACCGGACATGTATCAGCTACTTTATTGACACAAAATACGAAATTGTTTCTCGGGAATTGTTCTGTTCTAAATTGAGTATCTGTATATGAATTAATATGTTCTGAATTTTAATTTATCTTTTCTGAATTTAAGTTTGAAATATTTAATGTTTGACTTTACGAAAAAATATATTTTCAATTTTTTTTTTATTTTTGGGTTCTACAAGTCTTTAAAAATCCCCTCCTCACATATTTATTTATTTTTTATTTATTTATTTCATATAGCATTAGTACAAACAAATAAGAACTAAGTTCTTAAATTTCTAATTATTAGTTAGTTAGTGTCTATGGAAAGGTAAAATAAGAAATTCATTATTTCCGTTTTGTTCTGATCAATTTTCTACATTTCCTGTTTTCAGATGCCGCATTTTCCATCACCGGAAAATTTGTGATTTTCGTAGTCTTGTAACTCTAGTAAAAAATCAAAATTTTAAGGTAACTTTTAGTAGCCGGAAAATGTTTGATCTTTTACCTTATCATCCCTATCAAAAGTTTTGCGATACCTTTTACCCAAAATTTTTAATTGATTTTTTAAAAGCAACCATTTTCATGGATATTTTTCTACCCTAATGGGCAGCAATGGGTTAATATTAAAAAATGTACAGTATATAAGACCAAATGTATTTTCTCGCTTGTAAGAATTTGTCGGTGATGACTTTGTAATGCAGAACTGTAAGCGGGATTTGAAAAAATCTTGATTGTGCTAAATCGATAGTATTTTTTAATTGTTCAAACAATAGTTTGACATTGTTAGTCTGTGTGGCAACATCGTGTTTTCTTTCAGGAAGTTTTGCAATAATAACTAATAATTAATCTTTATGTTTGAACCAGAAAAAAGTTTTATATATTTAAAATATCTAAGTGTTTCACCATTAATGACACAGGGCAACACGAAAACACGAAACTACGTGATAAAAGACAAAAAAAAAGACCCCCTGTCTCCCAGTTTTGCCCAAAGTCCTCCAGGTTTTTTTATGGGCCCCCAAAGATGTGGGGCCTCGGTGTCATTTTTGCAAAAAACTGATAATTTTCTCAAGATCATATCTTGCAAACCGTTCGGAATTTTGATTTACTCTTTGAAGCAAAGTTGTAGCTCTTGTCATAAAGAACAAAAATTGTGAACATGTAAAATGAACAAAACTTCATCTTCAAGGTCAAAATCGCAAAAAACTTTTAAAAATGAGCGAAAAATGGCCCAAAAGCGTTTTTTTTTTTTATTTTCCGCTATTACGAACAAATTAACTTTATGAAAAATGCGCCAATTTTCTGTGGCCTGGTAGGGCTTACAGCGCTGATTAAACCCCAAAGTTTTTTAAGGAGGCCGATCCAATTTCTCTAGATATAGGCCTTTATAGCTTGAGTATATAATCTCTTATATCTCACCCATTTCTTATCCGATCTGGTTGAGATGGGTATCGTTGAGAAGACCTTTGAGCAATATAAAAGCGACACGAAGCTCACATCGAAACATTACACAGCGCGACGTCAACGAGAGCTCAGCGGTGAAAGTTATAAAGTCAAAGTAAAAAAAGTGAAAGTGCTACAGCATAATTCGCACACAACCTTGGCAACTGACAATTTCAATATGCAGTGTGAAAATATTGATTTATTTTGCTACGTTTGCGGTCATCAAATCAGAAAAAAAAGTTCTACAACATTGCAAAAGGAAAAGAATCTTTTAACTAGTCAATTCAGGAAAGCGTATAACTTGTTTTTCGACGAAGTAGACTTGACCGGTGAAAATTGCACACCTAATACAGTGAGTCGCCAATGTTATAACAATCTCATTGTTAGTGGTTGAGTGGAGGTAAACATAGTATGAAGTATTGTAAGCCGGTAAACTAGATTAATCTCCCAGGTGATCATGATGAAACCAGTTGCTATGCTTGCGTAAATTACACATGTGGTCTAAATCGATATGCTGAGAGGAACAAAAGTTATAAAGCAACTGTAACAGCCACACTACCAGTGCTTGCACCTGAAAATTTTGTATCACCAAGGCCGCCAACTCCAGATCGTAGGGCAGTCTGAAAGTAACGTGCCTGTGGACACCATAAGTTCTGAATCAGTGTCAGATTCGGACAATTCGGACGACGATTTGGATACACAACTTAAGAGAGTGCGATTTGCAAGTCCAGGGCCATCAACATTATAAAAATAATACGAATATTTTTCTTATAATTTTTGTAATAGAAAGCATAGTATTGTAGTGCCATCCCTGCTGAGACTACTAATCCCTACAATACTGAATCATTATTACTAAATATCTATGCTACTACTCTTTGTTACAACCCTAACTCTAAATGTCAACCCATACCTCCTAACATCTAAGATTAATAAAATCAGTAATAGTATAACAATGAAATCTGCAATATGCCTTTTCACTTACGGGACAAGGCTTTATAGTATCTCAATGTTGAAGTAAAGAAAAAACAAATGAAATTAAAAAATTTTCGGGAAATTTTTCACTAGCTGCTACCTAAGCGCTACCTAAACGGTGTTAAGAATCATTCCTAGGATATTCATATGTTCTAAAAAGTTGTTTATTGAGATCTTAGGTTCATTTTTGTAGTTGATTATTTCCTTTAATTTTTAACGGTTTGCTACCTATGGACCTGAACAGGGGAAAAAAGGTAAAAAATTGAATTTTTTAAAGTTTTTTGCGATTTTGACCTTGAAGATAAAGTTTTTATTGATTTTATATGTTTACAATTTTTGTTCTTTATGATAAGAGCTTCAACTTTGCCTCAGAGAAAAAAATCAAAATTCCGAACGGTTTGCAAGATATGAGCTTGAGAAAATTATCATTTGTTTGCAAAAATGACACCGAGGCCCCACATCTTTGGGGCCCACATCTTTGGGGGTCTTTTTTTTATCACGTAGTGATGTCCGTATATGGTTATTTTGCCATGACTTAAAAAATTACAAACTGTGTGATTAATAATGGTGAAATGTGAGGAAAAATTTAATAAACTCATTCATGGTAAATTCATTCACATAAATTGTACAATGATTGCGTCGTTTCCTTTGGTTCGTTCCTTTCGATGGGTTCTCTTTTGTTTTCTTTGGGTTTTTGTCTTAGTTCCGTTAAATTAATTTTTTTCTCTCCTATCTTGTGCATACCTACTCCTATTGTCGCTTACTGTGCGAGGTAGATATCATTTGTGTTCTAGCAGCCATGCCCAAACAAATGCATTTCAGAACTGTATACAGGCGTTGAAGGCCTCGCAACTACACTGTATGTAAAAAATAATTGGTTACGTCATGTGTCCATTTACTACTGGGTTGTTTAAAATAAAAGATCGCAAAAAGAGAGATCGCAATCAATTTTAAGCTCTATGCAGCATAAAATTACATCTACAAATATTTTCTTTATCATATCTAAGCATTTGTTTTATGCATACAGGGAAGCATTTATTTATGCATTTTATTGGAATAAGGTCAGTCTCAAAACTAGTGATGCCTTAGTTCGAGACAAGAAAAAATTCGTATGGGAGGGCGATAAATCCTCTCTTCCCCCCGAGTAAGAAGCCAAAGTATCTATTTATGTAAGAAAGTCGAGTTTAAGAAAGGTAATAAGAATTACTTTTTGCGCAATTACTTTGAGAGTACAATATCTACATAAGAATTAGGAATCGTTTTGAATACACCGTTAGGCAAGGTTAGGTTAGGTTAAAGTGGCGGCCGGTCAAAAACGAATACACCAGCTTTTTGGTTCGTTGTGGTACCACAGGGGATCTACTCCTCCTCTCCTAAGTGCTGTCGTGAAACCACCCTGAACTAATAATAAAAAGCAGTAGACGCTTAACGTCTATCTCCTCAAGATCCCTAAGATCATCAAAAAAGAGGCTTCCTAGATGCTTCTGTCTTCTGCGGGCTAAATCGGGGCATGAACAGAGGAGATGCGATACCGAATCCTCCTCTTCCTCATCCCTGCAACTCCCTCATCTTCGCATGAACCACCATTCTAAGGACATGCCTACCTATAATACAGTGTCCTGTTATAACGCCTATCAGAATGGAGAGATCTTTCCTCGCCATTTGAGTGAGCTTCATCGTTCGTTTTTCAGTAAAACTAGGCCAAAACTGTCTAGATGTGTTAGAGGTGGTGCTATGCTTCCAACTGAAATTAGCCAATTCTGTGGCATGTTGCCTTAGAGCCAGCTTGCAAGACGCAAGTGGCATGCCTAATGTTTCCATGTCCGGCAGCAGCGTTGCTGCTGTACCTTCCCTAGGGAGCTCATCCTCTCTACAATTTCCCGGAATGTCCCTATGCCCTTTTTCCCAGACCAGATAAATGTCAAACTTATCAGCCATCTCATTAAGAGACGAGCGATATTTATTGGCTGTTGGTGAGTTAGGAGCACACCTGCAATAAATTGAATCGCTGCTTGGCTGTCTATAAAAATGTAGATATCTTTAGTTGATATCTCACTATACCTCAGCCATTCCACAGCTCTATAGATAGCCTGGAAGATGATGTAATGATCTGGCAGTCTAAATGAGGTTCTGATGTCCAGATCCGTTGAGAAGACGCCTCCCCCAACTTTGCTATCAAGTTTTGAGCCGTCAGTAAAAATATGCGCGCCAACTTGGCTTAGTGGTTTAGTGGCTTAGTAACCCGTCCCATTCCGCTCTGGTTGGGATAACTGTGTGAAAGCCGTTCTCGAATGAGGGAGTGGCAATAGTGTAATCGATGTTGCTGGGAACTGCTCCTGCAAGATCGTTACTGGAGGAATGACCTGTATGAGTGTAAGTCCGCTGCGAGGTTGCTCTCAGGCGGATGGCTGTTTCCTGCGCCATCCTTTTTCCCATAATATCAAGGGGTATTAAGCACACAGAACTGCATTTAGCGCTTGCGATGAAGTGGACGTAAGCGCTCCGCTGATACATACGGCCGCAGTTCTATGTACTTTCCCTAACAATTTGCAATTAGACTGTGTTTTTAGTGCTGTCCACCACACACATACACCATATAAGCTGTGTAAATCCAACGTGCAATATTCGGGTCAAGCCCAACGTTTTACCTATAGCTTTCTTGCAGGCATATTAAGCAACATAGTTCGCTCAAGAATATTCGGTTTTCAGCTTAACTTTCTATCCAAAATAACCCCTAAGTATTTTGCCTCTTCCACGAAGTTTAGCAGAGTGCCATCCAGACGTGGAGAAATTATGCGCGGAATTTTATATTTCCTCGTCATCCGCATAGGCAATCACCTTGCAACCCACCTTTTCTATTTTTCTTAGAAGTACATTGAACTAAGTTCCATAATAAAGGTGATAGAACACCCCCTGAGGAGTGCTTCTACTTAAAAATCTCCCGGTCTTTGAGTCACATAAAGACGCACTGACGACTCTGCAGGTCAGCAGGTTTTTTATCAGGACAGATTGACTCATCTACCCGAAGCTTCATGAGCGCGCCAATGATTGCCCCCGGAAGAACATTGCTAAAGGCACCTTCGATATCCAGAAAAGCTACCATTGTATTCTCCTTATGGAAAAAGGCATTTTCTATAAAGCCTACCAGGGAGTGCAGGGCCGTTTCTACAGACCTACCTTTCCTGTGAGCGTGCTGTGAGCTGTGAGCGTGAAAGTCAATTTAATACACCGTTAAAATGTTTAAAAAAAAATTAACATGTTTGTGGCGTTGTTGGACCAAACTAGAGTTAGAAAAACTGGACATATTGTGCAACTTTGAATAGCAAAAAAGTATAGTCTTTGATTTGTTAAAGTTTTAAATATACCTATAGTTTCTTGACACATTTCAAGCATTTGCTTAAACGAAAAGTTTACACTTTTGATGTTTTTTTTTTTTTTTGTTTAAAGAAAATTTAATACGATTTTTGTAAGCATCAGAAAATATAAACATCAATATTTTCAATTCAAAGAAGAAAAAAATTACATAAAAATGTTTTTTGGATCGCAATCCAAATACCACAATAAATATTGAACGTGTAGCAGGCGCCTTGGAATTTTGCAACAATATAAATTCCTTTAGAATTTTTTTAATCGTTTCGGAGTTTTAGAATTTGTTAGGTAAATTATGAAATAAATTCTTGAATGTGTTTGCTCAAAAAGGACACACTTTACAAAACAAAGACTTAACAAAAAACGGCTTAGAGTAAGCCAAAAAAGCAAATGAAATAATTAAAAAAAATTTTAAAAATTGTTTGGTGTTTCAAAATTGGATTTTTTTTTTGTAAAATCCAAAAATTTCTATAAAATTTCAAAATTCGGAATAAATTTGAAATTATCTTTTTGGCTTATTACAAGCCGTTTTTTGTTTTATAATGTTGGCTGTATGGTTTATCCTTTTTGAGTCAAATAAGTTTTCACTGAAAAAAAATCCGTTAAAAAGCATACGTACGTTCATTTAATCCTTTTCAAATTAAACAAAATAATGTTGTTTTTTTTTGGTTCATTTATGATTTAGCTCATTTTACAAACCATTAAATCTTGGATATCATAACTAATTTTATGTATTTAACTATAGTTCGATTGAATTCATTTTTTAATTTTTTATATTCACATAATTTAGCTTGAAAAAATTAATGCCGTATGTGAAAATTTGCACTTTTTCGATTTTCGAGGAAAAAAGGTCTGTAAATTCTAAAAAATAGCGGTAAGTCCACAAAATTTTCGTAATCCATTGTGAAATGTGTCTGCAAATCACTAGGCATGAAGAATATTGCACGGCTACATTTTTAATTATAGTCCCTTTTTCTCAATAATCTTAAAAGCAGAAATTTTCACATACGACATTAATTTTTTCAAGCGACGATATATAGTCTATACCAAATTTCATTACTCTACGCCAATTTCTAATGATTTTGTCCACAGCTTATATAAAAACGTTGCACCTAGCAGAATGTTAAATTTAGATATGTTTTTTTTTTGCCAATGATGTAATAGAAATCTTCATATTATTCTTGTAGACAAAGCCGTCAAGGACTCAAAAAAAAATATAAAATATTCTCTTACCAACAAAGAGCTTTCTGAAAAACAAAAAGACAGACGAAAAATAGAAACATTGCGTTGAATGAATTAATATAACCCCCTTCCGAAAAACTCGCCTAATATTTGTTATGACAAAAGTCTTATAAGAGTTTCTATAGAAATGTGTGATTGTGTAACCTTGCTTAGTTGACCTTCAGCATATCCTTTAAAAAAACTCTATTTATTTAAGCCTTAAAGCATGAGCAGAATATGTCTTTCACTCAAAAGCTACTGACTGCTGCTAACATAACTTGAATGCAGAGAAAAACCGAAAAAAATTAAGTTGCAAACAAAATGAATGCAAATGAAAAAAAACTAAATACTTAGGTACTACTCGTAAATAAGACCGGATGTTTTTTGTATAGTTTTTCCAAAAGCTTGTGACGTCCTGAAAATCCTGCATAGTAGAAGCAAAACATCCGGCTTTTATAATTATTTTGTTTTTATTATTTTGTAATATTATTCTTTCTTTTTTTTTTTGCATTTGTTGTGCTTTTGAGTTTGTAAGCATGCAGAGGGGTATTGAGTAAGTGTGTGTGTGTGTATTTTTCGTTTGTGACTGTGTCAGTGTGACAGTGAATTTCTGTGCACTTAAGCCGCTTTAAAGAGTGGCAACCATTATTTTGTAGCTGTACAGCAGGCAATGTGGAAAAATTCTCTACTTTGCAGTTTTTTTACAAACAATAACACAAATATTTTTGTGTTAAACAAAAGAATTTTTGCTGCAGTTTTAATTTTAAATCCGAAAGAAAAGAAGATTTTTCTTATAACAACAGCGTAACCTTCAGTGGTGCCAATGCAGCTGGCTGAGTCAAAATATTTGTGGGCAAATAGTGGTTGAACAGCGGTCAAACAAGGGTCGAACGCGGTCTAAAAATAACCCAAAAAGCCTAGCGGTCAAAAGTTAATTCGAACAACGTCCGTACAAAGACTAAATTAAGTTGTACGGCCGCTTTGCGCCAGTTGTATGACACCAAATTTTTCAAAGCTCTTATTTAACAGCAAACGTATGCGCAACAGCATAAGCAAGCCTCACTCAGCGATGTTGGTGTTGATAGTATCGCCACTTGTGTGCGGCGCAAAATAATTAGTTAATTTAAAAAAAGATGTGCTCATTTTTATTGTAGAATAAATACTGTTTGTCCGATGTACGGCCGTCGTACGACCCTTGTATGGCAACGAAAAATATTTAAGATTAAAGATTAAGACCCTTTAAATTAAGACCCTTGTTCGCCTGTTTTTTGGCCTTAGTAAAACAATTTTTTTTAGTTTTAATTTTTTTCTCTCAATGCGAATTCAGCACCAGTGGCGTACGTTGCATTTGACTAAAGGAAAAACAATTTAAAACAAAAATATAGTACTATTTTATAGCTTATCTCAAGCAATTGTGGATTTGGCTCATCAGATTGCATTGCTTCTAATTCATGATGAAAATTAATTTTGAAAAAGAGCGTCCACTGACTCGAAAAAAGCGCTTTTTATCATTAATATCTTATATGTGGTACATCTTTTGCTCCTTAAAACACTTTGAAAAATCAGTGAAAACATTATCAAAAAATTGCCAAAAAATTGGTTAAAGGAAAGGGTCCGAAAATTGGTCCGCTATAGTTTTCAGTTGAGTTCATGAAATTCAGAAAAACTAACATATTAGAATATTCACTCTTCTTTCATTGAAAAACAGATGTCATCAGCACACTACAATGTTGAAAACTTTTTTATGTAAAATTTCAAGGATTTTAAAATTACATTTTCGACTTTGATTGCAGCAAACATATTTCTATTTACCGTAAATATATTTCGCAATTCTGACCATATATTATTTATCATACATATTGCTATTTTTGTGACAAGCATTTCAATGTTTGTTTATACTTTCAGGTAAATATATTTTGATTGATGTGACAAAAAAATGTTTTTGCGGAAAAATAAGTCCACAATGTTCATATTTTATGCATCTGAAAGTAATACTATGCTTATTAGCTGTGGCATTGTGACGTTTGGAAATTCTCAATATTAGTTTTTCGATACGCTGGGACCTCTTATTTTATGAGGTTTAATAAAAAAAAAATGCAAGAGCCAAAAAATTAAGGAGATGGGAGGGGGTAAATGGCGTCTCATCAAGGTCAAAGTTTAAAAAATTGTGAGGTTTTCAGACAAATCAGCCAACAGCTGCTCAAAAGTTGCCCATAGAACTGTGGTTTATATGGCCGACCGTCATTCAATTTTCATCCCCAACATTTTTTCCAAACAAACTTCCCCTTATATCTACCCCTTTGGGGGCTTTCATACAAAAGTGACGTTTTATGAAAATTACTCCCAACGCTCCCACTGCTACCAGGATGCCCCTAGAGGATTGAAGTACATGCCAACCCCAATTAATTTATTCTCCTAAACAATTCTTCTGAATAGGTTAACCCCTATCTCCACCCCTTAAGGGGTCTCCCATACAAAATACATGCTTCAACCTTTCCAACCGCGTCCAGTATTTCGTAAAAGAGTTCATTTGTGTCACCGACCCACATTCATTTTTCATATCCAATATTTTTTTCAAACATACTTCTCCCCTTTCTCAACCCTTTTTGGAGGTTCCATACAAAAGTGAAGTTTTATGGAATTTACTCCCAACGCTTTTACTGCTACCAAGATGCTCCTAGAGGATCGAAATGTACAACCAACCCCAATTAATTTATTATCCCTAACATTTCTCCTGAATATACTAACCCCCTATCTCTACATTTTAAAAGGCCCTCTATACAAAAAACATGATCCAACCTTCTCATCGCTTCCAGTGTGTTCTAGGAGGATTCATATGTATCACCTGCCCACAATAATTTTCCATCTCCAACATTTTCTCCACTTACTTCCCCTTGTCAACATACAAATATGACATTTTAAGGCCCGATTTCACGAGCAATACTTAAGTTGAACTTAAGTATAAACTCTGAAAATGCGTTTCATCAGCCATGCTTAAGTTCAACTAAAGTATGAAAAATGCGTGACTTAAGTTATACTTAAGTCATCGACAGCCAACAAGTGATTATATTTTAAACAGGATTAGGAGCCATCAGTCATGACTGATGGATAGCAAATACTGCCAAAAAATATTCATATTTCGAAAGCATTTTTGTTTGTTTGAAAAAGAACTAAGCGGGCTTCGCGATATTTATATTTTTGTAGTGATTCTTTACGTGAAAGCTTAGTTTGGCAGCACCAGAGTTATAAAAGCCCCCAATCAAGATTTAAATTTTTGAAATGATGCTGCTGGGTATGTTTCAATTGACCATATTGTTTGACATAAATTGATGGCGAAATTCTGTGCACATCTATGGTATCTCAGTGGAGAAGCTGTGGCTCTTGCTTTATTTGATCCAAGCGTGTCCTTCGATATCAAACGAAAAATGACAGAAGCAATTCGTACATTTGATATAGGTAAAGACGAAAGCGAGTACTAAGTTTCTGAGGAGGAGAGTGTGACATCATCTGATGAAAAGAGTGAGGATGACGAACAAGACAAAAAACCTAAAAGAAACTTATATCAAGGCGAAACAATTGATCAAGGGATTGAGTTCAATAGGCTTAAGTCATTTTGTCACGTCTGAGACATCAAATTTTTTCACACGTTTAAAATTGTCGCCAGACGTTATTTTTACTGAACCAGAGACTTCGGTAGAGCGTGAAGACTACCAGCAAGCGCAAGAGGCCGTGTGTAAGTTACATGTGGTTACCAATGCTGCCGAAAGAGCCGTTAAATTAATAGAAGAATATAACAACGTGCTGCGCCGAAATGAAAAAGAAAAACAATTTTTACTCCACGTCGTCAGTGCCAACCGTAAAGAATATCCTTAGCACAATAAAAACGAATTAATATGATTCACTGAAACGATCAATAATAAAATAATTTATCTCTGAATTTTAATTAAAACTCGCATTTCTTTAAAAATAATGGGAATCTATTTCCTGAAGAAGTATTTATTTGGTTAATTTGTTTTGATGCGGTTTTACGTTTATTTGTTTAGAAAATCTACAAGAGGAGCAGAAAAAGGTTAGTTGATCACAAAGCATTATAGGTGTGAAAACTTAATGGGGAGTGCCTTGGTAGGAGGCACTCCATTTTGTATGGAGGACACCTTAAGGGGTCGATTTATGGTGTTAGTATATTTAGGAAAAATGTTAGAGATAATAAATTAAAAAAGGTTGGGCACAAATTGGAATCCTCTCTCTAGAAGCATCTTGGTAGCAGAAGAAGCGTTTGGAGTAAATTCCATAAAAACTTCACTTTTGTATGAAAACTTCCAAAAGGGGTTGAGAAAGGGTAGAAGTATGTTTGAAAAAATATTGTTTATGAAAAATGAATGTGGGTCGGTGATACAAATACGAAATACTGGACGCGGTTGGAAAGGTTGAAGCATGTATTTTGTATGGGACATCCCTTAAGGGGTGGATATAGGGGGTTAACGTATTCAGAAGAATTGTTTAGGAGAATAAATTAATTGGGGTTTGGCATGTACTTCAATCCTCTAGGGGCATTCTGGTAGCAGTGGGAGCATTAGGAGTCATTTTCATAAAAACGTGACTTTTGTATGGAAGCCCCCCCAAAGTGGTGGGTAAAGGGGGAAGTTTGTTTGAAAAAAATGTTGGAGATGAAAATTGAATGAGGGTCGGCCATATAAATCATAGTTCTATAGGCAACTCCTGAGCAGCTGTGAGCTGATTTGTCTGAAAACCTCACGATTTTTTAACTTTGACCTTGATGAGACGCCATTTTTCCACCTCCTATCGCCTTTATTTTTGGGTTCATGCATTTTTTTATTAAACCTCACAAAATAATAGGTCCCAACGTATCGAAATCGGAAAATCTTTCACTATGCCATAGCTAATGCTTATCAGTGGCTTTAGTCAGGCGACGATTGGTGGTGGCCGTAGCCTACTGGTAGTGTGCTTGGCTCGTAACCGAAAGAGCCGCTATTCAATCCCAAAAATAATTTTATGTTCCAGTAAACATAATATATTTATTGCAACAAATAAGCTTATTTGCAGTGAACATTAAAGTGAACATAAATTGCTGCCGGAAAACATTTAATGTTTACAGTAAAATAAAAACACATTTCTTATTAAAATTAACTTGTTTGCTTTAAACAAGTTTTTAAACATAATAACACCCTTCGAGATTATATTTGTGTCAAATATATTTTTTTTTCTGCGTGTGGTTTCCACATAGATAGATAGATAGTTAAATGCGGAGGGAGCTAGTCACCTAGCTACGTGGCCTCAGGGGCCTATTGTAACAAACCTCTATAAGTTGTAGTTCATACTTAATCATTAAGTTCGTTAGGAATAGAGCTATATCCTTGTGTGAACTATCCGCTATTTGGTGCGGTTCTAGGTACAATGCACCTAATTAGCAAAGTCGGGTTCAAAATTAAAACGTTACAGCGACACAAAATGTGCTCTGCTGTTTCTTCATCTTCATTCCACAATCTACACAGATCTTCCTGAACTATACCCATGGTTGATAAGTGCTTATTTGGCCTGCAATGTCCAGTTAGGAAACCTGTGACAAGTCTGATAGATGTTCCATTTAAAGTAAGGAATTGTTTCGTTCTTTGGGGCGAAGTGGTTGGCATGAATGTTTTTGTCTGTCTGTTACCTTCTGTTTCTTTCCAGTAATGAAGTGCCTCTCTGTTTAGCCACATTTTAATGTTATGGCGCATAATGCCCCATGTTAGCTCACAGAATGGTTCTGGTTTCCTAAATAGCCGCTATGGCTTGGTTCACAAATGAGGTGAACACTGTTATGGGCAGACACTTTGATAAGTAGCTATAGGCAATCCCATACGAGTTTCAACGTGATTTTATATACGCTAAGTGTAAGTCAATGGTGAGTACCGAATACAGTGGAATGATGAACTGTATGAGCTAGCTGTACGCTGACATCGACATAGTCAAGCGCATTCAAATCGAGCGGCTTAGCTGGCTAGGTCATGTTCAGCGCATGAAAGACGATGCTCCAGTGAAGAAAATATTTGATTCGGTACCCAGCGTCGGTGAACGCAGCAGAGGACGACCGCATCTTCGTTGGAAAGACCAAGTAGAGGACAACCTGATGAAGCTTGGAATTACCAACTGGCGCCAGGAAGCGAGAGACAGAAATTGCTGGCGCAAATTCTTAGATGAGGCCAAGACCGACATACGGTTGTAGCGCCAACTAAGTACCAAGAGTAAGTAGAGCAGTTTTGCTGTCAGAGTGAATGTAAATGCTTTTGTTCCCAGTGGGACTATTTACATACTTTCTTTGGCAGATACAAAGCCTATTTAAGCTTGGAGTACTGAGCTACCTGTGCCCATGCTGGCATCTATAGAGTTTCCCTGCCTCTATAGAGAGGCAGAGATCGCAGGGTAATAACCTTAGATTCTCGTCCTTACATATAATAGCGCTGGGTGAGTGTTATTTAATATAAAAAAATTTTTGTCAATGATGAGCCTGATTGTGAAGATCAGAGCTTGTTTCTTGGGAAGAAGATGTTATGGTGGTATACCAATAAAAATCTCTAAGGCAGCAGTTGACACAAGCTAGATGTTGCAACTTACTGAGCTTGACTTGAGCTTGATTTGATTTTAGATTAATTAACACTCCAGATTAAGGCTTTTTATATATTTTAGCACTGTCTCTGGATTGGTGTTCCAAAATGTGGACGGGGTCACTACTTCCCCTCCAAAATGAAGGCATCTTAGGCTATGGGTTGCCGGACATTCACATAGAATGTGTTCGGGGGTTTCTTCTTCCTCCTCGCATAGTCTGCAGACGTCTGATTCAGAAAGACCCATCTTCTTAAGATGGTATCTGAGTGAGCAGTGACCTGTGAAGCAACTGGTGAGAATTCTAAGGTCTGCTTTGGTAAGCTTGAAAAAATCTTAGGATTTTGCTTTACTTGGAGTTAAAAATTTCTTAGATAGCCTTTGTCCATTAGTGTTGTTCCAGTGACACTGAAATTTCTTATCTTCCCATATTTTAATTTTTTCTAGAATGTAGCCTTTTGCTAAGCTACAGAATGGTTCAGGTCCTATAAGAATTCGAGACGCTCCTCTTTTGGCAAGGCAGTCCGCCCTTTCGTTTCCCTCGAATCCTTCGTGACCTGGAACCCACCATAATTCTATTTTGTTGCTTTGTCCCAGCGTATTTATTAGCCCTTGTATCCCATTGGAAGAGCTTTTTGGAACTTTGGACCATATATCCTCGCTCCCGTTACTCCATTTTCGAGTTCTGACCCATCAGAGTACCATATCTGTGAGCCAGGATCAACTGGGAAGCTATCATTCCTCCATAGTTGCCTATTAGGTATAACGACCTTGTAGTGTTTTGAGAAGTTTACCTTCGGCAGCATCCTGTCGGGGATTTTTAAAAAAGGGTCATTTTCGGAGGTTTTTAGTATCTTCATGTGACCCGTTAAATTCCCTGCCTTGTAATCACCGATTTCCTTCATTCTTAGTGCACTTAGACATGCTTCTTTTTTATAATGATCGTTAAAGGGGGTAGCCCTATTATTACATTCAGAGCTTCAGATGTGCACGTTCTCATTGCCCCAGTGATACTAATTCACGCCATTCTTTGCAGCTTTGTCAGTTGATTAGCTGCTGTGCGCTGTTGGACCTTGGGTCACCATGCAAGTGCTGCATACGTAACCATAGGTCTGACAATTGTTGTAAACGTCCAAAAAATCTTTTTCGGTCTGAGGCCCCACATATTGCCATGGAGTCGTTGACAGGCAAAAAGGGCACGTGTTGCCCTGTCTGTAATTGAATCTAAGTGGGTGTTCCAACGGAGCTGCTTGTCAAAAATCACTCCTAAGTACTTGACCTCATTTGAAAAGTCAATAACTTTTCCATCTAGGGTTGGTCTTACCAGATTTAGGCACCTTTTCCTGGAGAAGGGTACCAGGTGAAGGATTTATACATCCACATGGTTAGTTTAGGACTTAGGCCCCAGATTTTACCTATAAAACTTCTGCTAACCCATAATAAGGCTCTTGATTTGTTTGTGGTGATGTTTAGGTGTGCGCCTTATATGTTCGTACGCTCCGACAGAAGACAAGGACGATGAGATCAAGGAAATTTTCTACGAGCGACTTGAAAATGCTTACGAGCGCTGACCCCGTCACGACGTAAAAATCGTGCTTGGATACTTCAACGCTAAGGTGGGCAAGGAAAATATTTTTGGTCCAACAGTCGGAAAGTTCAGCCTCCACGACAACACCTCTGAGAACGGAATGAGGTTGATTGACTTCGCCGCAGTACGAAACATGGTCGTAAGTAGCACTAGATTAAAGCATCTCAATATTCATAAAGCCACCTGGATGTCCCCTGATCAAAAAACCAAGAATCAAATTGATCACGTTTTGATCGACGGAAGGCACTCTTCCAGTGTATTGGATGTACGCACGATCCGCGGTGCAAACATTGACTCGGATCACTATCTTGTTGCAGCCAAGATCCGTACACGTCTGTACGCAGCTAAGAATACACGCAACCCTACACAGAGAAAGCTAGGCGTCGACAAGCTGCAATCGAAACAGACAGCCGATGCTTTCGCCACTCGACTCTCACTCCTGCTTCAAAGCACTCCTCCAATCGATGATATATGCGCGCAGTGGACTCACATTTCCAACTCCATGCGTGCGGCTGCTGAAGAGGTGATTGGCTACCAACGCCCTCGCCGAAACCAGTGGTACGACCAGGAGTGTCGCGACGCCACTGCAGAGAAAGACGCCGCCTACAAAGCCACCCTGCAGTCGGTTGTAACGCGCGCTGCTAAGGAGCGATGATCTCTAAGCTTCTAAATGGCGACGCTGACAACAATCCTGCCGATAGAGATGATATTCCGAAAACCCCAATTTTGGATGACAGCGTTGAGGTTGCGCTGCCCGACTATGATGAAGTTCTGACAGCTATAGCTCGGCTTAAAAATAACAAAGTCGCGGGAGCTGATGGCTTACCTGCTGAGCTGTTTAAGAACGGAGGCGAAGCCCTACTTAAATGCATTCACGAGCTTCTATGCAGAATATGGTCGGCAGAATGCATTCCGAACGATTGGAATCTCAGTGTGCTCTGCCCAATCCACAAGAAAGGTGATCCCACTATCTGTGCCAATTACCGTGGGATAAGCCTTCTTAATATCGCATATAAGGTCCTGTCGAGCGTTTTATGTGAAAGATTGAAGCGCATTGTAAACGAACTGATCGGACTTTATCAGTGTGGCTTCAGACCTGGAAAGTCCACCATCGACCAGATTTTCACGCTACGACAAATCTTGGAGAAGACTCAAGAAAAACAAGTCGACACCCACCATCTTTTTGTCGACTACAAAGCCGCCTTCGACAGCCCAATAAGGAAGCACCTGTACTCCACCATGTCTGAATTTGGTATTCCTGCAAAACTAATACGACTTTGCAGGATGACACTGAGCAACACCAGCAGTGCAGTTAAAATCGGGAAGGACCTCTCCCCACCATTTATTACCAAACGAGGTTTCAGACAAGGTGATTCCTTATCGTGCGACTTTTTCAACCTAATGATGGAAAAGATCATCCGAGCTGCTGATCTGAGACGTAGTGGCACAATATTCTACAGCAGTGTTATGCTGCTTGCGTATGCTGATGACATAGATATCATTGGCCATAATACGCGCGAAGTCAGTGCAGCATTTTCCAGATTAGAAAGAGAGCATGGCAGAATTAGAGAAGGTATATGCATTTCAGACTGCGCTCTCTTTCTCATAGCCAGAATTGTCAAACTCAAGCATTTTGCTATTCTTGCCTATTTTCGCTTTCTTATCGCATTCTCACCGTTTTCAGATTTTGTATGAGCTGTCAACTTCGTTTTGACAGTTGCGGCAGTCTTCCTCTCCAAAATGCATATGCCTTCTCTTATTCTGCCATGAAAGAGAGTCAAGTCGAATGGGTCTGGCAGTTAATGCAGATAAGACGAAATACTTGGTGTCAACAAACAAACAGTCCCAGCGTCTTGGAACCCACGTTACCATTGACAATACCTCCTTCGAGGTTGTGAAGAACTTCGTTTATTTGGGTTCCAGCATTAATTCAACCAACGACATCAGTATTGAGATCAAACGAAGAATAACTCTTGCCAACAGGTGTTACTTTGGGCTCAGTAGGCAATTGAGAAGCAGAGCCCTTTCTCGACGAACGAAAATCACGCTCTATAAATCGCTCATCATACCCGTCCTACTTTACGCAGCACAAACCTGGACGCTGAGCAGTTTAGATGAAAAGACTTTAGTAGCATTCGAGAGAAAGATTCTTCGTAAGATCTATGGACCAATCTGCGTCAATGGCGAGTACCGAATACGGTGGAATGATGAACTGTATGAGCTGTACGCTGACATCGACATAGTCAAGCGCATTAAAATCGAGCGGCTTCGCTGGCTTGGTCATGTTCAGCGCATGAAAGACGATGCTCCAGTGAAGAAAACATTTGATTCGGTACCCAGCGGCGCTCAACACAGAAGAGGACGACCGCATCTTCGTTGGAAAGACCAAGTAGAGGACAACCTGACGAAGCTTGGCATTTCCAACTGGCACCAGCAAGCGAAAGACAGAAATGGCTGCCACAAATTCTTAGATGAGGCCAAAACCGACATACGGTTGTAGCGCCAACTAAGTAAGTAAGTAAGTAAGTAAGTTGCTTAGGTGTGGGTTCCATGTGAGTTTATCATCAAGCGTCACACCTAAGTATTTGACTTCTTTTAAGAAGTTTTAGTTACACCGAAAAGAGTAAGTTCAGTTAGATTTTCTCTGACTCTTTTCCTGGGAAGGACGATGATGTTGGTTTTCGTAGAGTTGACATTGAGCTCTGTTTCCCTGCACCATTTAGCTGCTATGTTGAGTGCTCTCTGGAGGATATACGATAAAGTATCCTAGTATTTTTTTTAAAGGCTCACGATGTCATCAGCGTAACGCTGCACATCGAAGCCATTTGAGCCTCCTTATGGGCAACCTTTTGCGGCGAGTACTCTGAGTTCTGCCGTTATATTGATGATATGCTGTTCTAATTTTAATTTAAATTTATCAATATCAATTTCAATATCAAATATCTAAATTTTTGAAATGAAAATAGTGGACAATATTTTTAATATTAAATATTTGACCAAATCTATGGGGGGATATCTATTCTCATACACCACTGATTAACACTAAAATTTGAAAGCATATTTCTGCATTTATTATAAAAGACTTATTATCAAACTTTTTGTCATGCTTTTAAAGTTGTTGCATTAACAATTTTGCTACCAATTTTGTCACAGGCAAATGCAATGCATTTCTGTTGCAGAGACTAGTTTTTTTTTTTTATTTCAATAGCGTTTTATTCCTTTTAGTAACTGTTTTTGTCACATCAAAGCTCGCGTGCTTACATCGAAACGCAGTTTACTTTTCACCCCATTCTACCTCAACTAGTCAATAAACCCATCATTTGTGCCTGTTGCTTTGAAGCTTTTCAATCCAACATCAAACCACCGTGAGTTTCTATGCAGTTGCCAACAAATGAATCTGATTGCCTTTTGGCAGTCCCTTTTTTATATAATTCTTGTTTTAGCTTTTTAGTAGGTAATGGTTTTCGTGCTTTGATCGAAATGAACTTTACTTTGGTTAGATTTGTTTTCACTTCTTTCTTATATGATTCTGAAATAGCCATGCTCTGCTCCTTTTTGATTTGAGTTTTTGTATTACGATAAAGTCAACACAATATTTTTAACTGATGCTCAGCACAACATCAATGATGAAGAAAGGAACAAAGTCTGAACGTAGTGAAAGCAACGAGCAACAATATTTTTTGATAGGCAAAAATGTATTGCTTACCGTGTCTTGCACCACGTTCAGGCTGCGTTTCGTTATACAAAAAGATGCAGTTAGTTGTTTTTTTTTCTTTTGATGATGCGTATTTTGCAATAAGACGTGTTTCAAATGGTATGCAAAACAGTATTTCTAATATGATTTGCAAAGTAGTTTTTAATTTTTTTTTTACCATGAACTGATGCAGGACTTGATGTTATGAACGGGTTGCATGAAAAGAACACTTAATGTACTAGTGTAATTAATACTTTGATCTGCCACACTTATTTGCTCAATCTGAACCGAAACTATACAGTTAGTAGTAACGCAATACAAAGACTAGCTTTTTTTTCCTGGTTGAAAATAACGACAAAATCGTACGGATACCAAATTTTCATCAAGCAAATGCTTGGAATATTTTCCTGTAGCCTTTTCACAGTAGTTTAGGGATATTGCTTCAAAAGCTTTAGCCTTTGCTTTACTATTTTCGATAATAGCCAATAGTTGAAACTTTTTCAATTCTACGTCTCTCACTTTTTATGTAAATAACTGAAAATTGTCATATTAGAGATAGCAATTTCTTGTTATTGTTGTAAATTTTGAAGTGGAAAATCGCAATACCACAAGCAGCTTATAAACATCATAGAATTTTTGTTTGCTCTGAAGGTTTCGGATTTGTTGACATTTTCATGTGCTGTTAGAAAAGCATTTTCAGAGAAATATTGAAAGCACTCAAGTAAAACTTTTTGTTAACCTTGAACTCAGCTTTTTAGTTTTTTAGAATTTCTGTGAAAATAAACCAGATTTAAAAAGCTTAACTTCAAGGTAACTAACATCTATCCCATTCCATTCCATTCCATTCCATAAAGACGATGTTCAACTAAATTAATGCTGGAGATGGGAAGACAGTCGTTTTACTCCTAGACTGTAATTTTTTCTACCCGTAAAGATTTTGCGAATTCGTGGTAGTCTAGCAATAATGATTTACATATATTATTATGATAAAATCTATACATTAAATAATTTTCTAAAGTATGTATTTTAAATTATCCCAATTATGTGAAAAAAACAAACCAGAAAAATGTATTGTTTCATTGCCAAAAGCAACAATCTTTATATAAAAGTTATTCATAAATTGTATACATATTTTTAATATTAAAAAATCTACACTTTAAGTTGTATAGACTTGATACTCCATTTCTATTTAATAAGAGAAACACCAAACTTTGAAATTGCTTGCTAGAAACAGTGAAATCAACTTTTCCATGTACATGTTTGAAGAATTTTTTAGTATCGCTTACGTTTTTTTAAAACGTTCTTGCGACGAAGGTGAATTGTATGGCTGCTAATCATATGACATTTCAAAGCAGTAGGCTTATTTATAGATCACCGCCATCAACTCTATCAAGGGTTGCCATCTGTTCTAGTTGCTTCATTGGTGTTCGATAGTTTGTCGAAGTGCACCATAGAAATGAAACGAGTTTTTTGCTTCGCCAGAAGCTAGTGTTCTAACTGAAAGGTGGCTATTTTCACAACCAAATGTTCAATCAAAAGAATGAATTCCAAAATCTGCGCACTCATATACTTGTTTAAACAGTGAGTTGATCACAGCTTAATCACTCAAAGACTACTGAAGAGGAAAATGTAGCGATTTCCGAAACAGACTGTCTAGTCAGCTAAGTGATTGACTCTATACAGAGTTTTTGTTGTTGTTGTTGCCTTCTTTAAAAAATTACTTGATCTAAAGCTCACAATTTAATTCATATAATAATTTCATAGATCATAAAACTAATTAACAAACTTATTTTGTTTTCTTTACCGTCCAACATAGTAGTAATTTCAAGTATAACTTTTCGAAAAAAAGATATAAAGTATTGGACTTGAATAAAATATATCTTCCTATTATTGTGATAAACCAATTTTTAAAACCTACCAAAAAATATTAATTCAATTGAAAATACATTCGATATCAGATGGAAATATAACCTAGTCTGTAGCGGGTTTTTAGTTATACAGGCCATGCACTCTCCCCACACTGTCAGTACTCTACAAACTACTTTTCTACGTTTATTAAAAAAGCATTTATTTTCATTTTTTATAAAACCTTTTACTAACTGTTTGTTTATAAAAATTAATTATATTTCGATGTTCTTACTTCAATGTAATTATTAAATAATATTTAAATAATTTGTGTAATTTTTATTTAACTTTATATACTCTATCTGATTTTTAGTGTTAAAAGTAGCCTACTTTAATTAAAGTTGCATTTATAGCCCAAATATTTATATAACCAAAATTAGAGCACCTTTTTTGTAATGTAAATATTCTAAAACCAAAAATAAAATTGTTTTTTTTTCTTTCAGCAAGATTACGCCGATGACGAACCTTATCGTTCTTCTGCTGAAAATTATCTTAATGATGCACCAGGCGTTTTAACGGAACAAAAGTATCGCGAACTAGGTACTCTAGAGGCAGTTCAACAGACACGTGACAAGCTTTTGCAGGAACAGGAACTTATGCGACAAAGTAAGTTTGTTTAATATATAATTTTTGTGAATTTTACTTTTAACAGATTTGAAGAAATTATCTTAAATTCCTATGCACACAAAAAAAAATATTTCAATTGGTACAAAAATAGTTTGAATAAAATTTGACAAGAGCTGTAAAGCAAGAAGGAACGGCGCAAATTAAATTTTGAAGTTGCATTTTATTATAGATCAGCTACCGTTTAGACTAAAAATGGTAAAACTAAAAGCGCTGAGCTCAGCATCAACAAAAAAGGTAAAAACCTTTATTTCTAAACGTGTTTAAGACGAACTGGTCAGAAAATTTTTTATTTTAGTTTAACTTAGCTGGGTCTCGCACCTACTTTTCTGCTTGATTGCTTCCCACTTAACCATACGCGTAGGTTTTGCGTAAAGTAATAGTTGTTAGTACGTTTTCGGATAGCAATTTTTTTGTGAATTTATTTGTTTTTACTTTGAATGATGAATGCTCTTGTTAGAGTAGATTAAATTCATGAAAATGTTTTCCATAAAAAAAATGTAAATCCATAATTATTAACAAACTTATTTTGATCTGAAAAAGAAACATTATATTGGAAGGTCTACAACTACAAATTTAGCAATATTTACAAAATATATTTTAAACTGTTTTGAGAATGGATATCAATGTGACGTTATATTCACGGACTTTTCAAAAGCATTTGACAGTGTTCATCATGACTTACTGTTAAAAAAACTCAAATTCATTGGATTTCACTCTAATTTACTTAAGTGGTTCAAATCATACCTTATTGGTCGTACTCAATTTGTTCGTATTAATAATTTCCAATCTAATGCGATAATGGTCTCTTCTGGTGTCCCGCAGGGTAGCCACCTAGGACCACTTCTGTTTTTATTATTTATAAACGATATTCCCAAAATGTTGACTTTTTCTCAATGTTTAATGTACGCCGATGACATAAAAATTTTTTCTGTTATTAAAGATACAAATGATAGTATAAATATGGAGAGGGATCTGTCCCAACTATCTTCTTGGTGCAGTAGCAATTTATTGCCCCTCAATTTATCTAAATGCCAAAGCATGACATTTTGCCGAAGTAATTCTCCTGCATTTTACCCTTATAAGCTGGGAAATACGACTTTGTTAAGAATAACTGAGAAAAAAGATCTTGGAGTAATTTTTGATATCAAACTCACATTTTCAAGTCACATTGACTATATTGTTGCAAAGGCCAATGGTATGTTAGGTTTTATAATCAGGAACTCTAAAGACCTTTGTGATCCTTTTTCTCTCAAAGCTTTATATTTTGCCTTTGTAAGGTCTATTTTAGAATATTGTTGCATAATATGGGATCCCTTTTATGCATGTGCTTCTAACAGAATCGAGAAAATTCAGAGACGTTTTACGAGATTTGCAATAAGTCGCTTGAGATGGAATATTGATATGCCTGAATATAGAGCTAGAAGGTTCCTTCTGGGAATACAATGTTTAGTCATCCGGCGTAAATATTTTGCTATTATGTTTGTGAGAGATATAATTTGCTTTGATATTAATTGTTCGTTTCTACTTTATCAAATTTCTTTTCATATACCTTCTCGTGTTCTAAGGGCTCAAAATTTATTTTATGAACCTTTTCATAGAGTGAATTACTGCATGAATGAACCTTTAACGCGTTGCTTAAGACTGGCAAACTCTGTGTGCCAAGATATAGATTTTAATCTTGGTTTAAGTAGAGATGTGTTTAAAAATTCCTTGCTTTTATATTTTAACAGTATATATTATAACTCTAGAGAATAACTTTAATTTGTATCTAATTGATAGATTCACTTTAGTGATTTAGTGTATTTAAGTAATCAGTAAGAGATATTTATACTCTGTTTGATGAAGATGAATTAAATAAATAAGTAAACATTTTTTTGTAGGACTAACGGTTTAGAAGATATAGTTGTTTGAGTACATGTCCGAATGACAATTTTTGTTTTTCTTTATAATTTTTCACTGTGTATAACTGCAAAAATAAAATATATTACCATTAAAGCTTAGTATGCTGTAGAGTCAAAAATTTTTAGGCATTTAATTCTACGCGCGAAACTTTGGTGTAGACTAAACACTAACACATACTTACCATAAAGTGTTTGTTGAATGTGTTAGTTGAACATTACCCAGTTGGAAAAGGAGCCCTGCTGTATGTCCGCCGGCAGCATGCCTCGGAAGGACAGAAGACATGCTCACCTCCATACCCGTTTATAAATTTTTTGTGTAGGCATGTCCTAGGCTGGCATGTCTGCCAGTCATACCCTGAGATGCATGCTGCATTGCTGCTACGGCAGTTAATTTTGCAGACATGCCGTCCTAAGACATGCCTTTAGAAAAAAAGATGTAAGGGGGTATGGAGGCGAGCATGTCTTCTGAATTTCCAACTTATGTTGCCGGCAATCGAAAAATTACCATAATCCTGAGACTTGAACCTAGATCGCGTGAGTGCTTGTGCATATGCTTATCCATTCGACCATTGCAGCTGTTAAATAATCGTCGCTTAATTTGCTTCATTAAGAATAAACGTGCGAGCACAGAGTAAGAAAATTAATGCGTTTGCTTTGTTATTATAAGCAATCAATGCAAAAACCAGAACGAAATCACTAAAAAAACAGAACAAACTAAAAAGAACCCAAAACAAAACTAAAAAACATTAAAAAAAAATAAAAAAATTATATCTCTGATGGGATTTGAACTCACTACTCAAGATTACAAAATTCATTAATAAAAACTAAAGCCCTAGCCTACTGAGCCATTCACACTGTTGTAATTTTGTTTAAATAATATACATAACAATGTTACTATCAAAAGTGCTTCGACGAAAACACAAAGTGTCGGATAATTACAACAATCAACAACAATCAATATTGAAGTTGTTGTCCCTTAAAATTAATCGGAATTTTGCGTTAGAAAACATAATACTTTATTATGACAAAGTTGTTGTTATACTTTTATCAAATGTAGACCTCTAAGCATTAAAATTATAACCTGCTACATTCCTTCCATCGGCAGGCCTGCTTTGTTTTTCATCAGAGTATTGTTGAATGTCAAATATCCATGACAATTAAATGTACGTACTAACCAACGAAAAAAAATTTTGCTACCTTTTCGCTATCAAAAACGCAATGCATTTCTTACGGAAGATTCTTTTCGCTTTTACAGCATACTAAGCTTTTAATAGAAAACAATTACTTATAAGTGAACAATTTTTTAATCATAAATAAGTTCAGAACATTAATAAGAAATGTTACATTTTTACATTCCTTAATGAGTTAAAAAAAGGATCATGAAATGTTCTCCTATCCACAATCGTAAAGTAAGAGTTTTGCGTAATTTTTCGGGTAATTAGTACATATAAACTACTTCCTAATAGGACTGAATTCATAAAATGTTTGTCATTCAAAAATAGTTCAACGCCCCCCCATAAAGCTTTAGTTTTAATTATAATATTATTATTTTCAATTTCGAATAAATTTAATTTTGCGAGCAATATTTCGCTGGCGACGGCCCTGGAAATATAACTACTTTGTACAAATAAAATTAAAAGAGTTTGTTAACACTATCATTTATTTTTAATCTTATTATCGATATGCAATAAAAGGACAATATATGATTGGAAATTTTTTAACTTTTTATTGGATTAAAAAGTAATATTCTTTGGTGTTGTCCTATATGTTATCAAAAAACTTTTAAAATTAAGTCAATGATTTTTAACCGTGTAGCATGCAGCCAAACTGAACTGAAGTATTCACGTTTATGGTCCGCAAACGAAGCTTCATCTTTGAAGTTAGATATAAGTTTGCTTTCACTTTAAAAATCTAACTTATTCGAATAAACAAAGAAGATGAACTATTAAGAAACTATTGGTATCACTGCGGTATTGCGTCATTGTTAATAAAAAAAATTGTATCAGCGCAATAGCGCAGTTAAGTGCTTCAACTCAACAACGCAACGCGCTGCGTGACCGTGTTACTAATAAAATAATCATAGAATCGTAGACTAGAAAACCTCTCTCTTTTACATTGACTTTGACGCCACTTTTTTCTCATTAGGTAATTAACCTGCGCAATGTTTTGAAACACAAAAAGGAACAAAGAACTGAAATGAAAGTTTCTCTTTTTACTTTTGGTTTGCAGTCGATATGTGAAAAAATTTAAGCAAAATTGACCTTACAATGCATATTTTCAATATAACATAATTATAAAACTGGCAACTAAAATTAATCTATAGTAATAAAACTCATTTTCTGTTTGTTTGTTTGTTTGTTTGTTTGGCCTTTATACAAATCTAAACGGCTCAATGGATTTTGCTCAAACTAGGTATACATATAAAGTGCATCCCAACTTAAAATGTTACATACTTAGTTTTTGCCACGCCTCCTCTGAAATTTTTCAACTAACAACAATTTTGCTATTATAAAACTTTTTACAATCGGAGATTTTTGTGTATTTAATTTTAAAAAATTTCTGTTATTTTGACATCAAAAACATTCACATAACTTTAAAATTGGAGAAATTTTCAGTACAACGACTTTTTCATAAAACATCTTTGCCTAAGAATGAGAAAAAAACGACATGAAAATCAAAGTTTGGTCTTTCGATGCAAATATCTCCGCTGTCCATTAATATATTTCAATTAAATTTTTTTGTTCAAAATATCAATAAAATCATATTACAAAAATAGGTGGAACTGCACCGTTAAGTCAGTGTATATATGTTTTATGATTATGTCAAAAAAGGTCCAAAATATTAACTTTTTACTCAAAAAATTACTCAAAAATTGTTATTGTTCTAAAAATGAAATCAATTAAAAATTGCGCATCTGGCTACCTTTCATATGAAATAGCATTTATTTGCAAAAATTCTTCCAGCTAAGCGCAAAAATTATTTTACTGTTTTTGTTATCAATTTTTCCCTTTGATTTTTTTCGCGAAATTGATTTTTTCCAAAATGTTGTTTTTATATTTTTGACAAAAAAGTCAAGTCTCAAAAATAATGTATGTGTAAAAATTACCCCATATCTCTTTCCAATTAAAAGTTATGGCTTAAAATTTATTTTTTCATACCAGTTTCATTTAATAAAATTGAGTTTTGTTTTCAAATTCTCTATATAATTTGAGCGTCCTCATTTATCTCTAAGAATGCTGTTGTGTGTTTAGAGTAATTATAAAAATTTTCCTTATAGTAATCTTCATACTATTTGCTTCCCCACCCCCGCCCCCTCCTGTTAAACTTGTTTTGTTGTGATTTGTCATTTTTCTCACTATTGTTTCACCGTTGTCACTCAGTTCTTTATCAATGGTACTTTAAATATCACTATATCATCGAAAAAATGACTGTGAATAAGAATGCTGTAAAATTTAATTTTTTCATGTTTAATGTGTTATTTGAGCAATATTGTTGAAAGTCAAATTTCCACGCCAATTAAATGTACCGACATATAAAAGACAGCGAAATTTTGACATTTTAACTCTCCAACCATGGTTGTAAGCTTGGCTGCATTGAACAAATTTTTCGGTTCAATTGCGTACTAATCGAAAGTATGCTGAAAAGTATGCTGGTAAATATTATAAATTAGAAATAAGTACTGCATTACCGACACGAATCCAATATTTTAGAAAAGTCAGTAACTGTTACTCAATTAAGTTATTTTCGCACACAGCGTAAACTTGCAGCAAATAACATAATGGCACCAAAGAGGATAAATTTTTGAGCTTGGTAAATTTTTTAACTAATATTTTTATAGTGGTCTCAAACTTAAATTCAACACGTTTTTACAAAATTCCAAAATTTACAAAAAAATTTTATCGAAAAGTGTATATTAAAATGTTTATATAAATGACTCTCGAGTAACACCGGCTATATCAGCTAGTTTATAATAAAATAGTTAAAAGAATTAATATTAAAACTATTTTTAATAATATAAACCATATCATTAAACAGACACTAAATTTAAAATTACTTTAATCTTAATTCATAATTTTATAATATTTTACATGCTATGCAATACAGAATTAATTTTTTTTTCTTTTTTCTTTTATGTATCGGTTTTGCAATAAGCATTTTAAACTTTTAGAAAAACTACTTTATTTAAAAAGGCGATAAAACGCAGGGGAGATTTATTTGTTCTGAGTAGTTCAGATTGAAGACTAGTGATATTTGAAATATATTGCACTATTTGCTACTATTAGGGTATTCACAAGGTGTGCTATCATGTCTTATTGTCCTAAAATTGCACAACTAAATTTGCAAGATATATAAATGCAAATAAGAAATAGCTGTTGGATTACGACACTTCAATAAACATAGCTTTCAGAGTGGTAATATATTAATCATTTTTTATATGGAAGGCAACAATAAAATGTTTAAACCAGTGTAAAATCTTAGGACAATATGACATTATGACATGATAGCACACCTTGAGAATACCCTATATGTCGTTTCTTCGCATAATGACTTTTAGGCCGATATTTTTAAAATATAAGAAAGAGTACAAGTTTTGTGCTACTTCAAAATATAGGCTTTTTAATGCAATAATCTATAAAATAGTCATTTCTAAAATTTTTCTTTTGATAACATCATATATTAAAATCATGAAAATATGTATCAAATATTATATTTTCTAAGAATGTTTAATTCTATTTCTTTACTCAAATATTTTTTATAATTAAAAATTTACTTGGCTCAGTTTAGTCAGAACACAAATTTTTGACAATAATTTGTTTAAGAGAACCCAAAACGAATTGAACAAAACATGATTTTCTTTTAAAATATCTCAACTTTGATGTATCACAGCGTAGCCAAAACTAAGTCTTTCCCTAAATATTTTGTTTTTGTCTTATCTAAGCAATTACCTATCGATTGATACAAATATTATTAGGTTTCGAATCATAATAATTTTGATTTTTGTTAATGGGACAACGCACTGTGGGCCAGTCGCTTGAAACGCTGTATCTTCGTTAGTTTGCAACATGTACTTTTAGGAAAAAAATGTTTTACCTCACCCTTAAAAATATGTGTTTTTAGAAAAGCAATAAAATTCTCCAACCAATCCAATAAACCAGGCGTAAGTATCTTCATTTACGAACAAAAACATGACAGAAAACAGAGGCTTTATCCACCTTTAGCTGTGGACTATTATTGTCCAACACCTATTTTTAATAAAGCAGGAATAATTTTATAAAAAATAGAATAAAAGAGTTATAAAATTGCAAAATAATTTATAACAAGACTGTGCAGTTAAATATGCACACTTAACTCACGCAGATCTCGCTTAATATACTGGCTTTCTGGTATTCCTACAAAAATTTTACATCGTTAAAAAGTGAAGTTAGCGGCATTGAAACAATAAATTCACGTACTAAATCTGTTAAATTACACAACAGAACAACATGTTTACCACGTGATACCTCACGAGAACTTACACACACACACACACACGCACATACAAATATAAAGCCGCACATACAGAAACAAATGAAAACTCACAGTCACTCCCAAGCATACGAAAACATGGCACGAGATACAATAAAACCAAAACGTAATGGCAAATGCAAAAAAAAAATTACTGCTTAAAGCTTGCAGCACGCTTTTCACATAAAAAACGTACCAAAAAAAAGAGGCTAGCTAAAAACTAAATAAAAAAAAAACCCTTAAAAAAGCCAACAAACAAATACACACAGACAGACAAACAGACAGACGGAAGACAGAGTGGAGCAAAGATACAGACACGCGGAGCTGGATCCTTCGCTTGCCGTTCCCAAAGTGCGAGTTGTCCGTCACATCCTTCAGGACTTCTCATATGTTCCTACAGAGTAGCACAGAATCAAACAGAAAAAAAAACAAATATTAGCTAATACAAATATACACACATACGCGCACATACGTCTAGCAAATAAACAAACACATTGGTACATGCGCGTGTAACGTACGTGACGTGCAAGGAAATCGCTCGGTTCCACCAACAACCACCGACGACGAATTAGTGCAATTGAAGCACATCCTCAAAGGTACTCGTGGTACTACTCATGGTACTCGAGTTACTCACACTGAGTGACATTAAAGGCAAACACAACCAAGCGCACAGTGGCACAGTGGCGCAGATGTTCCGATTGTTAAGAGTTATCAGCACCTGACTCAGAGACGAAAAAGTGCTTAAAATTATTTGCAATATTCTTCAATGTGAAAAGAACAAGAACACGAACAAATCTATTAACAATTTGTTGTAGCCTCTTTACTGTTGAAACGCACATAAAATGAATTTGTTTTCGGTGCACGTTTGAGTGGTCTTTGGTCTCATGATATACATATTTGATGAATGAAAATTCACTGCAAAAACTCGTTTGATGTTCTGTTGAAAATTACAATTAAACTGTTCGTTGGGGGAGGGAGGGTGAGAGAGAGAGATAGAGTGTTTGAAATGGCAGACAGATGGAAAAACAGTCAGCAACATTTTGTCACATTGGCCGATTATTTCATATTTTTGTGGTCGATGTTTTAAAGGAATTTCCTAGAGTTAAGCCCTGCTATTAAATGCTAAAAACTCGTTTCTGTGTTGCGTCACACCATACGACAAAGTCATATTGTTACAGCCAAATTAACTTTCTGGTTGCATAAAATTTTTTTTTAAAATTTCGTGGAAATTTTAAGTTATTGTATCTTTTATTTCAATATTCATAATTATATAATATACCTGTGTCTGGCCAGATTTTTTTTTCATTTCCTATTCTTTTTCAATTTTTAAAGTAAATTTTGACTAAAAATCAATCGTTTCGAAATTAAATTGAACCTAAAGTTTGGAAAAATTTAAATTTCTGGATCTTTTTTTATATATGTTCGTTTTTTAAAGATCTAATCAATCAGTCAAACTGGATTTTTGATTCAGTTTTAAAAATTTTTTTTAAATTTTTACATGAAAAAAAAATCAATTTTTACTAATAATTAAGTTTCTAAATCGAAATTGATTTATAAGGTCGAAAAAAATTCGATTACTGGAAAATAATTTGTAAAATGTTCGCCTCTTAATAACACAGCACAACAATAACAATACTTACAAACTTCGATAAACCAAATCCCAGAGAGAAGAAAAAATTTAACTTTTGAGATATTTTTAATGTCATTTTAAAGATATCTCTAAATTTAGCTATTTACTGATATAAAAGTAAGCAACTACTAATTAAATGCCTTTAACTTAGTTCTTTTGTTTGTAGTGAAATCTTATGAGCAATATTTTTGTACAATACTTAAATCCTCATGTCCTATTTTTATGAGCTTTTTTTATACCCTAATCTTAAAAAAAATTTTAAAAAGTAACCCTAAACGCAGTCGTATAGGGTGTTTCTTAGAAAATTGTATTATTAGTCTATTTGAACAAGAATTGCCCACAGCTTACTTCAATGGAGAAAAATGGTTAACTTTATTACACTAATGCATAAATTGAGATAATTTAAAACAAATATTTTAAAAAAATTTTCGAGTTTTTTTTACTCTTTAAATTCAGTTCTATGAACTAGTTAGCTATTCCTTCCAATTATCTTTGAATCTATACGGGTGGTTAAGCCAAATGTGTTCTTCTTTCTTTTGGAAAATGCATTTATGTAAAAATTAATCTTGAAGCTAGAATTATAGTTTTTTTTATACTTTGCATTTTGTGCACAACTATAATCAAAATATTATCAAATATCGAAAAACCTAGTAAAAGGAATGACGGTTACAGGAATGACAAATTGTCTTTGTTCGGAGATCACAGGCATCAAAACCAAAACACTTTTCCGCACGTTTTTACCATATATTTGATAACTACTTTAACCTTCAAATGCGTTTAATTTTTTGTAACGTAAAAAACGTTTAGTGTCAATCTGTCACTGAGTCAAATTTAAGTCATATATGACTCTGCAGTATGATTGAAAACAGTCAAATTTGCACTAATTTTTCGATCAAATATGACTCTGTTGTCGGGAGAAAACGGTTTCCTATATGATTGATTTTCCAGTTATTTTTCACTCACTTTTGTAGTAATTTCGACTGTTGCAATCATATTGCTTTTTGTAGTCTTTTTTCACTCACTTTTGTAATAATTTTTGACGGCTGTAGGACTTTTGTGTAGCCATTTTGCACCTAAGGGGTTTATTAACTATCTCACTCTGTTTATAACGCCGATAAGGAGCGTGTTAGGTATTGAAAAAGAAAAATATATATTCTTGATCAGCATCACCTCCTGAGTCAGGAGTTAGTCATTAGTCATGTCCGTATGTCCGTCTGTGATCACGATAACAGCCGTAAACTTTGTGCTATCGTATAGAAATTCAATATATAAACTCTATAATAAAAAATAGTGGTGGCCGTAGCCTAGTGGGTAAAGTGCGTGGCTCCTAAGCTAAAGAACCGCGGTAGCCCGGGTTCAATTCCAGCTCAGACAGAAAGTTTTTTCAATTGAATTAATTTTTCTGTTCGGTCGTCACCTCTCTGCAGACAATGGCAAACCTCAGAGAGTAAAAATTGCCATGTAAAGCTTCTTGAGAACATAAGCCGTTCGGAGTCGGCATAAAACACGTAGGTCCAGTTCTCGGTCATTTGTGATCAAACATTTAATAACACGCACAACACAATTGATCAAAAGAAGCTAGGTCAAAGTCCTTCCAAGGGTTGAAATGGCCAGTTTATTTATTTATTTATTTATTTATAATAAAAAATACTGATCAAGAAAAAAAATTAACTAAATCGGATGAAAACCACGCTAACCTCCCATACAAAATTACTTTATCAAAACTGATACTTTATCAAAACTTTTTTTACTTTATCAAAAAATCTTAAAATTCCACAAAAAATAATCTAATGATTTCAAATTTTGCACATAAGCTTTAAACTGAACACCCACATTAAGTATGTAATTCTACCTCCCATACAAAGCGACTTAAAATAATTGATGGTAAAACATGGAAATTGCAGTTACCGCATCGAGTTCTGTGAAGATTTGAACTTGTTTTATACGAACAAAAAATGTACAGTTATAGTTTTTATTTTTCCTATTTTCTTTGCGTTATATTCTTTGTTTAACAACGACATCTACACGGTTAGAAATCTTGTACTAAAATTTAAACTTTTCTGTACTACATATAAGTCCACACCAGCTTTGATTTCAAATTTAGTACAAGCTTGGATTAAAATAATACAAAAAAGAAATTCACAAGTACCGTGAGATTCGAACCCACGACATCCAGTTTGTAAGTTCTCTAGTCTAGTGCTATTGCGATAAACGTAATAGAGGCAATAAACAAACATATCAATTGCCTAAATTGAGTCCCAGCATTGTCAGGATAAATTTTTACGGGTCCAAATTCAAATGTAGTGTCCAAATGTACTAGAATTTAGTCTTAATTGTATTAAAAACAAAAATTAATACAGAATTGTTCTCAAATTTAAACCAATAAGCTAAAAAGAACGCTGTAATATTTCTTTTGTACTTAAATTAAATCCAAAAAGCTAAAAGGGAAGCTGTAATAGTTCTATAGTCTTAATTTCAGTACAGTAGAGTTTTAAATATGAGTTATTATTTGAAAAGTTTAAATTTTAAAACGCAAGGTTTTAAAAAATGCAGTAATATTTTGTCCAAGATTTTTAATCGTGTATTGGAATTTTTTTTCTTTGCTAAAGCGGGATCACGTTCAGCAAGTTTTCTGCAAAAATAAAAATTATTTTTATCAAGTCAAAGAGCTTGCGGCAAGTTTTTGTTACTCTCTGATTGCGCGTAGAGAGAGATAATGCTCAAAAGCTTCATACAAAAAAAACTTGTAAAACTTGCTGAAAGTGGTAAGTGAATCAGTATGACCAGAAGAATTTTGAAGAAAAAATGCTGTTTTGAAATTCACTTTCAATTTTAAAGATAAATACTAAAGAAACACAAAAGCCAATTAAGGGACATCATATTTTGTTAATTATCAAACTTCAATTCAATAAGCATGAATTAATATTAATAAGATATAAAAAAAATTTATAACTATATCAGTTTATTTTTACTTTCCAAAATTATTTGCAGTAATTATATTCTGCAAATAATAGATACTTTTTCTCATAGAGAAAGGTTAAATTAAAAAAAAACATATAGGTGTTACATATACTATAAGTATAATCTATATATATAAAAATAAGTTGTCCTATGTTCGTGATTTTATAACTCGAGAACCACTCAACCGATTTTCAAACGAGTACATGCATTGGAAAGGTCTACTTTCACTGATGGTTTATAAAAAAAACATCGAAAAATTTCTACGAATATGCGTTATACGCAAACTTTTATGATGTTGTGTTTTCCCCATATAAAATGTATTTTTTTTTATGAGAATTACATTACATTTGTCGGTATAAGGCTCTGCTTGCTCGCGTCATTTGACTTATTTAATTTCTGTATGTTTATTTTTAGTTCGAACGGTTACTGTTGACCACTGTACTAAAAATGGGTTTCCACTCCCCCTTTTTCCGCCCACAAACCAATGAAAATGTTTTATTTCAACGGTTTGGGTCGTATTAGACAAACATTTTATAATTTAGTTCATGTGGTTACTCTCGGCAAGTGCAATAAGAATAGGCCTGTCCCACTTTAGTTAAACTCTCTTTCCGGGGAGGCAGTGAAGCAAAGTGCGCCAGACTGAGCGGCAGCAAAGCTAAATTGAGTGGAAATTTATGCAGTCGATTTGTTTCGATTACGAGATGGTTTAAGGGAAATAATTTTGCCGCACCCCTTTTTACCGCTTACAAAACAACAAAAATGCTATATTTCGCACGGTTTTGATCGTATTAGACTAAAATTTGGTTATTTAGTGCATATGGTAACTTTCGGCAGCTATACTGAAAATGGTGAATATATTTGGCATTTCTTGACATTTTCGTATATGGCAGTAAGGCGGTCTGTGGCAGAACAACGTCTACCGGGGAATACTAGTCTTTATATATAAAATTCTTCTGTACATGGCTTTGTCACTGAATTCTTCCTAAACGGCTTGACCGATTTTGATGAAATTTGGGGGGTGTGTGTGTGCGGCTGGGTCTGTAGATGGTTTTGTTTTAAAGTTTGACCCGGTAGGGTGCGCTGTTGTTGCTGTGGCAATGTTTAAAGTGGTATTTGAGAGTAGAACTGAGAGACGAATTGAGAAATTGTCATGCTTCCTTCACTGCACCATTACTTTTCATGCAAAAAATATACAAAATGAATAAAAAATAAACAAAAAAAAATATCTTTAATTTTTATGATAGTTAGGCTTGATTTTTCGATCGTATAAAACATTTTTAAATTTTTACGATAGAAACTTTAAATCAACCCTACATTTATGCAAAACCATATGAAAGAACTTTAAAAGAACATTTTTGGTTTTGAATATTTTTTCAACAAAAAATTATTTTTACCAAAGTTTTTTACGAAATTAAGAAATTCGTTAAAGTTTTTTTTTTTTTTGGAAAAGTATAAAAATTAGAAGGGAAACGAAAATGAAAAAGATTGAAACACGATTGTACGGACAATTAATCAAAATTTAAAAAAAAATTTAATGAAATTTTTTGTAACATGACCGAGCTATTCACTTTTAAAGTCAGTTCTTTCATTTTTAATTGATTTTTTTTTTTCAACTTCACCAAAAATTAACATTAGTACTAAAAACTTTTTGTGTGTTTCAGGTATGAAAGTTTTTGTGGTTTCAATTCCTTGGCAATTTTTTTTTTTTTTTTTTTTTTTTTTTAGACTGAACCAACGCTCAGGGGATGCCCCCTATAAATGCGTAAGCATTGTGTTGATTCGGAAGATGGGTGATAGTTAGTTGGAGGGTGGATAGATGGAGTAGTGTCGGTGAAGATTTGTTTTGAATTTGCACAGCTCAAAACTGCCGGGAAACACGCTCGCAGGGAGACTATTCCACAACTTAACCGCGCGACTAAAGAACGAATTATCGCGGTAATGTGAGGTTCTATTAGGCATCGGTGCAATGGTAAAGGGGTGGGCTTGGACAGCTGCCCGAGTGGACCTGGGAAACACACGAGCTGGTGGCGTCAGGCCATGTATCTCCCTTGAACACTTCCCATGGTAATACCTATACAGAAGGCTTAGGCAACCTACATTACGTCGATGCCCAAGAGAGTTGAGAGAGGATGAAATACTTTCATCCCCTATCAAATATATCGCACGACGTTGAATTCGGTCCAGAAGCTCCAAATAAGATTTTGAAGCCCCTGCCCAAATGTGCGAATTGTACTCCATTTTCGGCCTAATATATGAGGTGTAGATCATGCGAAGATCAGCTGAAGTGAAATATTTTTTGCACCGTTTTAGAAAACCTAGGCACTTGCCCGCTTCTTTCGACACATCGAAAATATGATCATTTCAACGAAGATCAGATTGGATCGATATGCCCAGAACGTCAAGAGCGGCTGATTCCACAAGATCCACACCATTCATACTGAGAGGAGCTAAAGGGCAATTCACTCGCTTGTGGGTTAACAGACAACACTGGGTCTTGCTTGCATTGAACTCTACTCTATTAGCAAGACCCCACTCGGAGATTTTTTGTAGATCATTAAGGAGTGTGTCATTCATAGTTTGCCTTTTTCTCTCAATCTCCATAGAGCTTGGGCGTTTTTTGAATGAATATGAATGACAAATGCTGCTGTCATCCACAAACGAATGTATTGGGTTATGCGTCAACGACAGAAGGTCGTTGATAAAAACCAGAAACAAGGTGGGCGATAGAACTGAACCCTGCGGTACTCCCGCGTTGATGGCGTGCTTCTCGGACGAAATACCGTCAACTACGACTCGAATCGTTCTGTCCTTGAGGAAACACATGATCCATCGAGCAAAATTACCACCAAAACCATATGCAGCAAGTTTTGACACGAGCGCTTTATGCCACACTCGGTCGAACGCTTTTGAAATATCCAGATCAACAACCCTGCTTTCGCCGAAAAAGTGAACGCATTTATTCCATTCTTCGGTTAAGAACGCCATAAGATCACCAGTAGAGCGAGCCCTACGGAAACCATATTGACGGTCACTGAGCAGTTGGTTGTGCTCCAGATAGTTCATAACGTTGAAGTTTATTACGCTCTCCATAACTTTGGAAAGCGTAGAGCATATCGCAATGGGTCGGTAGTTTGCAGGGTTCGTGGCATCACCCTTTTTAGGTACCGGCTGGACATTTGCCACCTTCCAACAAGATGGAAATATTCCTGTTCTGTAGGAGATGTTGAAAAGGTTGCGCAAAGGCCGAGCCAGCGAAGAAGCACACATTTTAAGCACAATTGGCGGTATGCCATCAGGACCAGAGGCTTTGTTTACGTTGAGATTTGAGAGGACCCTTTTAACTGCTCTCGTTCGAAAGTATATCTCCTGCATTGCAGAAGATCCACTCTCAACAAAGGGCAGTGGCTGATTGCTATCCGAGAGAGTGGAATTTTGTGCAAACAATCTAGCCAATAGGTTCGCTTTATCAGCCGAGTCAGTGAAGATTTGGTCATCTTTTAAAAGAGCTGGAATCGATGACGATGTCTGGTTCTTAACTCTTTTAACAAATGACCAAAAATTTTTGCTCCCTTTGGGGCAGAGAAGAACCTGTTCTCGAATGCGAGCTTTGTGCAGAAACTTTTCGCGTTTTAAAATTGCATTACAGCGATTCCTTGCCTCGATGCGAAGTCTTTTAGTATCAGTATTCTTGTTAGAACGCCAATTCTGAAAGGCTTCCTCTTTGGACCTGACTGCAATCCTGCAAGTCTCATTAAACCATGAGTGGTCTTTTGGTTTAATGCTTCTCATCTTATTGGGAATGAAAGACCGCATACCCAATAAAATAATTTCTTGTATCATGACAGCCGCGGCATTCACATTTCTATCAGCGAAACATAATTTCCAATTGAAGTTGCGATAAAAATTATTTAACGCAGTCCAATTTGCCCTTCCATAAAACCATGCAGTCCTCTTCGGGGCTTTAGGCGTAGAGGTGCAGGGGTTAGAATATGGAAAAACAGCGGAGATGGTACAATGGTCCGAGTTACCAAGAGGTGCGTTGACACTCACATCATATTTTTCATGATGTGAAGTCAGAAAAAGGTCAAGGGTATTATGGCTATGCATATCACTTTGAGGAAAAAAAGTGGGTTCCTTCACTAGTTGAATCAATTGGTTCGATTCAGCAAATAGCTCAACATATTGCCCAACAGGTGTCAATGGGCCCGAGTGACGTAACCAAGCCGGGTTGTGGACATTGAAATCGCCTGCTACAACGATCTCACTGTCAGGAAACAACCCCAAAATATGCGTAATCGAATCAGAGAGAGAGTCCAGTTTGTTAAAAGTGGGCTCTCTCCCTAGATTCGGGCTTCTAGTGAGAGCGAAGCCTGAACCTAACCCACATTGAGCTAAACTCTGGATCGGTCACGTTCAGACTCCTCTCACACTGGTATGCTACATCCGTTCTTATAAAAAGGGCGATGCCTCTATGCAATGAAAACAATGGCAGTAAGCGG